>CM044008.1:44218615-44903615 GCA_024085815.1 Flaveria linearis | reverse complement strand
CCCCGAACGTTGTGCACAAATGCGGGTGCTGGACCTGTGATGATCAATCACGAACGTTGTGCACTAATGCTGATCCAGTCACCTAGGGTAAGCGGCAAGGATCCCATACATACTTTTGGTCAATCACAAAGACTGACCCCGATGTGCATCCTTCGGGGTAGCTAACCCGCACACCGTTGAGCTAACACCTGCCAGGGGTGTGCACCTCCTTTCATTTGCTTGCAAGCCTTACTTACATTCATTCATTCATTCGTTAATGCATGCATTCATTCATCATGTTCCTTCTTTCATTATCTTTCACTTTACGTTCTTAATACATTCGTTTCATTCTTTCATTCATTCACGTAAAGTTATTAAAAGATAACATACATTTACATAAGGAACATAATTATTTACAATTCATCAGTATTCACTATCTGTCATGCCAACATCATACTTAACATACATACATCATACATACACTTCTCTATTCATTCACCTCAGCCCTGTTCGGGCGACTGAACCTATCTCAGTCGCATGTCCTCCATGCGACTGGACCGTGCGATTGGGCTGTCATGCGAATGGGCATACAATCGTCCGACTGGACTTCCTTCCGTACGACTAGACACTATGCGACAGGGTTATATGCGACTAACTCTTAACCATACGTCTGAACTATCCTGCGATTGGACCTATGCGACCGAAACCCCCAATCGCATAGCCCAACGTGCGACTGAGGCTCAATCGTGCGTCTGAGCCTCAATCGTGCGATTGGACATCAACTAATCCTCATTCGGCCGAATGGCCCTTCAGTCGCATAACCCTAACTGGGCAGCGACTGGAGTTCTTCATGAACAGCAGTCGCGAACCAACGCACCCAAACTCATCATAAACCTATTTTCAGCCCAAATTGACCCTCCCAAGTCTCAGGGATTCATACTAGGACATCATACAAGCATATACAAGTCCTAATTCTTACTATAAACACATTACTCAAGATTTACCCAAATGGGTCAAACTTACACTATTTTAAAAATAGGGTTTCTATGTGATTCCAGCCCCAAAATCATTCAAAAACATGTAAAAGAGGGGTCTTAGAACTCACATTGACAGGTAGGAGTTGATGAGCTTCGATTTGGCTAGCCTCACGACAAATCCGGAGCTCGGTCAGCACTTTCCCTCTTTCTTCTCTGCTCTCGTTCGCTCTCTGCTCTCTTCCCCGACTGAAATATTCAAGTGTTGGGAGGAGAATGAGAGCTGCTCCTCTTTTATACCCACAGCTCAATCGCGTCTGGTCCAGGGGCGACTGGACCTTCAGTCACATGAACACCATGCGATTGGATCCCAGTCGCATGTGTTCCATGCGGTTCGTCCTTCATTCGGGCGGTTGAACTTCAATCGTACGGTTGAGCTTCAATCGACCGAATAGCATGTGGTTGAACCTCCAGTCGCATAAATCCCAGGCGACTGAGGTTCAGTCGCACAACCTATCAAAAAGTCAAACTTTCGGGTGTTACATTCAAATGTGCCCTTATAGTGGTTTCGCTCACCACTATCTCTTGTCCACAGACTCTCGAACGAATTACCCTCTCATTGTTGATGACTTCATTTTGACCATTTGTCCAAAAATCAGACATATGGCTAGAGTAGATGGTAGGGTTTGTTGTGAGAGCGGGAAGGTATATGGATTGTGTGAGGAACTGGATGATTTGAGCAAAGTCACTATCCGTAGATGAATCAAGGATAACAACTTGGTTATGTTTTGGGTTTAGAGCCATTGATTTGGAATTTTGAGAAGGAAAAGATTCAAGCTTGAAGATTACAGTGGAAACAGTAGGCTAGGGTTTTGACAGTGGTAAAGAAAGTATAGAAGAGAGTTGGAGTCCTTTAAATATGGAGTAAAAGATCAAACTGATAAGGTGAAATGAGACTATGCGGCTTGATATGACAGAGGCGGTAAGGATGTTTTATTCAAATACTCCAACAATCTTCTACAAAATCTTACTTATTGCAGAGTGGGATCCAAATGTTTCCGTTACAACTTTAAAGTATTCTTTTGACAATATTTGCTTCCGAGAGAACTTTAAGGTTTCTCTCTGCTGACGATTTTCCGAAGCCAAATTTTGCTTCCGAAGCAAAATCTGTCATAAAGACTATTTTGCTTCTGAAGGGAAAATGTGGTTTCGTAGAAGTATAAAATTTCCTTCGGAATAAGGTTGATCTATGATCAAGTTTTCTCCAAAGCATAATTCTTTGTCTGGATTAGAGGAATTTTCCTTCAGAAGAAGAGTAAGACTATCTTCCGAGGGTAAATTTCTATTCGAAAGAGTTTATATTAAAATTATTGAAGAAATACCTTTTGTAACAGGGATTAAGTTGTAAATACATACATTTGACTTAACATTCAGTACAAAATAATTAGTCAAGATTTATCATCCCAATAGCTATAATTAAGTACTTAAATCTTATACATCAAATGCTTTGGTGAACAAATCAGCATATTGTTCATTTGAGTTAACTTTGACCAATTTAATCAGATTTTTCTCACTAATATCCCTAAGGAAATGATACCTGATGTCGATATGTTTTGTCTTAGAGTGCTTGACTAGATTTTTAGTTATTGAAATAGCACTCTTGTTGTCTATGTGAATAGGAGTCTCCATAAAGTTGATGCCATAGTCTAACATCTGATTTTGAATCCATAGCAGTTGAGCATAGCAGCTAGCTGCAGCAATGTATTCAGCCTTAGTAGTTGATGTAGAGACACATGATTGCTTCTTACATTGCCAGGAGATGATCCTTCCACCAAGAAATTGACATCCTCCTAATGTGGATTTTTTGTTGATGTTACAACCACCATAATCATTGTCGGTATAACCATACAGGTTGAAGTCTTTCTTCTTAAGATACCAAAGGCCTAATTTGGGAGCTCCTTTAAGGTATCTAAGTATCCTTTTGGCAGCGATGAGGTGAGACACCTTGGGAGCAGCTCGATATCATGCACATATGCATGTAGCAAACATGATATCAGGTCTCCTTGCAGTGAGATACATTAGAGATCCAATGATTGCCCTGTACTAATGTTGATCAGTATCCTCCCCCTCAGAGTTAGGACAAAAATTGTGATTTCTTTGTATAGGTGTCTTATCCGGTTTGCAGTCTTTCATCTCAAATCTTTCTAAAATGTCCTTGACATATTTAGATTGATTTATGAAGAAGCCATCTTCCATCTGCCTCACTTGAATTCCCAGAAAGAAATCCATTTTTCCTATGGAACTCATTTCAAACTTCTTTGTCATGATGCTTTTAAAGTCTTTACATATTTGGTCATTTGAGGAACCAAATGACCAAATATGATGTCATCAACATAGACTTTGACAAGCAACATGTCCTTCCCTAATCTTCTTATGAATAATATCTTGTCTATGGTGCCTCTGGTGTAGCCGTTCTTTAGGAGAAATTGAGACGTCTCATACCACAACCTTAGTGCCTGATGTAACCCATAAAGAGCTTTATCTAATTTGCACACATAGTAGGGGTGATGTGGGTCTTCAAAGCTAGGTGGTTAATACACATAGACTTCTCTGTTGATGTTCCAATACAAAAATGCACATTTGACATGAAGTTGATACACTGTGAAGTTCTTGGATGCAGCAAAAGCAAGACAGATTCTTACAGCCTCAAGTCTTGCAACAGGTGCAAATAACTCAGTGTAATCTATTCTTCTTCTTGTGTGTATCCTTGAACTACAAGTCTAGCTTTGTTCTTGATAATCAAACCTTTATCATCCCTTTTGTTCCTGAACACCCACTTTGTACCAATGGGAACTTGACCTGTTGGTAGTGGATACAGATTCCACACCTTTTGCCCTTTGAATTGAAGCAATTCCTCTAGCATTGATTCAACCCAATTCTTGTCTTTGAGAGCCTCTTCTACCTTTTTAGGTTCCATTTAAGAGAGAAAGCATGAGTACAAGCAGTCATTCTCATTGTGAGTTTGTCTTCTGGTCCTCGCACCTTCTGAGACGTCCCCAATGATGTTTTCAGCTGGATGAGTGTTATGAATCTTGATTCATATCAGGATTGTTAACATTGGTTCCAGCTAAATTTTCTCTTTCATTCAATGAAGCTTGATTGAATGAGTGAGTAACATCATAAAAAATGTTATGTTCTAAGATAGCATCATCAGTTGCCTGTTTCTCCAGATAGCTATCTTTATCAGCTTGGTGTCGAGAAACGGAGTTGTCATCTGAAGTGACTTGATGCTTATTCAGTTAACAACTGGTTGAAGCTTCATCGTTTCCTGAGTGATTCAGACTCTCAGGACTTGCAATGGTGGGAGCTTGTTCTTCATTCGTTCTTGGAGAATTTGGAATAGGTTTGGGTAACTCAAACATTTGATCATCATCAGAGTCAATTTGAGTTCCTGTTCCAGCTGAAACGTTCTCACAAGATTGTTTAGAATAGTTAGGAAACAATTCTAAGTTAAACATATGGTCAGGACCATTTCCCTTAACACAAGGAGTGTGCTCATTTACAATGATATTGCATGACTCCTCAAATTGTTGATTCTTGATGTTGTATACTCTATAAGCTTTGGAGCTTGAAGAATATCCAACAAAGATAGTGAAAGGATCTCAGATCTAGTTTGATCAATTAGGTTATGATTTGTAGCGGAATAGTATTAGAATTAGACGAAACTTAAGCAAGAACAATATGAATATTCAATCAAACAGTGACGGTTATAGAGAGAGAAAGTTTTCGGCAAAAGAGAATGTTTTCATTCATTCATATGCTTTGGCAAGATTACAATTAGGTCAACTTTCCTTTTATAAGAAAAGTTGACATCAGCAGATGTCACCTGATAGTGACATCTAACCGATTTTCATAAACAACTAAAAATAACTGAAACTACTGAAGATGTCCACAATAGCTGAGGACATCTTCTTACAATAAACGCTAGTGTTAACTAATACTACAACTATTGAAAACACTCTACTGAACTACTGATTATTAACTACTGAAAATATAAAGACAACTACTGAAAGGAAACCATCACAACTACTGAAGAGTACTTCTTCAGCTGTTGACAACCTCTGAAAACTTGGTCTTCAGACTTTAACTTCAAACTCTGTCTTTAGACTTTGTTTTCAGCTTTTGTCTTCAGACTGTGTCTTCAGACTTTGTCTTCAGACTTTTTCTTCAGGCTTTGTCTTCAGCTTTTGTCTTCAGACTTTGTCTTCAGCTTTTGTCTTCAGCTGATTTAGTCTTCTTCAGTTGTTATGATATCTGTGGGACTTAAAGGTTTTTATGATCTGGCTCATTGGTTCTTTTGGTCCAACAAACTCCCCCTGAACCAATGCAGCCAAAACCTTTAAGTTTATTGGTGTCCCACTTATTAGGCAAAAAGTATTGTCTTTTTCTTCTGGATCAGCTCAGAAGTGACCAATTTTAGCACAGGCCTGGGAAGAGGTTTCAGAAGATTTGATTAGCAAGGGATGAATAGGAACTCTGTCTTTGGGAATTGGACACAGAGTTGTTGCCCCATCCATGAAACCTACTTCCCTACAATGAGTCTATAAGACTCTCGAACATAGGCCTCAAGGAAGACAATTTATTCTTCCAGGGTGAGTTCTTCAGCTTCTCCTTCAAAGAAGAACTCTGGCCCATAGTACTCAGATAGGTACTTAACCTGTTTCCCATTCTTTAGCTCCACAGTTGTTATTTCTCTGTAAGCGAACTCATCAGGATGATTTCCTTCAAGTAACAACTGGAGCTCATTGCTTCTGACTTCTTCAAGCCTCTTATAGATCAACCCCTTTTTCACCATTTTGTTTTCCAGCAGTGTTTGTAGGGTAAGATTAGACTTGTAGGCTCTTCTGATGTCTTCTAGGATTTCCCAGAGTGACACTACAATGGCCAACATTATCACTGCATCTACAATCTTCTTTACTTGGCCATTGTATCTTCTTGGGATGTTCTTCTTGTGAATTCTATCACTCACCCTGGGATCAGGCCAAATTCTAACTCTCTCTTTCTGATATTGGAATATAAATCTGAGAGCATACAATCTCTGAGCATGTTTCCTCATAGATTGTATTGATGAAGATTAAGGAAACTCTTTATCAACCAAGTTCAATAGCTGCTCATCATGTTGTTTGTGCTTTTCTTCTTCTTCAAGCTTTACTTTTACAGTTTGCATTTGGATGGCAGGGGTGATTGTTGTTGGTTGACTCTTGACAATTATCTTTAAAGCATCAGGCATTTTCCCTTTTGTTTTAACAACAGTTGAAATGGGCAGCCTATCTTCCTCATCATCATCTTCTTCTTCTTCTTGAAGCCTCAACACCCTTCTCTTCCTCTTGGGTGCATCATCGGTAGATTTTTGTGTTGGATTCTTGGGTAAAGGAGTTGGTTTTGTGGGTTATGATTTTGGTTGTTCTGGTGTGGGAGATTGTACTGGTTGCTCTAGCATTTTGGTTGCAAGTGTGGCTTTGGAGCACTTTGCCAGATCAGTCCTCCTCCTAGCACCAGCTACATCAAGGGCTTCTATGATTAATCCTTTAGTGAATACTTCAGACATACAGATTTCGTTGGTTATCTCCAAAATACTGTCCCTGGACCATGATTTCACTTCAAGAATTGTCCTCCCCAAATACTTTGATATAAATCTGACCATAGCTTCCAGCCTTTCATTTTCTTTCTCACTATAGCTGGCCCATCTGTGCTCAATCTCTTGTATTTCTAGCTTTCTGATCTCAGTGTCAAGTTTGGCAATGTCAAATCCTTGTCTGAAGAGCTGATCAATAATTTTGTCCATTGTTTTGCTATGTTGCTCATCAGCCTCTTTGATCAGTTCATCTAACTTCTTCTCAAGAGGAGTCTTTTCATCACCTCTCCTTTTCTTGTAAATAACATGGAAATCTTTTTCTTTCTCCTTCTCCTTTTCTTTCTCCTTCTTCTTTTCTTGCTCCTTCTCCTTTTCTTTCTCCTTTTCCTCTTCAACTCTCTTCCTCTTGTCTACTTTCACTAACTTAGACTCCCCCTTTTTGGTTGCATTAGGTTTAGGGGTTTGAATGTTAGCAAGCCTTTTAGTGACTGCATCATCTACTAAGGTTTGTATATTTAAGGAAAGCCTCTTATCAAGAGTTTGATGGACAATGTTAGTGATGATGGGAGTGATGAGAGGTAGGGAAGATTTAAAGATAGCAACCATTTGCTCAGAGGGGTTCTGTCCCTGAGAAATGGTGCCAGAAGCAGAGGCTGGTGGCTTAGTTGTTGTGAGTGGCTCAGTATATGGGGGACCTTCAGAAGAAGGTGCCATCTGTGGGTGAATTTGGGCAGATGGACTTGATTCTTGAGACATTTTGGCAAGCAGTTCTTGTAATCTGCTTACCTCCGCCTCAAGAATGGTGTTGTGGGCTAGAACATCATAGAAAAAGCCCAGGTCATCATCAGTGGTTGCGGAATCATCTGACCTCCTGATTACATCAGGATGAACATGTGCTGAGTGTGGATCAGTATTCACATGTGCCCCTTGATCTTGGTACTGGGGACTTCCTGCCTCAGGATTATGCCCTTCATCGGTAGTTACCTCTGGTGAGGTCTTAGAAATGTTACCAACTTCAGCATGTTCATGTGCTGAAGCAGGAGAAGTGGCAGCCTCACCAGAAGTTCTAATCTCCTCCCCCACATAGGGAGATTAAACTGTGTAATCCCTGTGCTATTGGTTATCAGCAACCCTAGAATCCTCGCCCTCAACTGTTGAGGGTTTCCCAGTTGTGATAGGTTTCTGGGGAGGGGTTGGAGTGTTTAACTGACTCAGCACTTTTGCAATGATATTAGTTGGGCTTTGTGGAGTGGTTTCAGTCGGAGATAGGTGTGAATCAGATTTCACCTGGGGTGAATGGTGCTCTTCAATGGCAACCTTCTCAAATGAGAGAGGTTCCAGTAATGTGGCATCCCCAGAAGTGGTTGCTTCAGGATCCTGTTGAGAGGATACCTGAGCGTTGTGGTTGGTTGAGTCTGTGTAACTGCTGGGGGATTACTACCAGCAGTTTCTTCCTGCCTTGGTACTGTAGGGGCATCCTCAGGGGACTCAACTCCCTGAGTAGCCTTTTTGGGCTTTTTAGATTTTGGCTTGGAGGGGACTTTGGATCTGGAGGATGAGGCTGTGGGTTCCCGCTGCTTGGGTTTTAGCAACTTGGCAGCCTCTTTGAGTTGTGTGTTCGAGTTGTGCCTAGAGTATACTTTAGGCAGAACTGCCACAGCAGGGACTCCTAGGCCAACAAGGCCTTCAATTTTTAATTGGTTTTCAATAATGGCCATAAGAAACCTTGGATATAATATCCATCTGTTAGCCACAGGTTTCAAGGCCAGATCTTTTAATTCTAAAAAAATAATTTCAGAAAAATTTAAGTTTTGGCGTTCAAAGATAGAATACAATACCTGCTGCCACCTTGAAGACATTTGATCCCATGAGGAGGTTTTGGGAGCAAGGCAGACGTTGACCATGTGGAAGATTAGGCGTTCAGGGTCATGGAAGTGCTTTTTCAAAATTGTGGTAGCACTTAGGTCGCCTTCGTACCCATTGTTGGTGAAAGATAAGTCGGTTGTACCCTTAGGATATTCGGTGACGAAGTTGGCATCATTCAGATTTTGGATTCGCCGAATAATATCAGAAGTGACGACCACCTTCTTCTGATTGACAAACGACTGGAGAGCGATCTCACCATCATTCTCACCAGTTGTGAGTGTTACGTTTGTCCAAATTGTTGTAGGGTTTCTACATATATGATTGGGTTTAAAAGAAAGGCTGTGTGGTATTGAGATGCAACCATCAGATCGATGGCGTCATCAAACTTGTTCCAGAAGGCCGATTTGGTGAGGTAAGCTACACAGTTATAGCGGGGTTTGAGTTGCATGGTCGCCATTAATGCAGGAAGGAAGGTCCGAGAATTTTGAATAATAACGTTCTGAGAATGAAAAGTTCTGAAGTTAGGGTTTGGTATTTATAGGCTATGAAATGGCTGATGGAAAACAACTGAAGGTTTTGGCGTTAGTCATCAGTTGTTTGAAACGACTGAAGACATGGTTTTAACCATCAGATGTTGTAAACAACTAAAAACTTGGTTTTAGTCATCAATAGTTTGAAACTACTGACGACTTGGTTTTGGCTTCAGTTATTTTGAAATGAAACAGCAGTTGTTTGAAGCAACTGAAGAGTAAAGTTACTTATCAGTTGTTGTCGTCAATTCACATGTTTCAGTTGTTTCATTCTGACCTCAACATTTACTCATCAGACTTTGTCTGATTTTTAGACGTTTCATTGGTCTTCAGTTCTTTTGAATATTTATGCATCAGCTCTTCTGAACATTTGTGCATTAGATCTTTTGAAACAAATTATTCTTCAGAACTTGTGAACAAAATTTGTCTTCAGTACTTATGCTCAAGATTACACATCAGTACTTTTAGACAAATTTGTTCTTCAATACTTATCTGTTAGAAATAGGCATCAGTAATTATAACTACATCAGCAGTTGTACCTACATCAGTTGTTTTCAACAAATAATGTACTTCAGTACTTTTAAGTAATTTAGTCTTCAGTCTTTTTAACACTTCAGTAGTTAAAAAATATTGAAGACAAAATAACTCATCAGTACTTATTTTTGACTTTTCTATACTAATACTCATCAGTACTTATGATCTGAGAGTATCAGTATTAGTCAATTTATTCTAGCTGCAACATACCAAGCCTTAGCACAAGATTTTGAAAAGTTTCATTGTCCAAAGGCTTAGTAAATATATCTGCAAGCTCATCAGCACTAGGAACAAACTTTGGATCAATCAGACCTTTTTCGTAACAATCCCTGATGAAATGATGTCTGATCTCAATGTGTTTGGTCTTAGAATGCTGGACAGGATTCTTAACAATACAAAGAGCTGAAGCACTATCCATCAGTAATGGAGTCTTAGTCTCTGTAATGCCATAATCCAGTAATTGATTATGAAGCCAGAGTACCTGAGATGTACAGCTTGCAGCAGCAATGTACTCTACTTCAATAGTGGATGTAGCAATTGAAGTTTGTTTCTTACTCAGCCAAGAAACCAAACAATTGCCTAGAAATTGGCATCCACCAGAAGTTGATTTTTTGGTTACTTTACACCCTGCATAGTCACTATCAGAGAAAGCAACCAATTTACAAGAGTGCCCAGTGGAATACCAAAGCCCTAGAGATATAGTTCCTTGCAAGTATCTAAAGATCCTTTTGACTGTAATCAAATGGGATTCTTTAGGTGCAGCCTGAAATCTAGCATAGACACAAGTTGCAAACATAATGTCTGGTCTAGAAGTTGTAAGGTACATCAAGGAACCAATCATACATCTGTAAAGAGTTTCATCAACTGCTTTACCTTTCTAATCAGCATCCAGTTGTGTGGTGGTGCTCATGGGAGTAGAACAGGGCTTACAGTTTTGTAAATCAAACTTTTTCGGAAGATCCTTTGTATATTTTGACTGATGAATGAAAGTTCCATCAGCTCTTTGTTTGATTTGCAAACCCAGAAAGAACTGTAATTCTCCCATGGCACTCATTTTGAACTTTTGTTGCATCAATTTTGTAAATGCATCACACAATTGGGGATCAGAGGATGCAAAAATGATGTCATCTACATAAATTTGAACAAGTAGCTTATGCTGTCATACTTTCTTTATGAACAAAGTTTTATCTATGGAGCCTCTAGTGAAATTATTTTGAAGAAGAAAATTAGACAGTGTTTCATACCAGGCTCTAGGAGCTTGTTTTAACCCATACAAAGCCTTATCAAGCTTATACACCCAATCTGGATGTTTATTATCCTCAAAACCTGGTGGTTGACACACATAAACCTCTTCTTTTATTTTACCATATAAAAATGCACTTTTGACATCCATTTGAAAAACTTTAAGATTATGGAAAGCAGCATAAGCTAAGAACAATCTGATTGCCTCCAGTCTGGCTACAAGGGCAAAGGTTTCATCATAATCAATACCTTCTTCTTGTGAAAACCCTTGTACAACCAGCCTGGCCTTGTTCTTGACAATTTGACCTTTTTCATCAGTTTTATTCCTAAACACCCATTTAGTGCCTATTGCACACTTACCTTGGGGTAGAGGAACCAGCTCCCACACTTGCTGCTTTTTAAACTGAAGAAGTTCAAGTTGCATGGCTTCAACCCATCCATTGTCTCTTAATGCAACATGATAGTTCTTTGGCTCTTGCTGACTGATGAAAAGAGCATAGAAGCAGAAATTGGACAACTGACTTCTGTTTGAAACTCCAGCATTGATATCACCAATGATTTGAGACATTGGGTGATTCTTCAGCTCTTGATAGACAATAAGATCTGTGCAAGTGTTTGCAGGAGATTCAGCAGCAACAGATGTTGATTCAGACTCTTGAAACCATGAAGGAGATGGCAATTCAAACGAAGTAGATGATTCAGAGATCTCATCAGCATTTGTTGTGGATGGAGTTGCTGAAGCTACAGAAATGTCAGGTTTAGATGACTCAGGCAGTTGATCACTAAACCTGAAAAGGTGAGTACTGTCAGCATCATCATCATCAGTACCACCAGATGAAGAACTGTTTGCAGGAGGTGATGGATTTTCAGGAACTGCAACAGCTGGCGACTGATAAGGAACATATTACAGTATGTCCAAATCAAATAACTCCACAGGGTTTTGTGGAATTGAGTCCTTTGGAGATTTATTAAACTTCACATGCAAGGTCTCTTCAATTATCTTTGTTCTGCAGTTAAAAACTCTGTATGCCTTGCAAGTTGATGAATACCCAACAAAGTACCCTGCATCCACCTTTGATTCAAACCTCTGAAGTGGATTATTTATGTTGAGAATGTAACAAGGACACCCAAATGCTCTAAAAAATAAAATCAGAGGAGCCAAATGATGTAACACTTCATAAGGAGTCTTTATCAGCCTCTGATTTACTAAGACTCTATTCTGCACATAGCAGGCTGTGTTGACAGCTTCTACCCAAAAGGTCAGTGGCAAACCAGAATCAGCCAACATTGACCTGGTGGCTTCAATAAGTGTCCTGTTCTTTCTTTACACTACTCCATTTTGTTCAGGAGTTCTTGGAATGCTATACTGCCTCTTGATTCCCTTAGACAAGTAGAATTCATCAAGTGTGTGGTTCTTAAATTCTGTGCCATTATCACTCCTCACACACTTGACTAGAAAGGAGTATTGTTTTTGAACATACAACACAAAGTATATTATGGTTTTTGCAGCTTCATCTTTTGAATGCAAGAAGAAAGTCCATACAAATCTGGAGTAATCATCCACAATCACCAGACAGTATTTCTTCTTTGCTAAGCTCATCACTCTTACTGGACCAAAAAGATCCATATGCAGTAATTGCAAGCAGGCAATAGACTTTGGCTCTTCTATTGGAGGAAATGATACCTTGTGTTGCTTCACTTTTAAACAAGCAGAGTAGTTGTCATCACATTTAAACTCCTTCACTGGCAGTCCTCTCACTAAACCATGATGGATCAGCTGGTTCATGTTTTTAAGATTCATATGACCAAGCCTTCTATGCCATAGTTTAGATTCCTGAGGAGAGGCCTTGGAGAACAGGAAAGGATGGCCTTTTAAATCAATTTTCTTTGATAAATATAAGGCATATACTCTTCTTGTCCTGTTGGCATTCAGGAGAGTATGTTCATCCAGTACCTTGTAAATCAAACTCAGAACTTTGGAAGACAGAATCCTGCAGTTCTGGCTGGTCAAAAGGGCAACACGACCTTTATCACACATCTGACTGACACTCAAGAGATTATACTTGAGATTCTCCACATGGTTGACAACATCAAACCTTATTTCACCATTAGAAACAAAGCCTTTGCCTATGATGTAACCTTTAGCATCATTACCAAATGAAACAAATCCCTTCTTTCCTTGAGAGTAGTCATTAAGAAGAGAGCTGCTCCCAGTCATATGCATGGATCCTCCACTGTCCATATACCAAATGCTTCTTTGGCATGCTGAAGAACCCTGCATTTGTCAAACGAAACTAGTTAGTTTTTGAGACCCAAACCATTTTAGTTTTGGGTCTGTTCTCATCAACAGATTTTACACTAACTGGTTTGTCATGATTAACAGCCTGCAAAGATGAATATGGTGTTGAAAAGGATTCCTTTAATTTTGGCTTGGTTTTCCTTTTCTGTGGTTTAATCATAGGTACATCTATTTGGTTGACTCTCCCCAACAGATGTTGAACCATCATAACAAGTTGTGTCTGATTATTTGCTAAAGCCTTCAGTTCATCAGACACATCAGTTCTTGTTTTTGATTGGTTCCTGTGTTTCACCATTTTCTCACTTTTGGAAGACACAGACTTAGTCTGGTGTTTAGGTATTCCATGAGGAATCCATTGAACACCTTCAGCTGTTTCCTGATAAACCCTTCCTTATTTTTGGATTTCTTTAAGGAATTTGGATTTTCAGGTTGAGATGCCTCTGGTACAAACTTGGTTTCAAATTCATTTTTTATTTTATTAATTTTCTTTTTGGTGTTCTTATCTTTGTTGAATTTGGAACCCTTTCTGTACCAGCAGTCATCAGTGAGATGATTGAATAAGCCACATATTGGCTTTTTTTTCATCTTCAGTTGATCAACTACTGAAGAAGATGAAACTACTGAAGGTTTGTTCTTTAGTACTTTCTCCCTTTCAGGAACGGATTCTTAAATACTAAAGATTTGTTCTTCAGAAGATTTCTATCAGCACTTTTGGACTTCTTGATAGACTCTTTAGTAGTTTTCAAACCATTTTTGTTTTCAGTGGTTTTGGTTTGTTCTTCAGGTGTTGTGACTTGCCCTTCAGTACTTTGAGTACTTTGTGAGACAACACCTGATTCTACAAGTTTTGATTAATTTTCTCAAAAACTTTTTCACCTTCATTTATCTCAGTCAAATCAACACCCTCAGCTGTTTCTCCCAGGATGACATTTGTACATCCAACGGTATAAGAATATGTTTCTATATCAGCTGATTGATTTTCTGAGGTGTTAATACTGACTTCATCCTCTAATTTTGGTTTATTATCAGAGGGTGAGACACATGATGATGTGGATTGGTAATTGCTTTCTCCTTTAGATTCTACTTCTAACTTGGGAGTAAAATCTGTAGGAGGAGCAGTGTGATTATAACCAATCCCAAACTTCACAGTTGAAGTTGTTTGTTTGTTGAGAAGCATTTTAAACCCTTTGCATGATGTTACCCAGCGTTCACACTCTACCTGGGTAGCTGCAAGTGTTTGTTTGAGGTCCTTGTGTTTCTCTAAGATGACCTCTACCTTTGCCTTTTCATTAGTGATTTGGCATTTTAATTTGTAAATCTCATCATCTTTTTCATTTAAAATAGACTCAAACTCAGCTTTTCTTTTGGAAATCCCTTTCTCTAGCTCAAGATTTTTCTTGATTAAAGCTACATTTGTTTCTCTAATTGAGGCAAATGTAGCTATGCATGACTCAGAACACAAATTGGCCTTAGCCTCTGAAGATACCTGTGATACCTGTGATGTTGAAGCATTTGAGCATGAACCATCAGTAGACTACAGGGCCATAAGAGCAAGATTTCCAAAAGGGTTTTCACCACCATGTTGACCAGCACCAGGAAACAGTTGTTATGATAACCAGAAAGATCATCTAGTAAACTGCTCCAGTCAACAATTCCAGGGGTGAAAAAGCTTTGTTGTGGTTGAGATTGAGATTGTTGATTTGATTGAGATAGTTGACGCTCAGGTAGGGCAGGTGGTTGTTGAGCTGTGGGTACTTGAACCTGACTAGACTGAGGCATGTAAAAACAGGGGTAAGGATATGTCATAGGACCTTGAGGGAAAAAATATGCAGGAGATGATTGAGCCTGTGAAGGATGACCAGAACTGGTGGAATGTTGCCCTTTATTTTGTGAGCTATTGCTTGGGAAGGTCACAAAGGGTGCAGCTGAGTTAGATCCAGACGATCTAAACTCTCTTGCAAAGTGTCCAAGTCTATGGCACTTGTGACACCTCAACTTGCTCTTGTCAAAACCAACCTTGGTTTTTCCAGAGAGACCTGGGAATTTCCGACCAGTCCTTTTGTAAAACTTGAGATCTGATATTGATCATTGCCATTTAACTTAAAATATCCATCTCTTCCAGATCATCATCTGGAATTCCTTTCAAATCATCCATCAATAAGCACAAATTATCACTACTACCACCTGAATTACTATCAACACCAACAAAAGCATGTTCTCCACTGTTTGTAGAGAAATCTATATGCTCATCATAGGAACCTTCTGATGCAGCATACTCTGACTCCTGACCGACCAGTGTAGTGTTTCCTGGTACAAAGTCATCAGTGAGCTTCCCAGGTGAAGATAGTTTCCTTTTTTGTTCTATCTCTCGTTCAAATGTTAATAGTTTCCCATGAGTTGGGTGAGAGATAGAGTGTCCGGTTTTGCACTGGAGTGTAGGACAATAGTATATGTGTCCCATCTCTCAGGCAGGGATCTGAGGAATCTGTTGTTCATCTGGCTGTTTGAATATTCCTGTTTAACCATTTTCAACTCAGATATCAAACAAGAAAATCGCTCAAACTAGACTCACCCTTTCTATGAGAGAATGTCTCTTATTGCTAGGCAAAAATCTCTCTAGTGTTTGCCAAAACCTCATCAGTTCCTCCAAATTGTTCCTTCAGAGCAACCCAGAGGTCATGTGCAGTTTCATGATGCATAAGCCCTGAATAGATTTCATTTTGCGGTGCCATGGCCAGAATTCCATGGGCTTTAGCATCAATTTCAAACAGTTTTAGATGTTCATCCGAATACTGTTCTGGTTTCTTCGGAACCATCTCATTCTTTTCCAGAAGACTCACCATAGGCTTGTATGGTCCATGAACCATAGATTTCCAACATCCTGTGCTATTGATAGACAGGTGATGGAGCATTCGGCGTTGCCAAATGTTATACTCACTCCTAACAAGCATCGGAGGTTTTGTTGAGGAGCCAGTATTATGAGGATCATTTGTTGGTGTAGCCATTTTCATAGATTCAAATAAATTCAATGTAGTTATAACAAATCTAGCTCAAAAACTCAACAACTCTGTTTTAAACACGTAGAACCTCAAATTAATTCACCGGTAGCAACAGAAATTCAAACTCTATAACCAATTCTTGCAAATTTGCTAATTCGATCAAACTTAGATATCAAAAGAGCAATTTCAATGATCAATTGTTAAATTGATCAATGATTAACCAGCTCTGATACCATTTGAAAGGATCTCAAATCTAGTTTGATCAATTAGGTTATGATTTGCAGCGGAATAGTATTAGAATTAGACGAAACTTAAGCAAGAACAATATGAATATTCAATCAAACAGTGTCGGTTATAGAGAGAGAAAGTTTTCTGCAAAAGAGAATGTTTTCATTCATTCATATGCTTCGGCAAGATTACAATTAGGTCAACTTTCCTTTTATAAGAAAAGATGACATCAGCAGATGTCACCTGATAGTGACATCTAACCGATTTTCATAAACAACTGAAAATAACTGAAACTACTGAAGATGTCCACAACAGCTTAGGACATCTTCTTACAATAAACGCTAGTGTTAACTAATACTACAACTACTGAAAACAATCTACTGAACTACTGATTATTAACAACTGAAAATATAAAGACAACTACTGAAAGGAAACCATCACAACTACTGAAGAGTACTTCTTCAGCTGTTGACAACCTCTGAAAACTTGGTCTTCAGACTTTAACTTCAAACTCTGTCTTCAGACTTCGTCTTCAACTTTTGTCTTCAGACTATGTCTTCAGACTATGTCTTCAGACTTTGTCTTCAAACTTTGTCTTCAGCTTTTGTCTTCAGACTTTGTCTTTAGCTTTTGTCTTCAGCTGATGTAGTCTTCTTCAGTTGTTATGATGTCTGTGAGACTTAAAGGTTTTTCTGATCTGGCTCATTTGTTCTTTTGGTCCAACAGATAGCATCATCTGACTTTTCAGCAAATTTTGCCAAATTGTCCTTTGTGTTAAGTATGGTGCATCTACTACCAAAGGACCTTAGAAAACCAATGAACAGTGGCCTCTTGTTCCAGAAATCATAAGGGGTCTTTTCATGGGGCTTAACAATGAGAACCCTGTTCTGCACATAGCATGCAATGCTGACTGCCTGTGCCGAGAAAGTTAGAGGCAACTTTGAATCAGCCAACATGGTTCTTGCAGTCTCAATAAGTGTCATGTTCCTCCTCTTAGCAACACCATTTTGTTGAGGAGTTCTAGGAGCACTATATTATCTGATAATCCTTTTTGAGTTACAAAATGAGTCAAGAACTTGATTGTTGAACTCGGTCCCTTGTTCACTTCTGATTATCTTTACTCTGTGATCAATTTGATTTTCTATCTTAAGAATAAAATATTATAAGGTTTCAGCAGTTTCATCCTTAGTTCTTAAGAAGAATACCCATGTAAATCTAGTAAAGTCATCAACTATCACAAAGCAATATGATTTCCTTCCAATGCTGATTATACTTGTAGGACCAAATAGATCCATGTGCAATAAGTGTAATGGGGTAGTGATAGAGTTAACTTCTTTGGGTTTATAAGATGCCCTATGTTGCTTCACTTTCAGACAAGCAACACAGTTGTCTTTACAGAGAAATTCCTTTTAAGGCATGCCATGCACCAAGTTATTCTTAGCCAATTTATTCATTCTCTTAAAATTAACATGACATATTTTTTTGTGCCAAAGAGTTGGCTCATCACTATTTGCTTTGGAAAGAAAGCATGATACTTCACCCAGTGGGAAAGCATTGTTCATATCCAGCTTGTACATATCCCCTTTCCTAGGAGATCTAAGAAGCACCAATTCCTTAAGAATTTTTATCCCGGGTTTGAGGATAATGTACTCATGTCCTGTGAAAAGCATTTGATGCTTTTGGTCACAAAATTGAGAAACACTTAAGAGATTATGTTCAAGCTGTTTGACAAAGTGTACTTTATCAACTGTTAACTTACCATTGGACATATTACCTCTACCACATATGTATCCTCCGGCTTCACCTCCAAACTGAACAGGACCTCCATCAAAATTGTGAAATTATTGAAGAAGAGAACTGTTCCCTGTCATGTGCCTGGAGCATCCACTATCCATAATCCAAATGTTTCCATTTTTATCATATGGATGTCCCTGCACAAAGGTGAAACCAGTTAGTTCGTACTGGAAACCCAAGCCTTGTTGGTCTTGGGTTCTTCCAAGGATGATAACACAATCGAACCAACGTGTAAGCATGGGGGATGAATAGTAGTTTGGGAAGAGGAGGTTTGTGCTATAACATCTTCTTTGATTTTCCATTCCATCCTTTGGTTGATCATTGAAGATGGGCTTGATGAAACTTGGATAGTAGAGCATTCTTCCAAAGTTTCTTTCTCTTCGGAAGAAGCTTCTAGACCATTCTCTTTCGAAGCAGGCTTCTTTTCGGAAGGTTTGAGAGGTGCTTTCTTGTTCTTTGGAATTCTCTTTGGTTTCTCTTCCGAAGCTACTTTCCTTTCGAAAGAAGATGTTCCTTCTGAAGGCGACTTGGCTTCGGAAGATTGATTTCCTTTCTTCAACCTTTGGATCTGGTTATGTGATCCAAATGTGATACCTTCCTTGGCTGCTCCTTTCCTTACCTTGTTTGCATAATGTGTGCTTGCAAGATTATAGAAACAATCCTTGGCCATGTGGTTATGCAGACCACACATTATGTATTTAGTGTTTGCTTTGGTGGACCATGTAGATTGATGCTTCTTGGTCTTCTTGTCCTCTTCCATAGCTTTTCCTTTCTACTTTAGATCCTTTAGTTGGATGGGAGTACTGGTATTATACTCCTGTCCTGAATCTGAGCTTCCAACCACTTGGAATCCAGCTGCTTGGGTCTATTTTCCTTTTGGACTCAGCCACCTTCTTGGCACTTCTTTTGGCTTCTTGAATCTTGTTCTTTCTTTATTTGGTGGTAGGAGATTTGTTCTCAGCTGAGAGGATGAGGTTTTCTACCTTGTCCTTCTCTGTGGTGGTGGTGGCAACAATTTTTGCATCACTCATCCTCTTAAGAGATGGTGGGTCAATAGTTGAAACCTCTTGCTCATTAGTACCACATCTTGGCTGTCTAATAGACATATAGGAATGTGGTCGAGCAGTTTCATTGGTTCCTAACCCACTCTTGTTTTGATAACATTATTTTGAGTAAGAAGTTGATGCAAGAATGTTGTTGAAGTTATGCTCTTGGATAGCATACTTCTTTGCTTTAGCCTCAGCTATTACTAGCTGGGCTTAAGCCTCAATCAACTTTGAAACTAAATCTTTGCTTTGAGTCCTGTAGTTTGAGTTCTCATGTTTTAAAGTAGATGCAGTGTTTTCTAACTCTTTAATTTTTAGTTTATAGTAAGATTCTGCTCTTTTAAAATCAGCTTTTAATATGTTCAAAGACTTAATATCAGATTTAAGTTTCAAGTTGTAGTCCTGGTACAACTTAACCTTAACTACACAGTCAGGAGTACAGAGATGTTCATATACCTTGGTATCATCTATGTCGGCCATGAGAACTTGAGCAGGGGTGATATCTTGCACCATAAAGCTCCAATCAACTTGTTAAGCAACTGCTGCAATTTGTTCAGTTGGCTTGGTTGCGGCTTATGTGGTGGCATGATGTTAAGAAGCTTGGCTTTCTCTAGGATTAGATTTTGGAGCCTTGCATTCCCTTGCAAAATGACCAAGTTGATTACAGTTGTAATACTTAGCCTTTGATTTGTCAAACCCGAATTTGCTACTTGTTAGGTTCTGAGGGAATTGCCTTCCAGTTCTCTTGTAGAACTTCTTTGCTATGTAGGTAAGGAGAGCCATTTGTTGAATAAGGTCCATGTATACAACATCATCTGGGCTGAAACACTCCAGATCATCAAAACAGAACTAGAAATCACTAGAGTGTTCCTTTCCTAAGACAAAAGCACAATTTTCCTAAAAAGGACCTTGTTGAGCTTGTTGACACTTAGGTGTCTCTGGGAAAGTGATGTATGGTCTAGATGAACATGATGGCTGTTGGTTGTAAGTCTGTCACATTTGGGACGGGGGAGTTCTTGCACCTTCAGCAACATATAGAGCATTGCTAACAGGAGTGGTTGAGCTGCCATTCATCTGCCGCTTGTTCAGATTTTCCATCTCCATACGGTATCCATCTAGGATTTTATATACTTTAGTCATAGCGAGTGTTCCAAGATTTTCAGATCTCCTGATAGAAACACAATAGAAAGTCCATTCACGAGGAAGAGCACTCATGAACTTCCTTACTATGTCTCTCTTTTCAAGAGTCACTCCCATAGACTGCAGAGATGCTATCAGATATATATATCTGAAGTATTGTTGGCTCAAGTTTTCACCATCAATATAGGTGAAATTCTCGAACTATTGCTTCAGAGCATCCTTCTTAGATTCTTTGGATTCTGAGGAACATGAGTACATTAATTTTAAAGCATCAAAGAGTTATTTGGCTATAGTGCAATGCTCAAAACCTGCAATAATCGAGTTTGGTATGGCAGTGAGCAATACACCAGTGCCTGAAGTTATCAGGTGTGACAATGGGAGCTTTGGTCATGGTTCCCATTTCTGGTTCAACAGATTTCTTGTTAAGGGCCATTTTGGTTGAGTGAGTAAGTTTTAAGAAACAAGGTTGATTTGGGATGGTTAGATCTCACAATCAAGAGCCTGGAAGCTCTGATACCAATTGCAGGATCGATATTGTTCTCTCAACACTTAGTGTTTCTCACAGACTAAAAAATATCACTCGTTTGATGAATGCAGAATTAAGAACTCAGTTGATAATAATATAATAAGTAAAGAACACAAGAAGTGGTTTTCAAGATACTTGTATATATTATCTCTCAACTAAGTATTACATGACATGCAGAAGCATGGATACTAAATTACAATGAGCGACTATATATACTGTTATCTACAGCTTGTTATACGTAGATAACATGCTTGGACTTACTTCTAAACAAATACTACATTGCTAGAGGTAGGGTATCTTACATAAAGCATTATCTAAGATAAGGTAGTCATAACAGGTCCATGACTTACCTTTTGGTCACCAACTAAAGGTGGCAACTGTACTAACTAAGGAATGGTGAACAGTGGACAAAAGTAAGGTCAACCACATGTCGTGAAAGGCATCTTGCAGAGAATCAGAGTAGGCAGCAAGTGTCAATTGGACCATGCTTTGTCCACTGGTTCATAATGTGTTTATTCCGAAGGTAAAATGGCTTCGGAAGAATAAGTTCTTCCGAACCATTTTATACTTCGGAAGACACAGCTTCTTCTGAGGCTTTGTCTTCGGAAGACTTTGTCTTCATTCTTCTAAGTGTTTTACTTCGGAAGGAGATCTTCTAAGTCTCGGAAGACTGAGTTCATCCTTCGAAAGCTCTTTGGAATATCACCATAGAAGCTTCGAAAGTTGCAGCATTTCCTTCGGATGCTGCAGCATTGCCTTCGGAAGACTTCTCTTAGTTTGTACAGATTTCTTCTAAGTGTTGTTTTTTGTTGCATCAACCTCAATAGATCCAACAATATATATATATATATATATATATATATATATATATATATATATATATATGGGCATATATATATGTATATATATGTATATATATGCATATATATATATATTGTGTATGTGTGTATATATGTGTATATATATGTATATATATGTATGTATATGTATATGTGTGCGTACATATGTATGTATTTATATGTATATGTATATGTATATGTATATGTATATGTATATGTATATGTATATGTATATGTATATGTATATGTATATGTATATGTATATGTATATGTATATGTATATGTATATGCATATGTATATGTATATGTATATGCATATGTATATGCATATGTATATGCATATGTATATGCATATGTATATGCATATGTATATGCATATGTATATGCATATGTATATGCATATGTATATGCATATGTATATGCATATGTATATGCATATGTATATGCATATGTATATGCATATGTATATGCATATGTATATGCATATGTATATGCATATGTATATGCATATGTATATGCATATGTATATGCATATGTATATGCATATGTATATGCATATGTATATGCATATGTATATGCATATGTATATGCATATGTATATGCATATGTATATGCATATGTATATGCATATGTATATGCATATGTATATGCATATGTATATGCATATGTATATGCATATGTATATGCATATGTATATGCATATGTATATGCATATGTATATGCATATGTATATGCATATGTATATGCATATGTATATGCATATGTATATGCATATGTATATGCATATGTATATGCATATGTATATGCATATGTATATGCATATGTATATGCATATGTATATGCATATGTATATGCATATGTATATGCATATGTATATGCATATGTATATGCATATGTATATGCATATGTATATGCATATGTATATGCATATGTATATGCATATGTATATGCATATGTATATGCATATGTATATGCATATGTATATGCATATGTATATGCATATGTATATGCATATGTATATGCATATGTATATGCATATGTATATGCATATGTATATGCATATGTATATGCATATGTATATGCATATGTATATGCATATGTATATGCATATGTATATGCATATGTATATGCATATGTATATGCATATGTATATGCATATGTATATGCATATGTATATGCATATGTATATGCATATGTATATGCATATGTATATGCATATGTATATGCATATGTATATGCATATGTATATGCATATGTATATGCATATGTATATGCATATGTATATGCATATGTATATGCATATGTATATGCATATGTATATGCATATGTATATGCATATGTATATGCATATGTATATGCATATGTATATGCATATGTATATGCATATGTATATGCATATGTATATGCATATGTATATGCATATGTATATGCATATGTATATGCATATGTATATGCATATGTATATGCATATGTATATGCATATGTATATGCATATGTATATGCATATGTATATGCATATGTATATGCATATGTATATGCATATGTATATGCATATGTATATGCATATGTATATGTATATGTATGTATATGTATATGTATGTATATGTATATGTATATGTATATGTATATGTATATGTATATGTATATGTATATGTATATGTATATGATTTAGTTTATTATTTATTTATTTTGTTTATTGTCATTATCATCATCATCATCATCATTATTATTATTATTATTATTATTACTATTACTATTACTATTATTATTATTATTATTATTATTATTATTATTATTATTATTATTATTATTATTATTATTATTATATTGATTATTTCACATTGTGGTCAAAACTGATGCTTGCAGATGCAGGTTCGGTATAGATTTTATTTGATAATAATGATTAGCACATTTATCATAGTTGTCTAACTATTTTAGAGTCATCTGTGATAACTCACCAACAATGTTGTTCACATGTTTTAGCTCGTGATGCAGGAGTAGGGAATGTCAAAAGGCAATATGCTAGGTCAAGGTCACTTGGTGCTTTAAGTTGAATAAATCTTATTGCAAAAGATATCGACTAGATTAACCTGTCTAGGGTAGTGTATATGTTTTTAATTTTGTGTTTGTGAACATGATAAATATGTGGATTTATGTAAGCACTGTTAAGGTTTAATTTTACTCTAGTTTTGTGGTCTTGCTTGTGTATAATACTTCTGTTGTGTTATGTTGGTGTGAATTGATGAAACTGGTCACGCCCGGGGATTGGGGTGTGACATTATTGGTTGCTTGGTTGAAAACTTCCCATGGAGTCACTAATCCCTGGATTGCTGCCATCCAAGCATATTTAATTACCAGTTCTCTTTTCATCCACAACCAATGCGTCCAAAATGTGTTGGTGATATTAAAAACAAGACATTAATTATGAAGAAATCTTTTCTCCATTCCACGACCAATATGGGATTCGCCTAAGATGTTATAATCATCCACCTTTTAGACTCATCATACGAGGTTTACTCCATCATTCATAGATATGGGATTTTCTCAATGTGTGACAACCCTCAAAATTTGATAACTGAAGTGTGGCCCAACGAAATGGACACACGAGGCCCAGTAAGGCCTAATAAGGAATTTAGGTTCACCTGAAACCTGATTTGATAATCCCAAGTCATAACGATGATTATTGAGCATCGCAGATGAATATTCAGACTAATAAATGGTTAACACGGTAGATAATCGGTTCCTATAGGAACACAACGATTTAGTGTCATTTCTATGAAATATTATTATTCTAATTGAAAAATCATGTAGAAACTCTATCTGAGCACCTAACGGGTATGGAGCGTGCAAAACCGATAAAGCCGCATAAAACACGCGTACGTTAACGTTGTTATTCAAGCGGTTCGGATGCCTAAATTTATGAATTAACTATTATTAGACACTTATTACTATTTTATATAAGTAATAAAATTATAATATTCACATTCGGTGCGAGAAAACGCTCAAAACGGTTAAACGTGTGAAATAAGCGATATTAACGCGCACCGAGTCGGTTTGTCACCGAATACGTAATATTAGACGAAAAAAATCTTCCAAGAGTATCCGATACATCTATTAGTCACTAATTTTTCAAAATTAAATAAAAAAAGTGCGATATCAGTTAGATTTGTAAGCGCTACCAGCCGATACGAAGCAACAAGCATTTACCAGTACTATTTCAACCGCTATGTAAACCCCAAACCACTTCATTCTTCTTCACATTTTACACACACTTAAGTGTGATTTTAGAGAGAGAGGGAGAGAGCTGGAATTGCCGGCCACCCTCCGGTGGTGGTCCGGCGGTGGTCCGACGGCTGTCCGACGGTGGCAAGCGACAGTCCGACGACCGTCGAAGTCCCGTTTTCACCATACAACATTTTTTGAGGCTACGAACACGATGGTAAGCTCCAATTTCCCTGGATATTTCGTTAAAGATGCTAAAAATCAAGTTCTGTCGAGAAAGTGATGTGCAAGCGCACTATCAGAGATAGGTCAATTTCCGACGATCCGACCGTTGAATGTTTCTAATTTTTGGATATGTTATAGATAACGTTCTCTTCTTAACATCTAACAGTCAGTTTTCAGAGACAATGCTCAGAGCTATGATTTTTCCATCCACAAATGTGACTGATCGAAACTTTCTGCCCGAAAAGTGAAAGTCCCAAAAATTGTTCATTTCCCCGGAGATTCGACCGTGGAATCATAACGATTTTCGAACTGTAGATTCTTGACACCAGGGTTGGATGGATGATCTGAGACCGAAGAAATATTCGTGATGGACATACGAACAAAATAGTGTATACGGTTCTCATTGCATGTCGGTTTCAAGAAGATTCGTGCATGACAATTATAAAATGTAACTAAATGAGATAAAATATGGACACACACATAAATATAACTAACTTGTTATAATTAACAAAAATTCATATAAATTGAAATGTAATGTGTATTGTATATTATTGGACATTGTAATAAAGTTGTATAAAGTGAAATCTGACTCTTGAATGTTATAACAATTTGGATTGAAGGAAAATAATTTTATATATATATATAGGTACTTAAATATGCAAAATGGACTTTAATTAACAAAACATATATATACACATTATATATATTAGACTTTTACAAAGAATCTTACTGTAATGATTATTAAATAAACGGATATGAATAGATTTGAGGAGTTTTCAAATGCTCTATAAATTATATAAAACTAACCACGGTTTTATTAATATAAAAATCCAACAAAGTTATACTTACGAAAGTTGTAGATGAAAATCAAATAATTTGGATGTGTAGGATATCTAGGTAAAGACGGAAGAAATAATGTGAAAATGCAAAAACTTATACTTGAGTCATATCAATAAAGATGAATTGTTTGATAAAGTCTGCGTGGATGTACAAACACTAATTATCAAGCATAAGTAATACCATACGACTTAAATCAAGTCGAGACGGAGTTGTAAGTATTAATACTTAAATCTAAGGAGTAATGTACGCAAATAATAAAACCTCAATCCAATAAACTCGCAACGTGTGAAGAACACGCTAGATGGCTTGTTAAGCCAAATAAGAGCATAATTAGTTTATCATTTAACAATAACATATATTTGATTATCAACCAGGGAATAAGTTGGGTGAACAAGCATTTTCATAAACATGCTTTGTCAAATGTTAATTAAGTCTTCCACGTCTAGGATCTGGATAGATCACTGGAAGACATTTCTGATCAGTTAGTGATCATGTACAAAGTTGAGTATTTCGGCCCTATTTTCTTTACATATTGTTTTATTTAAACTGTTTTAGGGGAAAAGCATGGTAAACTATTTTTATTTACATGATGGGTAAAACAAGGATAATATATTTATGACGGTATAAGTTTTGGTCAATAGTACAAGTTGTTAGGACCATTTTCGTATAGAGTACTAATGGATTCTGCATGAGACCAGATCAAATAGCACGGAATTCTATTTGATTGGCGATCCAATCAGTGAGAACGAACAACCTGATCGATATAACGGTGAAGCAAACGTTAAGAACGATTTTGAATCGTTCAGGAACGAACTATGAACTTGGATGGCCGACTCAGGACGCTCTGGACGGCTAGGGTAGGAATGTATTCGAAGTGTTATGTTTTTTCACGAATTATGTGGTATTTATAGGTTTTCAGTATTCATTCATACGACTGAACCATTAGTATGGTTCAGTCGTGCGACTGACTCATGCGGTTGACTTATACACACGACTGAAGGTTCAGTCGTGCAAGTGAGTCAATCTTATGTCTCAATCATGCGAATGATCCAGTCACCTGGTTTAGTCGTGCGACTGGTCCATAAGTATGGTTCATTCATGCGTATGGGCCATAAGTATGGTCCATTAGCGTGAATAACCACATAACTAAGTTGAACACATTTCTAAGTCATTATTGACTTAGAACTATGTACAACAACTTCAAACCTGTATATTAAGTTCATACATGTGAATCACATTCAATACAATGATAATATGATATAATCAATCACAAATAAACATCAAAATGCATTTCATATATCATTGAATCATTACATTACATCACATTACATCCATGTAAGACATGGAAGACTTTACATTTACGAACATAAACATGTACATAAAATGTATCAACAAACAGTTTAGCCTATTTTCTAACATTCTTCACGTGCTCTTGAAACTTCTTGTACTTCTCTTCTCTTGTGACTCCCACATGAATCTCAAACGCGAAGCAGAGCCGTATGACATGTTGGAATTGTAGAGCTTGTACAATATCTTACGAGTCATAGAATAGTGGCCATTTGTAGAGAGTGTAAACATCTTCAGTAGACAAGTTGGTTAGTCACATCAGATCAGATACCCTGATAGTCTCAATTTTGCCCTCTTTATGAAAAACTATGACTGCTTCTCCCGTCCGCCAGTTATAATACCACCACTTGAAATGTGGAGTGAAGTCCTGAGGCATCTCCCATAGTAGGATCTTGGACATTGTGCGCAGGGGACTCCACTTCAGCACTACTTTCGGCATTCCAGAGATAGGATCAACTTCGGTCTTATGTACGAACTTTTTAGGTTGTTGAGGCCTGAAGTTGAACCATCTGGTGTGGTATTTCTTCTTGAGTGCTATCTTGAACCAACCCGATATCTTCCTTGGGTTAGCGTACAAAAGATCTAAACAGGCTAGCCTGTTCAGCTCAAAACCGAGAAGATTCTTTAGATCATGAGGATATCTGAAGTACTCAATCCCCTTCCCCGTCTTTACAGCATATACGTCCAAGTCTTCAAAATATGCCTAACTTATGATCTTGCCCGACACCTTTTGATGCTTCTTTAATCGGTATAGTTTGGTGCAGGCGTTTGTCTTTGGAGATTCTCGTTGGGCTCTCATCTCCTTCAAACAAGCTGTCCATTCAACCTTCTTTAACTCAACATCAGCATCTGTGGCTTGGACTTTATCTTCCTCTTTCTCTTTCTCTTTCTCTTTCTCTTTGTCATCAATAGTTCCAAAAGAATCACTACCAAATGTTTCACCCAGATCAGGGATGACATTACCCTCATGGTTAGTGTACTCTGGATAATACTCTGATGTAATATCCTTTATCTCAATCTCATCCACACCTTGAAGCACTTCATCACTAATAACATCAACGTCAGGAGCGTCTTTGACGAGCTCGTCTGGATTTAATCTGAACATGTCTGCGAGCTACTCGTCAGTTAGCTCGTGGATGATCTCTCCTTCCTCAGGAGTGTAGCTCATAGATCGTCTTACAATCTCTTGCAAATCAACAATCATAGTGAGCTGAGTCTTGATTTGCTGAAGGGGGTGACGTCATAGTCATCTATCTGTTGAGCTTTATCTGTTTGATTAGACATTCAACACATAAAACGTAATTCATTAATCAACATATTTAAACATTAATAATCATTAATTACATTAATGTAATACATAATTCAAGCACAAAAGTTTTAAATACAGAAACATCTAATCATTACTTTTGCCTTGATCGGGCGTCTCTTCAGTTTGTGAAGCTGAGGAAGAGGAACTCTGATATTGATTATGCTTTGTGTGCATCTCTCGAGCCGATGGATTTGAGACTGATGCAGATACATCAGCTTCCTGATCATGCTCATCATCATCATCTCCTTCCTTACCTTTCCCACTTCCTCCCGCCTCAACCTCATCATCATCATCATCCGATTCATCATCAGAAGAATCATCATCATCATCATCTCCATCATCACCATCACCCTTTATTGAGCCATTCGTCCCTTTCAGCCTTAACATCAGTTTCTTGTTCCTCTTCTTCACGTCCTCAATCCTCTTAACCAATGCCATCAATAGCTCATTTTGTGAAGTAAGGGCACAGTGAGCTCTAGCCAACGCTCCCTCGTGAGCAGCGTCCCTCTCTGTCAGCTGGGCTATCTGTTTGCCTTGAGCAGCATTGACTGCCATCAACTGATTCATTTGGTTAGCTCTCAGATCATCTGTTACAAGTAGCTTAAGCGCTAGTCTGTTAAGGCTAGCCAACTGCTCCTCTAACCCAACAATGGGTAGAGAAGATCCCTGTGGTGGTGTAAATGAGGTGGAATGGCCCGGTTGGGGTATAGTAGGTGTGGTGGTGGATGTGGCGTATATAGGAGTAGGGATGAAAGTGGGTTGTGGTGGAACTGATATGGGTATGGTAGGTGTGGTGGTGGGTTTAGTGGTGGCTGTAGTGGTGGCTGTACTGTGGCTGTAGTGGTGGCTGTACTGTGGCTGTAGTGGTGGCTGTAGTGGTGGCAGTGGTGGTGGTAGTCATGGTGGTAGGAGTGGTGGTAGTGGTGGTGGAAGAGGTAATCAGAACAATCCTACGTCTCTTGCCCTTCTTGCCGTGAGGCTGGGCCATTCTCTTCCTCCTCGAGCCTTTGGCAATCTGGGCTACCCCTAGGCTAATAGGCTGGTCACGTGTATAAGTGGGATCGGTGACATCAGCATCACCACCCTTAGAACCAGCCTAGCGTCCTCTAACCACCTCATAGCCCCTTTTGGTAGCCACGACTCGGCTACCTGCTGTCCTTGTCAGAGGCTCCTCATCTGAGTCCTCTTCTTCTTCGTCAACGAGGAAGTCCCAGTGGATGGCAGCCTGCTCAGATCCATCGGGAGTAGATGAACTACTGTGTGTAGGTGGTGGAAATATAGTAGATGTGTTTGTGGCCCGTGTTTGACTGGATCCAGCGTCTCCACCACCCTGACCATCACCGTGGTCGTCATCATCGTCTTTATCTTCAGCAAGAACCATAATGGGCTCAACGTCAGAGTCACTATCGTCATGATGCCACTTCTTTCAAGAGGGTGCCACATAGTCCTCTTTGGCCAAATGGCTGAAAAGTCTCCTAACCGGGGGCTTCACCTGCTTCCCCCGGTATACCTTCATCCGACCCAACGTGGTGTCATCCATCACCTCTAAACTCACAGTGTCATCCTTCTCCTTACGCATCTGAGGAAGCTTCTCGTCTATAATCATCTATAAGAATCTCGGATACATACAGAAGCCTTCCTTGCCCTTCGCCTCAATATTCTCTGTCAGATATGTAAAGAACAACGAGAGAAACTAAACTGGTGGTTCAGTACCAGTGCAACGTATGCATTTTGGATTTGGTCAGACATCTCATCGAATCCTCCACGCCTGGAGGCAATGCACTTAAGGATCACATGTGCCAAATACTTAAACTGGGGGCACATGTTGCTCTTGTTTAGCACGCCGACATTGATGTCGCCGGCGTACTTGATCCTCAGAAAACATCCCCGAACAGTCAGGGGATGCAGCTTGGTTAGGTAGGTTCCGTCCTCACCCAGATCCAAGACCCTGCAAGTCGTCTTCCCCGATCTCTATGTCTTGTCCAAAGATAGAACTCCGGATACGGTAAGGCTCAACAGATCGAGAGACAGTGGCATTCTCCTAGAATGCCTGCTGAATAAACCTGTACGGTGTGCAGGAAGTAGAGATGGCCTTGTAGATCCTCGATCTACATAGAAAGGTGATGATCCTGACAAACTCAGAAGCATTCTGAGAAGTAGCATCTAGATGAGCACAGATGTTCTGCTGGTGCTCATCGTCCATCGCTCAGCCATGTTGCTGCAACACAAGAAACAAATACGTTAGATCCGTTCATAAGAAAAAACAATTGAATTTGAACAAATTATGACCAACTAGTTCAATCGTTTGATTGAACCATGTGACTGAGCTCAGTCGTACGATTGAGCCTACAACTGAACTTAGTCATGGGTTATGTCGTGCGGCTGAGTCAGTCGTGAGACTGAGTCACCGATTGATTCAATCATGCGATTGAATCGTGCGTCTGGATCAATCGTGCGACTGAAGTTCATCAGCCTGTCCATTCGCATATGCACTGCTAGACACCAAAAATTTGAATCTTTGTCAAAACGTTCAATTACTTTTCGAGTTTAGATTCATTAGGCTCGCAGGGACTCGAAATAACACTTATAGTCATTTAAATCAACGTTTACATACATTTAAGTGTTCTATTTTAGGGTTTTAGTCCCGGTTCTTAGTTTTAACAAATTCAGACATTTTAGGTTCGATTAATCTTCTCATTTGTCACGATTTCGTTCTCAAAGTACCTGTAGATGAACAATAAAAGGTTAGGTAGGGTTTACGAATCAATAGGAGAGGTAATCACACTTAGAAAAATTTGGGCAGAGTGGCTGGGTATTTAGGCGGTTTTTTGAGAGTTTTTAAAGTCAAGTAGGGTTTACGACCGACTGAGCCCCTTTTATACTAATATGTTTTTTAGTCATGCGACTGGACCTATACGCATGATTCATTCGTGCGACAGAGGTTCAGTTGTACGACTGACTTAAACTTTTCATCCAGTCATACGATTGGTTCATTCTTATGATCCAACCGTATACTTTGCCCCATAATCACGGTCCAATCATGTGATAGACTCATACTCATGGTCCATTCGTGCGATTAATTCATACTTATGGTCCCATCGTATGATTGGTCCATACTTATGATCCAATCGTGCGATTGGCTCATTCTTATGAGTTTGACTTCACTTTTTCCCAACCTTTCAAAACTTTAATTTTATATATGACATTATGACCATAGATCATCTCAGACATGATCCTTTTAACTGAAAACTTTTGATCACCTCAGACGTGATCCTTTTAATCAAAACTGTTTGATCACCTCCGACGTGATCCTTTTAACTTTAATTTGTGATCACCTCAGACGTGATCCTTTTAACTGAAAACTTTTGATCACCTCAGACGTGATCCTTTTAATCAAAACTATTTGATCACCTCAGACGTGATCCTTTTAAAATTTCAGAAATAGGCTTTTATCAGATTAACGTTAGGTCACATAATGACATTCATAGATTTCCTTTTGTTACATAGTCCGATGATGACTCGATATAGACATAACTAAAACTAAGAAAGACTTGAAACAAACTTAATTAAGAAAATATTTTTGTAATTTTCATATGAGGTGGGTTGAAAGCATTTTAACTTTCCTTAAAAGATTTCTTCCCCTGAGTAGAACAGCATCAAGCATTTACATCTCATCTAGAAAGACTCTTATGGAATCATACATGCATAAACATAATCATTTGAGACCTTTTACATTTATGTGACACAAATGCAAGGAATGTTATATTTACTAATTTCAGAGTCTTATTCATCTAAGAGTCATGAGTACTAACAGGAAATCATGCTAGAGCTGTTATGTAGTACATATTGATTTTGACCATCGGGGAATTCTGCCATGATAATTGTCAGTATATTTGTCCACCTAAATCCATACACAGATTTTTGACATAGATTGGTGATTATTTAGGTTTATTATTTCAACAAACATTTGTGGATCCCACACTTATATGGTAATCAACTTTCCTCAGGAGTTTTTTGAGCGGTCTACGGGTTTTGACAAGAAGAAATTATTCTAAGAGCTTTCAAAGAGATGCCAAGCCTCAGGTCAGTGCCATTGCACAGTAGAGAGGCGCAAACAATAATAAATTCTAGAATATTTAGATTGTGCTTATACTCAGGTCAGTGCCATCGCACAACAGAGAGGCACACAACCTATCTTCTTGTTAGAGCAATTTTATTGTACATATAACGCACCAATGACATCAGTCATTATCTTGATTGCGTTTCACATTTTTTTTCATTTTTCTCATTTTTATGGTCGTCCGCACACATTTGTGGCGTTTATTTTGCTCTTCACCCCTTATTGGAAGTAAGTTGATTGTGTTAACCAGAGATAAGATGGAAACCCACAGCTTGTTGAACGATTTAGTTTTAACGTTGTTAACCAATGAAGTATACTTGTCTATTGTGTTGAATCTACCGACACATCATATAATGGACTAGCAACCCCTAGATCTACTTTCTCTATGTAACCACAGTAGCAGACTAGCTTACTATCATATTTCCACTCATTAGGTTGTGACTTCTTAGACTTGTAAATTTATGTAACTTTGAATATAGCATATAAGAACATTTTAAATCATTTGGTGTCCCAAACAATTCGATGCCTGTGTACTATCATTTTCCATTAAGTTGAATCGATTTCACTAATGTGATGTCTTTGCTTTTCGGCTTATCTGCCCACCCTCTTTTTTTTGAGTAATTAAATACTAACTACTCAAACTAAAACTATTCTCCCCCTAAAATTCTAAAACCGAAAATCTTTTTGTGTTTTTGAATTTTTTAAGACAGAAAAAAATAAAAGAAAAGAAAAAGACAAAAAATAAAAAATTAAAGATAGAGTCGGACTATGAACTTTATTCATCTGGAATCACACCATCTTTCTTTTTAACACCATTTACCTCTAATAGATACTAAAATCGAGGTTTATTAAAAGCTTTTGTGTAGAGGTTGGCGCGTTGGAAATCCGTGTTTATTTTAACAACATCCATTAATTGTTTTTCAAAACAGTCACGTATGAAATGACATTTATACCGATTTGTTTAGTTTTGGGTTGTTGGACAGAATTTTTAGTGACATCAATAGCAGCAGAATTATCAACAAAAATAGCGGTGTTAGAAAATTGCAAACCGTAGTCTCGCATTTGATGTTGAATGCAGATGATTTGCGAACAGCTACTTGCAGCGGCAACGTATTCAGCTTCACATGTCGATAGAGCAACCGACGTCTGCTTCTTACACTGCCAGGTGACTAATCGTTTTCCAAAGAACTGACATCCCGCTGATGTTAACTTGTAATTCATCTTGCAACCACCGTAATCCGAGTCACTATACGCTATAAGCTTAAAATCATCATCATAAGGATACCACAACCCAAGTGTTGTAGTACCCTTCAGATAACGAAATATCCTTTTTACCCTAATCATATGATTTACTTTTGGTTTTACCTAATATCTGGAACAGAGACACGTGGCGTACATTATCAGGACGAGAAGCTGTGAGGTACATGAGAGATCCGATCATTCCTCGATACATAGTGGCATCAACCAGATCACCATTTACGTCGGGTGCCACGTCATGGTTCGTGGCAAGTGGAGTACCTGTAACTGTTGCATTTTCCATGTCAAACCGACTTAGGATATCTCCAACATATTTGGTCTGATGTAGGAAGATACCATTTGGTGTCTTATCTACTTGTAAACGGAGAAAGAACTTCATCTCTCCCATGGCACTCATTTCAAACTCATCTTTTGTCACATATTCGAATTCTTTACATAATGCTTCATTCTTGGAACCGAATATTATGTCATCCACATATATCTGCATTAGTAGTAAATCACCGTCCTTTTCCTTGATGAACAACATGCAGTCAATTACACCTCTACGAAAGCCATGTTTTAGAAGATGAGTGGAGAGTTTCTCGTACCAGGCTCGAGGGGCTTGATGGAGCCCGTACAAAGCCTTTTCGAGTTTATAAACTCTATCCCGATGATAAGGATCCTCGAATCCTTCGGGTTGACTGACGTACACTGTTTCACGAATCTTACCATGAAGGAATGCACTTTTCACATCCAGTTGATAGACTTTAATCTGCATAAATGATGCATAGGCTAGGAAGATTCTAATTGCTTCCATCCTTGCCACAGGTGCAAACACTTTATTGTAGTCAACTCCTTCGATTTGCCTAAACCCTTGAACTACAAGCCTAGCCTTGTTTCTGATTATGACCCATTGGTCATCTTTCTTACACCAAAGGACCCATTTTGTACCAATCACCTTTGCACCTTTTGGTCTGTCCATAAGAGTCCAGACTCCTAACTTCTTGAACTAAAGGAGTTCTTCTTGCAAAGCACTTACCCATGCCTCATCTTTTAGAGCCTCGCTTACATACTTTGGCTCAACTTGAGACACGAAACATCAATAAGCACCATCGTGTAGATATCCTTTTTCCATGACTGCCGCATAATCAGCTGAGTATAGATGATTTCTTGTATGCACTCCTGATAGAATATCATCGATGATGTTGCAAGGGGATGATGCACATTAACTCAAGTTCCGAGAGTGGTGGGTACATCTACTTCAGTATCCAGATTCTGAATTATCCAGATTCTGAACTGTCAGAGTATGGGGTTCAGAAGTTCCAGTTGCATCATGATCAGATGTTGGTGTACTTTCGGACGTGGGAACCTACTCCTCCTGGTTTGCACTCTCAGTTTCAACAGCCTCATCATTGGAGGAAGAATCACATACCTCAAGCTCTCCCCCTGAAGGGCCAGAAGTATCTTCTAATGAAACCGATGATGTCGAGTCTCGTGTAGGAGTGTTCAGAACATCGTACATCATTCGACCAGCTAACTCATCATCAGAATGGGAAGAAGGTAGATTGAAGGATTTAAAAAATCCATCATAGTCGAAGAAAAAGGAAGGTCCTTTCCCATAGGGGGTGGTGTATCTTTGTACATCAACGTTGCACCACACTTCTACTTGACCAGTTGAGTTATTGTAAACTCTTTTGTCTGGTATACTGTATCCAAGGAAGATACCTTCTTCTTCCTTCTCACAGAACTTCCCAGTCTGATTTTTCTTTAGCAGCACGCAGGGTGCACCAAATGGTTCCAGATACTCTAAATTGGGTTTACATTGTTGGAGCAACTCCTAATAAGTTTTTCCATGACGTTTGATGACTAAGATCCGATTTAGAGTATAACATGCATTAGCCACTGCCTCGTTCCAGAATTGAACAGGTAGTTTTGAGTCAGCTAGAATTGTCCTTGCTGTTTCTATCAAGCTCCTATTCTTCCGTTTAGCAACGCCATTCATCTGTGGAGTGTAGGCAGAAGTGAATTGATGAACAATCCCTTTCTCATGTCAGAAAGCCTCCATCCACTGATTCTTGAATTCTGTCCTATTGTCTGAACGTATTTTCCTGACTTTCAGCTTATAGAGTGATTCCAATGTGGTAACAAGATGTTTGAATGATTCAAATGTCCCTGATTTAGCTTTCAGAAACATCACCTAAGAGAATCTTGAGTAATCATCCGTCACCATAAAGCAGTACCAATCCCCAGCTATGCTCTTTGTGCTGACTGGGCCAAATAGATCCATGCGTATAAGCTCGAGAGGAATGTCGATAGAATTAACTTTCTTTGACTTGTGAGACTTCTTTGTCTGTTTCCCTTTCTTGAATGCTATGCAAAAGTCAGGAAGCTGGATGTTCTTGACAGTAACTCCATCTATCAGATCATTCTGAACTACATGATTCATCTTCCTGAGATTGATGTGTCCCAATCTCCTATGCCAGGAAACTTAATCTCTTTCTGTTTCTTTTAACAAGAAGCACTGAGCAGTAGAATCAGTTGTGGAGGCTTTGGATAAGTCCAAGACATACAGGTCGTTATATCTTGAAGCCGACATTAGAACTTGCTCCTCCGGGATGACATACTCCTTCTTTAGTATGTAGCACTTCTTGTTGTCAAATACAACCTTGAATCCCTTATCACAGATTTGGGAGACAGAAAGCAAGTTGTTTTGCAATTGCTGAACGTAGTTGACCTTGTCAAACTTCACTTTCTCGTTTCCCACTTTGCTTTGTGCGGTGATGTAACCTCCTTTATTCCCAGCGAATGATAGGTGTCCCCCTTTAATTTGCTTGACGTTGAAAAGGAGGGATGAATTCCCGTTCATGTGCCTGGAAGCCCCACTATCAATAATCCAGGTATTAGTGATAGCACTGTAGCGGACACCTTGCACATATGAAGGAAATTATTAGTTCAGGTTTGGGACCCAAGCCTTAACTGGCTTGGGTGTCCCAGAGGTATCACACATTATGAACTCAACCCACTGACCTTCAGAGGATGAGGACACATCTTTCTTTTTCTTGTCATCACTATCAGACACATTACTTGATTTTTCCTTCCATAAACCAGTTTTGTGTAAGGCATGTTTGTGGTAAACAGATGACTTGCTTATAGTTTGAACTTTCGGTTCACTAATAATCCTAGATTTAACCTTAGGTGGCACAGCTTTGCCTTGAGCTTGTCTGTGTTGATTCGGTGTTTTGGAGGAGTATTAGATCTGATTTTAGAAAATCTAGGTTTTTCATCATCAAAAAGTTAAATTTTCTTTTTAGATGTCTGATAGTAAGGACAATTCGGAGAAATATGTCCTTGTTTTCCACAACTGTAGCAGGATCTCCCTTCGACAGTATGAGGAAAGTATTGATGTGGGATTGAGTTTGGTCGGGGGCTGGGTAGTTTCTCTTCCTTTTTAGATGTTTCACCTTCTTTAACAAACTTAATTGTTTTGATATTTTGAACATCTTTTGCTTTCATTTTATTTTGATTTTGATAACTTACATGTTTAGGGTTCATTGATTTAGACTGTTTAGGTTCTGAAATAGATGTTTGTGAACCTGACCCTAAATTAACCCTTTTAATTTTATCATCCAAATCCTCAACAGGCATCTTATCTTTAGATATCGTGCTAGTCGCCTTCTGTTTGGTGACAGACTGCATAGTTTTACCTGTAGAATCTGGATCACTGACAAGAGGAGTAGACACCATATGATCCTTTACTGGGTTATTATTGATTGGTCTACATTTAGTATTCAAAAGGATTGCATATGGTGGCGGTACTACCTTGTACCCCAGACCTTCCCCGCCATTTCGTTCTTTCACTAAGTTTTGAACTATGTCAGAGGAACTTGCTAAACTGTGCAGTTTTTATTTTAATAATTCAACTTCAACTTGCAAAACTGTTTTTTCCTTTTTAGTTTCTTCCAAAGTGGTTAAGTAGAACTTAATATCATTTGATTGATTTAAGGCAACAACCTCGGTTTCCCTTAGTTGTTTCCCTAAAAGTTCTAACTTTTCTTTAAAGATGCACTCATTTTGTTTTAAAACACGATTTGCTTCAGTGCAGAGTTGTAAATCATTTACTAGATTATCATTATGTTCTAATAACCTAGCAAACTTTAAATCAATGCCTTCTTTAAATTTATTACATTCAGCATAAGCATGTTTCTTAAATAATTCATCTTTAGAGTATACCTATGTAGAACCAGACGAATCAGCCATCAATGCAGTGTCAGACTCTTCAGTAACTGGAGATTCCGAGTTTGCAACACTTAGTTCCTCTTCAACAATATGATCAACGACATCCATAGCTTCTTCGATATCTGAACGTGCATGCTCAGCTATGATGTCTTCTTCACTTGCAGATCCATCATCCAAGGTATCAACTAATGCAACATTTGATTCTCCCTCAGATACAAATCGAAAGGACCAGTCTTATCCTTCATCTCCCTAAGCAACCAAAGCCTTAGATTCTTTATTTGACGATGCTCCAACCTTCTCCTTATCTTGACGGTTGAATGTAGGAAAAGGATTTCCATTCTCAGTCTTCTTTGGCTTTATGCACTCATGTTTGAAGTGCCCCTTTTCTCCACAATTGAAGCATGTGACCTTGGTTTTATCAAATCCAAATGTAGTATGTTTATTAGCAACCAAGTTCTGCCCCATCTTCTTTACAAACTTCTTAGCCCGTCTAACAGCACTGGCTAAGGCCCACATGATGTCCATGCACTCCAACTTAGTTTCATCAACTTGCTCGTAGTACTCGTCAGCAAGATGACAGTTTCCAATCTTCCTAGTGACTAATTCATCATAAGATTGAACAACAGCAGCTAGAAGATCCATGTGCTCTTTAACAACTTCCACCGTGACATTTTCGAGATTCTTGGTCTTCAGTTTGGTTGTATTTGCCTCAGGAACAATGTATTGGGTTCCAGATGACCCTGACGTTTTGGTTCCTGAGGAACTAATTTGGGAAGGGGCAGAAGAGTTAGACACAAACGCCGTTTGCAGCGGTGCGCCTGATAAGGCAGGAGTTGAAATCGAATTGTACAATGCAGGATTCTGAGTGTAGGATCCTTTCATTGACTTGCATTTCTGACGCAGTTCTTCCTCCCTTAACTTCAGAATGAAATCATTTATGTCTAATGTGGCAAGAATGTCATTGTGTCTCATATTAGACACAAATGGATCCCATTTGTCTGGCAGACCATCAACAAAACTTGAAACTTTATCTTCCATGGATGTGGTCACGCCATGAGTGTGCAACTCACTCATTAAGTGATAGAATCTATTAATAATGCCATCTAATCTCTCTTTTCCTATTGGTGAAAAATTGTCAAATTCCTTTTTAAGAGCTTTAGCCTTCAGTACCTTCAGAGTTGCATTCCCCTCATATCTTTTTTCTAAGGCCTACCAAAAGTTCTTCGACTGCTTGTTCTCTGAGAACTGATGTAAGATGTCCTTAGGTATAGACTGAGTCAACAAGGCACATGCAGAAGTAGAAGATTGTGGTTCCCGATCTCATTTTCTAGAAGTAGAAGATTTTGGATACAAGAGTCCTTTCTAGTAGTGAATGCAGAAAACTGATCTTCCATTGCTTTGAACTTGATGAACTTAGAACAGGACAGATTGACTTATACGATTGGACAAGACGACTGGGTCAATCATACGATTGAAGGATGCGAATGACTTCAATCATGCGATTGGATTCAGTCGTGTGAATGAACAGGACATGTGAGTCAACCGAATGGAATAACTCAACCGTGTGAATGAACTATACGAATGAGTCCAGTCGTATGATTGAACTATACGAATGGGATTCAGTCGTGCGATTGAGCTAATCGTGCGACTGAAGCTGCTGCTGCGGGAAAAAATTGAATTTTTGAACACTTTGACACAAAAACATGAATTTTTACGAACCCTAATCTGCCGTATGGTAAATGGTCGAAACTTTAACATAGAGACTCATCAAACACACGTTTTGAAGCCAAAAAGTGGATCTTTTGATTGAAAACGTTGATTTTTAACATCAAAACCAATTGAATCCACGCAAAATCACGAGCCAAGCTCGGATACCACTTGTTAGGACCGTTTTCGTACTGATTACTAACGGATTCTGCGTGAGACCAGATCAAATAGCGCAAAATTCTATTTGATTGGCAATCCAATCAGTGAGAACGAACAAACTTATCGATCTAACGATGAAAAAAACGTTAAGAACGAGTTTGAATCAATCAGGAACAAACTATGAACTTGGATGGGTGACTCAGGACACTCTGGACGGCTAGGGTATGAAAGTAGTCAAAGTGTTATGTTTTTTCCATGAATTGTGTGGTATTTATAGGTTTTCTGTGTTCGTTCGTACGACTGAACCATTAGCATGGTTCAGTCGTGCGACTGACCCATGCGGTTGACTAATACGCACGACTGAAGGTTCAGTCGTGCGACTGAGTCAATCTTATGTCTCAATCATACGACTGATCCAGTCACCTGGTTCAGTCGTGCGACTAGTCCATAAGTATGGTTCATTCATGCGTATGGTCCATAAGTATGGTCCATTAGCATGAATAACCACTTGACTAAGTTGAACACATTTCTAAGTCATTATTGACTTAGAACTATGTACAACAACTTCAAACCTGTATATTAAGTTCATACATGTGAATCACATTCAATACAATGATAATATGATATAATCAAACACAAATAAACATCAAAATGCATTTCATATATCATTGAATCATTACATTACATCAGATTACATAAGTGAAAGACATGAAATACTTTACATTTACAAACATAAACTAGGTACATAAAGATGTATCATCACAAGTGTGTGACTATTGAGCCCTAAATCCCCCATAATCATTAACCTCGAGGATGAGGACGCAGACTATATTTGTAGATCTATCGGGTTAGAAGGGGCCGCTCTCGCGACCAGTCGTGCTGGTCAGGATATGTGGCGAGGGAGTTTATATGTTTGGACTGTGGTGGGGCAACGATGTGTTTCTTGGCTTGATTCTGGACTTATGACCTGATTGTTATCATAGGACCTAACTAGTCAATTTTGGGTATATTATCTCGCTACGTCATAACTGTTTTGAAAAAAAACTGATTTGTTTACAAAGTTTAAAAACCCGAATGCTCACCAACTTTATGTTGACTAGTATTTTTCATGCTTTTCAGGGTTGTAGGTAAGCTCTGTTGGAATTAACGGGATGAGTCTTTGGAGGGTCAAACGTGTCAGTTGATTACCTATTGTGAAATTCCAAATTGAATAAGTGTTGTCGCTTACAAGATGGTTATAAACAAATCTGAATTTCACTGTGTTTTGCTAAAAAGAATGTAAGGGTCTAATCCCTGGTAGTTAACTATTTGATCGTTAACGTTTGACTATAATTGTTGCAAAAATTCCAACTTCCGTTATCACCACGTCACGTGACATTCCGCTTCGATTTTCGGGGTGTCACAGAAGTTGGTATCAAAGCCAATGGTTATAGCAAACTAGAAAGATTTTCTAAAAGAGGAAAAATCTAGACTGTAACCTTTAAAAGTTTTCATTACTCCAAAGACAGTTCCGTATCTTGAGCTTTACGCTAGGTAGAAGCATAAGGTTGACATAACTAACTAATACTAAGACCTTATTTATTTGTTGATTTAGAATAAGTTAGTGCGTTACATTAGACTAATAAGTACAGGTGTATTATTTTACTGTAGATGTCTGATCGGGTGAAGATAGAGGACATACCAGACATTAGTAGTAGTACTGAGGGTCCATCATTACCTGAAAACACCATGCCTACCCAAGATTCTCTAGTGCTTGTGACTAATCACTAGGATTAGATTTAAGTGCCATGAGTAGCATATTTTCCTGTTCCTTCTTTATTTTATTTTATTTTAGATTATAAGTTATTATGCCTATACTAATGTGATATTATGTGTGAATAGTGCTTAGTCTTAAACCTAGATAAAAAAATGTGGTATGCAAATTAAATCGAATAGCCAGATGCCAACAATTGTGATAGGTTACGTGATGTACCCCTAAATAAGTGAACATATTTTGAAATTAAGAGAGAAAAGACACTTAATAAATTTTGGGTAAGAGTTTAATGTTTAATGGTGTTCACATGCATTAATTTTTATTTAATAAGGATATTTATAAGTTAACATATGCATAAGAATATAAGATGGAAATATAACAAAACTAAGTCTTACTAGATCCATTAAGTCAACAATTTGCTACTTATGAAAGGAAAATAAATATATCTTACTCAGAACCACATTATGAGTCAAGAGAGCACCCAGACTGTCGAAATCATTTACGGATACCTGCATGTGACATGATGAGTAGGAGCAATTAATTGTTCGCATTTATCTGAAATAGCAGGGTTCGGTTTTGACCTTGACCAGGGAAACTAGTTTGATCATAAGGCATGCATATGCATCTAGCTTTATGTAATTGATTACATTCTTTCCTGCAAGTAGCAACTGCATGTGTCATGTCATGATGAGACCAAAGTATGGATTTAATAGAATAGCTCTTTGTTGAATTTGATTAACTAACGGAACTAAAAATTTGAATTAAGGTTGATAGGGTGTAATGTAGTAATATACTTGGTTGAGATGGGACAAAGCCTAGCCTAGGATCACTCGTTAGATCTATGCCAGTATGTTGAAAAATTTATAGGGTCGCAAGTTTGTTCAACTTAATGACCGGTAGAAGTGTAGTTAACCTACTCAACTTTAGCAGAAGTATAAAGTCTGGATCACCTCTCGTGCATCATAGCTTGACGAAAAGAATGGTTAAACCATTCTCTATTACTTGTTAACATTAGGTTATTGAGGACTGGAAATTTTAATAATTAGGGAGTGACCTAAAGATACGAATAATCAAACAAGGAAAATAAGAACTACAAAACCCAAAAGAAAATCTGCATTATGACTCGTAATGGAAGAATACTAGAATGATCGAGTAAAATAATTGGCAGTTACATTTTGGCCTACGTAACTGTGAATTATAGTACTTGTAAGTTCTGGAAAATTTCGTTGTGCCAAATAATGCTTAACATAACGAAAATAATACAATAAACAAATCAGAAATATGATAACCTGAGTGCGAGTATGACGACTTGACAAGTCGTTATGTATCTGAATTGAGAGCATCTTTTGAAGGACATTCGGACGAGAAAGGCGTAAAAGTATGATTCACCCTTACCCATTACCAGAAGAATTTAAAAATCATAAATTCATAATGGATATTGTGTCTTAATCTCAATTTAGCAATAAACAACAACAAGTATTAACTTGATTAAATTGATTCCTTAATCTCAAACCACTCTATAACTATCTTTGATAACTTATAGTTATTCAACAGAACTTTGATCTCACAGTCTGATATTTGAATTTGACCTATCCTGTCATCTAAGGAGAATTTTTTTCCCTAACCTCTAGTCACTTTGTGAATATCCATATAGTGATATGTTTTCTGAATCATTAAAGATAAATGATCAAGTGTTGTTGATTAGTCCGCTCACATGGCTAGCAAGTGCTAATCTTTGATTAAGCACTCACAAGCTTTATTTCCTCATACGCAAATTATCCAGTTACAGCTACCACCACTAGGGAGAGAGTTAGAGGAATTAAGATAAATCTGGAAAGACAAATTATGCGACCCGTAAGCAGAAGCACTTGATTTTTAAGGTGATGCACGCGTGTGCAACCCTTATAATTGGTTCTTTCAGAAAGAAGTCATTTTTCCTTCTTTCATTGGTTACTACCAATTTCATGATTGTAGTCATGTGACTCTGTATTCATTTCAAATTAACTTCTCTTGACTACGAGTGATGTGCAACTTCTTAATTAAAGCCTTGAGATAGTATTCTCTAATCATGCGACACTAGCGGCAGTATGTAAAATTGATTCGAAATAAGGGAGTGCCTTAGTTTTGATGAACACTAGATCTCTAGATGCAAAGTCTATCTCGTGCCTACTCTATGAGCGATAAATCATACGGATATTCATGTGTGATTTCATACTCAGGGATGAATAGACTACCATTCTCTGAAGTGATTGAGATTAAAGTTTCTAAAGAAGGTTTTGTTTGTATTCTATCCTAACTGATCGAGAGAAAGTTTATTTCAACAACCAAATCTCCATAAAATTCACGAAATATTGACGTTGTTTCACCAAAAACCTTATGACTCGTGATTAGTGACATCAGACATTCATTACTTGTTCCTGAAATGACCACACATTAGAAGAAGTCCTCCCTAATGTTAGTAGATTTTAAATGCCACCCTGACTATTATCGTTTTTCTGTCTTTCATACTTATCATCTCAGTCTAAGATATAATTCTTGAAACTTAATACTAAGAAGGGATGCATGTTAAACCCCCACAATGGAAAAAAATGTAAGATCACATACAAACTTATGATATTACCATCAAATCCATTTCCTAAACCTTTAGAGTTAAGGCGTTGACACTAAATGCTATGAAAAAATTTGAATCTCTAAACCACGTTACTTCGTACGTTGGTATAGCAAATCGATAATTCATAAGCCGAGATGAATGTATCCTGAAACAGGGTTAAAGCTAGAACGTGTTATAGCACTTACTTAAACCCTTACGATCCAACTAGGATAACTTGACTATATTCTTGACTAACGCGATGTTAACAAAATCTTGATTCAAATGAATTTATACTAAAAGCCAAGTGTCACACCCCAAACTTGACGGCGGAATTGTTGAGATGTGAGGGATAAGATTGTTCACAACCACATAATGCTATCTTTAAATGAAAATAATATTATCATAAGTTTCAAATGAAATACATTCATAAGTCTCAATCATGAAATAGTTCAAGACATAACATAATCATTTTATTCATTTAGCTAGGTCCAAATCCTAGTTTATTGCAAGCTTCAAATGATGACTTCAAACGTGGGCATTTCCTGAAACATGTTAAAAATAATGGGTCAACTATAAAGTTGGTGAGTTTCAAAGGGTTTTACATACATAATATACCATGGATTTCAAGTAGCAATTCATGTCATAGGTTATGAGTTAGCAAGTTTATAGAACACATATAGTACAATCAAACCTCGACTAGATTATAAGTTTATATGATTGGCTAAGTGTACTTGGTTCCCATGATGAACAAGCATACGTCATCAGGAGCCGGCAATACATCGGCTTTAGCACCAAATAGGCTTGTCAGGCCCAAAGATCTAAGAGGTCGCCAGGCTAGCAATAGTTAACGATTGTAAACAATATATGTATCTCATATAAGACTTACAATAACACAAATAACCTTGACAAAATAAAAGTATGAATTGCATGTGCTTTTATGAGATTTAAACGTTTATAAGTGTATGTTGAATAAAGTAACATGTTTCACCATAAAACGGTGTGAAATAGCATAAAAAAGGGCAAGAAAACTCACATGTCAAATAAGTATGCAATGAAGATTAATAAGAATAATAAACGTCGTTCCAAGATAAATCGTCACGAGGCACCTATGTATACATGTTTACAAGATTTTAAGTTTAATAATAGATTTAGTTATTTAACGAGAATTAGGGTTTTAAGTGGAATTTGGGGTTTTGATAGATAAGTAAGATTAAATAATGGAACCATTTAAATTTTAATTCAATGGAAAAGGGTTATACCATTTAAGTAATGTAATATAAAGAAATGATACGAAACTAAATCATTTGTAATAATTTGGTAAAGTTTAAACATAAGATGTAAATAAGTTTTTATAATTATTTGCAATGATCATGTTTTGACAATAATCAAAATAATGTAATGACCAATAATTATTTATTAATTTTTATTTAAAGTACATTTTATAAGAAATAACCTGAAGTAGTACTTGTAGGTAATTTGTGAAATGATAAGATTTATATACCGTTTCTACTAATTTCATGATTAATTCATAATTAGACATACTATGGTGTTCATTAGAAATTTAATGATTGTAAATTATTACTTTAAGTCCAAAAACAACTATTTATAACATTTGCAAATAATGTTTTATATAAAGACATTAAGATGTTTTATTAGATAAATTTCCAGAAATTCATTAGATAACTTTTAAAATAAGAAAAGTTTATAAAAGTTATTTTTATAATTTTTAAGAATTTTTACATATTTTTTAAAGGCTGAAAAAGGCTTAAAAATGCTTCAGGGTGCCCGGGTTCGAACCCGGGACCTCAAGTTCAGAAAAACAATGACTTAACCAGTGAACCAAGGCTAAGGCCTTGGTTTAACTTGGTTTTAAAACTTTAAAAACATAACAGAAGAAGAAGTTAGGTCGCTGGATCGGTAAACATCCGAGCACGTTCTTGACGGAAGAATAAATAACAGCATAAACCAAAAGTCAATCAATAACACGAACAATAATCAAATAATTTCATTGATAAAACTTAACGATTTTAAGCTCGTTACAACTTAAGAATCAAGACTCTTGGCAAGGGGAGATCGAGCATGATCTCCCCTCTCATCCGGCAGCGCCTAGGCCCCGGGCAGACTCCCTCTTAAAACCCTTAGGTTTCTACACAATGAAACTGGTATATATAGGCTTCGGCCCATATTAGATGTGACTGGGCCCATTCGTGTGATTGGACCATGCGTATGGTTCAATCGTACGACTGGACCATGCGTATGGTTAAATCGTACGACGGGACCATTCTTATGGTTCAGTCTTACGAATGCCCCAATTGTATCTCTCAGTCGCACGACTGGTCCATTAGCATGGCTCAGTCGTACGACTGAGTCTCATTCGCATATGCTCCTGTGAATGACCCAGTTTCATGTGTTTACAAGGTGTATAACATTAAGCCTAGACTATTCGTCAAGCGACGGACACACTATATATGACAATATATGCTCCAACAGAAGAAACCCCCAATTCGTACAAACCCTAGTTTGTTCTTAGATCAAATAAATCATCTAACAAAATCGATTACTGGAATAGACATGGGGCTTTGATTCCCCATGTAAATCCGAGTATATTATAGTGTTTAGTTACCCGATTTGAGTCGAGTTGGTGTCAAGAACAAGTGATGAACAACCGCGATCGAGACCGGGTTCGTTTGATGAGCAAACGAGTGAGGTAATCAAATTAACCTCGTGGATAGCTTTGAGTGGTGATCTTAATGCAAAACCCTCTGTAAATTTTGGTTTAAAATGCCCGAAAGGTGGGTTTTAACTAAGTTGCAGGTTTCAAAGAAGATGACAATGGAATTTGGTGATTGGACTTGTTTCAGGTGCAATTGAGATCGTTAGTCGCTTAGGGATAGTTAGATGATTGCGTAGGTGCTTTTAATTAGGTTATAATTACAGTTTAATGCTCCAACGGTTCAAGGTTTATGGCCGACGGTTACCGAACCCAATCGGCATCCATTTTCGTCCTTTAAACTTGAATTAAAGGTGGATTTAAGTTCGAATCGTGGGCTAGAAGGGTGACGGACCGGTTTTGGATCGAAAAATGGTTTAAAATTGGGTGATCAAGGTCGCCGGAGCCGCGGCCGGAGGCCGGTGGCCGGAGACAGTGGGTTCGACGGGGAGAAGGGGGTTTGGTTTGGGTTTTTTTTTGTGGTTTTTACATAAGTGGTCCCTGTAGTTTTACTTTTTATCATTTTATGCTTAGAAACTTCTATTTTAAGTTTAAAAAATAACATAAAGGCCCCCCTTAACTTGGTTATTTTAAGTTTTAACCATTTTTTAGTTTAACAACTTTATAAATTGTTATAAGGATTATAATTATTATAAATTTTATCATTAGTGTTACCATTACCAATTACCAATATGTTAATATTATTATTGTTATTGCTATTTATTATTATTAAGGTTATTATCATTATTATTACTATTAACTTAGTTGTTATTATTATTATTATTATAACTATTAGTAATATTAATATTATTTATTATTATGTACAATTTAATAAACTATAGCCTTTCAAATTAAAGCATTTAAAAAAAACTAATTAAAAGATAAGCATAAGTAATCCATAAATTTCATAATGGGTATAATTAGTCCTTACAAGAACTTAACAAGATTAACTTTTTATTTAACGAAAAACACGAGATGTTACACCAAGGGTAGCAGCGACTACCATAGGACTAAGGTGTAACCAGATAAATATTGCCAGCACCTATAGACATAATCGGCCACACTCACTGATAGTTTAAGAATTGTGCATTAGATATCGATGCACACCTGTTTAGTCTAGCAAAATTCAATTTAAAATGGACTAGATAAAGCTTGATTAGCAGACTTAAGCCTTAGATTGAGTTGTAGTTGTGTTTCACAACTATGGTACTCTCTAACCCTCTCTTATAGGGTTACACCTAGTCAAGGCATTGGTTAATTATGATGATAAGACACTGACACATTCAAACTCCTTGAGTGATCTATCTAATGGACTCATCAATCGATCTCTTTTTGGTTCAAAATCGTGCAATGCTGAAGAATGTATGAACTGTAAGAAAAGCGTAGATCATCATGAACTCCTTAAAATTATACCGAAGTAGGGGGTACAAACTCAAGCATTGAAACTCCTAACCTCACTTACCAATGATTTTAACCACCTGATTTCTATGATATCTTAGAATATGTCATCTAGTGATTGAGTAAGCAGATCATTCGAAATTTTTATTCAACTAATTTTTAAACAATTTCGAGGACGATATTTCTAAAAGGATGGGAAAATATGACAACCCTCAAAATTCGGTAACGGAAGTGTGGCCCAAAGAAATAGACACACGAGGCCCACTAAGGCCCAATAAGGAATTTAGGATCACCTGAACCCCGATTTCATAATCCAAAGTCATAACGATGATTATTGAGCATCGCAGATGATATTCAGACTAATAAATCGTTAACGCGGTAGATAAGCTGTTCCTATCAGAACACGACTCTTCTAGTGTCATGTCTATGGAATATTATTAGTCTAATTGAAATATCATTCAGAAACTCTATCTGAGCGCCTAAGGGGTATGGCGCGTGCAAAACCGATAAAACCGCATAAAACACGCGTACGTTAACATTGTTGTTCAAGCGGTTTGGATGCCTAAATTTACGAACAAACTATTATTACACATTATTATTATTTTATATAAGTAATAAAATTATAATATTCATATTCGGTGCGAGAAAACACTCAAAGCGGTTAAATGTGTGAAATACGCGATATTAACGCGCACCGTGCCGGTTTGCCACCGAATACGTAATATAGACCAAACAAATCTTCCAAGAGTATTCGATACATCTATTAGTCACTAAGTTTGCAAAATTAAATAAAAAAAAGTGTGATGTTAGTTAGATTTGTACGCGATACCAGCTAACACGGAGCAACAGGCATTTACCAGTATTATCTCAACCACTATATAAACCCCAAACCTCTTCATTCTTCTTCATATTTTACACATACTTAAGTGTGTTTTTAGAGAGAGTGAGAGAGCTGGAATTTCTAGCCACCCTCCGGTGGTGGTCCGGCGGCGGTCCGGAGACCGTGGAAGTCCCGTTTTCACCATACAACCATTTTTCGACGCTACGAACGCTATGATAAGCTCCAATTTCCCTGAATATTTTGTTAAAGACGCAAAAAATAAAGTTTTAGAATATGTCCAGAAAGTGATGTGCATGCGCACTATGAGAGATGGGTCAATTTCCAACGATCCGACCGTTGAATGTTTCTAATTTTTGGATATGTTATAGATAACGTACTTTTCTTAACATCTAATGGTTTGTTTTCAGAGATAATACTCAGAGCTATGCTTTTTCCGTCCACAATTATGACTGATCGGAACTTTCTGCCCAAAAAGTGAAAGTCCCAAAAATTGTTCATTTTCCCGAAGATTCGACCGCGGAATCATAACGATTTTTGAACTGTAGATTCCTGACACCAGGGTTGCATGGATGATCCGAGACCGAAGAAATATTCGTGATGGAAATACAAACAAAATGGTGTATACAGTTCTCATTGCATGTCGGTTTCAAGAAGATTCGTATATGCGAATCGGTATAAACCGAGTGTTTAATATTTGTATATTATGTAACGAGTGGGACGAGCGCGACTACTAAATATAAAAGTTTATGATAAAATGCGTTTATGACAATTATAAAATGTAACTAAATGGGATAAAATATGGATACACACATAAATATAACTAACTTGTTATATTTAACAAAAATTCATATAAATTGAAATATAATGTGTATTGTATAATTATTGAACATTGTAATAAAGTTGTATAAAGTGAAATCCGATTCTTGAATGTTATAACAATTTGGATTGAAGGAACATAATTTTATATATATATATATATATATATATATATATATATATATATATATATATATAGGTACTTAAATATGCAAAGTTGACTTTTATTAACAAAACATATATATACACACATTATATATATTGGAATTTTACAAAGAATCTTACTGTAATGATTATTAAATAAATGCAATGTTGACTTTTGTTAACAAAACATATATGTACACACATTATATAAAAATAACAATGATTTTATTAATATAAAAATCCAACGAAGTTATACTTACAAAAGTTATAGATGAAAATTAAATAATTTGAACGAGTAGGATATCTAGGTAAAGACGGAAGAAATAATATTAAAATACAAAAACTTTTACTTGAGCCATATCAATAAAGATGAATTGTTTGATAAAGTAAGCGTGGATGTACAAACACTAATTATCAAGCATAAGTAATACCATACGACTTAAATCAAGTCGAAATGGTGTTGTAAGTATTTAATACTTAAATCTAAAGAGTAATGTATGCAAATAATAAAACCTCAATCCAATAAACTCGCAACGTGTGAAGTAACACGCTAGATGGCTTGTTAAGCCAAATAAGAGCATAATTAGTTCATCATTTAACAATAGCATGTATTTGATTATTAACCAGGAAATAAGTTGGGTGAACAAGTGTGACAACTCATCCAAAACTCACTAGATTTTGATTTCTGTGTGCCAGTGCAGTAGACCAGTGATGGAACACTCTCACCATGTAACACAATTTTTGGGACGAAAGTTATTTCAACATGGGGATAATGTGACGTCCGGTAATTTTCCATTATCAAACTCCGTTAGTTCCGTTAATTCTTGCGTACACGTGTCGTGAGCACACACTAGTTGTCATTTAACGTTGGTGACCTAATAATAATTAAATATTTATGTGTTGTGTGACTTGTTGTTAATGTCTACAATTATTGTTATTGGTTAATAATACTTGTGTTTGATAGTTAAAAACTATAAAAAAAAGTAGTAGAAAGACTAGTTTTTATAAAATAAATAATAGGGGTTATCTTGTAAATGTTCTAAGCTAATACTTACCAAAATTGCAACCCTAAACCCTCCCCAAACCCCCCATTCGGCCGCAACCGTTCTCCCTACCCTCTCTTTTTGCGAAATTGATCCAAAAACGAGAACACAAGTCGAATTTCAAGTGGTTTCAAGTAGTACAAGTTGGTTTCAAGTGTAAATCAACACCTAAACTCATCTAAAGGTTAGTATTAAGTTGTTCTTGCGATTTTTAGGTTCTTGAGGAGCCCTAATCCGAAAATTTTGATGATAATATGAAATTGATGGTTAATCCATGTTAGTATTGTTGTATTGATGCTAGTTTGGGTGTTAATTGCAAGTATTGATATGGATTTTGATTTTCTAGTCAAATTAGGTCAAACTAGAAACTTTGATTTGGGGAAACTTCTAGATTAATGAAATTGATGTTGTTTGATGATTGTATGATGTTAATGAGATGATATGGATGCTAGATTACATTGATTGTACAAGAAATTGATGAATTGAAGGTTTTGATCATAGGTTACTAATAATAGTAACTTTATTTTGTCAAGAATGTCGAATTAGGGATGAATTGATGTTATGGATGTATTCATGGTGATGATTAGATGTTAGATTGTTGCTATGAACATTGGTAATTCAAGAATACATGTTATAGTTCATGCATTACTAAAGATAGTAACTTTTTGAGTATGAAATTGATGAATCATGTTGATTAGGTGTTGTTGATCATGCCTACGTATGTTATGAATTTGATTAGGTATGTAATTGATGAATTTGTGATTGTTATGGTAGGTAGATCACTTTTGGGTATTACTTTCCCAAAAGGGAATCTTTATTTTTGATGAATGTTGGATATTATGAATTGGACATGTTCTTGGTGTTAGGATCATGCTAGAGTGTTTATTGTGGGTATCAAATATGATAGAATGTGTTATTTGAGTTGTATGGATGCTTAGTTGATCATGTGGGATTGATGAACTTTGATGATCATGTATGGTATTGAATGTTGATTAGTAACTAAGGCATCATGTTTGGGACTGGAAATTGATCATCTTGGTGTATGTTGAATGTAATGGACATGTTAAATGTGTAGTTGGATAGTATGGATGATTAATTGGTAAATTATCTGTTTTGGTCTGTTTATGATAATTCATAGTTATGGGTCATATGAGTAGTTTATGCATGATTTGACCTTTGTATGATGCACTAGTTGTGTTATAGGTACACTGAGCATGCTAGTTGCTAGGGGCTTGCAGGACTTGTATGATATTTAGTAGTATGACGACCTAAGTAATAAACTTGGGTAATGTAGCATCACATGTGATCGATTTGAATGTTAACCATGTATGATGTATGATTATGTTTGTTTAAATGGTTTACAACACATAATGTCACCAACGGGTCAAACGGGTCAACTGTGTCAAACGTGTCTCTTTTCTGAAACCTTGAGTCTTTGGTTGTAGTGCACTTAAGGTTCCACATGTTCTCTGTTTACACGTACTCATGTACTTACGTGATCTAGGTAACCTCTAAAGGTTGTCTGTCCACTCTCACTTCCAAGTAAACGCTAAGTATTTGTACGCATATCTGGTGAGTTCATGCCCCACTCTTTATTTAATCTCTTTTGGGGGAGATAGCATACTGGTAGTTTCACAAACGCTTTATATATTTAAGTTGTGTATAATATTAATATAGTGCTGTTTACCATGGAAAAGTCCTCACACTTTCGAATTGTTAATATTGAATAGCGAGGAAACTTGGGTAGTACTACTGGGTCTGACGAGCCCCACCTGTGTGACTCGAGGTCAACCGGGTGAAATTTGTCCTATGAACATTTGTCACGACCTGGTAAGTCGTGACAGGAGGCAAAAACTATCACTGTCAGCATCAATTGCGAAATCACTAAGAATTTATATTTATTGTTTATAGACTAGCTATCTGTTACAATACACTGCTTATATATCACAATTGTTAAACTGTTTATCCTTGAACGCCAACTCTTGAACTCACCAACCATTGTGTTGACATTTTAGTATGCTATTCTCAGTTCGATAACTCAGCTTGCCAGTAGGAGGACAACGCGGGTCCAGCATGCGTTCTAAGGCTTTATTTTATAGACACATTTACTCGTCTGTTAATTATGGGTTTTAAAAATCTGGATGGTGCGTGTTTTGCCATATTATACATTTTTGTACTTTGGGTTTTTCTTGTTTACAAAACGCTTCGCATGCTTTTAAAGTTTGAACTTTGGTTTGTTTTATTTTAAACATGGCATATAGAGTCGTTCTGAGTAACTATTGATTGTGATCCTGGTTTGTTCACATGCCTCGCGGTAAAACTCTGCACGTGGATTTTGAAGGTGTGACATATTGGTATCAAAGCCATTCGTTATAGAGAACTAGGTTGCATACACACTAGACTATAATCGCACACAGTTAGTTAGTTACTTGTTCCTGATTTCTCTGCTGTATACTCATTCACATACATCACATTCTCTGCATCATGGCATCATCGTCACGGGTTTTGGGAAAAAGACATGCTCGTTCTAGATCCCCTCCACCTGTACCTCACCGAGTGTATGACTGGCCACGACATCCTTACCCCCGTGGTGAGATAGGCTGGGATCAACCATTTGTGCCACCTGAATATGACCCTGAACGAGAATGGAGTTATTACCCAACTTGTATAGATCGCATCATTTGTAGAGAGCATGTTCCGAAGCCGGCCACTACTGGACCTAGGACTAGTCAGCAACTACCTCTGCGACACCCACCCTCCCATCTCTAGATGTACCCTTTGAGCAAGCCGTGGCGACATTGACTGCGACACTTGAGACTGAGCGTCGACGAGTTGGAGTGCTCACTTACGAGAACTCCACATTCAAGAATGATATACGCCGACTATGGCTAAAGATGGCTATAATTGAGGAGCGGTTGTCGATGTCCATCATAGGAAGTTTCAAAATGGCTGGTAGAGTGATGGATCTTACTGAGCGTATGGGCGAACAGGATCTCCACAATATGGGCGTGGAGAGCAGACTAACCGGATTAGAAGCACAGCTCGTAGCACTACAAATCGAGGATAACCCTGCACCTGTCGAAGACTCCGATGAAGACCCTGAGGAAGAACCAGAAGAAGCTCCGGGCGATGGAAACAGTGACGGATCAGCTTTGTTCGATTGATTCCCTTTATTCTTATAACTTTGACTGCATAGCGTGTATTTTGAAACCTATGTGGGAAGGGTTGTTTCCCCACCCGAATGACAAGCTCAAATTTTGACATTGATAAATATTTTATGACTCATTTGCAATTTATTTACCTTTGATTATTATTTTTGTTATAAACGTTGTGGTGGTGACGAATTCATTATTTCTTCATGTTTACTGTACTTCAATGAGATAAATGTCTTGGATGTTACTCATTATTGTATTTGTGAATGTAAAGTGAAAAATGGACGCCCGTGGACGTGGACGTGGTCGTGGGCATGGGCGCGGACGTGGATGTGGCACCGGAGAGCATGGCGGCGGTGCCATAAACATGACTCCTGCTGAATTAGCTGCCCTGATAAACAAACATGTTTAGGCAGCGGTGGCTGCTGCCCAACCGGGACAGCCAGCAGGTAAATGATGATAGAAAGTTAAATCAAATACCATTGTTAACCGTATAGGATATCTGATCAATGTTTGTTGTGTTAAAACAGGACCACCAGTGTGTACTTATATGTCCTTTATGGACTGTAAGTCACACACCTACAGCAGGACTGAAGGGGCTGTAGGGCTGGTATGATGGTTTGAGAAGACAAAATCTATTTTCTCCAAATGCAACTGCCCACCTGTCGATGAGTTGAAATATGCCACCGGGACCCTGGAAGGTGTCGCTTTATCCTGGTAGAACGCGCAAGTACAAATGCTAGGGCAAGCTATGGCAAATGAGCTTCCCTGGAATGAATTCAAGGAGATGATGACTGAGGAGTACTGTCCTCGAAATGAAGTGCAAAAGCTAGAGATGGAATTCTGGCAATTTAAAATACAGGGCTTGGAAATCGAGGCCTACACTACCTGAACTAATGAACTGGCCACTTTATGCCCGGGAATGGTGAATGAGATGCATAAGCGGGTCGAGCATTACATTCGGGGGTTGGTGCCTGAAATTCAGAGCATGGTGACTGCTTCCAACCCTGCTACGATTCAGCAAGCCATTCGTTTAGCTCATAAGCTGACCGATCAAGCAGTGGAGCAAGGACGTTTACCGAAGCGGGGCGCTGTGGCGAGCGTGCCCGATAATAAGAGGAAGTGGGATACCTCCAACAACAACAAATCATCATCATCCAGCGGTCAACATCAACCTCAGCAACAACAGCCGGTTCAGCAACAACAACGGAGGTTCGATAACAACCGTAACTTCAACCAGACAGCCTCAAACAATCAAGGACCCAGTGGTTATGGTGGTAAACAACCAAAGTGCACTCGGTGTAACTACCACCATGTGGGAAGGTGTGATAACTTCAAGTGCCAGCGCTGCGATAAGATGTGACACGCAGCGAAGGACTGTCATGGTGAACTAGTAAAGAAGCCACAACAACCTCAGGAGACTCCCAAAGTTGTTTCAAATGTGGGAAGGAGGACATTACAGGCGAAACTGCCCGCAACTGAGGAAAAATGGTAATGGCAATAATGGCAATGGTCACAACAACAACAACCATGGCAACAACAACAATGATAGCAATGGCAATGGTAATGGTGGCAATAACAATGGAGCCAAAGAGAGAGCCTTCTTCATTGGCTCAGGTGAGGCTCTAAACGACCCTACAACTATTACTGGTAGGTTTTCTGTCAATGGATGTTTCACTACGGTACTATTCGATACTGGAGCCGATAGGATTTTCATATCCTTAAAGTTCTGTAGTCTTCTAAGTGATATTCCCTCTGCCTTAGAATCTAAATACACCGTAGAATTGGACGACGGTAAACAGATCCATGTAACGCATATCCTTAGAGATTGTAAGATAGAGCTTGATGGTCATATTTTCGCTATAGATCTTATGCCTGTTATGCTGGGAAGTTTTGACGTGGTGATAGGCATGGATTGGCTCTCTAATAAACAAGCGGAAGTCATATGTCACGAGAAAATCATATGAATTCTTATTGGTGACTAATCCTTACAGTCAGAGGTGATAGGAGTGGTGCAGTGATAGGCATCATCTCGTACATGAAAGCACAAAAGTTGTTGCGAAAAGGTCGTTTGGTTATTCTAGCACTCATCACCGATAAGCAAGCGGAAGAAAGAAAAATGGAGGACATTCCCGTAGTGTGTGACTTTCCAGAGGTGTTTCTAGAGGATCTTCCTGGACTACCACCTTACCGCCAAGTGGAATTTCAGATCGAGTTGACTCCCAGCGCAGCCCCGATTGCTAGGGCACCTTATCTATTAGCACCGAACAAACTACAGGAGTTGTCATCACAACTTCAGGAGCTTTTAGATAAGGGCTTTATTTAAACTAGCACTTCACCTTGGGGAGCCCCTGTCCTTTTTGTTAAGAAGAAGGATGGCACGTTTTGAATGTGCATCGATTATAGGGAGTTAAACAAAGTCACAGTCAAGAACCGATACCCTTTACCTCGTATCGATGATTTGTTTGATCAGCTTCAGGGATCAAGCTATTATTCGAAGATTGATTTGAGATCTGGTTATCATCAACTTAGAGTCTGAGAAGAAGACATCTCCAAAACTGTGTTCCATACTCGTTATGGTCATTATGAATTCTTGGTCATGCCTTTTGGGTTGACTAATGCACCTGTGGTGTTCATGGACCTCATAAATCACGTGTGCAAACCCTATCTCGATCAGTTCGTCCTTGTGTTTATCGATGACATACTGATATATTCTAGGACCAAGGAGGACCTTGAAGAGCACTTACGATTGATCTTAGAACTATTGAAGAATGAGCAACTGTATGCTAAATTCTCCAAGTGTGACTTTTGGATACGAGAAGTACAATTTCTAGGTCACATTGTTAATGAGAAGGGGATACATGTTGATCCTGCCAAGATTGAGGCGATAAAGAATTGGGCTATACCCAAAAACATCGAGCGAGATAAGGTAATTTCTGGGATTAACAAGATATTACCGATGATTCATAGAGGGATTCTCTAAGATTGCACAACCTCTCACAGCATTGACTCATAAGGGAACGGCATACAAATGGGATGAGAGTCAAGAATCGGCTTTTCAGCTATTAAAACAGAAACTCTGTAGTGCACCGATATTGGCACCGCCAGAGGGAATAGATGATTTCGTGGTGTAATGTGACGCATCTATTCAAGGATTGGGTTGTGTCTTGATACAACGTGACAAAGTAATAGCTTATGCCTCAAGACAACTAAAAGTTCACGAGAAGAACTATACCACCCATGACCTGGAATTAGGTGCAGTAGTTTTTACCTTAAAGATTTGGATACATTACTTATACGGTACCAAATGCACTATCTACACCGATCACAAAAGTCTTCAGCATATCTTTGAGCAAAAGGAGTTGAATATGAGGTAACGACATTGGGTGGATATTCTGAATGATTATGATTGTGCTATTAAGTACCATCCTGGAAAGGCAAACCTGGTTGCCGATGCCTTAAGCTGGAAAGAAGTAGCTAAACCCAGGCGGGTGCGAGCCTTGTAGCTTACAATCAGTACTCATCTGCCTGAACAAGTTAAGGAAGCCCAGATAGAAGCTTTAAAAGAGAAAAATGTTGGTTCTGAGTCATTAAGAGGAATGGATAAACAACTGGTGGTGAAAGAGGATGGAATTTGGTACTTCATGGATAGACTTTGGGTGCCTGTCTATGGAAATCTAAAGGATTTAGTTATGAGTGAGGCACATAAGTCTAAGTACTCTATACATCCTGGATCTGACAAGATGTATCATGATTTAAAGGCGCACTACTGGTGGCCTAACATGAAGGCCGATGTAGCTACGTATGTGAGCAAGTGTTTGACCTGCTCGAAAGTAAAGGTAGAATACCAAAAACCATCCGGACTGTTACAGCAACCCGAGATACCAATGTGGAAATGAGAACAAATGTCCATGGATTTTATTACTAAGTTACCCCGGACTATTACTGGTTGCGACACAATATGGGTTATTGTGGACCGGTTGACAAAGTCTGCTCACTTTCCTGCAATTAAAGAAATGGATAGGATGGAGAAATTAACCCAGCTGTATCTTAAGGAGATCGTTTCGAGACACGGTGTACCGATCTCAATTATTTCTGACAGCAACGCTCGTTTCACATCACACTTCTGGCAATCACTGTAGAAATCTCTGGGTACGCGATTGGATATGAGTACTGCTTATCATCAACAGACTGACTGCTATAGTGAGCGTACCATACCGACTTTGGAGGATATGCTACGTGCTTGTGTGATTGATTTCGGGAATAACTGGGAAGTTCACCTGCCATTGGTGGAATTTTCCTATAATAACAGTTATCACACTAGCATACAGGCAGCACCTTTCGAGGCTTTGTATGGGAGAAAATGTCGATCACCGGTTTGTTGGGCTGAAATTGGTGATAATCAACTAACGGGTCCCGAGCTAATACATGAAATGACTGAGAAGATTGTGCAGATACGGAACCGTATGGCTGCAGCGCGAGACAGACAGAAAAGTTATGCTGATAAACGACGGAAACCTTTAGAGTTTCAGATTGGCGACAAGGTCTTATTGAAGGTCTCACCATGGAAAGGCGTAGTTCGGTTTGGCAAGCGAGGGAAGCTAAATCCGAGGTATGTTGGACCATTCGAGATATTGGAAAGAATAGGTCCAGTGGCCTATCGACTAGCCTTACCTGATTCGCTAAGTGGAGTCAACGATGTGTTTCATGTTTCAAATCTGAAGAAGTGTCTATCTGACGAGACACTAATTGTACCACTAGAGGACGTTCAAGTGGATGAACAATTACGCTTTATCGAAGAACCAGTCGAGGTGATGGACCTTGAGGTGAAAACACTTAAGCAAAGCAAGATACCCATAGTCAAAGTTCGTTAGAACTCGCGACGTGGACCGGAATTCACGTGACAACTCATCCAAAACTCACTAGATTTTGATTTCTGTGTGCCAATACAGTAGACCAGTGATGGAACACTCTCACCATGTAACGCAATTTTCGGGACGAAAATTCTTTCAACATGGGGATAATGTGACATCCGGTAATTTTCCGTTACCAAACTCCGTTAATTCCGTTAAGTCTTGCATACACGTGTCGTGAGCACACACTAGTTGTCGTTTAATGTTGGTGACCTAATAATAATTAACAATATTAAATTAATGATAACCTAAATAATAATGTTGATTATTAGTTGTGATTATGTGATTTATGAATTTACAGATTTTAAATATTTATTTTGTAAATTTTACGCGATAACGTGACTATGTGTTGTATGTATGTTTATGTGTTGTGTGACTTGTTGTAAATGTCTACGATTATTGTTATTGGTTAATAATACTTGTGTTTGATAGTTAAAAACTATAAAAAAATAGTAGAAAGACTAGTTTTTATAAAATAAATAAAAGGGGTTATCTTGTAAATGTTCTAAGCTAATACTTACCAAAATTGCAACCCTAAACCCTCCCCAAACCTCCCATTCGGCCGCAACCCTTCTCCCTACCCTCTCTTTTTGTGAAATTGATCCAAGAACAAGAACACAAGTGGAATTTCAAGTGGTTTCAAGTAGTACAAGTTGATTTCAAGTGTAAATTACCACCTAAACTCATCTAAAGGTTAGTATTATGTTGTTCTTGAGATTTTAGGTTCTTGAGGAGCCCTATGTCACACCCTCATTTTCCACGAACGGGGTTTTACCGTTAGGCGTGTGACATAACCAGGATCTCAGTTAAGCATCAGTTACACCAAACGACTCAATAATCACAAATCATATAAGTTGTTTATATTTTAATGAAACAAACCAAATATATTTAAGTATTGCGGAAGCAAGAACAGATAAACATTTGACAACAGTTTTGGAACACGTAAACACGCGTTCGAATCAATTTATGTAAAATACATGAATTTATGTCTTGAAAATAGTTTGTGATAAATGCGGAATGATACGTGGTGGATGCTGTGCTCCTAAATGTGCCATATCATTGTCCTGAGAGAAAACATGTAAAAGTCAGTACAAGACTGGTGAGTTCACAGGTTTATCAGAAAACAGTAAGTATCAGTAAAGAAATTCCCGGATGTGTAATCAAAGCATATCATGGGTAGCTAGTCCATAATGATCACTATGTGTACAAAGTCGCGACCGAGCTGACATGCAATAAAGTAAGTAAAGTAGGCCCAAGCCGTGGATCACACACCACAGTAAGTAAAGTAGGCCCAAGCCGTGGATCACACACCACAATAAGATAGGATAACCGTTCACCCGTTTAACCAGCTAGCGCGACTAGCCCGAGTGGGGTATGTCAATCCCAGTAGTACTACTAACAATCACCTCGCTACTTCGTATTAACGGTCCGAAGGGCAAAGCATACAAACATAGTATCATGTATTTGCAGTATCACAACAATCCAATGAAATGTAATGTTTATGAAAACCACATGTTTCTCTCCCCCAAAAATGGTATAAAGTAAAAGTGGGGCTGTAAACTCACCTCGAGCGTAGAGCAACAAGTAATTGTAATCACAAAAGATCGGGTTTCCAATTAACCTGTGTTTCATTCAGTATATATATATATAATTAATATTAATTATTAATTATAAATATAGTAACTGTACAGTTTCGCGTCTCACGAATCGGTTCGGTGTCGGTTATATATATATATATATATCCGCATTATATACGTTATATAATACCTAGTATTATATTTCCACGTATATATTAAAATACAAGCAATAGTGATTTTTATGATTTCAATTGTTTATAGTTTATTTTTACATAAATAAACTAATTGCATTATTTGTTAATAATATTATATATAAATTTACCAAGTATCACAAGAAATAATTTCACAGAAAATAATTAGATACTTTTAAAATATACAAAGTTTATAGAATTGATTTTTATAATTTTTATAATAATGTTTGTAAATATCTTATGAAATTATAGCATCTTTATATTTTTCACAATTTTCATGTTTAATCCATAATTAAACGCGATATAATGTCCATTTTTATAAAAAAAAATTAGACTAATTAAATCATTTGTTTTAAAAGACAATAGTAAAATAAATAAATTAATGTTAAAATAAATTCCAGAAATTTAATTTGGTGGTTTAAAAATTACAGAGTTTATAAAAATAATTTTTATAATTTTTAGGTATTTTTCTGTATTTTTTAAAAGCTCAAAAAGCTCTTAAAAAAATAAAGGAGGTTGCCCGGGTTCGAACCCGGGACCTCTCGGAGTGTATATGGACAGGGAACCAGTGAACCAAGGCCGCAGCCGCGGTATGTAATGGTTCCAATTTATTTTAAAACACAGATCACAGAAACCTCCAAATCGATTTGAGCCCTAGTTCGAATCCGATCAAATTGAGCTCGAATTTGACTTCGAGAGTGTCTGTGATCATAGGGCTTTTGACCCTCATGTAAAACCGAGTGTGTATGTGTGTATAATTACCTATGTGGTATCGTTTTGATATTGAACTCGTCAAGAACAGGTCCGCGGTCACTGTGTGATCGATTGATGCTCAAACTACGATTATAATCAAATTCTTTCAACAGGAAGTTTCTAATGATGCTTGTGATCAAAACCCTTCTGTTAATTTCGACAAAGGTTGCTCCGAACAGGCCCTTCGATTGAGTTGCAGGTCGCGGGTACGGGTGGTGTTTGAATGAGATGTTAATGCTTGTTTTATACACAATTGGGTCCAGTGGAACACTATAATCGACCTAACTTAAGTTTGTGCGCCATTAATTTTGCTTATTAATGTATTTCAGTGGCCGATTAAGTGGGTGGTCGGCCGAAAGTGAAAACCGTACCTAACTCGACAACAATATTCAAATTTATGTGGCCCCGAGTTCGAATCACGCACAATGGTTTGTCGGGACGGTTGAATCGAGTCAAAGCCGCGTATTTTGGGCGTTTGGAGTCGCCGGAGGGGTGGCCGGAATAGTGGCCGGAGGGAGGGGGAGGGAAGTCGACGGTGAGGGTGAATTTTTTTAAAAGAAATTACACTTTTACCCCCTGTAATTTGTTTTGTTTAACATTTTATGTTAAAAGTTCATAACACAAGTTTCAATTGTTACATTTTCAACCCAAAGTTTTCAAGGTTAAGTTTTAACAATAAATTTTTATAAATTATTATTTTTAATATTATTATTATTATTATTGTTATCATTATTTTTATTATTATTATAAAAAAATAGTAAAGTGAATTAATTCGATAATCGGAGAAAAGTAATATTAACTAAAAAAAAATTCGGGTTGTCACATTATCCCCTTGTTGCAGGAATTTTCGTCCCGAAAATTGGAACACAGTGAGTTAATGAGCTCAATGCTAACTAACGTACCGGTTAGTGACAGACACATGTTCTTTAACAAGAACAATCTTAGGTTTCCTTTCTGATTTGGGAATATCTTGAATGTTTCTAGTACTTTTGTTTATCAGAAGGTGACCATGAAACCATCTGTAGCTATCACGCGCACTTGAAACTTAATGAGGTAGAACAAATGTGAAAATAGACCCACAATGTTCTTTGCTTGATATCGTGGGATGTCACTAATTAGTTGAAGGACTAGATCATCAGAAGACAATATGACACTCAAAAGTTGTTTCTGATCTTTATAAAGTTTTGTTGTGATAGAGTTTCTGCTATGCTAACGACCCCTGATAATGGAAATCTTATCTCGTGTGACATGGTGGCTAGATTAAGATCTTATTATTAATCGAAATACTATTTTTTTTTATTATCCTTGGATAATTATGAATTACATAATTGGACCACGTCATTCTTATATTTAATATCATTTCGAAATATCAAAACATACATAAATAATCCTTCTAAAGGAATCATAATGTACATAAATAATTTGAAAACTTAATACTTATTAAAAACCTCATAATTCTATCAAAACCTTAATCCTTGACTTAACAAACTTAAATCTTGTAACATATAAACGTCTACTTGGGTGCGTGTCGCGCGTCAAACCGAACTGACCCGAAACCGACCGAACTTATCAATTCCCTTTTGACTTGTCTTAAGATTCTTTTAATATAATTAATTATAGGCGTTGATCATTCGTTACCCGCACTCTTTGAAGTTTTTGGTTCAAGTTATTTCCTTCACAATCAAGGTGAGTTTCACGGCCCCTTTTTACTTTCTTTCCTTTTTGGGGGAGAAAACATGCAAACATATTTTATGAATGGTTGCCAGTATTATTGATATCGCCTGTTACGTTAGTGTAAACACACAAACATGTCCTGACACGCTCGAACCGTTAGTAATGGGATTAGCGAGGTAATACTGAGTAGTACTACTGGGTCTGACAAACCCCGCCCGGGCTAGTCGCGCTAGCTTGATTGGAGGTCAAACGGGTGCATTATTGACCTAACATACGATTGCCACGGTCGGTTAAGACGTGGAACACAACGATTGCCACGGTCGGTTAAGACGTGGAACACAACGATTGCCACGGTCGGTTAAGACGTGGTGGAAACACAATAGGACGTAAACAGTCAGCTTCGGTTCGAAACACTAAGTAACATGATTATAGGCTAGCTACCTATCGATATGCTTTATATACTAAACCATTGAAACGCAAACTATAGAATCGCTTACAAACACATTTCTTATTGATTAAACCTGTGAACTCACCAACTTTATGTTGACACCTTTTAGCATGTTTTCTCAGGTCACAGAAACGCACAAGATTAAGAACTCAGCTAGGATGCATGCATGGCATACATCACAACACAACTGGTTTAATTTGTGAAACGCTATTGATTCTTATGGTTGAAACGCATGTTGAAACGATTCACTATTGATTTCTATATTTGAAACGCTTCCGCAAATCTGAAACACTCATGTTTGATTTAAACAACTAATACTTAATGTTATGTTTTGTAATTACTGTGTTTGGTGTAACTGATGCTTATCTGAGATCCTGGTGTGTCACACGCCTGACGGTAAAACCCCGTTAGCGGATTTTGAGGGTGTGACACCCTAATCCGAAAATTTTGATGATAATATGAAACTGATGGTTAATCCATGTTAGTATTGTTGTATTGATGCTAGTTTGGGTGTTAATTGCAAGTATTGATATGAATTTTGATGTTCTAGTCAAATTAGGTCAAACTAGAAACTTTGATTTGGGGAAACTTCTAGATTGATGAAATTGATGTTGTTTGATAATTGTATGATTTTAATGAGATGATATGGATGCTAGATTACATTGATTTTACAAGAAATTGATGAATTGAAGGTTTTGTTCATAGGTTACTAATAATCGTAACTTTATTTTGTCAAGAATGTTGAATTAGGGATGAATTGATGTTATAGATGTATTCATGGTGATGATTAGATGTTAGATTGTTGCTATGAACATTGGTAATTCAAGAATACATGTTATAGTTCATGCATTACTAAAGATAGTAACTTTTTGAGTATGAAATTGATGAATCATGTTGATTAGGTGTTGTTGATCATGCCTACGTATGTTATGACTTTGATTAGGTATGTAATTGATGAATTTGTGATTGTTATGGTTGGTAGATCACTTTTGGTATTACTTTCCCAAAAGGGAAACTTTATTTTTGATGAATGTTGGATATTATGAATTGGACATGTTCTTGGTGTTAGGATCATGCTAGAGTGTTTATTGTGGGTATCTAATGTGATAGAATATGTTATTTGAGTTGTATGGATGCTTAGTTGATCATGTGGGATTGATGAACTTTGAAGATCATGTATGGTATTGAATGTTGATTAGTAACTAAGGCATCATGTTTGGGACTGGAAATTGATCATCTTGGTGTATGTTGAATGTAATGGACATGTTGAATGTGTTGTTTGATAGTATGGATGATTAATTGGTAAATTATCTGTTTTGGCCTGTTTATGATAATTCATAGTTATGGGTCATATGAGTAGGTTGCATGATTTGACCTTTGTATGATGCACTAGTTATGTTATAGATACACTGAGCATGCTAGTTGCTAGGGGCTTGCATGACTTGTATGATATTTAGTAGTATGACAACCTAAGTAATACACTTAGGTAATGTAGCATCACACGTGATCCATTTAAATGTTAACCATGTATGATGTATGATTATGTTTGTTTAAATGGTTTACAACACATAATGTCACCAACGGGTCAAACGGGTCAACTGTGTCAAACGTTTCTCTTTTCTAAAACCTTGAGTCTTTGGCTGTAGTGTACTTAGGGTTCCATATGTTCTCTGTTTACACGTACTCATGTACTTACGTGATCTAGTTAACCTCTAAAGGTTGTCTGTCCACTCTCACTTCCAAGTAAACCCTAAGTATTTGTACGCATATCAGGTGAGTTCATGCCCCACTCATTATTTAATCTCTTTTGGGGGAGATAGCATACTAGTAATTTCACAAACGCTTTATATATTTAAGTTGTGTATAATATTAATATAGTGTTGTTTACCATGGAAAAGTCCTCACACTTTCGAATTGTTAATATTGAATAGCGGGGAAACTTGGGTAGTATTACTGGGTCTGACGAGCCCCACCTGTGTGACTCGAGGTCAACCAGGTGCAATTTTTCCTATGAACATTTGTCACGACCTAGTAAGTCGTGACAGGAGGAAAAAACTATCATAGTCAGCTTCAATTGCGAAATTATTATGAATTAATACTTATTGTTAATAGACTAGCTATCTGTTACAATACACTGCTTATATATCATAACTGTTAAACTGTTTATGTTTGAACGCCAACTCTTGAACTCACCAACCATTGTGTTGACATTTTAGTATGCTATTCTCAGTTCGATAACTCAGCTTGCCAGTAGGAGCACAACACGGGTCCAGCATGCATTCTAAGGCTTTATTTTATAGACACATTTACTCGTCTGTTAATTATGGGTTTTAAACATTTGAATGGCGCGTGTTTTGCCATATTATACATTTTTGTACTTTGGGTTTGTCTAGTTTAGAAAACGCTTCTTCCCGGTTTTAAAGTTTGAACTTTGGTTTGTTTTATTTTAAATATGGTATATAGAGTCGTGCAGAGTAACTATTGACTGTGATTCTGGTTTGTTCACATGCCTCGCGGTAAAACTCCGCACGTGGATTTTGAGGGTGTGACAATAAGCATTTTCATAAACATGCTTTATCAAATGTTAATTAAGTCTTCCACGTCTAGGATCTGGATAGATCAGTGCAAGACATTTCTGATCGGTTAGTGATTATGTACGAAGGTGAGTACTTTGGCCCCATTTTCTTTAAATATTGTTTTATATAAACTGTTTAGGGGGAAAAGCATGGTAAACTGTTTTTATTTACCTGATGGGTAAAACGAGGATAATATATTTATGACGGTATAGGTTTTGGTCAATAGTGCAAGTGTGTGACTATTGAGCCCTAAACCCCCCCATAATCATTAACCTCGGGGATGAGGCCGCAGACTATATTGGTAGATCTATTAGGTTAGAAGGGCCCGCTCTCGCGACCAGTCGCGCTGGTTAGGATATGTGGCGAGGAAGTTTATATGTTTGTACTGTTGTGGGGCACTGACGTGTTTCTTCACTTGATTATGGACTTATGACCTAATTGTTATCATAGGACCTAGCTAGTCTATGTTGGGTATATTATCTCGCTACATCATAAATGTTTTGAAAAAACTGATTTGTTTATAAAGTTTTAAAAACCTGAATGATCACCAACTTTATGTTGACTAGTATTTTTCATGCTTTTCAGGGTTGTAGGTAAGCTCTGTTGGAATTAACGGGATGATGCTTTGGACGGTCAAACATGTCAGTTGATTACATGTTATGAAATTACAAATTAAATAAATGTTGTCGCTTACAAGATGGTTGTAAACAAATCTGAATTTCACTGTGTTTTGCTAAAACGAATGTAAGGGTCTAATCCCTGGTAGTCAACTGTTTGATCGTTAACGTTTGACTATAATTGTTGGAAAAATTCCAACTTCCATTATCACCACGTCACGTGAAAATCTGCCACTACGATTTTCGGGGTGTGACACAATGTATCCCTCTTGTCACCCTAGGGACTCACCATCCTCGATGATGTTTGACCCACCATTCAAATGACAAATGAGTAACTTTGATACCATTCGTAATATCTGCCCCATCATACTACCAATATTGTACGCTTTGTCCATGAGAAGCTCATGAATTTTCTTTTGGTTGCTTGGATGAAAACTACCCATGGGTGTCACTCATCCATGGATTCCTACTACCCAAGCATGTTTAACTGTAGAGGTCTCTCTCATCCACAGCTAATCGCCCAAAATGCATTGGTGATAATAGAGGTAGGACAATATTTATGAATTATCATATCACCTATCCACGCCCAATGTGAGATTTCTATGGTGTTACAGTCCTCGTAGACTTGAAAACTTTACTCAATTTATGGACTTGAAGTTGTTAGGGTGATTTCTCGCATGAAGAAACAATTGATTGTTGTAAGGAAATTGAATGAACAAGGACATGAGGTTATGTTTGAAAACATGTAGTGGAAAGTTCTTAAAAGAATCTTATTATGGCATGTGGAAAGAAAAAGAGTTCATTGTATATGGTCAATTTACCATCTAAGGGAAATGATGTTGTATATTAAAAGAAGACCAAAGTCCAATTGACAACATGTCATGGGCAGAAGAAGGTTTGCTTTGTAAGTAAGAAACTTAGAGTCACTAAGAAGATTAAGAGTGAATGTACATTGAAGAGTTGAGGTAAACCAGTTAGAAGATTTCATGAATGTGGGAGCACGGGTCGTGCTTCAGTCATAGTTCCTAGATGATAGTGGGTTAAAAGAGTAAAGAAGTAACGTTACATTTAATAAAAATTTCTCAGATGATTACTTGCTAAACATGGAGAGTATTGTTTTTAGGAAGCTTCAGATTCGGTAGTTTGTTATAGTGGGAACTGGTAGACTTAGAAAATGAATCGGGATAGATATAGTCATGAATAATATGTTAAAGCTTGAGGGAGCTTTAACGACGTTCATGTAAAGTGTCACACCCACGCTAAAAGCGGAAACACGAGGATGTAATGGTTGGGATCGTCATAACACATTGTAATCAATAGAGATGCAACATATATATGTATAAAATGAAAAACATGTCATGACGACGCCCGACATAAGGGAGACTTGTGTCGTGTTTAGTCAATAACCATGACAATATAGCCAAAAGTATTAACATTGTAATAGAATTCCCACAACCCGGAACAAGTATTCAAAAGTAAGATAATGCGTAATTAGACCAACAATGTCAAAGTAATGTATAGTCTCAAAAGACATCCTATGGTCTCCACTAAGGCTGCACTCCTAGAATCTTCAGTTATTGGTACCACATGAAAAGATATGCTCAAAATGGTCAACATAATTGTTGGTGAGTTCGCAGGTTTAATAGTACATAAGATTGATGTTGTATAATAGTTTTGCGGGAACATCGTGAATACAGTTATAAGTAAGCAAAATAACATGACAACATGAGCATCACAACTAAACCTATGACGTACACAAAGATATTGTTGGAATATATTCACCCTAGGGCCCGTTCCTGGCCACTGTTGGTACTAACAATATACCAACAAACGAGGGTGGGGTGCCAACCCAATAGTACTATCAATACCTATCTGTCGGTTCCAACACCGGAATTAAATAGTTGTGAATCAAGTACCACACAGCAAACTCATGCGTGTATCAAATAAAGACTTACAAAACAGTAACACGATAATCCCAAGGATATGAGTTGTACAGCATGAAAGGGTGAGCATACTTTTTCCCAAGTTTGTAAATAATTGAAGTAATAAATCAACATAAAAAGGGGCCACGGAACTCACTTGACTGATGATAGAACTAGATGAACAAAGGTTCCAGAGGACGAAAGTATCAATCGATCAAACATCTATTATTAATTATTATTAAGTATTAATGATACGTTCAAAGAGAATAGATGCGTTTGATCGATTCGGGTTGGATCGGACACGCGACACACACACATACAAGCAGACATAAGTATCAGATTTTATATAGACTCATGCTGTAGGAATCGTCACCATTGGTAATGATATTGGTGTTAAGGATTTCATTGTTACTAAAGGGGCGTACTTAGTATGATAAAATGGTTATGTTGATAAAAGTAATAAGTATATTAGTAGTTACTAATGTTAGTCTTGGTAATCGTAAAAATGATAATATTGATTATATTTGTGATAATATTAGTAGTAATCATGATGTTAGTATTAATAATGTCATAAGCAATGGTAATTGTATCAATATTACTTTAACATCACACGACCTACACACACTACGCACAAGAATGCATTCACACACATACAACCTTCAGTTGCACGACTCAACATCCATTCGCACGAATCAACCTTCATTCGTATGAATCAACCTTCATTTGTATGAATCAACGTTCATTCGCACGAATCGCCATTCAGTCGCATGACACATCACTCATTTGCACACACATATCCAATCGTACACACACATTCGCACGACACGACATTCATACGCACACACCCTCATTCGCACGACACAACATTCATTCGTACACACGCTCATTCGCATGACACCCACTCATTCGCATGATACACACTCATTCGCACAGATACTTCCAGTCGCACGTCACCATTCATTCGCACTCACACACTCAATCGCACGTCTCGACCTTCATTCGCACAAAACCGTAGTCATTCGTGCATGAATACCAATAAATTGCACACGAATGACCTTCATTCGTGCAACATACAGCTCAGTCGTGTGAAGCAGCCCACTCGCACAACACACACTTAGTCGCACAAGGGCAATTATACAATCGCATACGCATAACACAGTGTGCGGAGTGCTCACCACTCGAGTTGTGTAAGGCCCACCTTTCTCAGGGAAGCCTCACAGTTGGTCATTCATAGCAAACATAGATTTAAAGCAATCATTTACTCGTATATATAAAAATATATGTTGCAGCGGAAAAATATACTGTAATTCAACCCATTACAACGTAGTTAAATTAAATTATAAACATTGTCTTTAAACATCAAAACTATTTAAAGGTCCATTTAAGCTTTTCTTCATTGGGATGCCAGTCTTTGAGTGCCAAGAAGCCTTCATTCCATGCTCACATCCCATAAGCTCTAACTCTTACCTGTCAACTGATATGCATACAAAAGTCAGCTTCGCTGAGTGAATTCTAGGTTTACTTTGCTAAATAACTTTCGTAAGAGATATTAGCTTTATCAGTTGAAAATAATCATTGTCTATCAAAATATAAATACACACAGGCTATCACTTTATCATTACTTTATCATCTATTGTTATTTATTACTCTTTCTTATCCGTCAATTCTCTGTCACTATCGGTGCCTAGGCTCGCCTAGGACTTTAGCGACATGCCAATTAAGGACTTACTGCCGTACCCGATCAGGCCATTATTGTCATGCCAATTTAGGACTTACTGACCTGCCTGTTCGAGCATACTTTATCACTTTATCACTGGTGAGGGTACAACGAATGCAACCCTCCTTTATCAATTGCTTGCAAGGCTTTACTTTATCACTTTATCAAGGTACATGTTATGGGCCTCATAACCTTTCTTTATGTTTCACTGTCATGTTTAAGTTATACATAATATAACACAACACAATACATAATAAGAAGTAAACTCTTAATCTTAGCATTCACTTTTCATCAATCATGAGAGATAAACCAGATAACTTGGCCCTCCGCGGGACAGCGGGGGTTCGGGGGCGGCAGCCCCTGATAGCGGGGTTCTAGGGGCGGCAGCCCGTAGTGGGGTCCAAGGGGCAACGCCCCTGGCTGGGGCCGGGCTGCCAGGTCAGCGCGCCCGAAAATTATTTTGGACTGTTTAAATAGCATATTTTACTTTAGGAAATTCTATTTTTCTTGATAAAAGGTCTTAAAAACCGTTCTCAATAAAGTACGTATTTTAGTATGCATATCACCCCAAAACATTGAAAACGGGTAAAGGAGGGGTCTAGAACTCACCTGAACTCGTCCAAGTAACTTAAGTTTTAAGTCACTTAAGCTATAGCCTGAATACTCTAGCTGCACGAAAGTTAATATGCAAAAACGTCATTTTCTTCATAGTTTCGCCCACAGTTTCGCTGGTAGTTTCGCTGACAGTTTCGCTGGCAGTTTCGCTACCAGTTTCGCTGGGCAGCACCTCTGTCAGTTTCGCTGGACAGATTCGCTGGCATGAGCGCCCAACTTTCGTTGGAATTTCCTAGTTTCGCAATGTCTAAGGTCAGCCTAAGTACTTAGCGAAGCTATCAGCGAAGCTGTAGTTTCGCTGTAGCGAAACTGTAGTTTCGCTAGGATTCTCCTAGTTTCGCTGGATAAATGCACAGTTTCGCTGGATGAATACTTAAATTCGCTGGATCGGGGCCCAGTTTCGCTGGATGAACAAAAACTCAGATCCAGCCCGTTTTTAACCCAAAATCTTAACTTTTTACGTCCAAATCCTTAGTTTACCTTCCATGAACTCAAATCTAAGCTTTTTACACGTTTTCATACGTAAAAATTCGACCTTTATGTGTTTCTTTAAACTTTTCAAAACCCCAAAACCCTAGAATCCGGGTTTGATCTACAGAGGGCCTTAGTGGTCGATTCTTACCTTGTTTTGTTGCTCTTTCCTTGTGTTTTGATGCTCCAATCCACCAGAACTTCAATCCTTCAAACCTTCAAGCTCCAAATCTTGAATTTCTTCACTTTCTCTCTCTACTTTCTCTCTCTACGATTTTGGTGGCTAGGGTTTGAAATGGTGAAGATGGAGCTGTTCATGCATGTTTAAGGGCTGATTAGGGCCCTTAAACCCATTAAGCCTAGCCCATTAAGACTAATTTTATCCATAGCCCACTAATTTACCCCTTTATTTCTTAAATTAACCCTTAAAAGCCCATTATTATTAAGTGGCTTGTTTCGGGAAATTTCGGGGCGTTACAAGTTGCACCACAACACAATCAGTAATCGATTCCCCAATATTTTAAGCAATTGATGCACACAAAAACGCTCGACAGCGCTCGCACACTCGGAAATACCCAAACACCCAGAACCGACACAAGAAGGAAGAAATAAGATGAAATATGAGATGACGGTGGTCGTCTACCTGCGAAATGTCAAAGGGAATCGGCCGGTGGCAGCGATTTGTCGGAGAAACAGCAAGAAATGGTCGGAGAACAGAAGGGTGCGCATGGCGATGGTATGGTTTAGGGTAGGGTTGGAAGTGGCTGTAGTATGGGTATTTATACCCATTTCAAGATTGGGAGAATGGCATTTTAGTCCCTGGACTTCCAAGGCAATTATTTCCTTAAGTTTGACAATTACAATTTGGAGCCTGAACTTTGTTAATTATATTAATAATAGAAATATTAGTAATATGATTTTACAACATTAATGATATTTATAATATTAACATTACTAATAGTAATACTAGTGATAGCTTTAATAGTAGTAATAACATTAATAATATTATTGATGATAATGATAGTAATATTAACAATTCTAATAATAATACCAATAGTAGTTTTAATAATAATAATAACAATAATAGTAACAATAATAATAATAATGATAATAATAATTGTAGTAATAATAATAATTTATGACTTTAATAATTATAATGATAATAATAATAGTATTCATAGTAATAATAATAGTAATTGTATTAATAATAATGTTAGTAGTATTAATGATAAAGTAACTGTTACGTGCTAATATCTTCTTAAATACTTAAGGGAAAGGGGAAAAATACTGGGATAGAATCTTATTAGGCTTTAATGTTTAAGTATTTATGCACACTTAAAATAACGCACATAACTAATGAGGCAAAATTGAAATTAAGGTAAAGTGATTATGAAACAAGGTTGAATATTCAAGAAGGCTAATGAATACCACGTTATTTGACGGACCTTTCGATAACGGATGTCACACTAAGTGATAAGAAGGCCCCTGTAACTTGAAAGATGAGGAAGATTAGAAGTAGTACAAGTGTACAATGAAAAATTGTTAGAAAATTATCAAGCCTCCAAGTGGGAGATTATTGTGTTTAAAGTTTGGAGGCTATTTATTTTGGTATTTAGCCCATTTTAACTAGAACATATTTTTTTGGCAAAAAACTAATTAAATTGAAGACTAGTGAGAGGCTTAGCCTGTTTTATCTAATTTAGTTCATTATTAGTCTCCTTGTAGATTAAACATTAGATTATAATTTTTGACCTTATATATGACTCTTACTTTTAATTCCTCACAAGTAAGGAAAAAACAATAAAATGTTACTCCATAGCAACACGTGGAGGTTGATCAAACCACGTAAATCTCACGTGCTATCTTTGTTCTTATTTTTTTGTTGCAATTCGCTTGTATTTGTGTGTTGATCAATAAACGAATCCCTATTACCGTCCATTTGTGTGTAATATTGTTAATTTCTGAACAATAAACAATTGCATAATGGACATAGAAGCAAGGCAATACATAAACTTGACTTAAAACATTATTGGGTTCAACATATTTAAATTGTATCTTAATATGGAATTGGTAACAACTTACTTTTTGTGTGTGAGTCTATAAAATCATGTGTTATTAGTCGTGTCGTCATATGTTACGCCTTCGACACATACAACCAACACATGAATCACTCATTTAATATAGAGATAACTTGAGCAAATTGAGATTTGGAACCAAACAAAGCCATGAACCACAGAACGCAATTATCTTATTTAGTTAGAGAACAACATTATTATGTCTCTCAATCGTGTTAGGACCAACCATGAACTTTGATTTTGAAAGGATGATAAGAATTAATACTTGACTAATGTGGTCGTAGGATGCTCTATACCATAACAAACTCCACCAAGCATAGAGAGAGGGTGAACCGCATGTGTAGGATGTCAGATCAAGTTAAAAGGTAATTTACAAAAATTTAAAGTCTTTTTTTACGTATGTAAATAATTAGTTAGAATCATTTTTTGGAGTTCCTCGGATATCCTTTCGAATTGGGATCACACTTTTAGATTAAAGTAATTTTAGTGATACTCTATAATCTTTAATTGGATAAGACAAACAATATTCAAGAACAACTATGAATATCCCTATGAAAACCTATACCAGATAATAGAAAAATGATATTTCAAAATGAGAAGATGAATTCGTTTTATATATTGGTCGAAGCATTGCATTAATTGATTGAACAATAGTACATATTCATTTGAGGGTTTAACATTTAGGGAGCGTATACTAGTTTCTCAATTTCATTCCATTCCATTTCATTTCTTCCAATCAAACGCTCCCTTAGTAGTTACAACCGTTTATAATTGCATCATTAAAAACAATCTATTGTTCTAAGAAAAGAAATAGAAATCTCTGTGTTAGTACCAAACGTTACTTTCTATCAAAATAAAATATCTACCAACAAAAATTGCCCCTTGAACCCAACTAGGGACTGCCATATCTTGAACCTGGCTACTAGAGGTGCTGCCATTAGACAATCCTGATCTTGTAGTTCCTTGATCATTGAATTGAAATAATAATATATATTCTTAAAATAATCGTGCACTCCATATTTCCAGCTTGTGTAATATTTGATTATGATTTTACATTTTGTCTTTTAGTAAATCCAATTACTCAAAATAGTTTGATCACAATAGAACACCAATCATATCCAATTATTCTATTTTATTTTTTAGTGTCGTATTATTTAATAAGAAGTTACATTTAGGGCTTACTATTGTGTTGAACCAGATCCACTTTCAGAAGAGGGACCAGCTTTATTTGGCTATTGGCTGTCGAAAAAATGGTGGTGGTGATGTGGTGGACATATGCGTAACAGAGAAAAGTCGCATTCTAAGACGGGGTAGGCTGCGCCGGCGGATCTCCAAGAAAAAGAAGCACAAAGAATTGAGACTTGCTGGTTCGCTACAGTGAAACTCCTTAGAAAAATATTATGATCGATCTAAGAAAACCTAAAAGTATACTGTTCATAAAAGTTTTCTATTAATATATAGGTAATAATTTGTGTAACTCAAAGCGAGACCAATTTGATAGTGATCAAGACGTTATCTACTAGTATCTAAACTTCCATTATAAGCCAAAAGAAGAATATTGAATTACCACACTATTTTGGAGTTTTCAATTGAAACAAGATAATACACTTCACCAAATGAAAATATAGTGCGGATGCTTATTAGAAACGAACATCATTCTGTTTTTCTTATTTTTTTTAAGAAAAAATAAATGTTTTAGAATATGAATTGGTCACATGTCCTGTTCAAATGTGATATCTGTTATTGAATTTTTGTATCTAAGCTTGTAAATGGCTCAATCAAATTCATTACAAAATATACTTTAATTAATGAATAAACAAACTTCACGTTATAATGTTTCGTACGATTGTGTAACACAATATATTGAATTGTAAATTTTAATAAGTTTTGTGCAACGTGCATCATCTCCGGCATACATATATTATATTTGATCAGACTAGTACTTTTAAATTCCCAAAAACAAGAGATGAAATTGTCCACCTCTTAACTAAAGTGAATATTTTATGTTAGATTGAAGAGTTTGCGATTGCCTAGCTGATGGGTTAAATATGTTAATTATATCAATGACATTAATTTCAACAAAACACACGTAAAATCATGTCACATCGGGTATGTAATGTTTACTAGTAAATATATGTAACACATGATGAATATCAAATCAACAAAATACAACCTTAGATGAACAATTTTGTAATTAGTGTTTTCTTAATTATTAATCTTATCCCTTGTCTCCTAGTCCAAGTGAAACACTTGATTTTATATATTTAGGAAAAAAATGGGTACAGTAATTTATTCATATTTTTCTCGCTCACTTTCAAAAAGTACCATTTAGACAAACACTTTAACTAAAAGTAACACAAATAATTCTTTAGAGCATTCATAACTCATGGCTTATAATTATGTGAGTGTGAGTCTTTAAATTATATGGGATAGTTTTGAGTGGTTGTGAGTGGAGGAGAGAGAAAATATTACTGTTCATCTGTAAATTTAAGGATTCACTGTTCAACCCTTATAAATTTTTTAATATTTTTAAAAGTGGTTGTGAGTGAAGGAGAGAGAAAAGATAATGAAAAATGTATAAAATATATTATTTAATTAAAAGAATAGAGAAAAAGTAGTGATTTTTAATGTAATTATATAGATAAAGATAAGAAATGGGATATGAATACTCTTTAGCAGATAAATATTAAGTTTTCATAGATAACTATAAAATACCAAATATGGGTACAATAATTTGTTCATATTTTTCTCACTTCCAAAAATTACACATAGAGACAAACAGTTTAAATAAATGTAACACACATAACTCTTTAAGTGTAAAGATTAAGTTTTTCTTTAATCGGATAAGACGAACAACATTCAAGAACATGTATGAGTATCTATCGCTCTGAAAATTCATGCCAGATATAAAAAAGAGTTATTTCAAAATGACGAGATAAATTGCTTTTATAAGTGTGTCCAAGCATTCCATTGACAGATTGAACAATAGTACCTATTCATTTGACGGTTTAACATTTATAGTTACAAATATTTATAAATGCATCATTAGAAACAATCTAGTGTTCTAATAAATAAATAAAAAAAAGAAATCATCTTTCTACCAACGAAAGTTACCCCTTGGACCCAACTAGGGGTTGCCGCCTCTTGGACCAAGCTATCAGGGGTGCTGCTTATAGATAACCGTGACCTACTAGTTCCTTAATCGTTGAAATAATAATATTCATAAAAATGCACTACACACTATCCAACTTGTGTAATGTTTATTATGATTTTACATTTGGTTATTAAGTAAATCCATTACTAAAGATAGTGAAGGAAAGTCGCATTCTAAGACGGTGGGTAGGCTACGCCGGTGGATCTCCAAGGAAAAGAAGCCCAAAGAATTGAAAGTTGGGGGGCAAGAGTGAAACTTCTTGGAAAATATTGTATTCAATCTAAAAAAATCCTAAAAGTATTCAATTCATGAAAGTTTTCGATTAATATATAGGTAATAATTCGTGGAACTCAAAGTGAGAACAATTTGATATAGAGCAAACATATCTAAATTCCATTATACGCCAAGAGAAGAATATAAAATTATCACACTATTTTGGAGTTTTCAATTGTAACAAGATAATACACTTCAACAAATGATAATATAGTTCGTATGCTCGTTTGAAACCAACTTCATTTCATTTTTATTAATTTTTAAAGAAAAATAAATGTTATAAAATATGAACTGTTCACATGTCGTGTTCGAATGTGACATCTATAATTAAATTTTTCGTGTCTAAGCTTGTAAATGATTAAATCAAATTCATTACAAAATATACTTAGAATAATGAATAGATCAAACTTCACGTTATCATGTTTCGTGCAATTGTGTAACACAATATCTTGAATTGTAAATTTGAATAAGTTTTGTGCAACGGCATCGTCTCAGCACACATATCTTGTTTTGGATTTAACTATAACTTCTAAATTTTAAAGAAAGAGATATGAAATTACCCACCTGTCAACTAAGGTAAATATATCGTGTCAAATTGAAGGGTCTGTGATTGTCGAGTTGATAGGTTAAATAAGGTATTTGTATCAAAGACATCAATTTCAACTAAACACGCTTAAAATCTTGTCACGTTGGGTATCTAATGTTCACTTGTAAATATAAATATAACTAACACATGATGACTAACGATTCTAACAACATACAACCTTAGATGAACAATATTGTAATTAGTGTTTTCTTAGTTATTTATTTTATCCCTTATCTTTAATTCTAACTAAAACACTTGGTTTTATATATTCAAGAAAAAATGGGTATAGTAATTTGTTCATATTTTTCTCACCCACTTTCAAAAATTAAACCTTTTTACAAACACTTTAAATAAAGTAACACAAATAATTCTTTAAGTGGATAAAGATTTAGCTTTTCGTTGATGCCTATAAAATGCCAAGTTATCCTCTAACTTAAAAAAAATCTAAATCTTTATGAGTTAAGGCTTATTTTTTTATTAGTGTATAAACAACTAATTAGGAGTGTAAATGAGTCGTGTTGCTCCTACATCACCCACGTTTGCGGCCTTTCTTGTAAAAAAAGAAATAAAACCCAACCCCAACCCTAATCCCCCCATTTGCGGCCGCCTTCTCCCCTTGTTTCCCTCCCCATTTTTGAAACACACATACTCTAGATTCTTCTTGCAATTGATGGTTATTATGAATTGTTTTTGCATTAAAATATGTTAGCTTGCATATGTGCATCATCACATGTAAGTATTTAGTTTAATTTCATACTCTTTGATAATCATGATGAACATTAACCCTAGATATCCACTCAAATCAAAACTTGAAATTGATTGAAATTGATTATTGGTTATGTGTTAGTATTCAATATAATGATGTTTGTACGGATTGGTTTTGTGAAATTGTGTTGTTTTGATCAAAAACCGAGACTTACATATAATGAAAACTTTAATTTAGGTCTTTTATAAAAATTGTACGATTTTGATGAAATTAGATTGAATTGGTGGTTCTTAGGTGTTAGTTGATGCTAATGGATAAACATTCATGCTTTGTACTTTTGCTTTTCGCTCGATTTTCGAATACTTTCCATTATAGGAAACTTTTTTGTTAATTTGGCTTATAAATGATGATCTATGCATTGACGTGTTGTAAACCACAACCATTTTAGGTCACGTTTTCGGTTCACTTTTGTCTAATTTGTAGTTAGATTCGTTTGTTTTTACTTATTGTTTGTTATTTTATGGTTTAATAGGTGCTTGGATGCTTAAAGTGACGAAAACGCATGGGAAACAAAGAAAAGAACCAAATGATGGAAAAAGACCAATACTTAGAATTTTTTCTAAGTGTCAAACTCAAAGTTGCTATAAAAGTCCATCTATGCGATACGCACAGCAAGAGAGGCTCTCCTACGTGTACCACACATGTCATAAATTAGGGTTTTGTGTACTTTTTAATCTATGCGATACGCATAGCAGGAAAGGATCTCTTGCGCGTATTGACTGGGTTGTGAGAATGAAGTTCTCTGCTGTTGTGAAACAACAAGGACCGAATATGATGATTGAGTCAGTGATTATATGGCGGAATCATACAATCACAGAACATCGAATGCAAGAAATACTCATAAATGCACTTTGTATTGATTAAGATGAACAGTTACAATAAATGCTAGGGTTTGAGCACACAGTAACAGGACACCTTGTGGACAAAAGACTGTAATATTCTAATTGTCTAACGTTAGACTAAAGTCAAAAGTCACCTCACATGTAAGGTTTTCTATTCTATTTATAGGCTGACAGGATGCCTTTACAAAATACTAAAATACCCCTATACATAATCTAGTCTAAGTACAAAAGGTCTTCATCAGCATTTGTTTTTGTTCATCCGCATTCACTAATGCGGATGTGTTGATCGTCATCAGCATTAGTTTTTCTTCTATCATATTAGTGTTTGGTCATCAGCATTGACAAATACGTATGAACAAACACTTAGCGCTGTAGGATTCTATGTGCCCAAGACACTTAGAATATTGATGTGGTTAGTACGTTATGATCCAAGTCGGGTTATACCCAATAACATGCTTAGCAAACACCAATTAAATATTTAATTGATGATATGATCATGCAATTAAATATTTACACCAATTTAGAAAATGGGTTTTCTAAATAAGTTGCATATGAGATGGAACAATTTATTAGGATATTTTGTTCAATAATATTATTTGAAGTGTTATTTAAATTAGTTGTATAACACCAAATAATAATGAGAGTATACTGCTTATGCAATTAGTTGGTTAATTGTATAAACTGGTTAAAAGAGTAGGCAATATATACATGTGTGTATTAATATTTAACAGAATAAAAGAAAAAGGAAATCTCTCCTTTTTGGCATGAAGAAACCGTCTACCCTCTCTCTCCATGCATGTGATTGTTATATTCTCTTGATAAGAGAATACACATGCATGCTTGACCATCCACCAACTTATTCTCTTGTGAATTACACACACATGCATTGTTGTCCCCTCCCACTAACTTAAAATCAGCTCTCCTCTCGTTTGATTTAGTACATGCAACTAACAACACAACACACTCCTCTCTCTCCCTCAAAGAAGCTACGGCCAGCAGCATTTTTTCAGGGTTTCTTGAAGTGTTTTGGTGTTGTTTTGGTGATTTCTACCTAACAAAAGAAGGTTTTTGCAAGGAGGATTGGGGTATACAAGCTTGAGGACTTCTACTCTTGAAGTCTTGGTCATTTTTAGCATCATACAACATCATTTCTGTCGAGTTTTACTGCTGTAGAAAGGTAGTAATCACAGCTCTATGTAGCTGTGATTTTATGTGCATTTACATATGTTCATAGCTTGTTTATTCACATAAATGATCCTTTGTTCTTTGGGTTTGTTTTATACACTTGTATGGTCACTTGAAGAACATAATTTTCAGCTTATAAACATCGTTATAATGCTATACTTCCGCTGCGTTTTCAGAAAGTTTAAATGGTTAAACTGTGATTTTATGTTCTAACAAACCCATCAATGGCATCAAGAGCCGGTTATGTGAATAGCTTGCTTGTTCTTATACTTTAAAAATCATTTTAAAGGATGTTAATCAACTAATTAGGGGTTGATTTTAGTTGATTTAATAAACCCCAAGTCTTTCAAAGTTATATCTTCATGCTTATGATTAAACTTTGAAAGATAGAAATGTCAATTGGTTGATATGTTTGGTTGTTGTTTGTTTGGACAAACAAACCCAAATTTTCAGTTTATGTTGGCTGAAAATTTAGGGTTTGGTGGGGTTTATTTTTTTTATTTAATAATATTTATGATTGTTCATATGATAGTGCATAACCTAGCCTTTGGCCTTATGTTATTTGGATGATTGGAATGGTTGTTTTAATTCATTCAATTGGGTTGTAATATTTATGTTTATTATTTGGGTTGTAATTATTTATTCATTTGTTATGTAATAAATAGATTAGGTGCATTTCTTTTTATTAGAAAAATGTATTAGGATACAATTTTGTAAAAGGAAGATGCACAAGATCAAGACCCAAAGATGGACATCAAAGACATGGACCTTGAAGTATTTGGATATGGATTCAAGTGGGAGTCCATGGACACATATAATGTGTCATTACAAACCCTTAAGAAAGACCTTATGACAACACTTGTGATGGCAAACAAGTGTTGTCAACTTAGTAGCTATGGTTATGCACTCATGTTTATATGTTTATGCTTGTTTGAATGTTTGTTGTTTGATTGTTTGGTTGATATTTAGACATATATTACAAACTCATAAACAAACTAAACAAGCTGAAAATTAATGGTTCTTAATCATTAAAAGTTAATAAAAGGTTATTAAAAAGGATTAATGATTTTATAATAAAATGGGTCTTATTAAAAGAACCATAGGGTACATTGTATTTGAAAGCATGCAAATACAAGTACATAGAGTTTTCTAAACTATAATTATGAAACCTCTAAATGTTCAAATCCCTTTTAAAATAAGTCAAACACCATCCTCTTATACAACACTCAAATCATTTGAGAACTTGATGTGGGATAAAGGTCACCTAACCATATTAGAGGGAACTTATGAGTTTGAGGTGGGTTTGCCATATTTACGGGATAAAGGTCACCTAACCACGATTATTAGCAAATCCACATGTGTGTCTAAGTAGGACAACTTAATTTGGAAATCATGCATTAGGATCACCGAAGCATGACGTACAAAGGGTGTTGATGGATAAACATGCCAAACAAACATAAGATGTTTAACCGATCCCATATACTAGAAATTGTAATAGGTTACAATTGTCAAAAGTTGACTACCTTGTTAATTTAAATAAAGGGATAAAGGTCACCTAACCGATTAAATGTAACGTTGGATTCTAGATTTTAATTATTAATTGTCTATGAGACGTAAAGGGTATTAATGATTAAAATGTAATTTTTTAAGAAATACTAATAAGAACTTTGTTAATTTTGTAGAATGGCCGCAAACAACAACAACACAAACCCGACCGTCCATAACCTATCACTAAGAACAATCCTTGAAAAGGAACATCTAAACCATGGGAACTTCATGGATTGGTATCGAAACTTGAGAATCGTTCTCAAGCAAGAAAAGAAGTCCAATGTGTTAGACGATCCCATTCCCGATCAACCCGATGAAAATGACGATGAGGCTTTTGCCGAGTGGGTCAAGTACACAGAGGACTCTATGCAAGTCGCATGTCTCATGCTAGCAAGCATGATTCCCGATTTGCAAAAGGACTTTGAGAACCATAATGCCTATGACATGATCACCCAGTTGAAGGAAATGTTCCAACAACAATCAAGGGTGGAGCGCTTCGAAACGATTCGAGCACTCCATGCATGTCGAATGGACGAGACCCAATCGGTGTCATCTTACGTTCTTAAGATGAAGAGCCACATTGATCGCCTCGAAAGGCTTAACTGTCATGTGTCCAATGAGTTGGCAACGGATTTGATCCTCAACTCACTATCCAAGAAGTTTGATAGCTTCGTTATGAATTATAACATGAATGGATGGGACAAGAGCATTGGTGAGCTTCACTCAATGCTCAAAACGGCCGAGGCGGGCATGGGTAGAAAGGTTCTACTGGTCCTTACGATCAATGAAGGAGGTAGTAGGAAGAGGCACCTCCCCGACCCTAGGGCAAGTGTTGCAAGAGAGAAGGGGCACGTCAAAGGGAAGGGAAAAGGAAAAGCAAAAGTGGAACCGCCCAAACCAAAAGAAAAGAAGCAAAAGGTTGCTCAAAATGACCCGTGTTTTGAGTGTGGTGAGGCAGGCCATTGAAAATGCAATTGCCCGGTCTATCTCAAAGCATTGACAGAAAAGAGGGATGCGGGGCAAACCTCAGGTACAATCTTTATGATACATGTTGAGCTAAATGTTATTTCTTCTAACACATGGGTACTAGATACCGGATGTGGAACTCATATTTTCAATTTGTTGCAGAAGTTCAAAAGAAGTGAGCACTACGCAAAAGGGGAAATTAGTCTCTTCATAGGGAATGGTGCAAAGGTTCACGTGGAAGCCCAAGGAGACTACATTTTGAAGCTTCCAAGTGGTTTGGAAGTTATTTTAAAGAATGTTTTGTATGCTCCAAGTTTAACTAGAAACATTATTTCTGTTTCCCGTTTAAGACAATATGATTATGATTTCAAGTTTGTTGACAATGATATTCATGTTTCTTTCAATCATATGTTTTATTTTAAGGCTATACCTTGTAATGGTATTTATGAATTGGTTCATGAAAACACAACATATGATGGCTCAATGTACCAAGCAACCACCAAAAAGCTCAAATTAGATTTGAGTGATTCCTATCTTTGGCATTGTCGCCTTGGTCACATAAACAAGAATCGTATGCAAAAACTCCAAAAGAATGGTCTTTTGAAAACTAATGAAAATGATTCATTTGATGTATGCGAGTCTTGTTTACAAGGTAAAATGACAAAGGCCCCTTTTAGTGGGACTAATGAAAGGGCAAAGGATTTATTAAGAATCATACATTCGGATGTATGTGGACCTTTTAAACCAATAACTAGGAATAGTGAAAGATACTTCATTACCTTTACCGATGACTATAGTCGTTAGGGGTATGTGTACTTGTTAAGACATAAACATGAATCTTTTAAAATGTTCAAAATCTTCAAGAATGAAGTAGAAAATCAACTCAACAAAACGGTCAAAATTCTTCGTACAGATAGAGGAGGTGAATACCTAAGTAGTGAATTTCAAGAGTATCTTAGAAGTTGTGGGATAGTCTCACAACTTACTCCACCTGGAACACCACAACACAGTGGTGTGTCTGAGAGGAGGAATCGGACTCCACTGGATATGGTTCGATCTATGATGGCTAGAAGTACACTACCTCTATCATTTTGGGGTTTTGCTTTGCTCTCCGCGGCACGTATTTTAAATATGGCCCCAACCAAGAAAGTGGAAAGGACACCTTTCGAAATATGTCATGGAAGGGTTCTATCATTATCATATTTAAAAGTTTGGGAGTGTCATGCTTATCCTAAGCAATACACTCAAAACAAACTGGAAGCCCGATCCACAAAGTGTATCTTCATTGGATATCCTAGAGATTGTATTGGATATTATTTCTATGATCCGACAGAACAGAAAGTGTTTATTGCTCGAAAGGCAGAGTTCTTGGAAACTAAGTTTCTTTCGGAAGAAACTAGTGGAAGAGCAGTGGAACTTGAAGAGGTTCAAGATTCACAAGACGATACATAATTGGTTGATACTAGCAATCAACATGAGGATGTTGAAAATGATCATGTGGATGATCAAGATACACAAAACGTTCGCAGATATGGTAGAATTAGTGTTCCTCCTGAGAGATATGGATTTTTCATGGATGGATGCTATGTGGTAGATTCGGATGAACCAACCACATACCAAGAGGCAATGTCAAAACCTGATTTTGACAAATGGCAAGAAGCCATGAACGTTGAGATGCAGTCCATGTATGATAACCAAGTTTGGGAATTGGTTACACTACCTCTTAAGTCCAAGATAGTTGGAAGTAAGTGGGTTTTCAAGAAGTAAACCGATATGCATGGAAAATTGGATACCTATAAAGCTAGACTTGTAGCAAAAGGTTTCACTCAAACTCAAGGGGTTGATTATGATGAAACCTTTTCACCTGTGGCAATAAAGTCTATCAGGATATTGTTTGCCATAGCAGCATATTATGACTATGAGATTTGGCAAATGGATGTCAAGACCGCTTTTCTTAATGGATATCTTGAGGAAGATGTCCATATGAAACAACCTAAACGTTTTGTCGATCTAAAACATCCAAACAAGGTATGCAAGTTAAAGAAATCAATCTATGGATTGAAACAAGCATCAAGAAGTTGGAATCACCATTTTGATGATGAAGTAAAGAAATTTGGCTTTATCAAAAACGCTGATGACGCTTGTGTATATAAGAAAGCTAGTGGGAGCATTATTACTTTCCTTGTATTATATGTCGATGACATTCTACTAATTGGAAACGACATTCCAACCTTGGAAGGTGTAAAAACCTGGCTTGGAAGCTGTTTTTCCATCAAGGATCTTGGTGAGGCCACCTATATTTTAGGAATAAAGATCTATAGAGATAGATCAAGGCGGTTAATAGGTTTAAACCAAAGTACATACATTGAAAAGATCTTGAAAAGGTTCAAGATGGAGAATTCTAAGAAAGGTTTGGTACCTATTCAAAAAGGGACTATATTGAGCTCATCTCAATGCCCTAGTTCAAAGGTTGAACAAGAAAGAATGAATGGAGTCCCATTTGCATCTGCTATAGGGTCCATCATGTATGCAATGATATGTACTAGGCCGGACGTGTCATGTGCTCTAAGCATGACAAGTAGATATCAACAGAATCCTGGTAATAGTCATTGGATGGCTATTAAGAGTATTTTGAAATACCTTAGAAACACTAAAGATATGTTCTTAATATATGGATCTGGTGAGGAGGAGCTCGTTGTAAAGGGTTACACGGATGCGAGTTTCCAAACTGATCGAGATGGTTCTCGATCACAGTCGGGATATGTCTTCATTATGAATGAATGAGCAGTCTCTTGGAAGAGCTCAAAGCAAGATGTAGTGGCACTATCTACAACAGAATCAGAATACATCGCCGCTTCATTGGCAGCTCAAGAAGCTGTGTGGCTTAGGAAGTTCATTGCTGATCTAGGGGTTGTTGCTACCATTCAAGACCCCCTAGAGATCTTTTATGACAACGAAGGTGCTATTGCTCAAATCAAGGAACCTCGTGCTCATCAAAAGACTCGGCACATTGAACGGAGATTCAACTACATTAGGGATGAAGTTGAAAAGGGGAAGATATGTATTCGCAAAGTTCATACCGATCAAAACATTGCGGATCCATTCATGAAGCTCCTAGATAGGTCAAAGCATGAAAATCACACTTGTGCCTTAGGACTTCGATATTCTAGTGATTGGACTTGATCGAATTTTGTATTTCAATATGTGGAACTCTTTATTATTTGAATAAAATTATTTGGTTATAATGTTTCAATTAATGATCCTATTTAGCATGTTTAATCCATGAGTAAATTATTTACTCTAAATGTCCGTAGTTGTTCATACTTGTGGGAACAAGTGTGAGGGTAAGATTATTATGAACTTGGATTGGTTGATATTCATAAGGATGAATATAGAGCAATGGGTTGCTACCAAGGTTCATAGATATTTGTGGGATACAAATATTGGACTAACCCGCATCTCAAATTTTACTACATGGAATCTTATCGATTGATCATAAGTAAATTGAGTAAAGGCGAATATCATTTGGTATCCTCCGACCTGAGATACATATTGGGTTTTGATATTCACTAAGTATTATACCTTGAGCTAATTCTTCACTGTCCTGAAATAGTGGACAGTACATAAGGGTATGTTCAGGTATAACACGAGGTGTTTGTGAGAAACGTATGTAGTCAAGATGGAATTTGTTCCTCTTATTCGTTGAGAGTTAGATGTCTAAGGCCTGATTAAGTTAAATCAACAAGGAATGATCACTCTTTGTCCTTGGATTTAACATGACATCTGTAACAAAAGGATAGATGATTGATTCACCTAAATCATTTCAAGTAGGGTACTTGAACAGGATGATGTTATTGAATGGCCATAAGTCATGCGTATTAAGGGTAGTAAACCGTTGTTAGGCGTCATTTACTGCTTGCATCAATCTTTTATGAATCTTGGGCAAGTGGGAGATTGTAGGATTCTATGTGCCCAAGACACTTAGAATATTGATGTGGTTAGTACGTTATGATCCAAGTTGGGTTATACCCAATAACAAACTTAGCAAAAACCAATTAAATATTTAATTGATGATATGATCATGCAATTAAATATTTACACCAATTTAGAAAATGGGTTTTCTAAATAAGTTGCATATGAGATGGAACAATTTATTAGGATATTTTGTTCAATAATATTATTTGAAGTGTTATTTAAATTAGTTGTATAACACCAAATAATAATGAGAGTATACTACTTATGCAATTAGTTGGTTAATTGTATAAACTGGTTAAAAGAGTAGGCAATATATACATGTGTGTATTAATATTTAAGAGAATAAAAGAAAAAGGAAATCTCTCCTTTTTGGCATGAAGAAACCGTCCACCCTCTCTCTCCATGCATGTGATTGTTATATTCTCTTGATAAGAGAATACACATGCATGCTTGACCATCCACCAACTTATTCTCTTGAGAATTACACACACATGCATTGTTGTCCCCTTCCACTAACTTAAAATCAGCTCTCCTCTCATTTGATTTAGTACATGCAACTAACAACACAACAAACACACTCCTCTCTCTCCCTCAAAGAAGCTACGGCCAGCAGCATTTTTTCGGGGTTTCTTGAAGTGTTTTTGGTGTTGTTTTGGTGATTTCTACCTAACAAAAGAAGGTTTTTGCAAGGAGGCTTGGGGTATACAAGCTTGAGGACTTCTACTCTTGAAGTCTTGGTCATTTTCAGCATCATACAAAATCATTTCTGTCGAGTTTTACTGCTGTAGAAAGGTAGTAATCACAGCTCTATGTAGCTGTGATTTTATGTGCATTTACATATGTTCATAGCTTGTTTATTCACATAAATGATCCTTTGTTCTTTGGGTTTGTTTTATACACTTGTATGGTCACTTGAAGAACATAATTTTCAGGTTATAAACATGGTTATAATGCTATACTTCCGCTGCGTTTTCAGAAAGTTTAAATGGTTAAACTGTGATTTTATGTTCTAACAAACCCATCAAGCGCATTTGTTGCTGAGCATCAACATTAGTTAATGCGGATGTGTTGTTCCTTTGTCATCATTTGTTCGGCTATCCGCATTTGTTAATGCGAAAGAGCAAATACTTGTCAGCATTTTTTCTTTGGTCATCCGCATGTACAAATGCGGATAGCCGACACTTGTCTTTTTTTGTTGATGCAGATTCTTCATCCGTATTGGTTCTTGGACCTGGGGAGATTTCAGCAGAACAACCATCATCCACTACTTGAATTGGCATATATGATCCTTTCAGGGTCCAACAATACTCCCCTAAAGATTATACAGCCTAGGAACTTCAAGGTTTTGGTGGATGAGGTTGTGAGGATTCTGCTGGGTCTTGATCAGCAGGAGGAGATGAAGCAAGAGATGGGTCTGTGTATGAAGGATCCAGGATGGCTTTGATCATGTTGTAGAATCGTCTTGCATCAGCCAACTTTTCTCTGCTCAATACATGGATTTTCATTTGGCTCATTGTATGAATGGCTTCAATGGGCAGCTTTTTCAAAGAGATAGGCTCCCAGAAGGACATAGTTGACATCCCATCTCTATGAATCAGTAGAGATCCACCTCTAGCTTCATAATATTCATAAATTACAAAGGAGTCTTCTTCTTCATCCTCTGCTCTCTATTGTGTAATATTCTGTTATAGGCCATCTTTAGGAGTTTGATGCATTTGAGAAAGAATTACAAATCAGCTTCTCCAAGCTTGTTACTGATATCTCTGAAGTGCCTTGTGTAAATGTAGTGAATATAGGATTCATCAAGCAACCTTACCTCATATCCACTAAACAATCTGATTCCATCCCCTTCTTTTCCTCCCTATTTTCTTTCAATCACCAACTCATATTTCTTCTCATCATAATAGACATTTGAGATTGGGATGGAGGAATAAGTTCTAGCTACCATCTTTCTTTTCAAAGATTCAGTGGGCTTCACCTTGAGCTTAGGGAACACCACTTCTTCAGCTAATTTTGTCTTTTTCTTCTCAAAGGGGTTAACAAAGGATCTATCTTTCCTCATACAGATAGCCTTGAGAGATTTAAAGTTGTCTGTCCTTTTAAACATCCTCAGAATATCTTCAAACTCATAACCCCTGAACATAGCCTTATGATTGATCAATCTTAGATTGACTAGTTCTTTTAGATCAGGATCTCTAGGGAGTTCACCAGAGCAGAGTACTCTGTGAAGAATTGGACTAACCCTGAGATCCTCTTGACCATAAAGATGTTCTCGTCACTGTCACACTTTTAAGCAATTATCTTCAAATCAGTCTTGGCCTGGGGAGTAGATACACCTCGGATCATCTTTGCAGTGGTGAGCCCTTAATGAAGCTCTATCTGTGAAGGTTCAGCAAACCACTCAGGACATTTACGCAAAATGGGTGCCAAAGAGTCATGATCTCTATGGGTGAGCTGCATGTCTTGTGCTAAAACTCTAGATCTGGGTTGTTGTCTGATTATTTCTTCTTCCATTTTCTTCAGCCTATCTTTCTTCTCATTGATCATTCTAAGGATAGTAGCCCTTAGAGAATTTGTCTTCGTATTCCCTAGTTTTCTTTTAATGAATCCTTGTTCAGACAGATAGTCCTTCATTTCCCTATCAGTCATACTGTAAGGATCAGGATACAGTGGTTAAGAAGATGCAGTCTGCTTGGCTGTTGAAGAGGATTTTGACACAGGAGCCTTGGGTGAATGAGTCTTTTCATACTTAGTCTCAAATATAGGGTCCAACAGTTTGTTTAGCTTTTATTCTTCTGCTATCATCCCCTCATAAGTCAACCCAAATACCTCATCAGGATCATATCCATGGTCAATCAGAAATATGGCTTTCACTATCAGATCATCTGACTTGGCTTTCTCTACCGTCTCATGTACTGATGGCTTCTCCTATTCAGGGCTTTCCCTAGCTATTGGTTCATCAACCACATAGCCACCCTCTATCTCTCCTTCTTCTAGATCAATAATTTCAGCCTTCTTTTTTAGTTGAGCTTCAGCCTTTTCATGTTCTTCTAAGAATTCAGCAATGGCTGCAAGGCTACGAGTATTATCCTTGTGCTTTTTCTTGATCGGTTCTTCTTCTTCAATTGATCTTTTTCCCTTTGCCTTTTCAGCTAAGTATTTCCTCTTTCTTGACTATGCTAGCACTGTTGGATCAGAAGAGGATTCAGCCTTTTTAGTTTCTTTGGGCAGTGTTTTAGTTTCTACCTTTTCTGCTTCATCTACTGCAGCAGCTGCTGATTCTTCTTTTTGTTGTTGTTCTTCACAAAATTTTCCAATCAGCTCCTTTTGTTCATCAGATAGGGATACAACGGGTATAATTTGTGGACTCAGTTCCTTCTCAATTGGGACAGGAGATTGAGGAATAACCACTATTGGTGCAGTACCTTCCCTCTGATTGACTATTAAATCCCAAAATTCATCATCAATAATGAACTTCTGCAGTAAAGAAGTCAAGAGCTGTAATCATATCATTGAATTCTGCCTCTTCAGTGTGAGTTTCTGTTTGTTTGCTTGTATACACCACCATTTCCAAGCTGGATTCATCATGTTTAGTTCCACTAGTCGCAGTCTCCTTCTCAGACTCAGTGAACTTCATCTTTTTAGCATGTGGGGAGTCATCATCACTCTCCCCTGATGAACCTTTATCACTATCATTTTTATCACTTTCTCTCTTTCTTTTCTTTTCTTATTATCACCCTGATCATCTTATTCTTTTTCAGCCTCTTGTTTAATCCTGACCAACATATCCAACTCAGATACTCTCTTGTTTAGAGATGTTATCTGATTTTGCAAGTCAGTGATTGTAACAGCTTGCTCTTCAATCAGCCCTTCTTGTTCTTCCATAGTAATTGTTTGGATGGTCAAAGTGTCTAAATGACCACTTACTTCATCCTTGGAATGCTGAAGAGCTTCTTTTAGTCTCTCTATCTCTTCTTGTTTTTCTTTTTTCTCCACCTCATACTTTCTTTTTATTTCTTTTAACTCCTTTTCCTTTTCGACCATTTCCAGAAGTCTGTCTTGAATGATACCAGATCTTCTTTTCAGGAGATTTTCCATCTTGGCTACTTTCTTCAGAAGCTCAGAAATCATTTCATCTTTATCATTTGGTTTATTGATCTCTGATTCAGCAAAACTCTCAGAGGGAGCTGCTTGTGAAGTCACTTGCCTCATAGGCATTGACATCTGATCATCTTTATCATCAGATGATGATTTGGATTCCTCTGAAGAGCTGGCAGAACCACCAAACTCAGCATGAGCAGCAGTAGAGGGATATGATGGAATGGGAGATATAGGTGAGTGATGAATTTATGAAATATGGGGTGAGTGAATGGGTGAAATATGTGGAGAGATGATTCGTTGTGATTATGGAAATGGGATTGGTGATCTTTGAAGAGATGGGGTTGGCGTAGGTACAAAAGGTGAGGCTATATCTGCTGCATGAACAGAAGGTCCAGTGTGAAGATCACCACCTACGTCAACTTGTGGTGACACTGGCCTTTGTCCTTCTTCAACCATGCTAGCTTGCTCATCAACATTGTGTTGACTGGAAGCAGCTTGCTCTTCTTCTGGACCAGGCTCATTCATATTAGCCTCATGTCCTTGTTCCTCTATATTCTCATTTGGGTTGATTTGTTGAAGCATCCATGGAAGTAGAGGAAAAAAGTCCCACTGTAAAAATTCCTTGGATCTCTCTTCTTCAAGTACTTATAGGAGTTATCATTGTAGTGAGGAATATCCATCACTGGTCCTATAGGCACTATGTCTGAAAATGCTTCATTGGTAAATCATTGAAGAAACCTGGGATACATCAGGAACATGTGTCTTCTACCCTCTTGGATGTTGGATACAAAACCATTAAAAACATAGACTAACATGTTGAATGGTTGGTTTGTGCATAGAGCACATATGGCTGATGATGTGGTGACGGGGATATCATTCCAACCAGTCTTCCTTTTGGACAAGCAGTGTTGGAAGATGTGAATTAGGAACCTCCATTGTAGGTCCACCAGTCCTTTAACAATTTGTTGCCCCTCGTATCCTCCTTCATAGACAATGTTGGCAAAAGAGGTCATAATCTCTTCATCATCCAACTCTAATGGAGTGTCAGCATGTCACATCCCGGCGGAAGCGTGAAACGATGTTCGGGTGTGACTAGCTTTTATCAGAGTGCAGTGGTTTATATTAAATAAACACAAATATAATCGAAACATAATACAGACATGCTTTATTCATAATATTCGAGGAATTACATCAATTACATAAGTTTTCAAAATTTGATGTAATTTTAACTACATTTAACTATAGCATGTCTTCTTAGTAAGGAAGGTAGTGTGCGTCCACAACCACACTCCCGTCAACGATGTTGACGGTTATGGTCACACAGACTCTTCCTACCACTTCACCCCATCCATTGTGGACTTCAAAGCTACAATCAAAAGTATTACTCATTTTGTCCTGAAAAGTACACTTAAAACAGTCAACAAAATGTTGGTGAGAACATAGGTTTAATCCAAACAAATATTTTGTTGATGTGTTAACCATAACCAAAATTACAACCAAACCTGCTCAAACATAATCATACTGTCACGAAATAATAAGAATCAGATAATATTACATCCTAACCCCCATTCGGTTAGATGCAGGAAAATAGTAGCAACCCTCATCCGGTTGGTACAAATATCTTCCTAAGTAACGTTACCAATATTATTGACCGGTTCCTCATCCGAACTAATGGTTGTGTCGCAAATGACAGTAAGCAAACAAAATATTTTCAAAATAACACATCAACTCAAAAAGTATACTTTTCCCCCAAAACATTACGGAATACCAAATGGTTGAAAATGGGGCTATGAACTCACCGTATCTTTCCACTTGAACCTAACAAGATAGTTGACAGTGTCAGATAATACTTCCACTTGAACCTAACAAGATAGTTCACAGTGTCAGATAATACTTCAAATAATTTTTTTTCTGGTTTTCATTGACTGTAATATTTACAAAAGACACCTTCGAGTTTCCAAAATTTCTTTATTTATAATAATTGTGATTTATTCAAAAATCACACATAAAATAGCTATAATTGCTCAAAAATTACCAAATTTGGTAAAATATAAGTTTTGAACAATCTGAAATTTTTTCATAAATTTCCCAGCCTTAATTTCCTCACAAATTATTTCCAATAATTTCCACAATATTCTCAATATTTACCATAATATCTTCTACTATTCAATAATTCCCCAAAATTTCGTAGAAATTTGTTCAATAATTCAGTAACATCACATAATTTTTATAGAAGCCAACTATTAACATATTATTTTCTATGAATTTCATAATATTCCCATAAATATTTAAAAATAGCTTCTGCTCATGAAAAATTCTCAAAATTTTACAGGAGCTTTTCCAAATAAAATTAAGCATGATAAAATTAGTTCAGAGTCCAAATCGTAACATAACAGTTTCTGTAATTTTTACAATAATTGACATATTTAGTAAAAGAATTCATATTGATTCATAATTTATGAAAATAATATATTCTGCACCAATTGTTGTAATATTTTGTCTATGATTTTATCCGAATTTATTATGTACTTTAACTATTTATTATGATTTATTTATTGCAGAACATATAAAATTCGTATTTTAATCATAATAAGGTATAAAATTCTGAAATAATTCCACAGACTTTTATACCTCAAAAGAATCATTCTGAGATTTTATCAGAATTTTTCCAAGTTTATTTATATTTTTGACATTTTCTTCTATTTTCTATTCTAAAATAATTTATATAAATCATTTTGTCTATCAAAATTATATCAAAATCTCCAGTTTATCATTTCAGTATAAAGACAAGAATTTTCCATGTTTATTCCCACAATCGCTTTTATTTAATATTTATTTGATTTTTCTTAATATTTATGATATATGTTTTGTAAAATCCAAATATATCTTTTCAAATCATAAATTCCTGAGTTTTGGAACTTTTTATTCAAGATTTATGAATTAAAGTTTCCCAAAATTGGTTTTGGGTGACTAAGCCCTTTATATACCTACATATCAATATGTAGATATATATATATATATGTTTTGTAACATATATGTAACCAATCCTTTTCATTACCTTAGATGATATGTTTGATGATGTTTTCGACTTCTGGAATCCAAAGACAAGGCAACGAGGTCATGGATGGTAATGGATGATGATGGTTGTCGGTTTGGTGTTGTGGTGATCGGGTGTTTGGTGTTGTTAGTATAGATTTGTTGTGTGGTGTTATAGTAATCGAGGGAGTGAGGATGTAGTAGAGAGTGGTGATGCTTGATGAAACAACCAAGGGAGCAGAAGATGAAGTAATGATGGTTTGTGGTGCTTTGATGATATCCCGAGAGAGTAAGAAAGTTTGGTGATTCTTGTGTTTGCAAATACAAGATGAGGAGGATGTATATAGCCTCTCGGTCGACTACCTTTCCCAACATCATCATTATCTTTATTCCCTAGCTAAGGTGAGTCACCTCTCTAGCCTAGCTATGTGGCGATTTAAGGAAGAACCAAGAGGGAGGTGGCATTGGTTTAAGGCAAGGTGGCAGATTCATGGGATGGGAATTGACTTCAAAATGTGAATGGGAGATGCCTTGGAATTGCCATATTCTTGTAATGATGAAGATTCTTAATAGGTTGACTAAGGCAAGCTTCTAAACTCACGGGTTCAATGGATTTGGAGAGGTTGAGGTGGCGGTTAGGATGGATAAGTAAGAAAGAAAACCGAGACATGGATGCATGGTAATGGATCTTGGTGAGGTGAATGTATGGATAGAGGAGTAGGTGGCGATTTTTAAAAAGAAAACAAAAGGGAATAGGATATCTAGAAGTTAAGGCTAGGATTGACTTTATAGTGTGAATAGTGGTGTAGGGTGATGGTTTTGATGTAGTACATGCATGGAATCAAGAAAGAAAACCGAGGCTACCTTCATTTCATCTTTTATGTGATGGAACAAAGGACAAAATAGCTTTGGGTATTGATTTTTGATTTAGGTTTTTGATTTATAAGTTTTTAGTTGATGTTTGATATGATTTTATTGGTGTTTTAGTAGGTATATATATATATATACATACATATATGTATCCGTAAGTATATATATATACATATATAAAGGTAAGCTATGTATATATATATGAAGATACATCACATAAATGACCTTTATAAACATATATCATACACGTAAACATACATATATATACTAAACGTACATGGTATTCAAAATTTTTCATGTATACAAACATGCATACGTAAAAACTTGTGTATTTATATACGTATGTGTGGATTTCGGGTATATAATATTTATACATACATAGTTAATATATTTATGTGTATGCATGCAACCATGCATACGTGAGATTTTATATATATGTATATACACAATCATGCATACGTATACTCCTAATATATATTATTTTATGAGTCCAAAGATATATATATGAGATATATATACACATCATGTATACAAATTTGCTTATATAATTGAATATGTGTATTATTTTAATATTCATGCAAAAAGTATAAATAGTAATAATTATAAATTGTAAGGTTGTCACATTCTCCACCCGTTAAAAGAATTTCGTCCCGAAATTCAGTGGAGTATGCTTTAGAAACTTAAACAAGTGTTACCTTGAAACAAATGAGGGTACTTTTTCTTGATTTCATCTCCTCTTTCCCAGGTGTATTCTGGTCCTCTTTTTGCATTCCACTTGACTTTTACTATGGGAATTTTACTTCTCCTTAACTTTTTTATTTCTTTTCCCACAATGGCTATTGGTTCTTCTACAAAATGCAGTTTCTTATCAACTTGTATCTCTTGAATTGGTACCTTTAAGGTTTCATTGGTTAAGCATTTCTTGAGGTTGGACACATGAAATGTGTTATGTACTTCACTTAATTCCTGTGGTAATTCCAACTTATAAGCTACAGGACCAATTCTATCAATAATCTTGAATGGACCAATATACCTAGGGTTCAGTTTACTGGCTTTTCCAAATCGAAAGATACCTTTAGAAGGTGATACTTTCAAATAGACTATATCTTCAATTTGAAATTCTAATGGTTTCCTCCGTCTGTCTGCATAGCTTTTCTGTCGATCACGAGCTGTTTTCAACTTGTTTTTAATTTCAGTGATCTTGTCTGTGGTCTCTTGGATTACTTCAGGACCTGTGAGTTGTCTATCACCTATTTCATTCCAGCATAAAGGTGACCTACACTTTCTTCCGTATAAAGCTTCAAATGGTGCTAACCCAATACTAGAGTGATAACTATTATTGTATGAAAATTCTATTAAAGGCAAATGACTATCCCAATTTCCCCCAAAGTCTATAGCGCAAGCCCTTAACATATCTTCTAAGGTTTGTATTGTTCTCTCACTCTGTCCATCAGTCTGTGGATGATAGGCTGTACTTAAATTAACTTGAGTTCCCAAAGCTTTTTATAAAGTTTGCCAGAATCTAGATGTGAATCTACTATCTCTATCTGATATGATGGATACTGGTTTTCCATGTCTGGACACAATTTCTTTAATGTAGATTCTTGCTAATTTCTCAATCTTATAATCTTCCTGGATAGGTAAGAAATGAGCAGACTTAGTTAGCCTATCCACTATAACCCAAATTGTATCATATCCATTCCTAGTTCTGGGTAACTTAGTTATGAAATCCATGGTAATTTGATCCCACTTCCATTCTGGAATTTCAGGTTGCTGCAAATATCCTGAGGGCTTCTGATATTCAGCTTTTATTCTGGAGCAAACATCACATTGTTCCACAAATTCTCCAATCGATCTTTTCATACCTGGCCACCAATATTGGCTTTTCAAGTCTTTATACATTTTGTTATTTCCTGGGTGCACAGAATATCTTGATTTGTGAGCTTCTTGCAGAACAGTTGTCCTAATTAGTTTGTTGTCGGGTATCCAGATTCTTCCGTTGAATTTCAAAATTCCATCTGCTTCTTCTTTTAAATCTTTTCTTTGTCCTTTTAGTGTCAGCATGTCTTTTTGTTGAGCTTCCCGGATTTGATTTAACAAATCTGAACGTAATTCCATATTCATTGCTCGTACCCTTAAAGGTTTTTCCCTTTTTTTTTCTACTTAATGCATCAGCTACTACATTGGCTTTTCCTGGGTGATACTTAATTTCACAATCATAATCACTTAATAACTCTACCCATCTTCTTTGTCTCATGTTTAACATCTTCTGATCAAAGATGTGTTGCAAACTTTTGTGGTCCGTATATATTATACACTTATTCCCATACAAGTAATGTCTCCAAATTTTCAATGCAAATATTACAGCTCCTAAATCTAGATCATGGGTAGTGTAGTTCTTTTCACTACCTTTAAGTTGTCTAGATGCGTATGCAATCACTTTATTCTTTTGCATTAGAACACATCCAAAGCCTTGACGAGATGCATCACAATAGACTACGAAATTATCAGTTCCTTCAGGTAAAGCTAACACAGGTGCAGTATATAGTTTATTCTTAAGAAGTTCAAAGGCTTCATTCTGTTTTTCCCCCCATATATACTTTTTCTCTTTTTGAGTCAACTCAGTCAATGGTTGAGCTATTCTTGAGAAGTTTTCTATAAATCTTCTATAGTATCCTGCCAAACCTAAGAATTGACGTATCTCTGTCGGGGTTTTTGGAATTTCCCATTTTTTTACTGATTCTATCTTTGCTGGATCAACTTGAATTCCATCTTGGTTAACTATATGGCCAAGGAATTGTACTTCTGTTTTCCAAAATTCACATTTGGAAAATTTTGCATATAACTTTTCTTTTCGTAATAGTTCCAAGGTTAACATGAGGTGTTGTTCGTGGTCTTCCTTACTCTTAGAATAGATTAGAATGTCGTCAATGAAGACTATCACAAATTTATCTAAGTAAGGTTTACACACTCTATTCATTAAGTCCATAAATACTGCTGGAGCATTGGTTAACCCAAATGGCATCACAAGGAATTCATAATGACCATATCTAGTTCTAAAAGCAGTCTTAGAAATGTCATCTTCTTGTACCCTTAATTGATGATATCCAGATCTTAAGTCTATTTTTGAAAAATAACTAGATCCCTGCAGTTGGTCAAACAGATCATCAATTCTAGGAAGTGGATACATATTCTTTATAGTAACCTTATTAAGTTCTCGATAATCAATACACATCCTAAAGGTTCCATCCTTTTTTTTAACAAATAATACTGGTGCTCCCCAAGGGGACACACTAGGACGTATGAATCCTTTATCTAACAATTCCTGTAATTGAGTCATAAGTTCTTTCATCTCAGTCGGTGCTAAACGATAAGGTGCTTTGGCAATTGGGGCTGTTGCTGGTATCAATTCTATTTTAAATTCTACCTGACGAGGGGGTGGTAATCCAGGTAATTCATCAGGGAACACATCAGCATATTCATTTACAACAGGAACATTTTCCAAACTTTCCTTATCAAGTTGTGTATCAACAATATGAGCCAGGAATGCTAAACAATTCTTGTTAAGGTATTTTCGTGCTTTTTCACAAGTAATCAGTTTCACTGTGTTGCATGGCTTATCACCATAAATGCAGAGAATTTTGTTTTCCTTATTCAAAGGAACCTTAATCATTTTCTTATCACAAATGATTTCAACACGATTTGCACTTAGCCAATCCATTCCTACTACGATATCAAATCCTCCTAATTTAATAGGTATCAGATTTATATCAAAACAGTACTCATCTAAATTTAAGATGCAATTAGGAATGATTTCATCAGCTTCAATTATCTTACCATCAGCTAATTCTATCACATAATTGTCACGTAATTTTTCAGATGTTAGACTAATAGATGATCTAAAAGTATGTGAGACAAAACTACGGGTTGCTCCTGTATCAAATAATACTTTAGCGTACTGGTTATTGATAAGGAACGTACCCGTAACTACTTCTGGTTCCTTCCGAGCTTCGTCAGCTTGTATCACAAAAGCTCTTCCACGAGGATTGTTCTGGTTAGCTGGAGCCTTACCGTTTCACTTCCACATTGAAAGCAGACGGTTTTGTTGCTGGTAGGGTTTCTACAGTCTCGGGAAACATGTCCCTTCCTTTTACAGTTATAACACACCACTGTCATACAGTTTCCTATATGATATTTTTGACAGATATTGCACTGTGGTGGTTTTTCTATTTTCTTTCCTTGAGTTGTTCCCAAATAGTTTCTAGGTGAAGGTCGGGTTACTCTTTTCTGGGAATTTTCACCAAATCTCCTTCCCGAATGGTTTTCAGTCCACTTCCTCTTTACTCCTACCTGTTGGTGCCCCAATGATCCATTCCTGATCATTTCATCTGTCAGACTTCCTGACAAGATTATTGCTTCCTGAAAGGTTTTAGTTCTAGCAGATTTTACTAATCCTCTTATTTGTGGCACTAATCCCCAAATACACCTTCCTATCCTTTTGGATTCCGGGGTTATCAAGTGTGGTACTAATCTGGATAGTTCATTATACCTATCAGTGTACTCCCGGTGTGCAGATCCTTTCATTTCTAATGCTAGGAATTCAGCTTCCAGTTTTTCGATCTCATTGTACAGGCAGTATTTTTCTATCACCAAGTTTCTAAATTCTTCCCAGCTCAGCTTATTCATAATATTCCTACCCTTAGTATGTATTTCCATTTTCCACCAAGATTGGGCTTCTCCTTTTAAGGAATGTGAGGCAAACAGCGTTTTGAGATTTTCAGCACAGTTGCTGATTTCCAGAACTCCTTCTATATCATCTAGCCATCTTAAAGCTTGTACTGCTGCACCTTTGCCATCAAATTCTCGAGGTTTACAGGACATAAAAGTTTTGTAGGAGCATCCTTTTGACATTCCATTTAGGATCTCTTCTTCCTGTTGTTCTTCTAGGTTTATGTTTTCAGGCACGGTGGTGGGTTCGAGGTAGTTCCAATATTCAGGTTTTGCTGAAGTTGGTTAATCAGGGTAGGTAAGGTAGCTTCTAGTTGTTGGGCTATTATCTGGGATATCCTATCATTTTCATTGATATCAGGGTTCACAGGGTTCACAGGGTTCACGGGTGTTTCTTCCCCAAGTCTGGTCCTGGGTCGTCCTAGTCGAGCTGTTCTCCGGACAGGCTGAGTATTTCTTTTTGGCGGCATGATTCACTATAGTGAATTTTTAATGTTAGTATTGCAAATAAATATTTTAACACAAAATTATTTAACATAATTTAAACAAACATGTTAACACAAAATACATATATCAGTTAAGCTCTTATTTCTCTCTTTTATTCTAACAAGTTGAACTATAACTATTAGTTTCTACCGAACCATTTCCACATCCTGGTAAAAAGACTTTGCTTGGGTGTCCTGAGCTTCTTAATGTCTTTTTGGATTTTCCAAACTCGCAGCTGTATCTTCTTAAGTTTCTTAAAAGTCTGTCGGGCTGTTTTTACCTGATTCAACTCTGGTTTAACAACTTTATCTTCATTCAGGGGAGAAACAGGAGGTTGTGTCTCTACATCCTCAGTTGGTATAGCTCTAAACCTGTTTCCACGTTTTACCTTTTTCCTAGGAGTTATAATGGTATATCCTCCTTTTTGCACTGATGCACGTCTAACATAAAACCTTGAGGTATTCTCTATTCCAGTTAGGGACATATTTATATCCTGCTGTGGTTCTGGTTCAGGCACTATTTCTTTAGGGCTGCTATGATATGGTTCTTTTGAAGGGTCGGTTTCATAATGAATACTATCTGGATTCATACTGCAAAATTTCTTAACAAGGTTTCACAAAAAGAGTTAGTCAAATAAGTTTTGTTAAAATCTTAAACATAAAATCATGAATTTTCACATAATCCACATAATTTCACATAAAGTCATAAAGTATCTTTTGAGCTTATGGTTATAGTCTAGTTATTTACTTAAAATAACTAATTCTCTATAACCAATGGCTCTGATACCAACCTGTCACATCCCGGCGGAAGCGTGAAACGATGTTCGGGTGTGACTAGCTTTTATCAGAGTGCAGTGGTTTATATTAAATAAACACAAATATAATCGAAACATAATACAGACATGCTTTATTCATAATATTCGAGGAATTACATCTATTACATAAGTTTTCAAAATTTGAAGTAATTTTAACTACATTTAACTATAGCATGTCTTCTTAGTAAGGATGGTAGTGTGCGTCCACAACCACACTCCCGTCAACGATGTTGACGGTTATGGTCACACAGACTCTTCCTACCACTTCACCCCATCCGTTGTGGACTTCAAAGCTACAATCAAAAGTATTACTCATTTTGTCCTGAAAAGTACACTTAAAACAGTCAACAAAATGTTGGTGAGAACATAGGTTTAATCCAAACAAATATTTTGTTGATGTGTTAACCATAACCAAAATTACAACCAAACCTGCTCAAACATAATCATACTGTCATGAAATAATAAGAATCAGATAATATTACATCCTAACCCCCATTCGGTTAGATGCAGGAAAATAGTAGCAACCCTCATCCGGTTGGTACAAATATCTTCCTAAGTAACGTTACCAATATTATTGACCGGTTCCTCATCCGAACTAATGGTTGTGTCGCAAATGACAGTAAGGAAACAAAATATTTTCAAAATAACACATCAACTCAAAAAGTATACTTTTCCCCCAAAACATTACGGAATACCAAATGGTTGAAAATGGGGCTATGAACTCACCGTATCTTCCCACTTGAACCTAACAAGATAGTTCACAGTGTCAGATAATACTTCAAATAATTTTTTTTCTGGTTTTCATTGACTGTAATATTTACAAAAGACACCTTCGAGTTTCCAAAATTTCTTTATTTATAATAAATTGTGATTTATTCAAAAATCACACATAAAATAGCTATAATTGCTCAAAAATTACCAAATTTAGTAAAATATAAGTTTTGAACAATCTGAAATTTTTTCATAAATTTCCCAGCCTTAATTTCCTCACAAATTATTTCCAATAATTTCCACAATATTCTCAATATTTATCATAATATCTTCTGCTGTTCAATAATTCTCCAAAATTTTGTAGAAATTTGTTCAATAATTCAGAAACATCACATAATTTTTGTAGAAGCCAACTATTAACAGATTATTTTCTATGAATTTCATAATATTCCTATAAATATTTAAAATAGCTTCTATTCATGAAAAATTCTCAAAAATGTACAGGAGGTTTTCCAAATAAAATCAAGAATAATATAATTAATTCAGAGTCCAAATCGTAACATAGCAGTTTCTGTAATTTTTACATTAATTGACATATTTAGTAAAAGTATTCATATTGCTTCATAATTTATGAAAATAATATATTCTGCACCAATTGTTGTAGTATTTCGTCTATGATTATATCCGAATTTATTATGTACTTTAACTATTTATTATGATTTATTTATTGCAGAATACATAAAAAATCGTTTTTTAATCATAATAAGGTATAAAATTCTGAAATAATTCCAGAGACTTTCATACCTCAAAAGAATCATTCTGAGATTTTATCAGAATTTTTCCGAGTTTATTTATATTTTTGACATTTTCTTCTATTTTCTATTCTAAAATAATTTATATAAATCATTTTGTCTATCAAAATTATATCAAAATCTCCAGTTTATCATTTCAATATAAAGACAAGAATTTTCCATGTTTATTCCCACAATCGCTTTTATTTAATATTTATTTGATTTTTCTTAATATTTATGATATATGTTTTGTAAAATCCAAATATATCTTTTCAAATCATAAATTCCTGAGTTTTGGAACTTTTTATTCAAGATTTATGAATTAAAGTTTTCCAAAATTGGTTTTGGGTGACTAAGCCCTTTATATACCTACATATCAATATGTAGATATATATATATATGTTTTGTAACATATATGTAACCAATCCTTTTCATTACCTTAGATGATATGTTTGATGATGTTTTCGACTTCTGGAATCCAAAGACAAGGCAACGAGGTCGTGGATGGTAATGGATGATGATGGTTGTCGGTTTGGTGTTGTGGTGATCGGGTGTTTGGTGTTGTTAATATAGATTTGTTGTGTGGTGTTATAGTAACCGAGGGAGTGAGGAGGTGGTAGAGAGTGGTGATGCTTGATGAAACAACCGAGGGAGCAGAAGATGAAGTAATGATGGTTTGTGGTGCTTTGATGATATCCCGAGAGAGTAAGAAAGTTTGGTGATTCTTGTGTTTGCAAATACAAGATGAGGAGGATGTATATAGCCTCTCGGTCGACTACCTTTCCCAACATCATCATTATCTTTATTCCCTAGCTAAGGTGAGTCACCTCTCTAGCCTAGCTATGTGGCGATTTAAGGAAGAACCAAGAGGGAGGTGGCATTGGTTTAAGGCAAGGTGGCAGATTCATGGGATGGGAATTGACTTCAAAATGTGAATGGGAGATGCCTTGGAATTGCCATATTCTTGTAATGATGAAGATTCTTAATAGGTTGACTAAGGCAAGCTTCTAAACTCACGGGTTCAATGGATTTGGAGAGGTTGAGGTGGCGGTTAGGATGGATAAGTAAGAAAGAAAACCGAGACATGGATGCATGGTAATGGATCTTGGTGAGGTGAATGTATGGATAGAGGAGTATGTGGCGATTTTTAAAAAGAAAACAAAAGGGAATAGGATATCTAGAAGTTAAGGCTAGGATTGACTTTATAGTGTGAATAGTGGTGTAGGGTGATGGTTTTGATGTAGTACATGCATGGAATCAAGAAAGAAAACCGAGGCTACCTTCATTTCATCTTTTATGTGATGGAACAAAGGACAAAATAGCTTTGGGTATTGATTTTTGATTTAGGTTTTTGATTTATAAGTTTTTAGTTGATGTTTGATATGATTTTATTGGTGTTTTAGTAGGTATATATATATATACATACATATATGTATCCATAAGTATATATATATACATATATAAAGGTAAGCTATGTATATATATATGAAGATACATCACATAAATGACCTTTATAAACATATATCATACACGTAAACATACATATATATACTAAACGTACATGGTATTCAAAATTTTTCATGTATACAAACATGCATACGTAAAAACTTGTGTATTTATATACGTATGTGTGGATTTCGGTTATATAATATTTATACATACATAGTTAATATATTTATGTGTATGCATGCAACCATGCATACGTGAGATTTTATATATATGTATATACACAATCATGCATACGTATACTCCTAATATATATTATTTTATGAGTCCAAAGATATATATATGAGATATATATACACATCATGTATACAAATTTGCTTATATAATTGCATATGTGTATTATTTTAATATTCATGCAAAAAGTATAAATAGTAATAATTATAAATTGTAAGGTTGTCACACAGCATCATCACCAAACTATAGACACTGTCTCACAGTTTGCTCAGTGATAACTAGAGTGTGATCTTCAGTGATTCTTCCTGACAGAGTCCTTACACCATCTATGTCTGTTACATTTGCAGTTCCCCAGAAAGATCTTATGAAGTTCTCATAGATGATTGATCTGACAGTAATAGCATGTGCCACTCTAGTAGTCAAGATGCATCTGATCACGTCTCTTAAACCTTTGGCCTCAGGAGCATCAGGATCAAGAAAACCACTGACATTATGGAGCTTGATCCATGTAAGGTTAGCCATTAGATTCTGCACAAGATGCATATGTGTTAGATATGAATCATAACTTATCAAGTACATTGGTGAAATCAAGTTGATTATTTCAGTTTTGACTTTTTATTGGTCAAAATTAAGCAATCAAAGGTACGGTTTCATAGAAACTTGACCTAATCTTGATTTTGCAATGTATGACCATTTCATTATGCTTTATCTATTATTTTGATGTTTGTTTTCTGATTAAAATCCATTTTTACTTTCAGACATAAGTTTTGAGGTCAACATCTTCAGTTTCGAAGATCCCCTGTTCATCCGAAGGTTAATTAGGGTTTTGAAAATCACTTATTTGTGTTGATTTTCAAGATCATTTATGTCATTTAACTCGGAAATGTCTATCAATCCTTAGTTTGTGGTTGTTCTGATATTATTTCAGTTCTAGGGTTCAAAATTTTGTGATGTGTTCATCGAATGCATCTGAGAATCACCTTGTTTCGATACTACAATGGTATAGAATCGAAATGTAGGCACTATAAAGTTTGATGAACACTGAAATCTAAATGATGGTGATAAATTTGATGATGGATGAAGAACAGTAGGAATGGTGTTTTCGCTCGTCGCACTATAGAGTCTCTCAAATTTGAAAAGTATTAAATGAACTATAACGATCTGTTTAAATAGCCCTTTTAATGTCCTTTTCAAAATTTTACAAGTGTTAAAAACAAATGCGGCTGACTATTGTAGTGAATGTGAGTATTAAAAACAAATGTGGTCAACTACTGTAGTATATGCGGAAGATTAAAAAAATCAGTATTTGTTTACTGTAGCAAATGCGGAAGAGTAAAGTCTGTCAGCATTTGTTTACTGTAGGAAATGCGGAAGGTTTTAGTTCAGACATTTTAACACTGTAGCAAATGCGGGTGTTTTAAGTTTGCATACGTTTTTGCACTGTAGCAAATGCGGATGTTTTAACTTTGTCAGCATTTGTACACTGTAGTTAATGCTGAAGAAAATTTGTCTTCCTGCATTTACTTCAACAAATGCGGATGAACAACTTAGTTGTCCGCATTTCTTGAACTTCATACATAATGACAAAAGAGTATGAGCACACTTCTACTTTATGATGATACAAATATACAACTCAATTTAAGTATTCAATCTTAGCCATTTGAAGAAATGCGGCCGAGGAAAACAAATACGGATGAACAAATTTTTGTCCGCGTTGGTTTTCATACTTGAAAACTTTGTTGATATTTGTGGTGAGACTAATGTGGTAGAGCTAACTTATCCGCATTACTTTCACTTGATTTTTTTATGACTCAAAACTACTACCCGCATTGGTTATTTGCTTGGGTTACCTTCACCCGCATTAATCAATGCTCTTACCTGCATTAAGTTTTGAACTTGTCAACCCTTAATGTTTCTGCTGTGGATAGTTTTGGTTGATTTTGCTTTGATGCTTGATCTTTATGAAGATGTGGTCATTTGCTTGTTTCTTATGAAGTTTTGTCTGTTTCTTGAGTTGTCAATTCTTGCTTGGATTGACTTGTACATCAGAGGTGATAAAAGTTTCCCAGTGTTGACTGATCTTGGACTTTTATGCTTCAAGATGTTCGCAAAAACTGAGATAATATGATATAACTTCTGCACTAACACAGTCAGATTTTCTGATTTTTTAAAACTGTTTTTGATTTTTGTATTTTAAGAAAGAAAACATCTGTACATTGATGATCAAAATTTTAATTACTCCTCCTAAAGTTTATATCTATATGAGATAAAGACTTTAAAGAGTTGAAAATTTTGAAGAGAAATTCTTTTTGTGTTTTTTGTTTTCTTATCTGGACAAGAAGTTGAGTTATACTTTTCTTTTAGGATCATATCAATCTTACCTTTTACAAGTGCAAGCAATTGTTAGTAAAACAGACATGTTCATGAACATATTGATTGAAGGTGTGTTATCCTCTTAAACTCATACTTGGTTAATATTTTGATGCAAATGATCTTATCATTTTTTGAGTTGATTGGGTATTCAACATGTACCTCACACTTAAATGCATGGCAAGGTTAACCATCTGCATGCAATGTATGGTAGAACTTTTAACATCTTACTTGACCAAGTTACTTAAAATATGAAATCTTATTTTGCTTGATCCTCATTGGGATTCTTTTATTTTTTATCCTTTTATCAGTTTGATCCACATTAGGATTCTTTTCACTTCACTTTAGAAGATGATCTCTTAGGATTATTTTGTTTCATTCACTTAGAATGAATTTTATTCTTTATTTTCATCTAGGTTGGATGTGTTCCTCATTGGGAATCTTGATGGATCATGACATCAGCACTATGTGCTTGTTTCTCTAGGTCTTTGCTCAACAAAACAAAAGAGAAACTGATGTTAGTAAAAGAGATTCATATGATATCATTACCTGGTGTGTTTAGGTTGCTGCACATACACATTTGGATAAGCCAATACTTACACACACTATGAGATGAGAGCTTCACAGTTGAATATAAGCTTTAGTTCATCACTGCATGTGTCTTCTTTTCCAAGTTGAGCCTACCCGCATATCAGATAAGTCATGTCAGTCATTTAAGATTTATAAGTAAGCACAGTGAATGATATAACGACTGTAATTATATCATTTCCCACTTGTATAAACCATATACTTCTTCTTTTAATTTCTTTTTGTATTTTTTTAAAATATTTAAATGTTTTGTTGATTTTAATTTTAATCAAGGTTAATCATGCCAATTGATGGAACTAGGAATTCAAATTTGGTTGGATCAAATGCCTTAGTGAATAAATCAGCTGATTGATTATCAGTGTGAACCTGTATCAATTTAATTAACCTTTTTTCAGTACAGTCTCTCAAAAAATGATATCTAATTTCAATGTGTTTATTTTTTGAGTGTTGAACTGGATTATTTGTTATGAACATAGTTGTTGTGTTGTCAATGTGAATTAGAGTGTGCAAGAAGTTAAAACCATAATCAAGCATCTGGTTTTGAATCCAGAGAACTTGAGAACAACATGCTGATGCTGCTATATACTCAGCTTCAGCTATTGAAACCGATACATTTGTCTGCTTCTTGCACTGCCAGGAGACCAGTCCGGCACCAAGAAATTGACAACCGCTAGAAGTGGATTTTCTGTTGAAATTGCATCCTCCATAATCACTATCAGTGTATGCATAGAGATTGAAGTCTCCCTCCTTTAGATACCATAATCCAAGAGCAGGCTTGCCCTTAAGATATCTAAATATCCTCTTGACTGCATTCGCATGGGATTCCTTGGGATCTGCTTGATATCTGACACACACACAAACACCAAACATAATGTCAGGTCTAATGGCTGTTAGATACATAAATGAGCCTATCATTGAACGATAGTGAGTCTGATCCACTGGTTTGCCTTCAGGATCTGGACCAATCTTCACTTTAGTGTCAACAGAGTTCTGATGGACTGAAAATCAGCAAACTTAAACTTCTTCAACATTGTTTCCACGTATTTTGATTGATTAATGAAGATTTGATCTGCTGTCTGTTGGACTTGTACTCCTAGAAAGAATGTGAGTTCCTCCATAGCACTCATTTGAAATTTTGAATGCATGAGGTCTTCAAAGTCTTTACAAAGTAGCTTGTTTGTCGAGTCAAAGATGATATCATCCACATATATCTGAACCAACAACAAGTCTTTTTCTTTTCTTTTTCTAAAAGAGTCTAATCAATCTTCCCTCTTTCATACCCGTTTTCAAGAAGAAAGGATGATAGAGTCTCGTACCATTTCCTTGGAGCTTAATGAAGACCATACAAGGCTTTGTTAAGCTTGTATACCCTGTGTGGAAAATCTAGGTCTTCAAATCTAGTAGGTTGACTCACATAGACTTCTTCAACAATCTTTCCATTTGATAAACAGTGAATTTGATGAATGCTGAATATGCTAGAAAGAGTCTTATTGCTTCTAGTCTGGCTATAGGAGCAAACACTTCATCATAATTAATTCCTTCTTCTTGCATATACCCCTGGGCCACTAGCCTTGCTTTATTTCTAATGAAGATTCCCCTGTCATCAGTTTTGTTCCTGTATAGCCACCTGGTACCGATAGGGTATTGTCCTTCGGGAGGATCTACCAGTTGCTATACTTCTTGTTTCTTGAATTGCAGTAACTCTTCCTACATTGCCTCAATCCAACTATTGTCTTGAAGAGCCTCTTTGATATTTTTAGGTACTGTTTGACAAAGAAAGCAGGAGAACAAACAGATGTTTGCTATGCTTGATTTGCTTCTTGTCACCCACTCAGTAAGTTCACCAATGATGCTATCTACTAGATGATTTTTGTGTATTCTGGTGGTTGGAATTGAGTCACCAGCAATGGTTACGTCAAGGTTGGAGACATTCAGATCATCTTGGTGTGAGGCAACTTCATCTTGTACTGTAGGGGAGTTGTGAAAATAATCAAAGTCTGTTTCAGTTCTTGCTTCAGTATCAGCAGCACTTTGATTACTTCCATCGTTTGAAGTCCTTTCAATTTCAGCTGGAGTTGTAACATGATCTTGAGTTCTGACTTTGGTAAATGGTTTTTCTGAAGGAGATGGTTGTATGCTTGGACCATCCTCAGTTGAAACACTTTGATTTTAAACAGATTGTCTGACAGGATCAGCTCACAGTTAGACATCTTTATTAAGTTGCTCAGTAGAAGTTGGAGGAATCATTAGAAAGTCATTCCTTCTTTCTACTAATGATGAAGATTTAGCTGATTGTAGGTTTCCTGCATCAGACAAGTGAAATTGGTCAAAATATTTTGTAAAGGAATCAATATCAAACAACCAGTCAGGACCATTTGTAGATTTGGGAAAAGAATGTTCCTTAAATTGAACATTTGTTGATTTATCAATTATGTTTAATCTAGGATTAAACACTCTATAAGCCTTTGAGACAGAAGAATAACCTGCAAAGAATCCTCCATCAGACTTGGATGAAAACTTTTCCAAATGGTCTCGGGTGTTTAATATTGAGACAGGACAACCAAATGACTTAAAAAATCCAATAAATGGTTTTCTTTGAAAGATAAGTTCATAAGGAGTCTTGTTGCTTTCTTTTACAATCAAAGTTCTATTTTGTACAAAGCATGATGTGTTAACTACTTCTACCCAAAAGGTAATTGGTAGTTTAGCATCGGCTAGCATGGTTCTCACTGCTTCAATTAGTGTTCTATTTCGCCTTTCAGCTACCCTATTTTGTTGAGGAGTTCTACCTGCACTAAATTGATGAGCGATGCCTTTGGTTGTACAAAATGAACTCATGTCTTCATTCTTAAATTATGTCCCATTATCACTTCTAATTGTTTAAACTTTATGATCAAGTTGGTTTTCAATTTTTGTGATAAAATCTTATTAGTTATGACGCTTTGTTTTTATGAAGTAAGAAGAAGACTCATGTAAATCTGAAAAAGTCATCTATGATCACTAAACAATACTGTATCTTTCTAATACTCATCACATGATTTGGTCCAAAAAGGTCCATATGAAGTAACTTCATTGGAGAATCATTCGTGTTAACTAGCTTTGGCTTGTGGGAAGATTTATGTTGTTTTCCTTTGAGACACGCTGAGCAGTGGTCAATAAAGTAAAATTCTTTCTGGGGCAAACCAATGACATGATTTCCCTTAACCAATCAATTCATGTTTTCGAAATTTGTGTGTCCCAAACGTCTGTGCCAAAGCTGTGACTCATCAAAAGATGATTTTGACAGAAGACATGTTTCTTCATTTGGTAAAGTAGAATTAAGGTTTAAGACATAGGTGTTATTCTGCCTTGGGGTCTTCAAACAACCTATTCTTTAGGAATTTGGAATCCTAGTTTTAGAATGTAGCAGTGAGTGTCAGTGAAGTGAGTTGAATATTTCTTGTCACAGATCTGAGACACGCTGAGATGATTGAAATTTAGTTGTTCACAGTAGTTCACTCTATCAAATCTCAAGATCCTATTTGTCACAGATCCTTCACCACTAATTCTGCCACCTTGTGAGTATCCATCAAATGCCACAGTTGTTCCTTGAATATCCTTGAAGTCATGAAGGAGGGAACGATCTCCAGTCATGTGTCGGGAGCACCCACTGTCCACATACCATAAACTGTTGGACCTAAGCACAAAAGAACTAATTAGAGTATGGAACCCAAGCCATGATGGTCTTGGGTTTCCCGTTCCTATCCATGATAGTAACTTGTTGGTACTTTCCTCTAAACTGTGACTTGGGGGATGTGGTTAATTTCTATTTATATCTTGGTTGTTTCATCACATCTACATCAACTGAAGAGTTAGAAGAGTATTCAAACCTTTGATCCATATTTCTTTTCAAAAATTGAATGCGTTTTTTATCATCAGACTTCGTTTTTGAATTATGAAAATGATGAGTTTGTTTGAGTTATGTTTTATATTTCTTTAAACTCTCTTTAACTCTTTCAGATTACTCAAATCATCATCAGACCTGGAAGTCTTGAACAATTTATTGTGAAAATGACAGTTGATTTTGGGTTTCGCAGATGTGATTGGTGAAATGGGCTTGTTTTAAGGAATTCTCAGTCCCTTTTGTTTGAAGAAACAATCAGATGTGTTGTGGTTGGTCATATCACAAACAGAGCAATATTTGTTAAAATAACAATTTTTGGTGGAATGTTTGTTCATGTCACAGATTAAGCAATATTGATTGAAAAAGCAATTATCTGTTTTGTGATTTGACATTTCAAACATGTCATAATACATGTGTTTGTTTCTAGACACTGATCCTGGTGTTGATGCCTCAGTGACTTTACCAGTTTTGGACTGAGCCTCGATCTTTGATTTTAGAGAGGAGTCATGATCAGCCCTTTTAGTAGTGTGTTTCATAACACTACTAGTTTTGCTTTTTTTAGATTGATTTTGCTTTCTTAAACTTTTCCTATCCTCCTTTTCTTGTTGATTTACATGATCTCTATCAAAAATATCAAAACCAACTCCTTGCTTTGGTTTTGATGATTGAGGATCTGATCTGATCTTTGATTTTGAAATCAGTGAGATTTTACTTTTGATTTTAGGTGACACGTTATCTGATTTGATTGAATTCTTTGGAGATTTGATCTCACAATCAGATCTACTTTCAGCAGATGGTGTCACGGAATCATCAGTTATCTTCTTTTCTTTGGAAATTGCAGGAACAAATTTCACAAAAGGCACTATGGATTTGACCGGACTTGTTGGTTTAATGACATTCACTGTCTTGTCTGAGTACTCTTTGATTTTGAAAGGATGACCTAACTTAATTTTCTCCTTATTTGTTTCAATGTAAACACCTGGTTTATTTTGAGGATTAGTGATTTGAGTTACTATTGACTTAGGTTCAATTGTTTTAGGTTCAATTTTATCAAACAGAGTGACAGACTCAGGCATGATAGTGTAATTGTCATTATATGGTGGGGGACATGAATTGTATCCAATCCTAGTTATATCCTTGTGCTCCTTCTGTGAATCAAGCATCTCTTGCAGCTTAGCTGAAGATAGTTGAAACTTTTCAAGTTTCACTTTAGTAACTGATTGCTCAGCTTTGGATTGGGCTAGCATTTCAGTTAGTTTTTCATTTTTCACTGCAAGAGTGTACTTTCTCCATGCAGTTTTTCTATATCGGAGATGAGAAATTTGATTTTTGTTTCAAAGCATTTGATTTCTCTTTTATACATCTCAGATTTTACTATTTCTTATTTGATTTTAGCTGCCAATTTGTGATTGTGCTCACGGTAACCCTGTAGTTCAGTAATACATTTATCACTACACAGATTAGATTTTACCTCAGAAGGCATTGGAGTTGGGCCATCATTGATGTGAGCCATGAGAGTATGATTTTGAAATTGAGGCTTCACTTCCTCAGCATATAAGCTCCAGTCACGTACTCCATCTTGTCTGATGACAAGTGCATTTAAAGTAGATTGGTTGGTTCCATGAGCTTAATTTGTCAGTTGTGGCTGACTTTGGTATGGATGTTGATGTTGTTGTTGGTGATGACACTGCTGCTGTTGATGATTGTTGGACTGATATCTTGAGTTTTGTTGTGAGGTTGATTGGCCCTAAGAATTCCTTTGAATGCTATTGTTGTTTCTTCTAGGAGCATTACATTCTCTTGAAAAATGGCCGTCATACCACAATTGAACGATTTGACCTTGGATTTGTTATATCCAAGTTTTTTATTTTCATTCAAACTAAGTTTTCTCCCTTTTCTGAAGAACTTCTTTGCTCTCATTGCTATCATAGCCATTTGCCATTGCAGATCCATTTCTTCCACATCATTTGGATCTATTTCTTCCATGTCTTCTTGGATCAGGTGGGCAGAAGTGAGTCTTCCTCCCAAGTATGCTTCAAAGCTTGCAACAAAGGCATTGTAAGTAGCCTTTTGCTCTTCAGATTTTTGGACTTCAGACATACATGTGGGAGTGGCAGTGATGTTGGTCGAGCTGATGTTGATGGCTTGTTTGTTGATGGAGCTGCAATGAAACCAGGTGTCTTCACTTGATCTCTTGAGGAGAGAAAATCATCATCTTCATTAATGAAGGCATTTTCCACTGAGTGAGTGTCTGATGGAAATTTATATGCTTCAACAACTCTAGGTCCACCAAGGTTCCTGCTCCTTTCATCAAGTTCAAGAGCTTCAATTTTGGCTATCAATATGTCCAAGGTGGTACTCTGTAGATCAAGAGTGTTTTTCAGCATGGTAACATTTTGCTTCCAGCTTTCAGGAAGGCTGTGAAGTATTTTCTTGTTCAACTCTTTGACTTTATATATAAACCCCGTAATCTCTAAATCATTCACCAGCTGCACAAATCTATGCAATTGTTTTGAGATTGACTCCCCCTTAGAGTGATGAAAGGTTTCATATTGATTAACAAGTTTATCCTTGTTAATTTCAGCTACTTCACTGCTGCCATCACACATAATCAGCAGTGCATCCCACACAGCTTTAGCTGTTCCATACTTCTTAAGCCTTTTTAGCAGATCCATTTTCAATGCTTGAGTTAGAATGGAATAAGCTTTGAGATCAATTTTCATCTTTTTGTAGTCATCATCATCAAGAGTGAGATCCTCTATGGGTATTCTTGAGGTTTTGTATAGAGCAGCTTGATCAGTAGAAAGTGTTAGTGGAATGTGAGGCCCTTTACATATGCAAATCCAATAGTCCGGATCTACACCTGTAATGTAATTCATAAACCTAATCTTCCATTGCTTAAACTCAGATTAGTGTTTAAGCATATGAGGTTTAGGAGTATGACCAAGTTCAGAGAAATTATATGAATTCATTTTAATAAGCTGTTTTTAACTTGTTTAAGTACATATTAGATTGATTTTTAAGTCCACCTAGTCTAGTAAGTCCAAAACAGGCTTATATAACCAGGTCTACTGAGTGTAGGGTAAAAATTTGTTAGAACTTCTTGTGTTGAGTTTCTGATCATGATTCTGGTATGATTTTATGTTAAAGCAACTGTTCACAGATTTGTTTTTAGAGGTTAATTATGAATGAACAGTGACTATCGAAGTATTTCAGCAGATATTAAACTTGTATACTGAATAGAGGTAGTCGAACACTCTACCAGCAACTCAGTCACCAGATTAATCAAGTTCAGCTTAGATCTATGCAGATTTGAAGAAGAACCAAGAGCCAAAGCTCTGATACCAATTGACTGGGTTATGAGAATGAAGTTCTCTGTTGTTGTGAAACAACAAGGACCGAATATGATGATTGAGTCAGTGATTATATGGCGGAATCATACAATCACAGAACATTGAATGCAAGAAATACTCATAAATGCACTTTGTATTGATTAAGATGAACAGTTACAATAAATGCTAGGGTTTGAGCATTATACAGTAACAGGACACCTTGTGGACAAAAGAATGTAATATTCTGATTGTCTAACGTTAGACTAAAGTCAAAAGTCACCTCACATTCGAGGTTTTCTATTCTATTTATAGGCTGACAGGATGCCTTTACAAAATACTAAAATACCCCTATACATAATCTAGTCTAAGTACAAAAGGTCTTCATCAACATTTGTTTTTGTTCATCCGCATTGACTAATGCGGATGTGTTGAACTTCATCAGCATTAGTTTTTCTTCTATCACATTAGTGTTTGGTCATCAGCATTGACAAAGCGGATGAACAAACACTTAGAGCATTTGTTGCTGAGCATCAACATTAGTTAATGCGATGTGTTGTTCCTTTGTCAGTATTTGTTCGGCTGTCCGCATTTGTTAATGCGGAAGAACAAATACTTGTCAGCATTTGTTCTTTGGTCATCCGCATGTACAAATGCGGATAGCCGACACTTGTCTTCTTTTGTTGATGCAGATTCTTCGTCCGCATTGCTTCTTGGACTTGGGGAGATTTCAGCAGAACAACCATCATCCACTACTTGAATTAGCATGTATGATCCTTTCAGGGTCCAACACGTATAGCATAGATGGCATATTCAGGTAAATTTTATAAAGTTGTATTTAAACAACTTTTCTCAACCCAAAAGAAGAGTTCGACCACTAATCATTTCAAGAGCACTTTCAAGCATGAATTAAAGGGTTTAGAAGTGTTGGAAGTCAAAGATTGAAGCTAAGATTATAAGAACTATTACAAATGTTTGAACACGGGTTTTTATCTTTGTAACTTTTTTATCCAACATCGTTTTGAACATGTTGATCCTATTTCATTTTTGAAGTTGATGTTGCAACTGAATATAGTAGCTAAAATCATAGCACAATCTTGGTTGATAATAAGTTTGTGTTAACTTGAAAGGATTTTGATTATTGAACGGTTATTTTTGTTAATGCTTATGTAAAGATGTTTATTCAGTCTATTTGATGAGTTTGAGTATTTTGGCATAATCGTTGATGATTCCTATATTCCATATGTTAGTTGTTGAATGTCTTTAATAGAAACTTGCATATCTAGATCAATTACTGTTGGGTCATGATAAGGCTGGTGCAACCAAAACCACTTCACATAGTCATTTTGGTGCTACATTCAAGGGCTTTCGAAGCCAAGCATGAGATCTTCCGAGAGTCTGAAGAACAACAGCTGAGTCAACAGCTGAAGACAACAGCTGAAGTCAACAGCTGAAGACAACAGCTGAAGTCAACAGCTGAAGACAACAGCTGAAGCCAAGAGCTGAAGACAAAGTCTGAAAGCTTCCAAAGACAAAGTCTGATGAAAGAGCCGAAGACAAAGTCTGAAAGCTTCCGAAGACAAAGTCTGATGAAAGAGCTGAAGACAAAGTCTGAAAGCTTCCGAAGACAAAGTCTGATGAAAGAGCTGAAGACAAAGTCTGAAGACTTCCGAAGACAAAGTCTGAAGACTTCTGAAGACAAAGTCTGAAGAAAGAGCTGAAGACAAAGTCTGCTTCCGAAGACAAAGAAGACTCTAAGCCTCGGAAGAAGCAGTCTTCCGAAGTATAAGTGGCTTCGGAAGAAGTTATTCTTCCGAAGCATTTTTATCCTTCGGAAGACATTGCTATGTCCAGTAGATATAAGTATGGTCCCTGACAGTCCGCTGCAGACCTCTAATACAGCATGGCATCTTCCTAAAGAGCCATGTTGTTGACCATACTTTATATTACTGTTCACCTTTTTATGATAGTACATGTTACCAACTTCGGTTGGTGACAAAAGGTAAGTCAGGGACATGTCCTGACTACCAACTTCGGTTGGTGACAAAAGGTAATTCAGGGACATGTCCTGACTACCAACTCTCAGGCAAAATGTCTGAAAGACCTCACCTAGAGTCTTGTAGTATAGATGTTTGATTAGAGGTTTCCAGCTGGTATCAAAGTATATCCGGCTGTAGGTAGTATTATATATATCTTCTCCTTGTAACTCATTAAGTAAGCGATTTGAGTCCAAGAGTCTTGTAATCCTTTGAGTTGAGAAGCAATATATAAAAGTACCTTGAAAATTTACATGTTGTGTTTATTTACTGCTTGTTACTTGTTATATTGTGATCAACTCTTCATTGACTCTTGCTGAGTGTTGTTCAAGGTGAGTTTGAGAGAAAAACCTTCTGTTGAGTGACCAACACATGATCCTGCAATTGGTATCAGAGCTCTAGGCTCTTGATTGTGTGATCTTACCATCCAAATCAACCAGTTTTTCACTCCACACTTCAATCCACTCACTCAAATGGCCGCTCTCACTAAGGCTGATATGGAGACCGGTACCATGACAAAATCCCCACTAATCACTCCTGAAGACTTTGACACATGGTGCACTAGAATGGAAGGCTTCATCAAGTTTCAATACTCAAGGATGTGGGACTGCATTGTCAATGGTCCCTTCATACCAAGCACTACTTCTGCTACTGGTAATCGCATCATTACAAAAGTGTTAATGATTACTCAGAAGAAGATAGGAAGAGAATAGAGCTAGATCAAAGGGCTATGACTTCTCTCAAAACTGCCCTCCCCAATTCCATCTACAGAGGCTTCAAGAAGTGCAAGACAGCCAAAGATTTATGGGATGCATTGAAGCTTATGTATGAAGGATCCAAGGAAACCCAAGAGAACAAGAAGGATCTCCTGAAGCAGCAGTTTGAGAACTTTAATTTCAAGGCTGGTGAGACCTTGACTCAACAATACTTCAGGTATGTTGAGATAGTAGATACTCTGGTGGATATTGGAGTAGCTCTTGAGAATAGAGACATAGTTAGGAAGTTCATGTCCTCTCTTCCTAAACTATGGACACACTATTGTGTTGTAATCAAGAGAACTTCGGACCTTAAGACTCTTACTCTCACAGAGTTGTATGGTATCCTAAGTGCTTTCCAGATGGAGATGAACATGCAGAACTCCTCTGGTCACTCCAATAACCAACTGAGTTCAGCCCTTCATGTGGTTGAAAGGGAAATCACAGAACCACAACATCAGTTGTTGTGCTACCCTGACAACTCACATAATGGATCCTACATTACTCTACCTAAGACTCCAAAGTCTCAAAAGGTTCAACACTATTCCTTTCAGGATAGTTGTGTCTTTGTCTCTGGAAGTGGACACTCTGGTGATTTTCAATACTGCTTTGATGATCTTGAGTGCTTCAGTCCAGATGATGTGGAGTATGTGGACATTGTCCAACAGATGGCTCTTTTAACACACAGAGCGAAGAAGTTCCTCAAGAGAACTGGAAGGCAATTCCCTCAAAACCCAGCCAACAGCAAGTTTGGGTTTGATAAGAGCAAAGCAAAGTGTTACAACTGCAACCAACTAGGTCACTTTGCTAGGGAATGCAAGGCTCCCAAGAATAACCCGGGAACCCTACAAGCCTCCACACATCCCACTGCTTCAAAGCATGAAGAGAAGTCAACTGAAACAACTGCAGTAGCTCAAGAAGTTGACTGGAGCTTCATGGTACAGGATGTGACTCCCGCTCAAGCACTCATGGCCGGAAAAAGTTAAACTCTATAAGGATTACATTTCAGAATCTGAGGTTGAGTCTTTAAATGTGTTAAAATCTGATTTTAAAAGAGCTGAATCTGACTATCAAAAGAAAATTAAAGAGTTAGAGAAAACTACGTCTCTTTTAAAACATGAAAATACCAACTATAAGACTCAAATTAAAGATCTGATATCCAAACTATCTGAAGTTCAAGCCCAGTTGGTCACTGCTGAGGCTCAGGCCAGGAAGCAAGCTATTGCTGAGCAAAACTTCCAAACTATTCTTGCATCATCCTCTCATTCCAAAATGTTTTATCAAAACAAAGAAGGGTTGGGAACCAATGAAATAGCTCCACCACACTCTTATGAGTCTATTAGAATACCTAGATGTGGTACTGAAGAGCAAGAGGTTTCAACTGCTGACCCTTCTCCATTGGAACTAGAGGAGAAGGCAAAAATAGTGGCCACCACAGGGAAGAAACAGGAGGATACACTCATCTCCACCTGTGAAGACCAAATCCTAACCACCAAGGCAAGAAGAAGCAGAGCTAAAGCTACAAGAAGGACTGCCAAGAAGGTTGCAGAGTCCAAACTCAAAATTGACCCAAAGAAAAAGGGTGTCATCATCTCTACTGGATTCCAGGTGGTAGGTACTTCTGATTCAGGAAGGGAGTGTAATACCAGCACTCCTGTCCTACCAAAGAATCAGAGGTTGAAAGGGAAAGTTGCTGATGAAGAGAAGAAATCCAAGAAACAGCAACCTACAAGTTCCCAGAAGGCTAGCATTGCATGCATAATGTGTGGTCTGCACAACCACATGGCTAAAGATTGTTACTACAATCCAGCAAGCACACATCATGCAAATAATGTTAGAAAAGAAGGAGTCAGAGAAGGTTTCTCAGTTGGACCATTTCAAATGTTCCAAATGATGAAGAAGGGAAAGTTGGTCTCGGAAGCCAAGTTGCTTTCGGAAGAAAGTACTTCTTCCGAAGGGAAAATGGCTTCGGAAGCCAAAGCTTCTAAGGTTCGGAAGAACAAGAAGGCTCCCTTGAAACCATCTCAGAAGAAGACTACTTTGGAAGAAAAGGTGGTGAAGGCTTTTTTCGAAAAGAAAGAAGCTTCGAAAGAAGACCATGCTGCAAAAGCTTCAACAAGCTCATCCTCAAAGATCAACCAAGGGATGGATTGGAAGATCAAGGAAGATGTTACAGCCCAAACCTCTTCTTTAACGACCTCTATTGAACCCCAATGCATATCTTTTGGTTCAATTATGTCACTATCTTTGGAAGAGCCCAAGACCAGCAAGGCTTGGGCTTCCAAACAAAACTAACCATCTCATCTTATGTGCAGGGACATCCATTTGACAAGAACAACAATGTCTGGATTGTAGATAGTGGATGCTCCAGGCACATGACAGGGAACAGATCTCTCCTTCAACAATTCCAGAACTTTGATGGAGGGCCTGTCCAATTTGGAGGTGAGGCCGGAGGATATATTTCTGGCAGAGGAAGTATATCCAATGGCAGAATAACCATTGACAAAGTTCACTTTGTCAAGCAGCTTGAACACAATCTGTTAAGTGTTTCTCAATTCTGTGACTAGAAGCATCAGATGCTTTTCACAGAACATGAGTGCATTATCCTCAAACCAGGGATGACAATTCCTCCGGAATTGGTGCTTCTTAGATCTCCCAGGAAAGGGATATGTACAAGCTGAATATGAACAATGCTTCTCCTATGGGTGAAGTATCATGCTTTTCTTTCCAAAGCTGATAGTGATGAGTCAACACTATGGCATAAACGCATGTGTCAAGTGAATTTTAAAAAAATGAATAAATTGGCTAAAAATAACTTGGTACATCGTTCGCCTAAAAAGGAATTTTTCTGCAGAGATAACTGTGTTGCATGCCTGAAAGGGAAACAACACAGGTCATCTCGTAAATCCAAATGTGTTAACTCTATCACTACTCCATTGCACTTATTGCACATGGATCTCTTTGGTCCCACAAGTTAATGAGCATTGGAAGGAAATCATAGTGCCTTGTGATTGTTGATGATTTTACAAGATTTACATGGGTATTCTTTTTAAGAAGTAAAGATGAAACTGCTGAAACGTTAAAATCTTTTATTCTTAAAATAGAAAATCAAATTGATCACAACGTTAAGATTATTAGAAGTGATCAAGGTACTGAGTTTAAGAACTTTGTTCTTGACTCATTCTGTGACTCAAAAGGGATTGCCAGACAATACAGTGCTCCCAGAACTCCTCAACAAAACGGTGTTGTTGAGAGGAGGAATAGGACACTTATTGAGGCTGCTTGGACCATGTTAGCTGATTCAAAGCTGCCTCTAACATTCTGGGCAGAGGCAGTCAGCACTGCATGCTATGTGGAGAACAGGGTTCTTGTAGTTAAGCCCCATGGAAAAACCCCTTATGAGTTATGGAACAAGAGGCCACCGTTCATTGGCTTTCTAAGGTCCTTTTGCTGCAGGTGTACCATACTTAACACAATGGACAACTTAGCAAAATTTGCTGAGAAGTCGGATGATGCTATCTTTGTTGGATACTCTTCTAGCTCCAAAGCATATAGAGTATACAACATCAAGAATCAACAATTTGAGTAGTCATCCAATATAGTTGTTAATGAGCACACTCCTTGTGTTAGGGGGAATGGACCTGATTATATCTTTGATTTAGAATTGTTTCCAAACTATTCTAAACAATCTTGTGAGAATGTTTCAGCTGGAACAGGTGCTCAAGGTGATGCTGATGCTGATGCAGATCAACTATTTGAGCTTCCCAGACATCTTCCAAATTCTCCAAGAGCTGAAAGGCAACAAGCTTCAACCATTCACAGATCTGATAGTGTAACTATCTCCAGGAATAGTGAAGCTTCAACAAGTGAATCACTTGATCAACCTCAAAGTTCTTCAGGTGATCCATTACAACACAAGGTTAAGGGAAGTAGTATTCTGAAGGAATAGGCAACTGTTAATACTACTTCACAACCAACCATTGATGATGTTTCTCAATCATTCAATCAGTCCACATTGAATGACTTTGAAACAGCAGCTGGATAGAGTGATCCAGTTCCTGATCAAAATATGTCCAACCTAGACTTATCTCTGCAACTGGAAGTGATTCCTCGCCTTAGGATTCACAACACTCATCCAACTGAGAACATCATAGGGAATGTCTCTGAGGGTGTGAAAACAAGAGGGCAAACTCATCATGGGAATGTCTACTTGTACTCATGCTTCTTGTCTTAGATGGAACCCAAGAAGGTGGAAGATGCCTTAAGGGATAGTAGTTGGGTTGAATCGATGCAGGAGGAGCTGCTTCAATTCACAAGACAAAAGGTCTGGAATCTATGCCTACTACCATCTGGTCAAGTACCCATAGGCACTAAATGGGTGTTCAGAAACAAGAAAGATGAAAGAGGCTTGATTATCAAGAACAAGGCAAGATTAGTAGTTCAGGGATACACCCAAGAGGAAGGAATCGATTATACTGATGTCTTTGCACCTGTTGCAAGACTTGAGGCAGTTAGGATCTTCCTTGCTTATGCTGCATCCAAGAACTTCACAGTCTACCAACTTGATGTCAAGTGTGCATTTCTATATGGGGATATAGATAGGGAAATCTATGTATATCAACCTCCAGGATTTGAAGACCTACAGTACCCCAACTATGTGTGCAAACTGGATAAAGCTCTATATGGGCTGCACCAAGCACCTAGGCTGTGGTATGAGACCTTGTCTTAGTTTCTCCTGAAGAATGGATACACCAGAGGTACCATTGAAAAGACTCTTGTCATCAGAAAGAGTGGAGAAGACATATTGCTCGTTCAAGTCTATGTTGATGACATCATATTTGGTTCTTCAAATGACCAAATGTGTAAGGACGTTGAGAGCATTATGAAGCAGAAATTTGAGATGAGTTCCATGGGAAAAATGGACTTTTTCCTTGGAATTCAGGTGAAACAGATGAACGAAGGGTTCTTCATAAGTCAATCTAAGTATGTCTCAGACATCTTAGATAGATTTGAAATGAAGGACTGTAAACCAGCCAAGACACCCATACCCAGAAACCATAATCTTTGCCCTGACCTTGAGGGGGAGGATACTGATCAACATCAGTATAGAGCAATCATTGGTTCTCTGATGTATCTCACTGCTAGTAGACCAGATATCATGTTTGCCACATGCATTTGTGCAAGATATCAGGCTGCTCCCAAGGTGTCTCACCTAGCTGCTGCAAAGAGAATCCTCAGATACCTCAAAGGAGCACCTAAACTAGGTCTCTGGTATCCAAGAAATAGTGATTTCAATCTCTATGGATACTCTGACAGTGACTATGGTGGCTGCAACATTGACAAGAAATCAACATCAGGAGGATGTCAATTTCTTGGTGGAAGGATCATCTCATGGCAATGCAAGAAACAATCCTGTGTCTCTACATCAACTGCTGAAGCTGAATACATTGCTGCTGCTAGCTGCTGTGCTCAACTGCTATGGATTCAAAATCAGATGTTAGACTATGGATTCAACTTCATGACTACTCCTATCCGTATTGACAATAATAGTGCTATCTCCATTACTGAGAATCCGGTGAAGCACTCCAAGACAAAGCACATTGATATCAGGTATCATTTCATTAGAGATATTCATGAGAAACATCTGATAAAGTTAATCAAAGTTGACTCAAATGAACAATATGCTGATTTGTTCATAAAGGCATTTGATGAACAAAGATTTAAGTATCTCATATCAGCTATTGGGATGATAAACATTGATTAACTACCTCTTTTGAAAAGCTTTTTAAATGTGTAATGTCCTGTGTCAATACAATTTAAGCCCTGTTACAAAAGATTTTTAAATTATTCCAAGTGTAAATTCCTTCCGAAGAGGAACTAACTCTTGGAAGATATTCTTGAATATCTTCCGAAGCCAAATTCCTCAATGGAAATTTTCTTCTCGAAAGAGTTTTTGGTCTCGGAAGAAGCGATTGATTTTACATCAGATCTACTTCCGAAGCTTGTATAACTCTCTATTCAAAAGACAATTTTACCTTCGGAAGCAATGCCTTGCTTCGGATGAGAAATTGCCTTCAGAAGACAATTACCTTCGGAAATGTTTTACATTCGGAAGTAAAGATTTTACTATGTAACGGATATCTTTTGGGCCCACTCTGTAAAAGGTAAAGATTTTGCTTATGATGGTCAGATTATTTAAAATTATCCCTTGCTGCCACTGTCATTTCTCCGCCGTAAACCACCATACCACCCACAGTAACCCCAAAACAGTTACCCTATTACCGCCACTACCACAACTCATCCCCTTTAAATAATCCAGATTGATCAAATTCATCTTCTTTTACCAATTTACTGCCCTAACTATTCCCTTCACTGTCAAACCTGCAATTTCACCCAAATTCAAGCTTACTTTCTCTGCAATGGCGCTAAACCCTCAGCACAACCAAGTCGCATTACTTGATTCGTGAAGAGATGCTGACTTTACCCAAATCATCACCTTTCTTACTGAATCCACCTATCTCACGTTGCTTACTATTAACCCCACCGTATACTCCAACCACATGTCTGACTTCTGGAGTAACGGTCAAGCTGATGTCCTCAATGGGGTTGCGTCCTGAGAACCAGCATTTGTGGACAGGAGTTGATCATCTCTGAACAACTCATCAGGGAGCATCTCGAGCTTCATGATGATGGGGCTCCTACTGAGTTTCCCAAAGAAGACTTGGATAGCACCTACATCCTCATGGGATATGGTGGGGATGTGAGCAGGTCAACCGTCTACAAGTTCAACTTCTCATACCAATGGAAGTTTCTGCTGCACATTGTCCTGCACTGCTTATCTAACAAGTCAGGGGGATGGGATCAAATCCCATATGTACTGGGATGCCTAGTTCATGGGTTGGTGAGAGGTCTACGCTTCAACTACTCACAATTTGTGTTGACCAACCTAATCGGCAATCTGAGAAGGGATACATTCTTCATGTATCCCAGATTCATTCAACACATAATCAACTGTGAGATGGAACCGAGCAAGCTTGTCTGTGCAGCTGCTCTTACTGTTCCGCAAGTGAGACCTACCATCTTCAAAACATTGAAGAAGATGTCCATCAACTTCACTGGAAGGTACACTCCATTACCTCCAGAGATGACTGTGTGCATAGCTCCTGGTGACATCCCTGTTATCCCCACAGGTGATGAACCCACACCAACAACCTCCACCACAAATGTCCCCACACCTTCTCTACCCATCAAAATCACTTACAAGAGACGCCCCAAACGAACCCTTGTTCAATCTACTCTGATTGAACAAGCTCCTCCAGTTCAAACCAAAAGGGCTAGAGTGGAACCATGGGCTCCCACTCAGTCCGAGGTCACACCATCCTACACATTTGACCTCAATGTGGGTTTTGAGCCTCCTCAGTCTCAAACCCAAGAGCCCGAACCCCAAGCCTTAAGCCCATAGGGTGAGTCTTTACACTCCCCTGTGCAGCCTTCAAGGGACAGCCCCACCATAGGGTCAATGCCTGTAGACATTGATCTAGGTCCCGGGTCAGTAGGTTTAACCTCCTTATCTTTCACTGACCTTTTACTCCGCACTGTTGAAGAGATTACATCTCTCCATGGCCATGAAGTTGATCTACAACACCCTCTGAAAGATCAACAGAGCCAAGAGAGATCCCTTGTCTCTAGCCCTCATCAGCAGCCAACTACTGAGGTGAGTCCCACTGATGTGGAGGGACTCATGTAGGCTCAGCTGCCACTACTCAGAGTCTCTCATTGAGCTTTCAGGACAATGGTAACATCATTAGGACTGAGTCTATGGAAACTTTGCCCATTGACATCTCTAAAAGAGATGACTTTGAGCAAAGGTATCCAGGGTGCCAAGAAGCCATATCTGGTGGTGAGACTGAGCATACTAGGTACGTTATCTCATCTCCCCGTGATTCTTCGCATGAAGATGAGGGAAGTATGCAACTCACACTTCAGTACTTGCTTTCTAAGGTCTCCAACCTGGAATCACAGGTGAGGATCTTAGAATCAAGGACTGCCACTCAGTAACTTGAGATTAACACTCTCAAGGCTAAACTAGCTGAGAAACAGACGGAGAGGTCTGTTAGGCATGTACCTATTCAAGTCTCATTGACTTCTTCCTCTAGCTCATCTAGCTCTCAAGATGATGCTACCAAAAAGGGGGAGAAAGTTCAGAGACAAACATCTGAGGAAGCACAGACCCAGTCCTTTACTTCCTAACTCATCACACTACCTGAGTCATCTCAATCATTTCTAGAGATTGACTCAAAGATGCTTATGATCTCTACAGACTTTTCACAAAGTTTGTATTAAGATCCTCCTTAGAACAGCCCAGCCCTGACACCACACTTATTTATTTTGGGGCTGAGGAGCTTCAAACACTAACTGCACCTTCTACCACTGTGAAAGAAGTTGGTCAACCTAAGGTCCACATGGAACCTGAGATTAACTTCGAAGGGGAAATGGGGACTGATGGCCCAGCAACTAAAACAGATGGGACAGAACTTACAGCAGCCTCTTCTTCCGAAGCTCAGGCTGAAGCTTCCGAAGCTGAAATTGAAGCCTCGGAAGAACAAAACAAGTCTTCCGAAGCTGAGATGGAAGTTGCGGAAGGTTTGTTCTAAATGTCCGAGGAACTGACCATCACAGATGTTATGCTGAAATAGCATCTGAGGTGAGCAGGGAGGACATTTCTGATATACCTCCATCCCAAACACCAGCTGAATCTCTCTCTCAATCTGAACCCTCTATCCAGAACCACCACAGTCAAGCTCTGCCAAAGACAAAGGCAAAAGGAAATTGACTGCGGAAGAGCTTCAGGAAGAGGTAAGGATTGAAAAGCTTAAGAAGAAAGGTAGGTTTCCTGCTGAGAAGTTGCTAGCTGCTAGCTCTAAGGCAGCTGCAGCTAATCAGGAGGAAATCAACACTAAGAGAAGGACAGCACTCATTGACCAGCTCATCAGCTTAGGAGCTGCCAATGAGGAAGTACTCCTGCTACCACTAGAGGAGTTGGTAAATTTGGAGAGGAGAACCAAGCTAAGGCTAGAAGAAGAAGCCAGGTTGTCCTTGGAGAGGGAAAAAGAAGAACAAAGGGAAGCAGCCCTGTAGCTGAGAGAGGCTAGGATCAAATTCCTACTCTCAAGAGGCTTTAGTCTTCTTGCACTATCTCCATACGATGATGACATGATCCTGCTACTCCACAACAAAGAGCAGCATCAAATGGAGAAGGAAAGGAAGCAAGCTGCCAGGGAGAAGTTGAATTAGAAGAAGCAGAGGGAGGAAGAAAAGGGGTCACTGCCACCAAGAAGTCTAATGACAAAGCTTGGATGAAAGACTATCTCCGGGCTCATGGCTTCTCTGGTAGGCAGGTGGGACCTATGTCCGAAAGTACACTCCAGCGGATAGTCAGTGAAATAAAAGCTGACATCCGTATGGGGAAAGGAAGGAGATGTACAGGAGGGGACAGGGAATGGTCTTCACCCCAGCCACTCAACCACAGCCAACTACTAAACCACAACCCACACTAGAAGAACCAATCCTATTTCTCATCAAAACCAAACCCACTGATGAAACCTTCACCCCTGAACCCACAACTCCACCCAAACCTACCACATCACCTCAACCACCCAAACTTCCCATCATAAAACCCAAAACACAACCCAAAACCACTAAACCTAAACCTACCCAACAAAAACCAAGATCATCCTCACAGCTTTCTCAACATCTCTCCTTTGAGGAGATAAAGGAGTTCAAGACTAGGATCATCAACTGCATCACTATGAGCAGCATCTCGTGAGGGAGACCTTATCAACATCACTTATGTTGATAACTCTTCAAACTCCCTCACCCTAGGCAAATTTCTTGAGTTGCCTAGAGATACTTTGGGCCAGGCTGCAAGACTTCTTGGTCTCAACTCTGATACCCTCAATGCTGAAGAGAAGAGACTAAGAAGGAAACTGGTGACTCTACTGGATACAAGGAAAGAGGACAGGATTTCTAGTCAATCTCCTGGACCTAGGAAAGCTATAATCCAGTGGAGGTTCGATGAACCTTCTCACAACTTTGTTGTGGAAAGAGAGAACGGCAAAACCAACAGGCTTAATGCCACTTCTCTATTGCATCTCAGCAGATTTGACATTGCTGAGCTTGCAGAGAAGCCATTCTCCAATCCCTCCAACTCTGAGATACTGCACACATCAGAAATCATATCAGCGGTCTCCACTTGGCTGAACTGAATACAAGAGCCAAGATTGAAGAAGAGTTGAAGTTGAAAAGACCGGAAGACAAGGAAAGACCAACCACCAAAGGCACAGCCTTTCTACAGATGGTGAAAGGTCCGGAATTGGAACCAATAGTTACATGGGAATATGACTATAGTTCCCATCAACTAACTCTTTTCAGAGGGCCACAAGAAAGGGTACACATAATCCAAGGTGACAGAGTGGAGGTTTTGTCTACTAAGGATTTGTACAAACTCCTCAGCACCACATCAGGAAAGAATGAAGAAACTGATAAACACTTACTTTCAATGGCGCTGAGAGTTTTGAGAAGAAGAGGAAAGTGAAGTTTTGGTAGCATCAGCCTAGGGGGAGTTTGTTGGGTCATGATTAGGCTGGTGCAACCAAAACCACTTCATATAGTCATTTTGGTGCTACATTCAAGGGCTTCTAAAGCCAAGCATGAGATCTTCTGAGAGTCTGAAGAACAACAGTTGAAGTCAACAGCTGAAGACAACAGCTGAAGTCAACAGCTGAAGACAACAGCTGAAGTCAACAGCTGAAGACAACAGCTGAAGTCAACAGCTGAAGACAACAGCTGAAGCCAAGAGCTGAAGACAAAGTCTGAAAGCTTCCGAAGACAAAGTCTGATGAAAGAGCTGAAGAAAAAGTCTGAAAGCTTCCGAAGACAAAGTCTGATGAAAGAGCTGAAGACAAAGTCTGAAAGCTTCCGAAGACAAAGTCTGATGAAAGAGCTAAAGACAAAGTCTGAAGACTTCCGAAGACAAAGTCTGAAGACTTCCGAAGACAAAGTCTGAAGAAAGAGCTGAAGACAAAGTCTGCTTCCGAAGACAAAGAAGACTCTAAGCCTCGGAAGAAGCAGTCTTCCGAAGTATAAGTGGCTTCGGAAGAAGTTATTCTTCCGAAGCATTTTTATCCTTCGGAAGATATTGCTATGTCCAGTAGATATAAGTATGGTCCCTGACAGTCCACTGCAGACCTCTGATACAGCATGGCATCTTCCTAAAGAGCCATGTTGTTGACCATACTTTATTATACTGTTCACCTTTTTATGATAGTACATGTTACCAACTTCGGTTGGTGACAAAAGGTAAGTCAGGGACATGTCCTGACTACCAACTCTCAGGCAAAATGTCTGAAAGACCTCACCTAGAGTCTTGTAGTATAGATGTTTGATTAGAGGTTTCCAGCTGGTATCAAAGTATATCCGGCTGTAGGTAGTATTATATATATTTTCTCCTTGTAACTCATTAAGTAAGCGATTTGAGTCCAAGAGTCTTGTAATCCTTTGAGTTGAGAAGCAATATATAAAAGTACCTTGAAAATTTACATTCTGTGTTTATTTACTGCTTGTTACTTGTTATATTGTGATCAACTCTTCATAGACTCTTGCTGAGTGTTGTTCAAGGTGAGTTTGAGAGAAAAACCTTCTGTTGAGTGACCAACACACGATCCTGCAATTACTTTGTGTTTTTTATTAGTTGATGGTTTGCTAGACAACAATAGGAATTGGCTTGAATTGATAATTATGTCTTAATACTCTTCTTAATTTGACCCGAGAGTTAAGGTGATTAGAAATAAGTGATTCAAAAGAAGGTTTCCCTAAGTTTGCTAATTGCATTGCTTTTCACGTCTAATACATTGTTTAAAAGTTGCACCTTTCACTGTCAATGTATTATGTTACTTTAGATCGAGAGATTAGCTATCAATCGTGTGCATAAGTGTTGTGAAAGAGACTTAGCGGTAATTTGATCACTTGGTAGTTTCACTCGTCTTCTAGGTTCTGTTTTTGGTATCTTAGAGGTTCGTATCATTAGATCCTGACTCCATAATAGTTCAATAACCATTAGAAGTTCAAGGGTCGTAACTAGGATTCGCCTAGGTAGTGTCTTCCTCATTCCTGATTTTGTAAGAGTTCTTATTTTCTGGTGATCTAGTTGGTAAAACAATATTTAAATCAGTTAATTAAAAGTAGTTTTTATTTCTCTAGGTTCCTTATTAAAAGAAACCCCCCTAATAATAGTGTCTCTAGGATTTGATTTTGGTCTTTCTTAGTCTTCTCTACAACACTTTTCTATCTAGTGGTCTAGGTCTAGGTTGTCTAGGGTTTTATTTGTGTTTATAGATTGCGTCTGATTTAAGTTGCTTTTATGAGATCACTTCGTTAGCATCAAGTTTTTGGTGATGTTGTCATGGACGTATAAGTTTAGAGTTTTTCTAGATTTGGTTAGGCTATGGTTTTGATTTAGAGTTTTTATTTGTTTTATTATTATTTCTTTTTTAGCCTAGAGTCAGTAGTTTAAGTTTTTCTTCTATTTCCTTTTCAATATTTTTTTCTTCTATTTGTCTATTTAGTTGTGTGACACACACCCGTTCTCAAGGATCAGCTAAGTTTTCTGTTGTTTCTAATCCTGAGCGAGAGTATCGTAGGAGGCACACTCCACCTTGTGTGTTTTTACGTGTAATCTTAGAGTCTAAGGTACTTTCTATTCCTTTTCTTCATATGTCATGTCTACAATCACAAATGCCACCCAGTTCCACGGACTGTACGATAAGGATGGCTTCAGTCACGTCTCCCGTTTCATTCGTATCGGTGACACCTTTAACATTTCTAGTGTAACAGAAGATGCTATCTTTCTTCGTCTCTTCCCGATCACTCTGTAGGGTCGAGCTGCTTCATGGCTTGACACCTTACCCCAGGATCCCATTACTACTTGAGCCAATCTGCAAGCCAAGTTCCTTAAGAAGTATTATCCACTTTCTAGGGCCGCTCGACTTAGGGAGCAGATTCACTCTTTTCACATGGATCCTGATGAACCCAACTACATGGAGTAGGAATGCTTCAACACGCTTCATAGTAGATGTCTTCAGCATGGGCTAACCGAGTGGGCACTTGTCAAGAAGTTCCACAATAGTCTTACCTATGCAACTCAACTCATGTTCAATACTATTACAGGAGGACATATTATGAAGAAGAAGACTGAAGAAGAATGTTAGGAGATGTTCAAGAGTTTTGCGTTAGCTGAGTAGCAAAATCCACAAACTAAGAATTCCATTCCTATTACTAGAGTCCCTACCTCCACTTCGAAGGGTGTTCATCACGTAACAATTGATTCTAGTGTGTGCACTTACCTAGAAGCTATGAAACATGACATCTGAGACATGAAGATGACTATTAACAAGTGTGAGGTTTGTAGAGGTTGATATGATACGAGAGAGTGTCTAGTTATGAGTTAGGAGCAAGTAGATTTTGTGAGTGGTCAAGGTAGGGGTTCAAGGGGTGCGTTCTCTGGTTCGTATAATCAGGGGTGGAGAGGACACTAAACTTTGGTTGGAGAACTGGAAGAAACCCACAGCCTTTTAGTAGAGGCAAAATAAACCAAGTGGAGGAGATGTAGGCCCTAGTGCGGGTGCTAGTGGGGGTATGGATAAGGAGTTGATGGACATACTCTCTACCTAGACTTAATTACTCATTCAACTGATCAATAAGAGTTAAAAAACCCAAAAAAGGTTAAGCAAGCATGATGTTCTACTAAAGAGTCAGCAATCCCCTTTCCTAGACTTGCAACGTTCCGGAGGTGACATAGCTATGAACATGTTAGGAGATTTGAATGAAATTTACGCATCTTGTGTTCTTACGTTTTAAATTAGGTAACTTTGGGCATGATGAAGCTTCTATGATATATTAACATGTCAATGATGATGGTTGGATGTCTTACATGTATAATTGAGATGTTTGTCGTGATATGCTTATAATCATGAAAAGAATTGCACATGTGTAACAATGTCATACTTTCCAAATAAAGAATCTTTCCAAAAACTTAGTTTTCACACGTGAAACTTTATGTGAATCATTATTTAAGCTATTTAAGCGTGACTAATCATTTTTTTACTTATTTGAGTCATGAACGGGTCGTCGGGTCAATCCGGTCAACTTTGGTAAAACAAAAGTCAACTTTAGGCAAAAAGTCAAACTTGTTTAATATTTCTCGAACACACTAACTGATTGCAGGACCGGTTAAAAAATGGTCAATACAATCTGTCTCACAATGAGAAAAGTGTTAGATCACTTAACAATTCAAATAGGGAATCGGGTTTGGGAACAAGATGCAAAGAATACAATTATGAGACATAACTCAAGAACAATATATATAAGGTTTTCAAGAATGTTTTATATTAATCTCAAGTTCCCTTATAATAGTATACAATGCATAAGACCTTAGTTATAATACAAGACCCTGAGATACTTTATACTACATCCTACAACCAGCCATACTTGGAAAGCCAGTTGAAACATTAAAAGACAACAAAATCAATATAGAGTCAAAAGACAGATTGCCTTTTGACTAGTGACTGTGACATTCCATAGCTCACATCCTAATATTAAAAAGGGTAAAAGTAGATAAAGTAGAAAATTATAGACCCAAGACCTCAATATACAGTTTACAAAAGCATGGACCTTTTCACCAACTCTTATAATTTGGTGAGTCTTCAGAGTTGCAGCGGAAAGTTGGTTAGCTTTATGTTGACAGTACTCTTGTGATTATAGTAGTAATCGTTAGGAAGATGAGAAGTAATGCCACATATAAGGCAATCCATGTGCTTCTTTCTAAGAGTCCTCTTGTGAGTGAAAGACTGAGTTTGATCACTTTCCATCTCCATCCCTATCTTTGAAGACGTTGTGGTAGGCTTCTTAGGGTGAAGCTTGCCTTTGGAGGTGGATAGTTCATGCTGTGCAGTAGTGTTGCATAGCTGATCAGTTTTCATTTCTTCATAGGGATGAGTTGAATATGTACTTGAACTCTTGGTACTAGAGTTCAAAGCTGTTTTTATAGTCTCTACCACTTCAAAACCTGCAAAGATAAAAACCTGTTTTTGCTTGGAGTTCAAAGTGGCTTTGATCACCTGAGCTTTCTTTGATCTCCTCTTTGCTGCTCGGATCAAGTTCTTTGTCTTGGACTTAGTTATCCCTGACTTCTTCCTCTCCTCAGGAGAGTAGTGATCCTTGTTAGGATGTTCCTCTTCACTCTTCCCGGATCCATCCTTCACTACCTCCTCTTCATCCTCTTCATCACTAGGATCTATGGATGGCAGCTCATCTTGACTAGTTCCACACCTTGGAGATCTTACAGACAATTGAGTGAGTGGAGGAGCTATCTCAGAAGATCGTAGTCCCTGTCTGTTCTGATAACACACTTTGGAATGTAGGGATAAGGATATGATGTTCTTGAAGGTCTCTTCTTCAAGAACATGCTTCTCTGCCTTGGCATTGCAGATCACTAGTTCAGCCTTGCGCTCAGTTAACTTAGTGATGAGATCTTTGATCTGAGTCCTGTAGTTGGTATGCTCATGTTTAAGAGTTAAAATTGTTTTATTTAAGTTTTCTATTATTAACTTATACTCGTTTTCAGCTCTTTTGAAATTAGATTTTAGGATGTTCAAGGACTTAAGATCAGATCTCATCTCTAAGTTATAGGACCTGTATCTATTTACTTTAGCAATGCATTCTAGGGTACAAAGATGTTCCAATACCTTGGCTTCATCTAGATCTACCATCAATTCTTGGTTTGGAGATACAATATCTACCTGGAAGCTCCAATCAAAGCCTTATTCTTTAATAACTGCAGCCAGCTGCTTTGGCTTCTCAGTGTGTGGAGCTCCCTCAGTGTAGTTTGGCTTGGGTTGTGCTTGGCCACCATTTGTCCTGGGTGCCTTGCACTCCCTAGCAAAGTGACCCATTTGGTTACAGTTGTAACACTTCACCTTGCTTTTATCCAGTCCAAACTTTCCACTGGATACATTGCTAGGAAACTTTCTCCCTGTCCTCTTGTAGAACTTCTTGGCTCCAAATCATCAGGATGGATACAGTCCAAATCTTCAAGTGTGAAGAGAAAGTTGCATGTGCTTTCATTATGAGACACAAAGGTATGTGATGAGCTTGTCTCTTGGAATGGGATTCCTTGGATGTAGCTCTCCCACGATGTCTTAGGGAAGGTGATGAAAGGGCCCTTTGGTGAGATGTCAGGGTAAGAGATAAAATGGTGCTGTGGTTCTCTACAATCCCTTTCAACCACACGGAGGGCAGAACTCTATTGATTGCTGGAGTTGCCAGATGAATTTTACATGTTCATCTTCATCTGGTAACCCCTAATTATGCCATACAACTTAGTGAGAGTGAGGGTCTTGAGATTTTCAGTCCTCTTAATGGCTACACAATAGTGTGTTCATTGTCTGGGAAGAGAAGCCATGAACTTTCTCACAATATCCTTGTTCTCAAGTTTTACTCCAATAACCACCAGAGTATCCACAATCTCAACATGCCTGAAGTATTGTTGAGTCATGGTTTCACCTGATTTGTAGGTGAAATTCTCAAACTGCTGCTTCAGAAGATCCTTTTTTTCTTTGGCATCAAAAGAACCTTCATATATCAGCTTTAGTGCATCCCAGAGCTGCCCAGCAGTTTTGAACTTCTTGAAGCCTCTGTAGATGGCATCTGAAAGAGCAGTTTGAAGGGCAGTCACGGCTTTCTAATTTATATCTATTCTCTTTCTATCTTCTTCAGAATAGTCAGCCACTTCCTTTGGAATCATGCCACCTCCAGCAGCAGCTGAAGAGGTGCATGGAATGTAAGTTCCTTCAGTAACAGACTCCCACATCCAATTGTCTTGTGACTTGATGAAGCCTTCCGTTCTTAGGCACCAAGTATCAAAATCATCAGGAGTGATCAGTGGAGACTTTACCATGGTACCAGTTACCATATCGGCCTTGGATGCTGCCATTTGAGATGTTAAGTGTTTTATGGGAACTGAGGAGATTTAAGATGGTGAGATCTTACAATCAAGAGCCTGGAATGCTCTGATACCAATTTCAGGACTGGTTAAGGGATGGTCAATACGATCAGTCTCACAATGAGGAGAGTGTTAGATCACTTAACAGTTCAAATAGGGAATCAAGTTTAGGAACAAGATACAAAGAACACAAAAAAGTATGAGACAGAACTCAAGAACAATATATATAAGGTTTTCAAGAATGTTGTATATTAATCTCAACTTCTCTTACAAGAGTTACAATGCATAAGTCCTTAGTTACAATACAAGACTCCTAGATACTTTATACTACATCCTACAACCGGCCATACTTGAAAGCCAGTTGGAACATTGAAAGACAACAAAATCAATGTAGAGTCAAAAGGCAGATTGCCTTTTGACTAGTGACTATGACATGCCATAGCTCACATCCTTATATATTACTAAAAGGATAAAAGTACATAAAGTAGAAAGTTACAGACCCAAGACCTCAATGTATAGTTTACAAAAGCATGGACCTTTTCACCAACTCTTGCAAGTTGGTGAGTCTTCAGAGTTGCAACGGAAAGTTGGTCAGTTTTATGTAAAAGTACATCAAAGAAGAGCACATTCTTCTAAGTCTATGGAAGAAATCACTTTCACTTCATTTTGGCTTCAGAAGACTTTGTCTTCTGAAGCTACGGAAGACCTCATCTTTGGCTTTGGAAGATTTGGTCTTTGGCTTCGGAATTTCAATTTTCAGGATGAAACCTTATATTTCTTTGTTTTGGGTTATTTCAGAATTTTCAGAAACCTTAGTACGTGTGAACTGATGAACACTCCTCCGTTGTCGTTGTTAAACCTGGTGTTCTTCATGAACCTGATATTTCAATTTTTAGGATGAAAATTCCTTCAACAAGGGAATGATATGACACATTGCATTTTCAGGTTAGCATCACATTCGTTACCTGACTTTTCTCCGCTATTTTAATTATTTGATTTTTTTTATTGAAGGAAAATAATTATATTATTATTATGTAACCTTAATGTGACCTAAAACTAACAAAAAAGCTAATTAAAGTCCTAAAGCTTAAGATGTACAAACATGAGGGACTTGAAGTGGCAATTTGAAACTATAATACATCTTAAATAACCAACCCTCCTCCCATCCCGTAAAATCTAATTCAAAAACCCCTCTCAGCTCCTCATCGAAACCGACACCACTCCACCCTTGGCAACCCTAAGCCAACTAGCACCAACGACTGCCTCTTCCACGAAAATCGCATCCGGCAACAATCGTGCATGCTCCAACATCTTCCCCTTCGCTTGCAACCACGGGTCTCTTTGCAACCGACATCGTCTCTGATAGTTTCATCGACAACTAAAACAGCCCCGTTTCGTATGATTCTTCCCTTCATTGTTCAATGTCGTTCAGTTTGGGAATGGTTTCCCCTTGTTCGTGACTCGCATTCACCATGGTTATGGTTTGAGTTTCTTGGATGGGTCGTTATGTATGTAACTATAGTGTACGGGTTATTCGATTGATACCGATAGTATGAATGTGCGATGTGTATGTGTGTTGTGTAACCGTGTATGGTGTTATGATATATGTATAAACGGGTATCATGTGTATGGATTAGTGTTTTGTGTATGGGTTGCTTAACAGTGGATGTTTCTTCGTGTATATATATATATATATATATATATATATATATATATATATATATATACACACATGCACCTAGGCGGTGTGTGTTCCTCCTATCACAAGTATGTACCCTTTTGTGTATGATCCTATGTAAGGGTGTTTGATTTAATTATGATGTGCACTTAGGTAGTGGTCTTGTGTTATTCTTATTATTACACATCTGTGCATGTATGTGGGAATGAAGATGTATGTATGTGGGTTTGCATAAAATGTGTGTGTTGTATGTATGTAAACTGTGGTGTGGGTATTATGGTTTTGGGTGCTTAGGTTCTTGGTGTCTGTTGTTGCTGCCGTAAGCATATATGTATGTATCATAGAGTTGTGCTCTTGGTTAAGTGAATGCAAATAGATATTTGTGTAGGTGTGTTTCTTGAATATGATTATAGAAGGATGGTGTGATTGTTCCTGAAAACCGTGGGGCATGCATAAAGTTTATAGGTGCTTTGCATTCTTACTGGGAATATATATATAATGGTTGTATGCATGTGAATGTTGGTAAACCGGCGCATGGGTTGTTGTTTGAAGTTCATGGGTCTTGAATCGCATGAAAGTCATGATTGTTTATGCATGGATTGTATGTATGTAGATAAGTTCTGCCACTTTGTGTGCATGTATGGTCGTGCTGCATAATTGTATGTAATCATGTGATTGTGTACGGGTTTGGGAGAAGTGTGGGTTAAGGTTCAAATTATGCATAGGATGTGTTAGTGCTTATATGAGTTCACGCGTATAAATATATATTTAGTACATATACGTATGCTAAGTATAGATCGTGTTATTAAACATATGGTTTAATAGTAATAGCAATCCTTTGATTTGTGATAATCGAGCTTAATGCATTCGGAGTGTTTTGGCGTTGAGTGTGCCTGCAAGTGAATGGAAATGTGGGTGGCCCATACCGTAATCAAACCGTGAATGCGAAACCGTACCATTCTTATAGTAATATTTAGTTATTAATATTATTTGTTTACTAAATGAATTCTAGGTTATTCGGGAACCAAATCTCTTGTTCTTTACACTGTGTTATTGTTGTGCAATTAAGGTGAGTTTACAGCCCAACTTTTACATTATACACTCTTTTTGGGGGAGAGAAATATGTTGCTCTTTCGTAAACGATACATGTGGAAATGATTAGATTCCAGCTTTTACACTTCATGTTAGGTAATGATTAGATTCCATCTTTTACACTTCATGTTTTTCTTACGCATCCAAGGTGAGTTTTCATGGCCCCACTTTTACTTATTTTCCTTTTTGGGGAAGAAGCATGCAAACTATTTCTATTCATCTAGTTTTAGTATTGTAATATATCACTTGTTATTGTACTGCAAACAATATCACGCAAGTCCTTAAACATTTGAACCGTTAATAACGAGCTAGCAAGGTAATTTTGAGTAGTACGACTAGTTTGACAAACCCCACACACGTTAGTTGTGCAAACTCGACTAGCGGTCGAACGAGTGTTTAATTGACCTAGACACTTGCCATTGTTCTATGATAATACATGGTAGAATGTAGAACAACTCACAAACAGTGAGCTTCAATTCGAAATGCAAAGTAACACGATATATAGGCTAGCTACCTATGGTATAACTTTGTTTACTTTTACCATGAAAACATTCAAACGTATTTATTTATGTACACCTGTAAACTCACCAACTTAGTGTTGATACACTTTAGCATGTCTTCCCAGGTTGCTGGCACACTTAACGCTAGGGTTGCATATCTGAGGGTCATGCATCATCTTTATTAATTGAAAGCAAGTCATTTACATTTACTACTTTTCATTGGGCACCATTTTTTAAGCATATATTACTTATGGATTTACAAATGTTTCTGCTTCCGCATTGATTACATTGAAAACTATGTTTTACTTTGATTTAAGCTCAAAAACTTAATTTAAACTGCATGTAGTGTCGTTTGACATTACTGTGTCTGAGATCCTAGTTTGTCACGTGACGTGGTAAAACCCCGCTAGTGCATTTTTGAGGGTGTAACTGATTAGTATAAGAGCATACGACTTTGACTCTAGAAGACATGTTACGCTGCAAGACTAGTTAAGGGATGGTCAATACAATCAATCTCATAATAAGAAAAGTGTTAGAACACTTAACAGATCAAATAGGGAATCGGGTTTAAGTATAAAATACTAAGAACGCAAGTAAGTAATGAGACAAAACCAAGAACAAGAACAAGATAAGTATGGTTTTCAAGAATGCTATATATTGCTCTCAAGTTCTATTACAAGTGTTACAAAGCAAAAAAATAAATACAAGAACCTGAGATACTTTATAATACATCCTACAGCCGGCTATACTTTGAAAGCCAGCTAGAAACACTAATCTAGACAACAAGATCAATGTACAGTCAAAACGCACATTGCCTTTTCACTTGTGACTATGATGTGTCATAGCTCGCTTCTTAGTATATTACAAAAATGATAAAAGATACAAAGTAGAAAGTTACAGACCACAAACCATAATCTACAGTTTACAAAAGCATCAAAAGCATGGACCTTTTTCCCAAAGTTGGTGAGTATTCAGAGTGGCAGCAGAAAGTTGGTCAACTTTTATCAAAAGGCGATAAGAGAAAGCATGTCTTTTCTGTCTTTGGAAGACTGATAGAGAAAGCATGTCTTGTCTATCATTGGAAGAATCAGTCTTCAGTCTTTTGGCTTCGAAAGACTTTGTCTTTGAAGCTTCGGAAGACTTCATCTTTGGCTTTGAAGGTTTTACACTTTGAATATTTTCTCTGAGTGCGTGGAGGCGTACAATTAAAACTAAGGACTTCTAGTGGGATCTGTTGGTAGGAGGAGTAAAGAAAGACCTGATGCGTGACCCCTCGCGTGATGTGTAGGTTATTGACATTGGCCCTTTATAGGTGAAGCATGTTGCTTAGTTGATGTATGCATTATCTTCAAGTTGTCATGCTTATACTTATGCTTATGCTTATGCTTATATGATGTATGCTTATGTGATATATGCTTATGTGATGTATGCTTATGTGATATATGCTTATGTGATGTATGCTTATGAGATGTAGGAGATGTATGCACTCTAGTCTGCTTGTTATACTCATGAATATACTTATGAATATGCCTATTCTTATTCTAAACTCGTATGTGAATACATATATGTTGTATGCTTTATAATATGCTTGGTATTGTTTTCGAGTCAAGGGTCTCTTTGGAAGCGGTCTCTTTATCTCTTAAGATAGAGGAAAGACTCGACACCACCTACCCTCCCAGACCCTGCTTTTTAGTGGGATATACTTGGTATGTTTGTTTGTTTATTGTTTAATATTTTCTCCAAGTTGTGTAAATCTTTCGAAGTAACTCTATTCTGCACTTCATGCATGCATGCTGAAAGCTTTTGGGGTGCTTTGGTTACATCAGCCTTTTAAGAATAAACCTTACAAACTCCCCCTAGGCTGATGATACCAAAACAGAGAAGGTTACTCAGATTTTGAGAGTCCTTATTAGGATCAAAACCGTTCCTTTCTTCATTATTTTGTTAGGATCCCATAGACTCTCATAGTACCTCCTCATGTCATAGAGATCATACGGAGGAAGCTTAAGCTTGTCTTGCCAGAAATAGACATCTTTACCTCCTTGATCTCTGATGACATACCATCTGTCTAGATTTGCAGCAAAAGTCCAAGATAGGATGAATCTTCCAACTTCAAGAGGCTCTACTTGTGTTGGACTTGGTTGAGCACGCTCTTCTTGAGCTACCTCAGGATGATCCTAAGGTGTGGAGGTGGATGCCTTGGAATTCTTCTTCTTCTTAGTGTCCCTTTTCATGACCATCCTTTACCTCCTCTTTAAAGACTTTAACTAAGAATACTGACCTTCAGCACCAGGTTATTCTTATATGTCTTGCTCAGTTGGGACTTCTTCCCTCACAGGTTTTGAAGAAGAGGGATCAGGACCCTGCTGTGGATCAGAAGATAAAGTTGGTTATGCTCCAGCACTAGGTCCAGGTTGTGTTGTCTCTTGGGGTTCAACCATGACCTCAACTTCAGGAGGAGCTTGACTTGGTGGAGAATGCAAGTCAATAAGCTCCCCCTTTTAATATTAAGCTTGATCACTCTAATATGCTCATCTATAGTGGATAAAGACATTAGACCAAGCCTCCTTCCGGAGAATCCATACAACTTCAAGAAGCTCATCATCCTTTGCCTATCAGCAGACTTCTTTTGACTCTTTTGGATGATGGCTCTTGACTTTAAAGCTTCTTCCCTCATCTTCCTCTTAGCATCTTTTTTTTCTATTATCACTTGTTGTTCAAGGTGCTTAAGATACTCAAATTCTATGTATTCGTAGGATAATGGAAGAAGTACAGATGCCTGATAGAGGCCTGTCGTAGTTAGGTAGCTGATCATGTTTTGTCTATCTGCTTCCTTGTCTACCTGAGGTTGTTTAGTTGCCATAGCCTCTGTCTGAGGACTTTCTTGAACTAGGGAGAGGGTAGGAGCATGTTTGTAGAGTCTTTTCTTCCTCCTTTCTTCCTTGATCTTGAGAACAATTCTGCATCCTCTGCCTCCTTTTTTTCCTTTAACAACTCAGTGTCAGCCATTTCATTTAACTCCTTTAAGGGAAGAGAGATGAGTTCATCTATGTTGTAGTTCTTGGTCCCCAAGTAGTTAAATTTGGCTGCCCTCAACTCATCATCTTGAGTATTTGGCATAGGGGCAGCCTTGATTATAGCTGGAGACCACTTGATCTCTCTCCCCTTAGCTTCCTCTTCCACTCTCCCTCCTCCTCCTTAATCTCCTTAGGAGTCAGTTTCCTTTTCCATTTGTCACTCACAGGCCTTGGTGACGCAGGGTGGAGAGTGCTTTGGCCTTTATTGCTTGGTTCAACAGTCAAGCTTTAGCTAAAAAGAGTTTGTGAAGCACTTTCACCAGCTGTTGCCTCACTAAGGTTAGAGGATGTTGAAGTAGTTCTTGTGTCAAGGTTCAAAGGGTTTATCACTGGGCCTTCAGTCAAGGTTTCCCCTTCGAAGCTACTATTAGGGTCCATATCAACATCCACATTGTCTATTAGCCTTTGTCTTCTTCTATGTCTGAACTTTTCCTGAATCCTATCTTGTATCCTCTCAGCCCGTATGTCAGTTTTCCTGTTTTGACTTGGATTGGCAAGTGACATGTGGACTATAGGAAAACTGTCATAGCTCAAAATTAAAGACCTCTTGCTGCCCCTGAAGTCTATGTAGTATCAGGGCTCTCCTGTCAGCATCATACCTCCACCCTAGTATTTCATTCTCAGTATCATAGGGTAGGGTAGACATAGCCCTTGGGATACTCCCCTCAAACAAACTTTGTATAAGTGAGTCCACATCAATGTAGACGTGAGGAGGTTGCTGAATATGGACAATTGCAAGTGAGAGTGGTGAATCCTCAATGTCCATACTCTAAGAAAACTTCCCAGGTTCTGTGTTTGCTAGGACTTTCTCCCCCCCCCCTTTTCGGTAGCATCACCCTCTTGCATAGGTGAGCTGGAGGTTAGGTCCACTACATCCACAGGTTCTTGTGGACCTGGTTGAGTCCTTCTGAGTGGTCTCTCAGCTAGCTTACCCTTGAGATTGGTAATCTCAAGTTACTGGTCATTAACCCGCCTTTGTAAGGTAGTCACTTGAGATTTTTGGTGACTAACCTTTGAGACTAAATAGGTTCAAGTTTGAGTTAGTCTTTGTACCTCTAGTTTCAGACTCCCATCATCTTCATTAGAATAATCATGAAGGGATGATAGAATAGGACCAAAGTCTTCTTCCTCATCATCAGCACTACGTTCTTGGCTGCTGGATTTCCCCTACACCATGACAATTTCAGTTGAAGTTTCAAGGGGCTGGGTTGCCATGGTTGATGTCTTAATGATGTAGTCACTTACTAAAGTGAAAAGCCTCTTCCATATGGACCAGATCCACCTCAGTAGTAGGTAGATGATGTGGGCTAGACATGGGTGATACAGGAGTACTCATCTCTCCTTGAGTAGGGGTGGAGAAAAGAGACTCATGGTACTCACTGATGCCCATGTCTTCATTATCATAGAATTCTAGGTTGGGTATGGGTTGGTTAAGGTCTAAAGGCTGGGGATGGTAACTTTCCCCTGAAGGTTGTTCGCTAGAGTTTTGAGACTCTGAGTGAAGGTTTAAGGCTGTGGGGGTTGTGAGCTTATCAGGCTGAGTATGAGGAATCTCAGCAATGATCCTTGGTAAGGTGGGAGTGGTTTTCTCCTCAGGGGAGTGGAGCTCCGGTGTCCACTTCCTCTTACATGGGTGTGGATATAGGGTCTGCACAAGCTACAGGTGTTCGTTTGGATTTTCTTATGTATGTGATGGTTATTTAAGGCTGTGTGGGTGGTTGAGAAGTAGAAGCTATGGGTTCAACACTAGCTAGTGCTGTTAGGTTGTCACCTTGAGGAATGAGCTCTAACATTTTTCAAACAAGGGCTGTTTCTACCCTTGAGAAGCCCAAAGTAGGCTTTCTTATAGTCTTAAAGATGTCGGGCTTCATCTGTCCCATTTTTAGAACGTGACCTGTTCTCCTTTACTGTGAGCCCAGCTCATAGTTAAGAATGTGTTGGACATATCTAGGGAACATGTAATATTCTAAGGAGTCTAAGTTAGCAAGCAAATTGGTATAAACAACGCTCCGTTCCAAGCAAAAAGACTCGGCTAGACTAGAATAGAACCACTGAGAATACCTGAACTTGACCCCTTGAACCATCCTATGGAATATGTAGGAAAGGTCTTCAGGAATTTGGTCCCATCCTCCATTATGAGTGAGAAATAGATAATGTAATGTTATGTCATAACCATGAGATTTCCACGAAAATACACATGAAAAGGATATCGTGTTGTGGCGGTTGAGTCCAAGTTGGGCATAGGATTGGGCATGTACGTGAACCCTATCTCTTCGATGCGTGTTCGTGTTGAGCGGTGATGGGAATGATGGCGGGAGTCATGGAGACTCTAGCTTGAGGTCACTGACATAACTAGGTAGGTCAGGTGAATTACCTCAAGTGAGGAAAGCCGAGGCATTTTACGGTCAGTGTAATAAGTATTTGGCGAGGATGTCAATGTGTTTCAGGATTTCAATACACTCGTAATGCTCGTCGGCCAGTGTACGGATACTATTGGAAAGCTCATTGTTGTAAGTCTAACCATCTCATTTTCTAAAAATTTTTAGGATTATATCCGAGCTTGTTAAATTTATACTTTATGCTTAATAGTTTTAAAATTTGAATGCAATGACATTTATCTTTTTGGTCCTTATATATAGTATAAATAGAAATAGAGAGAAACATAGAGAGATGAGGGTGTCCTAGTAAGAAAAATGGGTGACCAAAATAACTAAAGCCTTAATTAGATGGATAGGGTTATAGTAAAATTAGTACTTAATCTAAAATGTGTAGTAAGGATTTTTGGCTTCATGTGTCTTTCTATTGTTTTAAAGTGAAGTGCATTTTAATTATTGTGTTAGATACATCAGTTATTATGTTTGATGCTTCAACTTATTGTGTCAAATATTCTTTATCATTTATTGTATATATTCATCGTTGTGTTTTACATTTTAGATCATTTCATATTATTTTTTATTATTGTTTTTAAATATTATATAAACTTGTTATATTATTATTGTCTATCACAATTAGAGGTACACAATAATGTTATTTACTAATGTGTTTTTAAAATTCAATGTATTTAAGATAATACAATGACGAGCAAAAAAACACAATGAGACATCTTACCATTTTGTTTTACGTTTTATATCAGTTTGTGTTATTTTAGATTAATTAGTTGTTAGGTTATCATTATATTTACATATTATGATTACAAAACAATGTTATTTCATCATTATATTTTTTATAATTCATCATTTTTTGAGAAACAAAATAGTGTTAAAAACACAATAAACAACAAAAAGACATAATAAATTGTACTAAATACAAAATGATGAGTAAATTTCATGAACTGAAAATGTAAAAAATAAATTATTATCTTTTTATATAGCGATATTGTAATCGTTTTAAAAATAAAAAGGTGCATGTTTTTTATGTAATATTTATAAAAAAATAATATTGTATATAAAAGCTATTAACTTTAATAAAAAGTGAAGAAACTTAAAAAATATCAATTGAAGTGGCTATGCCTAAAATTCCTCTGTAACAAACCCTTTTTTTTATATTTTATTTTAATCATTTATTAAGAAAATTGATAGTTGAGATTTCTTGTTACACTTTTTAAATTTATTATATTTTTTTGTTCAAACTTTTTTTCTAATCAGATAAATTCAAATCTCTAAATTTAGGACTTTTTTCGAACAATACTTCACTTTAGTAAATCCAAGTTTCCATCCAAATTTACTCTACCCCACCCCTTTTCTATGAGTTTTTTTCTAAATAGATTTAATTAGAAAACTAATTTATCAAAAAATGTATGTTCAAAAATAGTTACCAGTGGTTTATTTATGATATTAATGGAAAATCTTATTTTTCTCACTCCTTATTGTATTGTATAACTTTAATTAATTAAATAAGAATTAATTAAACATTAGATTATTTAATATTTGATTATTGACCGAATGTTTTTAAAAAATATAGAACAAAACTAAATAATCCATCGATTCGTTAAAGTGAATTGATTAAAGTCACATATTTTTAGATTTAAATCTTTTTACTTGAATTAAAGGGTAATTAAGAGGGACACATGAAAGCATCATATTTCTTCTAACCAAATTTTCTCATTTCTCTCTTCTATTAAACAATCACATTACATACTAATAATATTTACCAATGATCTCTTGGCCTAGTGGTCAAGGGGGAGGTGGGAGGCTTTGCCTCTCTTGGAGGTCCAAGGTTCAATCCTTGGCATGGACGAATATTACTAACTTGGAGATACTAACAACTGACAACTAACCAGCCGTTCAAAAAAAAAGATACTAATAATATTTTATAATTATTTTTTTATTAAAATAGTATTTCATAAATTAAAAAATATATCTTTTTATTGGTGTTAGTTCTTAAGAAACAAATATATAATTATTAAAATTTTATTGTATTTAATATTTTTATTTATTTAAGCCATGTAATATAACGGTTTAGTAAAACTAGAATTTTATATAATAACATTCAGTACAGTCAGATCTAATTCCTTCCAAAAAGTAGAAATACATATGTATAAAATATAGATTTATCATTTTGATTAAACTGTATTATTCTAAACACCATTTTTGTTAAGCTGTACTATTTAAAAAACTTATTCTTTTAGTGTTTTGATTTGATTTTATATTTTACCAATAGATATTAAAAGTAAAATGCATATGCATACTCATACAAATTTATTATTTTTGTTAGCTTGACCTCTTTATTTTTATTTTTATATTTCACCAATACGGTTAAAATTAAAAGATTTGTTTATATTTTGTGTTTTTGTGTTATCTACATGTAGAATTTATAATTAGGAATTTTGATATTAATCTAATTAAGATAAATGAGACGAGCCAGCTCGACTCGTTTTGTTAATAAGCAAAGCTTGAGCTAAACATGTCTTTGGTTGGCTTGCCACTTATATGGTCTTGTACGTACAATATAATCGAATATTTATAATATTTTTTATTAATAAAAACTAAAACTCATTTATTTTTATAACATTATTATTACTAATATTAAAAAGCAACTTTGTTGCTATAGGTTATTTTAGTTTGTTTGCAGTTTGGCGGCTTTGGCCACAAGATTTTATTAACTTTTAAAATGTGGACGTTTTTTGAAGCGTATCTTTGTGATGCATATGTGAACTTGGATTTCATATTGGGGTTTTCAATTGTTGCTAGAGAAAAGGACGTGTATCTTTGTGATGATCATATGTGAACTTAAAGTTAAGAGAGATGAAGTATTCTAACTTAGTTAATTAACAAATGGAGGTCCATGATTTTAAAGTTAAGACGTAAAAACATGGATTTCTTCACTATTATTTAAAATTTAGTAAAAACCCAATTATAAAACTAAAAAATTGAAAAAGATATCTACAATGCTAAATTGCTACTGGTTGGATTTTTTGTTTTTCCCTTTTATTTCAATGTGTTAAAGCTATTTTTTCATTTAATTGTACCTAGTTAAACTTAAGCTAATGTATGTATATCTATGTAATGCAGTAGCTGGTATAAAATTAATTTTACGTTCACAAGAACTTTAAACCCGTCGCTGTATGTTTGGAAACAGTCACTGTATGTTTAGAAACGACATGTTCACCATACGTTCTTCCCCACAACACGTGACGAACAAAATCTATTTTATTTGTAAAGCAAGTAAGGTGCTACAATGAAATTTTATATTCTTGTTTTTCGGCCACAAAAGTTTAAATGTTATGTTTTTGGTATCAACATTGATGAATTGGTATTTTGGTGGTGTGAGGTGCTACAAAGTTGTGTTTTTGCCTTTTGACCACAAACATTTTTGCATTAAACATTAATTATTTTTTTATATCGTATGCTATAGCCGGTGTAAATATTGTTGCGGTGCTGCGACGAAGCAAATCGATTATCAGCGAACACCATAGTTGCTGGTATAGGTATTATCGGAACTGGTATCGGTATGCGTTTTTGTGATCTCCGATTAGCCGAGTCGACAACAAACAAAGCCAGGTCCGTAAGACAGAGAAAAACAAACAAAGCCAGGTCCGTAAGACAGAGAAAAACAACCAAACTCTCGTGCGTGTAGCGTGTGAGATAACACTAGTTTTAAAATATATACTTATAAATCAATATCTCTAGAAGTCATATGTCATTTTTTTGTCCACCAAAGGATTTGAACATATATATTCACTACAATTAAAGTTATAAATTAGTATATAAATATAGTTTTCTTAATAAATGTCTATTTGCTTTTATGTTAATCAATTAACTTTTTTCTGAATAAATAACATGTTTAATAAGAGTTATATTTTTGAAAATTTAATTTAATTTCTAGCTAGACATTATTAAAATTAAAATACCTTTAACATCGTATTTTTCAAGCAAATATTTTCATAGTATCAAGATTCATGAGGTATAAAACAATTCCAATTAGTGATTACTGAATATAAAACACCTTCTTCGACTCAATGTACATTATGGTTCAATCTTCTCAAATTTTGGTATATATGTTTTACTAACTTACAATCTCATAGTCACAATTTCATATTCACTATTTCAACATATGTAAAGCATTGGCATATAACCTAGTAAATAATATATCGTAATCAACATAGAGCTTTCAATCATTACTAATAGATTGGATGATTTATTAATAAGTTTTCAATATATTTCAAATAGTATGTTATAATAGTTATGTTAGTAAATTATAACAAAATTATCTAAATGCTAAAATCTAATTTTTTTTAAAAGACCAATAATTAATGAATTTAAAAAATAAACAGAGAGATCATTAAATTATAAACAAACAAACAAACATACCCAGTGTATCCCGCTGAAGAGCAGGGTCTGGGAGGGGTATGTGGTGGCGAGTCTTTCCTCTATCCTGAGAGATAGAGAGACCGCTTCCGAAGAGACCCCCGACTTGTTTACAAAGGCGGTAACCATAACAATCATAATAATCATAATCATAATAATCATAGTACATATCATGCAACACATAGGCAAATATCACAGCACATGCAGAGTTAGATAGTGCGCGCATCATAAAAAGCGACATGTAACACCCAAACAGGGGAAACGACGAAAGAAAAAAAAACTACACCTGACGCGGGAGGTCCCGCCACATATAGCCGTAGCCCGTCTCACCCACAAATCCCACTAAAAGTCCTTAATTTTTATTCTACGCCTCCACTCACTCCTATCCTCGATCATGTGCTCAGAGAGGTGCAAGTCTATCATATCTCGCCTAATAATCTCATCCCAAGTCAACCTAGGTCTACCTTTACTCCTCCTACCCTCTACGCTGATGTTCTCTACTGCTCTAACAGGTGCTGACATCGTTCGCCTCTTCACGTGCCCAAACCGTCTTAGTCTTCCCTCTCGTATTTTATCTGTGATACATGCCACCTCTAGCCTCTGGCGAAAGACGTCGTTTCTGATCCTATCTAATCTTGTGTGTCCACACATCCACCTCAGCATTCGCATTTCTGCGACCTCTATTTGTCTTTCTTGCGATTTCTTTATAGCCCAACAGTCTGTGCCGTATAGCATAGCTGGGCGTACTGCCATTCTGTATAGTTTTCCCTTTAGTTTTGGTGGGAACCTCTTATCACACAGAATCCCTGATGCTGCTCTCCATTTGCACCATCCTGATTGTACACGATGGGCTACATCGCTGTGTATCTCTCCGTCTTCCTGTATATACGAGCCAAGGTATTTGAACCTACACGTCCGGGGACCGCCATGCCCTGTATACTGATTTGGGTGTTCTCTTCGGCCTCACCACTAAAGTTACAATGCATGTATTCTGTCTTAGAGCGACTTATCGTTAGGCCCTTGCGTTCTAGTCCTACTCTCCACTGTTCTAATCTGTCGTTAAGCACCGTCTTAGATTCTGATATTAAGACAATATCATCCGCAAACAGCATACACCATGGGACTGGCTCTTGTATGGACTTGGTCATCTCGTCCAACACTACTGTGAAGAGGAATGGGCTCAATGCCGATCCTTGGTGGAGTCCCACTTCCACCGGGAAGAAGTCTGTGTCTCCGACAGGTGCTCGTACACACGTTTTTGCCCCGTCATATATATCCTGTATTATTTTGATATACCTCTCTGGTACCCTTCTAAGTCGTAGACTTTCCCAGATTAGTTTCCGCGGCACGCTGTCATAGGCTTTTTCTAGGTCAATGAATACCATATGTAGATCTCTTTTCTTTTCTCTATATTTCTCCATTATCCTCCTTATGACGTGTATAGCTTCCGTTGTTGAGCGTCCTGGCATAAATCCAAATTCGTTTACCGTTATCTGAGTTTCTCGTCTAATTCTCGTGTCCACAATTCTTTCCCATAGTTTCATCGTGTGACTCAATAGCTTTATTCCCCTGTAATTTGCGCAACATTGGACATCTCCTTTTTTTTTATATATGGGGACTATGACACTGCTTCTCCACTGCTCTTGCATCTTTCATGTCTTAAAGATAGTGTTGAATAAGTCCGTTAGCCATTGTAGGCCCTCATCTCCAAGGCACTTCCACACTTCAATCGGAATGTTGTCTGGCCCCACCGCCTTAGCCCTTCCCATTTTCCTCAAAGCTCTCCTAACTTCATCGACTGTGATGCTTCTACAATAACACTTGTTTTGTTGCGTCGTTTGAGTTGTTTCATCTATCTCCGTTTGTTGATTACTGTTCGTTATGTTGAAAAGGTTATCGAAGTAAGTTTTCCATCTCCCCTTGATGTCTTTCTCCCTCACCAAGACCTTACCGTCCGCGGCCTTTATAAACTTCACCATTGCCAAGTCCTGTCTTCTACGTTCCCTTGCCTTTGCAATCTTAAACATTTCATGTTCACCCTCTTTCGTCTCTAGTCGCTTATACATCCTCTCGTATGTTGTGTTCTTTGCCTCTGACACAGACTTTTTCACCTCTCGTTTAGCCTCTTTGTATTTATCTTTTAGCTCTACTCGTTCTTCCTCATTACTACAGCGTAAAAGCTCTCTAAAACTTTGTTGTTTAATTCTTATCTTCTCCTGTACATTTTTGTTCCACCACCAGGATTCCTTATGACCGAGTGTCCTATTTGTTGTGGTCCCAAGCGTTTCTTTAGTTGCTTGAATGACTGTAGTTGCCATAGCCTCCCACTTTTGGTTGACGTTTTCCTGTGGCCCGCTCAGGTTCATTGGTATGATTTTCTCTCTAAAGATGGTAATCTTTTCGTCTTTGAGTTGTCCCCATCTTATCGTAGGTCTACTTCTCTTAGTTGGTTGGACAATTGCTTTCTTCATTCGTAGATCTGCCACCAACATGTGATGTTGAGTGAGTACTGTCTGTCCCGGTATTGTCTTGCAGTCCTTCCACGAGCTACGATCTTCTCTTCTCATCAACACATAATTTATCTGTGTGTGTCTCCCGCCGCTGCTAAACGTAATTAGATACGACTCTGGTTTCTTGAAAAACGAATTTATGATGCTTAGTTCATGCGCAAATGCAAAGTCAAGAAGTTCCCTACCGACGTCATTCCTTAGACCATACCCAAAGCCTCCATGCACCAACGGGAAATGATCGATGTCCTTACCGATATGCCCATTAAAATCTCCTCCTATGTATATTTTTTCTTGTCGCGGTATGTCTCTCAGAACGTGGTCTAAACTCTCCCAGAACTTCTTTCTTTCCGTTTCCCCTAATCCAACTTGTGGTGCATACGCACTAACTACAGCCACTACTTCGTCCCCTATTATTATCCTTAACAACATAAGTCTATCGTCGTATCTTCTAACCTCCACTACATTATCCTGGAGTTCTTTGGCAACTAGAAAACCTACCCCATTTTTTGTTCCATCTGACCCTGAATACCATAGTTTGTACCCATTACACTCCTTTGCCCTCCCACCCCGCCATCTAGTCTCCTGGAGGCACGCTATCTGAACCCTACGTCTCCTTAACACATCTATTAACTCTAATAACTTACCAGTAAGTGTTCCTACATTCCACGATACCAGTCGTAATCTATAACCCTTTTTCCCTGTAGTTGCATCTCTCGTCACCGAACATGATCTAGGGGCAGCATAATGTTTCCTGTTATCTATTATACCTCACTCACTCAGCGTGACAAGAACACCTTAAAAAAGATGTTGCCACAGTAATAAAAGTATAAACAAAAAATAGTCAGTCACGCAAGAGCAACAACACAGGTAACACACAATCAAAACCAGCAGCAGAGATATATCAATCACAAGACACTGTAACAGGCACAATAATAGGGGATGGCTCTCCCTATTTAAACCAGGATGCTGGTACTCCTAACCCAGCCAAACACTCTATACGAAAGGAATATGATTATATATTTTAGAGCAGACTACAAAGTTATTCTATAACTAGATAGGAAATATTAAAGGATAGAAAGATCTGACAGTGGGGGTTTCCCAAGTTAGGGTTCGCCGATCGATTGAGGTCCGTAACCTTCGTGGGTTACCAGGCTCACAGGAACCTAGATGAACAAACAACTCGTAACAGGTGACGGCAGGTGTTAATGTGGGTTCTTGAAGCCGATCCTTGGTAATCCCTGATAACCGCCAAAGTACCTGCAATTATAAGAGAAAACAGCTACCTGTGGTCACTGGCGCTTGATTTGGCCGGCGCCGGCTGAAATTTTGGCAAACTTTGGCAAAGTAGACAACAAATTACTCAAAGATTTGCAAGCTAACACAAGGGAAACCACAAATTACTGCAGATCCCTATAGCCCGTCCCCAGCTCCAAAATTTGCAAGCTAACACAAGGGTCACCGGCGCTTGATTTGCTCTCCCTGCTGGGTGGCGGCTATGGTTGGTGGGTGGGTGGGTGGTGTCGGTTGTGGTGGCTGAGGTGGTTGGGTGGGTGGTTGTCGGTTTGTGGTGGCTGCGGGGGGGGGGGGGGGGTGGGTGGCTAGCGGGCGGTGGAGGGCGGTGAAGGGGATGACGCGTAGCAGGTGGTGGGGGGTGTTCGGTGACCGGTGATGGTGGTGACTGTGACGGTGGTGACAGGTAGTGGTCCGTAGGGGGTTGCAACACCGCGGTGGTGGCAGCTAGGGCAAGAGTTGCTCCACCGCGAGTTGCAGGTGGCTGGTGATGGTGGTGACGGTTAGAGCTCCGGCGAGTTACCGGTGGTCAGCCTGCTAGGGCTCCGGCGAGTTTCCGGTGGCCGGCGGTGGCGGTGACCGGTGATGGTGATGGTTAACGGTACAATAGAGAGAGAAAGCTTAGAGAGAGAGAAAGCTTAGAGAGAGAGAAAGCTTAGAGAGAGAGAAAGCTTGTTCAAAACAGTGAAAAGGAACAAGAAGGTAAAAAGCTGCTTCAAACAGAGATCATTAATTATATATATTATTAATTTTATACGTGGGTATGTATAGAATAGTTTTAGGTTGATATAGATGTATCACTAATATTCTCTGATAAATTGCAAAAAGGTCTCCCTTCACTTTTTAGCAGATGGGTTTGCAATTAATGGATGTTATCAGAGAAGATCAATGGTGGCGGGTATGGCGCCCCCCCCCATGCAAGCGAGCGCAATACCGTTCTTCACGAGTCACCGTCGGGCCTTTGAATTGATGGCATATATAATTCACGTACATGCAACCACAACGAAAAGCTAGATGCATGGGAGATCGAAGAACTTATCATCAGCAGCGGAAGAGAAGCTGGGTGAGGGGAAAGACAACCAGATGTACGTGCGTGTATGTGTCATCGCTGATATAAATCCCATATCTATCCTCGCGCGCCATTAGACCTTGGATCCACCACGGTCGTTGGCATTAACTAGAGGCTGTTTTGAGTTGTTTGGTGCCGACAGTAGCCACATAGAAAAAGAACGAATTCAAGTGAGAGCATGGAGCTGTGTAATTAATAATCATAATCGTGGTAAGGAGACCGAAGTGAGTGACGAATTTTGGTTATTATTATTATTATTTTTTTATTTTAAATTTTTTTATAAAGGGGAGATGCAAACGAGAAATGAAATAACCTTGAAAAGTGAGATTTGAAGTCGTAGGTAATATCCACCTTTTTATATTATATTTATTATTTATTATTAGTATAATTAATCTATATTCTCTATTATTAATAGTATTATTATTATTATTATTTTGATTTACAGTTAATAAAATCTGAAATAAATGCAGATAGTTTAACTAAAATTTAAGATCCATAGCTTTTAATTTTTTAATTGTTATTTTTATTTTTTTTTTAAACCAAGACGATACACACATGGGCGGATCCACCCTTACGGGTTGGGGGTCACCCGACACCAATGAAAGTCTTTCTTATGGTGTATATACAATCATATCCCGAGCGACACCCAAGAAATTTTGATACCGACCCCCATGAAAAAGTGAGAGAGAAAGAAATGGAGAAGATAGAAAACATAATCTTGGTTTTTTCCGGCCTATGACTCACAATCTCACCTTGGATCTGCATAAAATAAGAGTTGAGGACGAAGCTGCACATCGGTCCCCCTATAAAACATTAGACATAGAGTTTCTTAATTATATATAAACATACAATGTCTTAACAAGAATTGGAGACTAAAAATTCACAGGTTGTGGTAGAAAAGTAGAACGACATGAATGAAGATGAAGTTAAAAATACAAAGAACAATGAAAAAGCATATAACTTGACATGGGAAATAAACAAACAAACAAACAAACAAACCCAGTATATCCCACTCAAGAGCAGGGGAAGATAAAAATTAAAAAATCTAATTAAGTTACCTTTGAAAATGATGAAAAAAGAACCGACTATTAAAGGTATTTGCATTAATTATTGAATTATGATCATTTATACTATGTCTTTTATTTATTTAATTATTTGTATTTTACTAAAACTGTAAATCCACACAAAGGATAAAAATGGTTTCATGCTTTGTTTTAACTTTTACATGTATGCACACATTGTAACAATTAAATTATTTCTAACAACGTTCGATTCTTAAATTCTGATTTACCATAATGGTTTTGGTATCAATTTTTGCTCGACAAGACATGAACCGAGCCGACAATATGAAACCAAATGATAGATCCGTGAGAATGCTGAAAATTTCCGACACCCAAGAAAAAAATCGTTGGTCCGCCACTAGATACACATCATAGTTATATTTTATAGGTATTGAATGCTTAGATTCGATTCGTTGCATCCTCTTATCCGGCTGCTTGCTTTCTTTGTTTATAACATTGATAGGTATGGATTGAAAAAAGATGCATATCAAATAACTTTTAATTGTTTAATAAGAATTTGAAATCCGTAGTTTTTAGATTTCTTTTCCTTTGGTGTTTTCCTTTGTATTCTTTTGGTGTTGTGATTCCGCTGAAATTATTAGGTTGGTTGGTGTTTGCCAGCCTTGATGGAAGAGAAGGAGGAAGATTGTAATCTTGGGTGGGAAAGATAATAACTCTATTATAAAAGAATTCTGTAGCAACGCGAATGTTTTAAATTCTAGTTCTAATAATGGATTTAATCTGTGCACGTTAAAAAAAATGGAACATTTACTGCTTTAAATATTATTAAAAACTTTCCACCAAAAATAGCTAAAAGAACTGTTTTCTTATTCAAACTTAAAATATCTAATAATTCAATAGTTAACTTATGGTTATTTAATTTTTTTTTTGAACGGCAACTTATGGTTATTTAATGAATTGATGTTATCCAATAAAATAAGGAGTGAGAAATAAAGAATTGATATTTTCTATGGATCTTATAATTAAAACACTATTTTAATAAATATTTTTGAACATACCTATTTTCGGTAAATAAAATTTATAGTTACACCACTTAAAAAAACCCTCATATTCTATGCACTTTACATTCGACGAAATATGAATCAGGTAAACCTTTTTCATCTATTATTTTCTGATAAATTAAAGGAAATAATACTTGCACCACTTTCTTTGTTAACGAGTTGGGGGTCTCTTCGAAAGCGGTCTCTCTATCTTTCTAGATAGAGGAATGACTTGCCGCCGCTTACCCCTCTCAGAACCTGCTTTCAGCGGGATACACTGGGTATATTTGTTTGTTTGTAATACTTGCACCACTGCATGTCGGAAAAAAACTCATATTCTAATAACTCGCAACAATGATGTTGTCCATGGCAAAATGATTCACATGAAACACGTTTTCATATGTCGACAAACTTAATAATGTAATAAAATATATTCTGCATAAAATTATATCCTTGGTCATTTAAAAATACCAATTTTGATTTGCAAGGTTTATTTAATAATATACAGAAGCATTCTGAATTACTATAAATTGAACCAACGTTCCACTACATCCGTATACTAAACACTCTAAAGAATTTGTACTCGAGTCTAGAGAGATGGAGTCATCACTTGCTTTCTTTGTTCTCCTTTCACTTGCTATGGTAATCACGTATCTATATATTTGTGTTTAGTCTAATCTTATTTTTATATGATCCTAAAATTTACAGTACGAATGTTACCATATGTGACAATTAGGGCTGGCATCAATCATATGATTGGCAGTTTGTACTTTGGGTTCCTAAATTAAAATTAATAGACCAAAACACGACCTTCGTAGTCCATTAATATAAATGGGTCACCTGGTTGTAATTGAACATAATATTTGTTTCTCTACAATTTAAAATTTAAATAAGTTTAGTCATGCAATTCTATTTAGTTTTAGCACAACTCAATCATTCAAACAGGATTAAAAAGATATCTAAAATACTAGGAGTTTGACGAAATGAGTTAGACATGGCCTAGGTAATATATATTATATTGTTGTTATATTATTCATGGAAAACCAAGTATTATTTCAACTTATTATTTATGGTAAGTTGTTTGAACAGACTGTTGTCAATATTGATGCAAGACCACATCCTGAAGAATATTGGCAAAAGCCATATGACCGAAGCGCTACTTCAGTACCACCTCAGCCCATAACGAAGAGTCATTGTCACACGTTAGCAAAGGCGCGGAACCAAATATCATTAGTGGATAATAAATCTGAACGAAGATCTAATATATTAAGTTATGACAATGATGTGAATGCAGATGGCCACAACCAAGATTTTGAACCAAGACCGAACATCTCAGTTTATGATGATGACACAAGTTTAAAAAGTAAGAAGAATGTTGATGAAGAGTTTGAGCCAAGGCCAAACATATCGGTTTATGATAATGAGCGAAGTCTAAAAGGAGAAAGGACGCTTAGTGAAGAATTCGAACCAAGGCCAAACATCTCGGTTTATGATAACGATACAAATTTAAAGCGTAAAAGGACATCTGAAGATTTTGAACCTAGGCCAAATATCTCAGTTTATGACAATGCAGATTTAAAAGGTAGGAAGACATCTGATCAGAAGTTTGAACCAAGACCAAATATATCAGTTTATGAGGGTTAATTAAAGTTGCATTGTAAAATCAAAGTTTATTGTCAGCTTCTCATAATGTATTATGGAAAGTGTGCGTGTGATGTCTATGAAGCAAAAATAAGTGGCTTCCTGCTTGTCCTTGAATCTTACATTTGTATTAGGAGATGGGTGGCTTTGTTTGTATGTTCTTTTATGTGTTCCGTTCTTGACTCATTAATGAAATTAAAATGCTTTGATTTAAAAACTGCCTTATTAGCTATTTACATTACTAGAAATTTTATTAATGGATAAATCTGACAAGCATTTACATTACACAGAAATGTTCTGTATGATACTTTGTAGACAATAATTTTTTGACTATTTTCAAACAGTTTTTCTATCATTAAAGGAATTTTAGAAACTAAATGAACACTTTCATTTTCTGGTTTTCTTAGCATTAAGTTAGTGATTGATTTATAGTTAGGAATCAACGTGGGTATGACTATAACCATAGGGTGTGGATTATTTTGTTTTTCATATCCACTTTAGTTTTGGGTTTCATAAATAAATATAAATGTTTTGTTTTTATTTAGTTACATGTTAGATTTAACAGTTTAGTCCCTATACTAATATTCTTGCTCTTGTAATAGTTCACTTTGTACGATCTTATGTTATTACTGTGTGAGGCCAGTGACATTTGTTTATGTTGCTAAACCAGCTCCACACGACATGGACATGAGGGTACTTTCTTCTTTTATTTCAACGTGTCTAAAATCCTACAGACTCTTTCATGCAGACTCCATTAGTGTCTTCGTTGAACCCTAACCCTAAATGTAACACCACGACTCAAGGGTTACAAATTGAAATGAATTCTAAGCCGGTGCATATCAATTTGGTAATAACTTGCATATTGAAAGCATATATAATAAAAAAAAGTGTAATTAAACTCTACAACTATTCACATACAACCTAGCTAGCGTCTAGGGTGTTGGTCACAACCAAAATAAACAATGATAGTCTCACAAGGTATCTTGTAACTCAACTCCTTCTAAGTCCATATTAGAAAACCTTTATTTATAAGAAATGAAGAAAACTATTTTTAAACGATTGATCAAGATTGATCAATGGTTGATATTCATCAAAGGTAATTTTAGAAATATTTAATAGATAATTGGTTTAATTGAATTATTAAAGGGTATATTAGGAAGATTGTAATTTTTATATTTGAAAACAACTAAATCACTTAAATCTCTCCCTCCCTTCCTCTTTCTCTCTCTCACACCAAATAGAATATTAGTTTAATTTAAATCAAATTAATTCATTGAAAAACAATCTAAACTATATTAGAAGAACGAATGTGTTTTTCTATAGATTTGTATTAGTTACGTACATGCTTACGTATACGTAAACATGTTTACATATATGTTCACGTATAGATGAACATGTTACATATATGTTTACATATATTTAAACATGTCTACGTATTATTTCATAGTGTAAGCATTTGTACACGTATGTATATGTTTAAGTAAACTTGTTTACGTATATGTATATGAAAACAAGACGTACACATGTTTACACATATGTACTTTTAAATATGTCAACATATCTGATTACGCATATGTAGGCATACTTACATACATACTTGTTTACATATACGTAAACAATTTTACCTGTAGATTTATGTGTAAGTAAACTTGTTTACATATATGCAAGCGATACACTATAAGAAAAAAGAAGCCATAAATGAATATATCTAAATAAATTACACTGAATAGATCTACAGCCATATGTAAACTTTCATATGTGTCACACCCTCAAAATCCGCGTGTGGGGTTTTACTGCGAGTCGCGTGACAAACCAGGATCTCAGTCATAGTTACTTAGAACGACTCTATATGAACTAACATTCAAATCCAGAGTTTAACTTTAAAAAACTACGAAAGCGTTTAAATAACCACAAAAACCCAAAACAATATAACATGAGTTAAAATGCGTAAACATACGCGCCAAGATGTTATGCAAAACCAAAGCATAAGTATTTAAATGAACATGATCAAAGCATTGTTCCATAATATGCTGACAACATTATCATGCGGACCCGTGCAACGTGCTCCTAGGCAATGGCAAACCTTAACCTGAGAATAGCATACTAAAAGAGTCAACATAACGTTTGGTGAGTTTAAGAGTTTGCGTTAAACAATAATTAGTAACAGTTGCAAAATATAAGAAGTGTATTGTAATAGATAGCTAGTCTATAAACAAAAAGTAATAATCATAGTGATTTCGTGATTGAAGCTGACTGTGTTACATTTGTTGCCTCCTGCCACGACTTACCAGGTCGTGACAATGTTCGTTAGGACAATATTGCACCCATTTGACCTCGAGTCGCACGGGTAGGGCTCGTCAGACCTAGTATTACTACCCAAAATTTCCTGCTAAATCATTATTAACAATCCGAAAATGTGAGGACTTTCCATGGTAATCAACACTATATTATAATATACACAACTCATATAAATAAAGCGTTTGTAAAACTAGTATGCTATCTCCTCCAAAAGAGAGTATGTAAGAAAAATGGGGCATGAACTCACCTGATGCACGTAAGAAATTACTTAAGGCTTAACTTGAAAGAAATAGTGGATAGACAACCCTTAGAGGTCACCTAGAACATACGAGTACATAAGTATGTGTACACAGAAATGATAATGAAACCCTAAGTGCTCTACAATCCAAAGAACTCATGGTTTTAGAAAGACAAGACACATTTGACCCAGTTAACCCGTTTGACCCGTTGGTGACATTATAGTTGGAATTTCCATTCAATCAGGCATACTAGTTCATCATACATAGATAACCATTACATTATTCAAAAGAATTCATGCCAACCAAGATATCTAACAATGATCTACAACAATACCCAACCATGGTCCTATCATTACTTACATAACCCTTTGCCATATGTACTCTCCAAGATGATCAAATCTCTAAATAATCAAACAAGCATTCATACAACCCAATCAACACATTCAACCATATTAAAAATCATCCATGAACATACTAGCATGATCCTAATGTCCCAAACATGCTCAAATCATCATTCTTAAGACTTTGTACAAATAAAGTTTCCCTTTTAGGAAAGCACATCCCAAAATCTTCCAAACACCCAATACATTCATGAATTCATTAACAATATACCAATCAAGCTCATATCAACATCTAGGCATGATTAATAACATCTAATCATCATAATTCATCAATCTTCATGAACAAAAGTTTCTAGTTTTGGTAATCTATGAACTACAACATTCATTATTAGGTTTCTAGCATTCATATCATCAATCTAACATCCATATATCATCACAAACCCATTAACAACATCAATTCATCATCAAGTCACCATATTCATGCAAATAAAGACCTATGAACAACGCATCAAAATCATAGCTTTCTTGCATAATCGACGTAAACTATCATCAATCTAACTAACTAACATTACAACATCATCAAACATCATTAATTTCATTAATCTTGAAAGTTCCCCAAATAAAAAGTTTCTACTTTTGACCTAATATGATCTAGACATCAAAATCCACACCAATACTTGCAATTAACACCGAATCTAGCATCAATTAGACAATACTAGCATGGAATCATCATCAATTTCAGATTATCTTCAAGAATTTTGAATTAGGGTCCATCATGCATCAAGAACAATAAAAACAATGAAAATCTAACCTTTAATCGCATAGGAATCAAGGTTTCATGCTTGCTACACGTTGGAATCCCTTGGAACTAATCAAAATCAATTGTACATATGTGTTATTGATCAAAGTCGAATTTTGGTGTGTGTATGAGAGATTGCGGCCGAAAATAGGGTTTGGGGGGATTAATTTTACAAAAACTAATCTTTTAGCACTTTTTAAATAGTTTTAACTACAAAATACCAACATTATTAATCACTAATAATAATCATATATATTATTTGCACTAGTCACAAAATACATGAATTAAATATAACATGTGAACACGTTACGCGATAAATTTCACAATTAATATTTAAATCGCGTAAACACATAAGCATAATACAATAATCACATTATTGATTAGATTATTATTAGTTTATCATTGTTAATTATTTTTAAGTCGCCAACGTTCAATGACAACTAGTATGTGCTCACGACACATGTATGCAAGACCTAACGAAACTAACGGAGTTTGGTAACGGAAAATTACCGGATGTCACATTATCCCCATTTTGAACGATTTTTCATCCAGAAATTGCTTTACATGGTGAGTGTTCCATCACTGGTTTACTGCATTGGCATAAGTAATCGAGTGAGTTTTGGGTGAGTTGTCACATGATCCCCATGTTGAAAAAAACTTCATCGCGAAATTTAATCAATACCTTCATATGCTAGCATAGCCTTTTCGAATAGTTAAGGATACTTAAGCTTCATCTGGTCCTCATGTTCCCACGTGAATTCTGATCCATGTCTCGAGTTCTAACGAACTTTGACTATGGGTATCTTGCTTTGCTTAAGTGTCTTCACCTCACGTTCCATCACCTCAACTGGTTCCTTAATGAAGCGTAACTGTTCATCTATTTGCACCTCTTCAAGCGGTACCACTATTGTTTCGTCTGATAAGCACTTCTTCAAGTTTGAGACATGAAATACATCATGATTTCCACTCAGCGAGTCAGGTAGGGCTAATCGATAGGCCATCGGACCTATCCTTTCTAATATCTCAAAAGGTCCAACATATCTCGGATTTAGCTTTCCTCTTTTACCAAACCGGATCACGCCTTTCCATGGTGAGACTTTCAATAAGACTTTTCGCCAACCTGGAACTCTAAAGGTTTTGTAAGGATTCCTATAAGACTGATGCATCCAAAACACTCTTAAGTCTTCCTGCATGCTGCACAAAGTCTGAAGACAAAGTCTGAAGACAAAGTCTGAAGACAAAGTCTGAAGACAAAGTCTGAAGACAAAAGCTGAAGTAGAAATGCTTCGGAAGTTTTACAACAGAAATATTCTAAGTGTAAAATCTTCCGAAGCAGAAATGAAGTCTTCCAAAGCTTTAGAGACAAAGTCTTCCGAAGCCAAAGAACCAAGACAGATTCTTCCGAAGACTTTTATCAAACATGCTTTTATCTGATGTACTTTTTCTGTAAAGCTGAACCACTTTGCCGCTGCCCATTCTGGTTGGTCACCAACTTGTATGAGTTGGTGAAAAGGTCCATGCTTTAGGAAAACTGTACATTGAGGTCTTGAGTCAAACCTTTCTACTTTATGTACTTTTATCTTTTTATAATATATTTGGATGTGAGCTATGGCATGTCATAGTCACTACTCTACATGAATTTTGTTGTCTAGTTCATGTATCCAGCTGGCCTTCAAAGTATGGCCGTCTGTAGGTTGTAGTATATAGTGTCTCAAGTCTTGTAACTTATGTATGCATGTAAGCTTATGCTTGAATACTTGTAACTTTGAACTTGAGAAGCAATATACAGCATACTTGAAAACCAACTACTTGTGTTGTTATTCTGTTTCTGTGTAGTTCAAAGTTTACTTGTGTTCTTTGCATCACCATAAACCAGTTCCCCATTTGATCTGTTAAGTATTCTAAATACACTCTCCTCATTGTGTTGTTATGTTGTAAGTGCCACCCTTCAACCGGTCCTGCAGGTTTCCATCGCTTATCAGCATAACTTTTTTGTCTGTCGCGTGCTCAACTATATGGTTCCTTATTTGTACAATCTTCTCAGTTGTCTCGTGCACCAATTCAGGACCCGTTAGCTAACTATCACCAATTTCAGCCCAACAAATTGGTGATCTACATTTTCATCCATGCAAAGCTTCAAATGGTGTTTCCTTTATGCTGGTATGATAACTATTGTTGTAAGAAAATTCCACCAATGGTATGTGAACTTCTCAGTTATTCCAAAAGTCAATCACACAAGCATGTAGCATGTCCTCCAACGTATGTATGGTCCACTCACTTTGACCGTCGATTTGCGGATGATAAGTGGTACACATGTCCAATCATGTACCCAAAGATTTCTGCAATGACTGCCAGAAGTGCGAGGTAAAACGAGCATCACTATCAGAAATAATTGACACCGGTACACCATGTCTCGAAACTATTTCCTTCAGAAGAGTCGGGTTAACTTTTCCATCTTATCCGTTTTCTTTATCGCCATGAAATGAACTAACTTTGTTAATCGATCTACGATAACCCATATCGTGTCACAACCAGTACTAGTCCGAAGTAGTTTGGTGATGAAATCCCATAACCCACTTTAACACTCAATCTTTTTCTCACTTCTCAATACATGTAAAACATATCAAATTCTCATTTCATAAAAACCATTCGACCTCATCTCTCTCTTGGTTTTCCTTTCAACCAAGAACACACACACAAATATTTTTGTTCATCTCAACAATCCGAAGAACAACAAGATTTCCAGCGGTGTTCGAAGATCTTTACTCGTTTCTAACCTTCTAAACCCTCTCATACGTAAGTAATATTAACTTTTATTAATTAAACTTTAATAAACTCATCCGTGTCTTGCTGTAAACGCTATTCTCACTTCTCTAACAGAAAGTTCCCTGCTTGAACCTCATAATCGTGGGACTCAAACTTCACACAAGGTATTATCCATTAACCCGTGAGTCTAGATGTTGATATACAAGAATTCTACCTTATAAACCCCTCTTTTATGTGTTGTTAGCAACATTTAACACACTTCAAAAAATCCTCCTAACCGTAGCTTATAATCTATTTAAAATAGTGAAACAAACATATTTATAATCTGGGTTTAAGGTTACAAGTGGTTAATAATGATGGGAATGTATCTAAGATGATTACATTAGCGTAAATGGCGAAAAACACCCGATTGTAGTAATATCTATGTACAACCGAGACTTGAGGATAGATTTCAGTAATTTTAGGACTTAGAATGTCTGGAAATATGAGTTTAAATGATTGGAAAACTTAGTAGGAAAATGGTATGGCTATGATACACTAGTTCGGTGACCCGGAATATGGAAATAATCGAAGAAACGAGCCATAATGTGAACAACTTAGAATCTAAAAATTTTCAGGCCTTAGAATTATTATTTTAGTATTATAAATCAAATTTGGTGAATTTTTGAGTTAATATGTAATTTCTACGAATTTATTTAACAAAGGTAAACGTAGCAGGTAACTAGAAACTTGTTATTTAAACATCACCAAATAGGATCTGAGATTTTAGAGTTCTAATAGACTCAAATAGGCTATAAAATCTTAAGAAAATTTTAGGGGTCAAAACTTGTAAACAGACAAACTTTAGGGTAGAAAATGTAAATTTTAAAACTTGAGGGGCCAAAAGTGTAAATTCTACATTTTAGTAGAATTTTAGCAACCTCATGACCAGAAACTAAAATTGGGATTATTAATATGTTAACAAACCTATAAGAACCATAAAACTTGTTATACACGTGCCAAAATCCTAACTTTCCAAAATATGAAACTTTTAACGTAAACTTTTAAGAAACAAAGCCATGTGTGTCTTTAACTATAAAATGACACTAAACTACACTTCCAATGATCTAAGAGCCTATAGCTTATTACTTGAATTATGATTATAGGGTGCTAGGACTTGAAACTATCTGTGATTGTGAAACCTGACTGATACTAAGGTGAGTTCTCGTGTCCCCCTTTTTACTTTTGTTTTGGGGATGAAGCATGCTACTTTGAACTAAAACTTTTGTCTGTGTTATTATATGATGCTTATGTTATGAATATTGTTGATACCTGCTGATACTTTACTCACAATCATTAATTCTTCTATGAACCGCTTGTTTTATATGGGTAGACCTACTTGGGGAATCCCCCACACACAGTGCCTTCCTTAGGGAGGGGTACCCACGGAGATCCTGAGGAATCGTTTATGGCATATGACAGGTTTTTATAAGATACTATGGTGAACCATCCGGCAGGTATGGTACACTGTTTTGAGGCTCAGTTCTCCCTTCGGGGTTAACCGGTACAACTTAACATTAGAAGAGGCTAGTCGGGACTGAGTGCAGGGTTGATTGTGACCCCACAACATTGATAATTGATACTAAAACTTTAACATGTGGACTTTAAGAGTCCCCTTTGTTTTGAAACTTTAAACGCTTGAACTCTCTAACTTTTTAGTTCACACAAAACTTTTTGAGCATGTTTCAGGTAACCCTTGATGGATGTCTTGCTGGACTCGGGAGACTATTGGATGACCTAGTACCTTGACCTCATGGCATTAATTTATCCAGACTTAAATTTTTGAACAATTTGTATTGGTTGATATTTCGAATTATGTACTTTTGATGATGAAACAATTTAATGTAACCGGGCTAAGCTGTTTAGTCCCGGATTTTATTTAAGATAATGTAATGACATGTGATTTCTCTACTCGTGTGCTCTTATGATAGTTTGTTTCCGCTATCATATTTGTTGATAGTCTGTGACGTCCCACCCTCCATGGGCCCGGGGTGTGACAATTTGACAAACACAAAATGTCTATTTCAGTTTATTCATCTACATAATATTACACACTTAAAAATACACACACTGCCCACAAAAAAAATAATGTATAAATTTCCAGACGCTTGAGGAATACTACTAATTGGAAATTTGCGAAGGTGAAGACTAAAGGCGGATAGCAAGAATTTTTCCTCAACGAGAGTCAATTGAATCATGTTAGAAAGATTCATGTCAGACCAAACAAAACAGGTTGAGTCAAAAATATTTGTTAAATCCTAGCAAACTCCATGTATGATGACATGGCTTTAAGTAGTAATATTGGCAAACAAACCATAATAATAAGATACTAACCGCGTATAAGTTTAGGATATCAAAGGATCAAACATCAAAAGTCTAGGCGAGAAGATGCAAATCAGATTTTTGATTTTTCTTAAATTTCTTCTCTTGGTGTTGTCTTCTTCAAAACCTCATAAACGAATGTAAATTTTTTGGTGTGGGGTTGTCTGCCACACCCCTTCACAATCAAGTTTTAAAAAGTTTCATTCAAATCTTTTAACAACATCTGCTAATTTGTTCATTTATGTTTATTTGTTTATGTTCATTTTTGTTTGTTTGTACTTTTAATTTAAAGGGTTTTATATTTTATATTTTTATTTTGTTGGATATAATTTCTAAAAATAATAAACTCTACTTACGCTCTAAGTCTCCACCAACATCACTCATTTATATATTTCGGTGAATTTTGTGTAATGATTGTTATTAAAAATATAAAATTTGTTATAAAACAAATATATAATTGTTTAGATTTGTTTATGTTCATAAACGTTTGTGTTTTTTATATTCATGAATATTTGTTCGTATTCGGTAAGTTGTCGTGAACACTTAATGAACATGTTCATTTCCTTCATGAACAAACACAAACAAGAAACTTGTTCGATAAATGTTTATAAACACTTCATGAACCAAACACAAAAAAGACCCGTTCGTGTCATATAGCTCATTTACATCCCTATTTGTTGTAACAAAATGTCTTGACGGATTGAACATAACATATATTTTTCTTTGTAGCTCTAAATTTAAAAAGATTAACTAATCATTCTTTTTTGTTTTAGTGCAACCCAATCATTCAAACATTCAAACAAACAAACAAACAAACAAACAAACATATCCAGTGTATCCCGCTGAGGAGCAGGGTCTGAGAGGGGTATGTGGTGGCAAGTCTTTCCTCTATCCTGAGAGATAGAGAGACCGCTTCTGAAGAGACCCCCGACTCGTTAACAATGGCAGTAACCATAACAATTATAATACATATCACATATTACATATCACATACATATCACATATTACATATCATACATATCACATATCATTCAACACATATGTAAATATCACATGCAGAATTAGATAGTGCGCACATCAATAAAAAGCGACATGTAACAACCAAAAAGGTTAGTTGACGAAAAACTACACCTGACGCGCGAGGTCCCGCCACATGTAACCGTAACCCGTCCCACCCACAAATCCCACTAAAAGTCCTTAATTTTTATTCTACGCCTCCACTCACTCCTATCCTCGATCATGTGCTCAGATAGGTGCAAGTCTATCATATCTCGCCTAATAATATCATCCCAAGTCAACCTAGGTCTACCTCTACTCCTCCTACCCTCTACGCTTATGTTCTCTACTACTCTAACAGGTGCTGCCATCATTCTCATCTTCACGTGCCCAAACCATCTTAGTCTTCCCTCTCGTATTTTATCAGTGATACATGCCACCTCTAACCTCTGGCGAAAGACGTCGTTTCTGATCCTATCCAATCTTGTGTGTCCACACATCCACCTTAGCATTCGCATTTCTGCGACCTCTATTTGTCTCTCTTGCGATTTCTTTATAGCCCAACAGTCTGTGCCGTATAGCATAGCTGGCCGTACTACCATTCTGTATAGTTTTCCCTTTAGTTTTGGTGGGAACCTCTTATCACACAGAATCCTTGATGTTGCTCTCCACTTGCACCATCCTGATTGCACACGGTGAGCTACATCGCTGTGTATCTCTCCGTCTTCCTGTATATACGAGCCAAGGTATTTGAACCTACACGTCTGGGGACCGCCATGCCCTGTATACTGATTTGGGTGTCCACTTCGGCCTCACCACTAAAGTTACAATGCATGTATTCTGTCTTAGAGCGACTTATCCTTAAGCCCCTACGTTCTAGTGCTGCTCTCCACTGTTCTTATCTCTCATTAAGCACCATCTTAGATTCTGATATTAAGACAATATCATCCGCAAACAGCATACACCATGGGAATGGCTCTTGTATAGATTTGGTCATCTCGTCCAACACTACTGTGAAGAGGAATGGGCTCAATGCCGATCCTTGGTGGAGTCCCACTTCCACCGGGAAGAAGTCTGTGTCTCCGACAGGTGCTCGTACACACGTTTTTGCCCCTTCATACATATCCTGTATTATTTTGATATACCTCTCTGGTACCCTTCTAAGTCGTAGACTTTCCCAGATGAGTTTCCGCGGCACACTGTCATAGGCTTTTTCTAGGTCAATGAATACCATATGTAGGTCTCTTTTTTTTCTCTATATTTCTCCATTATCCTCCTTATAACGTGTATAGCTTCTGTTGTAGAGCGTCCTGGCATAAATCCAAATTGGTTTACCGCTATCTGAGTTTCTCGTCTAATTCTCGTGTCAACAATTCTTTCCCATAGTTTCATCGTGTGACTCAATAGCTTTATTCCCCTGTAATTTGCGCAACATTGGACATCTCCTTTTTCTTATATGTGGGGACTATGACACTGCTTCTCCACTGCTCTGGCATCTTTCCTATCTTAAAGATAGTGTTGAATAAGTCCGTTAGCCATTGTAGGCCCTCATCTCCAAGGCACTTCCATACTTCAATCGCAATGTTGTCTGGCCCCACCGCCTTAGCCCTTCCCATTTTCTTCAAAGCTCTCATAACTTCATCGACTGTGATGCTTCTACAGTAACACTTGTTTTGTTGTGTCGTTTGAGTTATTTCATCGATCTCCGTTTGTTGATTACGGTTCGTTATGTTGAGAAGGTTATCGAAGTATGTTTTCCATCTCCCCTTGATGTCTTTCTCCCTCACCAAGACCTTACCATCCGCGACCTTTACAAACTTCACCATTCTCAAGTCCTGTCTTCTACGTCCCCTTTGCCTTGGCAATCTTAAACATGTCATGTTCACCCTCTTTCGTCTCTAGTCGCTTATACATCCTCTCGTATGCTGTGTTTTTTGCCTCTGACACAGATTTATTCGCCTCTCGTTTAGCCTCTTTGTATTTATCTTTTAGCTCTGCTCGTTCTTCCTCATTGTTACAGCGTAAAGGCTCTTTAAAACTTTGTTGTTTAATTCTTATCTTCTCCTATACATATTCGTTCCACCACCAGGATTCCTTATGACCGACTGTCCTATTTGTTGTAGTCCCAAGCGTTTCCTTAGCTGCTTGAATGACTCTAGTTGCCATAGCTTCCCACTTTTGGTTGGCGTCTTCTTGTGGCCCACTCAAGTTCATTGGTATGATTTTATCTCTAAAGATGGTAATCTTTTCATCTTTGAGTTGTCCCCATCTTATTGTAGGTCTACTTCTCTTAGTTGGTTGGACAATTGCTCTCTTCATTCGTAGATCTGCAACCAACATGTGATGTTGAGTGAGTACTGTCTGTCCCGGTATTGTCTTGCAATCCTTCCACGAGCTACGATCTTCTCTCCTCATCAACAAATAATCTATCTGTGTGTGTCTCCCGCAGCTGCTAAACGTAATTAGATGCGAGTCTCTTTTCTTGAAAAATGAATTTCTGATGCTTAGTTCATGCGCTAATGCAAAGTCAAGAAGCTCCCTACCGACGTCATTCCTCAGACCATACCCAAAGCCTCCATGCACTAACGGGAAATGATCGTTATCCTTACCGATATGCTCATTAAAATCTCCTCATATGCATATTTTTTCTTGTCGCGGTATGTCTCCCATAACGTGATTTAAACTCTCCCAGAACTTCTTTCTTTCCGTTTCCCCTAATCCAACTTGTGGTGCATACGCACTAACTACAGCCACTACTTCGTCCCCTATTATTATCCTTAACGACATAAGTCTATCGTCGTATCTTCTAATCTCCACTATATTATCCTGAAGTTCTTTGGCAACTAGAAAACCTACTACATTTTTTGTTCCATTTGACCCTGAATACCATAGTTTATACCCATTACACTCCTTTGCCCTCCCACCCCGCCATCTAGTCTCCTGGAGGCACGCTATCTGAACCCTACGTCTCCTTAACACGTCTATTAACTCTAATAACTTACCAGTAAGGGTTCCTACATTCCACGATACCAGTCGTAATCTATAACCCTTTTTCCCTGTAGTTGCATCTCTCGTCACCGAACATGATCTAGGGGCAGCATAATGTCTCCTGTTACCTATTATACCTCACTCACTCAGCGTGACAAGAAACACATTAAAAAGAGGTTGCCACACTAATAAAGCATAAACAAAGCAGCCACTCACGCAAGATCAACACAACACAGGTAACACACAATCAAAACCAGCAGCAGAAATATATCAAGTCACAAGACACTGTAATAGGCACAAGAATAGGGGATGAACTCTCACTGTTTAAACTAGAATGCTGGTACTCCTAAACCAGCCAAACAATCTAAATGAAAGAAATATATATATATATATATATATATATATATATATATATATATATATATATATATATTAGAGCAGAATACAAAGTTATTCCAGAACTAAACAGGAAAATATAAAAGGATAGAAAGATCTGACAGTGGGGGTTTCCCAAGTTAGGGTTCGCCGAGCGAGTGAAGTCCGTAACCTTCGAGGGTTAAAAGGCTCTCAGAAAACCAAGAGGACGGTGAGGTGGCTGCGATGGTGGTGGTGGTGCTGGTGGCTAGCGGTAAGATAGAGAGCAGGGGCAGCGCGGGCGTTGGTGGTTAGCGGTGAAGGCGACAGTGGTGAGGGCGGAGGTGGAGGTGGGTTGCCCAAGAATCGACCACCAAGAAACTCAAAACCAAGAATCCCCAAGGATCGCCGGTAGTTCAAAGAAGGTTGCAGATCGACCACCGGGAAACTCAAAATTGCATATCCGCAAGAATCCCCAAGAATTGCCGGTGGTTGAAAACCCAGATCGGTGGTTCTACCCAGGAAGAACTGTGTGTGCGATTGGGGATTGATAGTGGAGGTATCGACCTCTAAAACTCCGATTTCGCAAGTAATTTCAGATCAAACGAGTTAGTCGACGGTCGACGGGGGGTACTCACCGGAGTTCGCCGCTTACGAAGATTACCGGTGGTGATGGTGGTGACCGGTGACCGGTGCCGGTGGTGGTGACCAGAGACTGGAGGTGGAGAGATGGAGCAGAGAGAAAGAAGGAGAGAGAACTTGAGTAACCTAAACCTATATCTAGAATTAACAAATTAAACATATATTAGGAGTTTGAATATAAATATATATATATATATATATATACATATATATGTGTGTGAATCCAAGGATCTCAATTCAGGAATTATCAGTATTAAAATAAAATCAAATTAATGATCGCGGAATTATCATTAATAGCTGTTTAGTTGTGTTAATGATTATCGAAGAACACAAACACACAGACACAGTAAATACGAACACAATAATTATTCAAAAGTATTTCATTAATTATCAAGTAATGATTACAAAAGAATAATTGTGAATAACTATGAACAATGATTTCTGTGAATCGAATTAATGTTGTTGCTGATGTGACGGCGGCTAGGGTTGCATGATGATGTGATGCTTGACAGCCGTAATATTGCTCGATTGTGTTCTCCTTTGATGTGAAACCTAGGACTCGTATTTATAGGCACGCATGTTTCTGTTAAGGAAACAATGGATCTCTTGGGAATCACACAGCTGTCAGATTGACTAACAGCTGTCACTTTGAAAGTTGACTTGTTGATTAATAACACTTGTACTTAGAAAAATACAAGTGTTATTGCTTCGTGGAAACTTGGTCATCCGCAGATCTTGTTCTTCCGCAGGTGTCTTGATCCTTCCGAAGCATGACTTGTTTCTTCCGAAGATAATGTACCTTCAGCAGCAATCTTGTATATCCACAGTAGTTCACACTTGGATCTCTTGACTGGTGGATAGTTCATCCGTAGAAGATCTTCGGATGTAATGTTAGTAAGAAATATATCTACGGAAGAACAAAATGTTCATCCGTAGATGTTTCTTACACTTGGTCAATTTTCAAGAAATTAACTAAGTATAATATTTGATCCTGCAATTAACCAAAGTAACACACATATATATATGGGTTAACCTATATATTCAATGCACATATATGGTTAGTTACAATCATTAATTACAAGACTTGATTAAAGTTCTAAGCCTATACAAATGATCTAGACCTATACTATCTAGATCCAACAATACTCCCCTTAGGCTTAGATCCTTGTAATCAGTCCTTCAAAACTGCAAGCTCTTTGACTCTTGATATGATTTTGTTGTGGAAGTAAGATACAGCAGCCTTTTGATCATCATATTTGTACTTGATCTCCATCTTTGTTAGCTCATTCCACTCTTCATCACTTTCACCATCATCACTGGATGATACCTTCACAGTAGATATATCTACTGAAGGTGTATGTTTAGGAGATGTGGGCTTTTGCTTTTTGGGTGAACCTTCATCTTCAATTTTCTTCTTGATGGAGCCCAGGTACTTTCTCTTTCAATTTCTTCTTGATGGAGCCCAGGTACTTTCTCTTCCGTGAATAAAGAATTAAGTCCTTTGGAACCTCAGAAGATTGTTTTGATTGTTTGATAGCTGGGACATCATTTGATTCCAATGTACATATTTTCATTTTTAGCTGTTCAATCTCTTCATCTTTTTGCTTGATCATTTCAGCCTTTTCACACAAAGATTCATTTATTAGATCCACTTTTGTTGCCAGCTTTTCCTTGTCAATCTTCTCATACTTTACACGTTCTTGTAATTCTTGTTCATGTTGAAGCAGAGCATCAATCACTTCATTATTACTTTGTGCATCAGTTCTAAGCATTTTCAGTCTGGCTTCTTGCTTCATCAGCTCTTCATCTTTCTCTTTGATTATCCTTTTTAGCTCTTGGATTCTTTGTTTTCTTTTATTTGATTTGAGCACCAACTTATTGTACTCAGCAACCAAATAGCTTTTGCTCACAGGGATGTCTTTATCACTCAGATCATCTTCATGATAAGCAATCACATCCACTTCCTTTTCTTTTTCCTCCTTTTCAGCCTCTGACTCAATCTTATTTTCCTCAGTAGGAGCTACATCAGCTGAACTGGAACAATGTTCACTCACTCCTTCATTGGGTTTAAGTTGTTGCTGATCCATGTGTTGTTGATCAGAAATTGGTGACACTGGTGCAGTGTGATCAGACAGCACTTGGTTCTCAGAGTTGGTGACAGAAACAGGAATAGTACTAGCTTGAAACATCAACTCAGTCTCACCAGAGTGAACAGAAATTTGAGACTGAGTTATGTCCACAGGCTCAATGTTAGCACTTTCCGGGGATGTAAGTTTAGGTGTTGGTGGGAGTGGATGAATAGGAGATATGGTTTGGAAGGGTGAGAATGGTTGTGTATTTTGTGAGACTAGGAGAGAAACTGATGGGGATTTTTGTTGTTAAAGAGAAATAGGCTGGGTGTTTTGAGAGGAAGAGGATGATAGTTGTTGTGGGGACTCATGTTGTTGAATGGGTGAGATAGGATCAGAGTGTATGCTGATTGGTGATTGATGTTGATGAGGGGATGGTTGGTTTGGTGAGTGTGAGCCTTGATCAGATCCAACAAATGATTCTTCTTCTTGATCTATCCATACCAGTTCTTGTGAAATATCAGCATTAACATCCACCACATGAGCAAACATTGGCATGTCTTCTCCTTGATATTTTCCACTGATTTTGTTTAGTACAGATCTACCCAGATGGGCTTGTACAAACACATCCCCTTCTCTTGCAATCCTTGGGATTTCAGCATTGATCACCAGTTGCAGGAACCTTGGGAACATATACATTTTATCACTCCTTTGAAGATTCACTTGATCACACAGGCAGTTGAAAATGTACTTAGAGTAATTATATGTTCTTCCCTCAAATATCCCTATGATTCCTGATGAGATGTGTCGAGAGAACCTATCTAGCCCTGCCTTTCTGTTTGAGATGCACTTTAGATGAGTGTGGCATAGGAACTAATAGGGCTTGCATAGCCTTCCCTTCTTGATCTCGCCTTTCTCAAAATCTCCATCATAACCCATCAAGTTGAACACCTTCTCAATGTATTCATTCTCAAATACATCAGGGTGCCCTACGTCTCGATCACCCAACTCAAGACATCTTCTGATTGTGCGTTCATTGATCCGTATTCTTTCAGTAAGGATCTCAACAACAATCACTTCATCGTCTCCTTCTTGTTCAACTCGAGCCGTGTTCCAGAAATCGATGATGTGTGATTGATAAATCACAGGCTCTGCCGTTAAGGCATAGAAGAGCCTGGACCGTCGAAGATATCTGATGATATCTCGACATCCTTCAGCAGCAGGATCATCAGCATTCAAGAATGCGCACACATTATGCTCCTTCGCGAATCTGTTTGCCATCTGTAAATATAAACGAAAATCGGTTTAGCATTAGTGTAACTCATATGAATTCGAATCGTTTTAATGACATTCAAGGATTAACCAGTTCTGTACTGAAGATTAGAGCATGATTTACCTTCGCGACAATGATAATCGATTACTGAATAATGATGTTTATGCTTTCTTGGAACGGATTTTTGAAAGTTTGAATAAGGGGGAAGTGTGCGCTTTTCTAGGTTAGAAAACTGAAAAGTGCTCTGAAAAGTGATTAATGAATTCTTAGAGTCAAAAACCTTATTTATAAGAGGACACATTAATTTCTTTTATTAATTATGTTGGGCCCACTTCCCATTTATCTCTTTCTGTATACCAAGTTTATTCTGGATGCATCACTTCTTCCGCAAAACATCCGCGGAACCTTAACATCTGCGGATGTCTTAACATCTGCGGATGCCTTAGCTCAAATGCAATACCTCGTTACTAGCACATCCGTAGTTTACCAATCCTATGATTATGCAGTTACACTGTTACTCTTACTTCTGCTGAAGCAGAAATTTCACTGTTACTTCTGCGGATGAGAAATATTACTGAAACTTTTGTGGATGCAGAAATTTCTACGGATGAGAAATATTACTGAAACTTCTGCGGAAATTAAAGTTGTCAAAACTTTAAATGTATGATATCTACTAAGTGGAATCATGTGTTGATATTGGACATTGTTGACGTTGTTTGCATGGCAATTACGTACAAGAAAGCAAGTGTCCTGTATCCTGCATTCAAGTTAGTCTTCAAGTTCCAATTCCTTCAAAGTGAATTAATAGCTTTTTATTGATTTTCATGCATGAACTACTCCCTCTAAATTTGTGATTAATGTTAAAATGTTGCATTCATCATAAATTTATGTTAGAAATAGGCATGAAAGGCATATGACAGTCTAAATGAGAGGTACTCAGTTAAGAGGACAAATTAAATAAATGACTTAAATGATATAAGCATGCATATATATAGAGGGATCATACTATGACTCTAGGCTTCTGCTGATGTTGATTATTTGAATACTAGTTGATCTATTGCACACCTGATTGTAAGTATATAGGTCCACTTAAATTCATACATGAGTAATGTATCAACTAGGCATGCTGTTTATCATGTTTTGAAGTTTGTTAATCAGTAACTGTCATGTGCCCCACATTCAATTCTCATTAGAGTTTGTCCTCCGTAGGTGAGGAAAATCACCACTTTTTCACACTTATTGACTATGTACATTAAGTTATAAGTTCTATCTTGAGACATATTACAGTCTCATTAATGCTTTGATGTTTAAGCTCTTTAAATTGATGTACATTTGATCACAAGTGAGTCTTTTGAGAGCTGAGATATGATCTTCATAGTCACCAGGTCTTTACTTTCGTAAACAGAGGTGAACTTAACCCAGGTCTTTGTTTACATAAAGAAGAGGGAAAATGAAGATCACACTCTTTAATCATATTCCCAGGTCTTTGTTCACACAAAACAGAGGGAATATGACTTTGCAAAGATAGAAGATTATAAAGTATTTTACATAGTGTGCTTTGGTAAGTGATTTGATCACATCAGGAGATGACTTGCTTTCCTGATCCTCAAAATGGAGTTCCCACAGACAGTTACCTGTTGTATTTAGTTTGGCATGCTCTTAGTGTAGTTTCCACTCAAGATGAACCTACTCACATATCAAAATGTTACAATTCAGTTTGAGTTTTAGTTAAAAAAGCCAAGCATAGTGTACTATCATTTCCCATACATATGACATGCACAAACATTCTAACAGACACTTAAATCATCCCCAACAATTACTCTACACAAGGACAGTCATATGCTTTTGAGGATTTAGTCTAAGTTAATCATCCCCAAAGATTCTATCAGAAAGTTAAATCTAACAGAATCAAAGGCTTTAGTGAACAAATCAGCATTAACTTGATTAAACCCTTTTCTGAGCAGTCTCTTAGAAAATGATATCTGATTTCAATATGTTTTGTTTACTATGTTGAACTGGGTTAGTAGTGATGAACATAGCAGCTGAATTGTCAATGTGAATTGGTGTTTGAAGGAAATTGTTACCATAGTCAAGTAATTGGTTTTGCAACCAAAGAACTTGAGAGCAACCAGCTGAAGCAGCTATGTACTCAGCTTCAGCTGTGGACACAGATACATTAGTTTGTTTTTTGCACTGCCATGAAACAAGCATTGGTCATAAAAATTGACATCCACCAGTTGTGGATTTTGTGTTGTTGTTGCATCCTCCATAGTCGCTATCTGAATATAAGAATAGACTGAAATCTCCATCTTTTGGATACCACAGTCCTAGAGCTGGTTTTCCTTTCAGATATCTGAATATTCTCATGACAGCATTCAGGTGAGACTCCTTTGGATCTATTGATACCTGGCACATACACACACAGCAAACATTATGTCAGGCCTACTGGCAGTTAAGTACATTAAGGATCCGATCATTGATATATACAATCTCTGATCTACTGATTTTCCAGCAGGGTCAGGCACAATCTTGTCTATTGTTGAGGCAGGTGTCTTGCATGAAGTAGTATCAACAAGATTGTACTTCTTCAAAATTTGATGAATGTACTTTTGTTGATTGATGAAAATGCCATCTGTTTTCTGATGAACTTGTAAGCCAAGGAAGAATGTCAATTCTCCCATAGAGCTTATCTGGAATTCAGATTTCATTAATTCTTCAAAGCTTTGACACAGTTTCTTGTTGGTTGATCCAAATATTATGTCATCTACATATATTTGAACCACCAAAAGATCTTAATGTTCTTGTTTGAGGAAGAGTGTCTGATCAATGGTCCCTCTTTTGTAGCCATTCTTCAGCAAGAAGGAGGATAATGTGTCATACCACTTCCTTGGTGCTTGATGAAGACCATACAAAGCTTTGTCTAGCTTGTATACTCTATGTGGATAGTCAGGATCCTCAAATACAGGGGGTTGAGCCACATATACTTCTTCATCAATTTTCCCATAAATGAAAGCACACTTCACATCCATTTGATACACTGTGAACTTCTTGAATGAAGCATAAGCTAGAAAGACCCTAATAGCTTCTATTCTTGCAACTGGTGCAAAAACTTCATCATAGTCTATCCCTTCTTCTTGAGTATATCCCTGAGCAATAAGTCTGGCTTTGTTTCTCACGATTATACCCCTGTCATCCAACTCGTTTTTGAAGAGCCACCTTGTTCCAATTGGATGCTGACCTTGAGGCAAGTCTACAAGGTTCCACACCTTTTGTTTTCTGAATTGTTGTAGTTCTTCTTGCATAGCCTCAATCCAGCTATTGTCCTTTAAAGCAGCTGTAACGTTTACAGGAACTGTTTGAGACAAGAAGCAGGTGAACAAGCAAATGTTTGCCACTCCCCCTTTGCTCCTGGTAGTTCTTTCATTCAGGTCTCCAATGATATTATCTGATGGATGAGACTTGTGAATTCTGCTTGTTGAAATAGTATCAAGTTGGATGGTGGACTCCAAATTTAAGAAATCCATTGAAGCAGATGGATTCAGCTGAGATGTTGAGTCTATGAAGTAATCAAATGGTTCATGTTCATTAGGATCAGCTTGAGCTTCAGTTGCTGCTTGGTCTTCTTCCGCAGGAAGTTCTACGGAAGCATTTTGTTCTTCCGTAGGAGTAACAGCAACATCTACGGATGGACATTTTGATCAGCAGGCAAGTTTTGTTGATTCAACACATCCTCTTCACCCCTAGGATCAGCTGTTGAAACAGTATTTACATCTACGGATGATGGAGGATCATCTGCGGATGTATGTACATGAGCTGCGGATGAAGGATTTGCTTCTCCGGAAGTATCTTCATGCTGCTGACTTGATTCTTGCTGTGGTGCAGTTGAAGAATGTGCCATTGGTGGATCAGCTGTCAGTGGCACTTCATTCAAACTTGGAGGAACAAATGGATAGCATGTATCAGTAGAAACTACATTGATCAAATATCCAGAGTTAAATGATTCTATTAATGCATCTATATCAAATAACCAAGATGATCCTTTTACAGTTGTTGTAAACATGGATTCATTAAAAGAAACATTAGGAGTCTCTTCAATAATGTTATGTTCTAGAATATAAACCCTATATGATTTAGATGTGGATGAATATCGAACAAAAAAACCATCATAGGCTTTTTCAGAAAATTTTCCCAATTGTTCTTTAGTATTTAACACAGACACATGACACCCAAAAGCTCTAAGATATCCTATAAAAGGTTTCCTTTTAAATAAGAGCTCATAAGGAGTTTTATTATGTTCTTTGACAATTAAAGTCCTATTTTGAACATTGCATGCTGTATTCACAGCTTCTGCCCAGAATGTGATGGGCAACTGAGAGTTAGCTAGCATTGTTCTGGCTGCTTCTATGAGAATTCTATTTCTTCTTTCAGCCACTCCATTTTTTGGAGTTCTTAGTGCACTGAATTGCCTTGCTATGCCTTTATTCCTGCAAAAAGAATCCAGTTCAGCATTAACAAATTCAGTCCCATTATCACTCCTGACAATTTTAACTTTTAAATCAAGTTGATTCTTAACCTTGATCACAAAGTCTATTAATGTTTCACTCTTATGTTTTAAGAAAAGTACCAATGTGAATCTAGTGAAATTATCTACTATGACCAAGCAATATTGCCTTTTTTTCAATGCTCATCACATTAGTTGGACCAAAAAGGTCCATGTGAAGCAATTTGAGTGGTGTAGTGTTAGTATTGATTAATTTGGATTTATGAGACACTCTATGTTGTTTTCCTTTGTAACATAAAGAACAATGATTTGAACAATGAAATTCTTTCTTTGGTAATCCATTGACCCAGTCATTTTTCACCAATTTATTCATGTTCTTCATGTTAGAATGAACAAGCCTTCTATGCCACAATTGTGATTCATCTTCTGAAGACTTAGATAACAGGCATGTCTCATGGCTGGTGAGTGTTGTGTTGTTCATATCCAAAACATAAGTATTTCCTTTTCTTGATGATTTAAGAAGGATCCATTCTGCTGGAACTGCAAAACCTGGCTTAAGAATGTAACAATTAGTGTTATCAAATAGTGTTGTGTAATTTTGATCACAAATTTGAGATACACTAAGTAAATTGTACTGCAAATTTTCACAGTAATTCACTTTTTCAAATGTTAACACACCATTTGTTACCATTCCTTCACCAACTATTTTTCCTCCCTTCTTATCCCCACCAAATGCCACATAAGAGGCATGTTTATGTTTGAAGTCATGGAGAAGAGAACAGTTTCCTGTCATATGTCTGGAACAACCACTGTTAACATACCACTTGTTGTCAGCTCTTCATGATGTTCCTGCACAGAAAAAGAAATCAATTAGAATTGACAACCCAAGCCTTAATTGTCTTGGGTTTGCCAACAGTGTCTACAATTGTTACTCCTTCATGAATTAATCTTGAAGTTTCAGTATTAATTGATTCTTTTTGATTTGATGGTGGTGAGGATGATTCTGTTGAAGATGATTCAGATTGTTGGATTTCTTCTTCCTTATCTGATTCTTTCTTCAACTTGTCTTGTTTTGGTTGATATTTTGATTTTGAGGATGCCCCTGAATTTCTGAAAGTCACTTTATCTTTCAATTTGGATTGAGGCACAAGAGTTCTTTTTTCAAAATTATCAAAGAAATCATCAATCACTTCAGTCTTCTTGTCTGACAGATCCACCTTTTTATGAGGTGTTTTAGACTGAATTGGTGCTTTCTTCTTCAAAGGCTTATCCGCAGCAGAGGATTTTTGCTTTGATTTTGGTTGATCTTTCTTCACCTTTGATTCTTTGTTACTGTCAGAAGATTGAGAATCTGATTCAGATGATTCATCAAGTGACTTCGTAGTGCTCTTTTTCTTGTTTTTTTGTTGAAATAACATTCCTGAGTTGAATGATTATTTTTGTTGCAAATTGCACAATGTTTGTTAAAGTAGCAATCAGAAGTTATATGATTGTTCATATTACATATGGAACAGTAACTGCTGAAGTAGCAGTCATCTGTATTGTGATTCTTCATATCACACCATTTGCAATATTTATCTTCTGAATTGTCTTCAGATTCAGACTTCTTTCTTGTTTTGTTGGCCTTCAACTCCTTTCCTGATGGATCACTTGATTTTTTCTTGCTAGGAGTATCATCAGCTGATTCTTGTTTACCTTTGACTGCTCTCTGTTGTTTGACATCCAACGTTTTCTGAGCATGTTTGTTGCCTGTTCTTTTTGTCACCTCATCCGGAGATATGACTTTACTCTTCCGCGGCTTTTCTACGGATTCAGCAGTTTTTCCCTTCCGTAGATGTTCAACGGACTTTGCTGATTTTACCTTCCGCAGATATTCTACGGATTCTTCAGATTTTTCCTTCCGCAGATCTTCAACACTTGAATGTTTCTTGTGCTTGGTTGAAGTTTGTTGCTTCTTACTTTTAACTGAATGAGATAAAGGTACCTCCTTACTTGATCCGTAGTGATCAACTTTGTGAAGGTTCAGTTCTTGAAGTCCTTCATTCAGTTCAGCAATCCTTTTGCAGATAGTCTTCAGCATGTTTCGTTGCTTTGGAGGATATTGCAGCTTTGATTCTTCAAGAACTTTTGGAAGACCAGTTTCAACTTGAACATTCTTACCAATGTTCAGTTGATCAATATCATGTTCATCAGAATCATCCAAGTCATCACATTTATCATAATCAAAATCTGAGTCATTATGTTTTAGTGATTCTGATTCAGAAGATTCAGTTTCACTCACCTCAGTTTCATTGTTAATATTTATTTCACTAGTTTTTATGTCAATTTTGGTGCTTGGCACAAAATGATTTGACAATGTGTTTGTCATTGTTTCAGGTAGAGTTGTGTAATTATCATTTATAGGTGGTGCAACAACATTATAACCCAACCCATACCTATTTTTTGATTCAATATGAGAGTTTAACAACTTCTCATATTGCTAAGATGATAGTTGAAACTTCTGAAGTTTCACTTCAGTAGATGCATGATCAGCCATGGATTTTGTTAAGGAAGTGGTCAGATGCTCAACTTGGGCTTTGAGGCTGTAATTTTCAGAAACATATTTTTCTAAATCCTTTTGCAAAGAACTAATTTTGATTTGATATAATTTATGTTCTCTTAAATGAGATTCATTTAAAATCATGTTTCTTTTACTTTGTCAGCCAACTGTTGAGCATGGACTCTATAACGTTCAACTTCCTCAACACATGATGATGAACATAACCTGTCTCTTACCTCTCTGGCCATTGGAGGAACTTTGTTTTCCATATGAGCCATTAATGCTTGATTCTCTTCCAAGACTTCCTTCTCATACATACTCCAGTCACATGTTCCATCTTGAAGTACGATCAGTCCCGACTCCTTTGAATTACTCGGTCCTGCTGATTCATTTGTGGCTGGTGGGGATGTATTTGTCAGCTATGGTTGTCTGAGCAGAGATTTTTGAGAGGTTGGTTGCTGGTGCTGATACTGCTGATGCTGCTGAGGGGGTCTCATCTCCGGAGGTGATTGTTGATTGCATTCTCTAGAAAAATGTCCATAGAGATTGCACTTGAAGCATCTGACCTTGGACTTGTCAACACCAATCTTTGATGTTTTACTAGCTGCAGCCAGATTCTTGTTTCTCTAGAGATATTGCTTAGCTCTGTAAGCAATCATTGCCATCTGCCATTGTAGATCCATCTCTTCCACTACATCAGGATGTAGTTCTTCCAAGTCTTGTTGGCAAATGTATGCTGATGTTAGTGAGCTTCCCAGGTATGCTTGAAAGCTATAACTAAAAGATGCAAAGCTGCTTTTTGTTCTTCAGAATCCAATATCACAGTGATTGGTTCTGACTGATTGTTTTGTTGAGAAGATTTTGCAGTTGCAGTAGTTGTCTCTCTTTTCTCAGCAGATCTTCCTTTTTCCTTTTGATTCTTACTTTGAGATGATTTCTTAGATGGTTTAGAGGCATAGAAACTGACTTCCTCTTCATCATCACTCAAAGTACAACAGTTATCACCATCATTATTTGAGATAAATGCACTTCCAGCATTTTTGGTTTCTTTGAAGTGATAAGGTGAGACATGAGTTCTCACACTCTTGTTTCTTGATTGTTCATCCGTTTCAAGAGCCTCTACTTTAGCAACCAGTGTGTCTAGGCCAGTTGTCTTAAGATCTATGGTGTTCTTGAACATGGACATAGTCTGCTTCCAACTTTCAGGCAAAGTATGGAGCATTTTCTTATTGAGTTCCTCAGTAGTATACTTCAACTCCAAGATGTTCATCTCAGTAACGAGTTGCATGAATCTATGGAGTTGTTGAGGAATTGACTCACCCTCAATATGATGAAAGGTTTCATATTATGATCTGAGGGTGTCTTTCCTGATGCTTCTGATCTCATCACTCCCTTCACAGAGAGTGTGAAGTATCTTCCACAAGGAGTTTGCTGTTTTATAATTCTCACATCTGATTAATATCTCTTCCGGTAAAGCCATACAAAGCAAGCTGTATGCTTTAATATCAACTTTAACCTTTTTGACATCATCAGGTGACAAATCTTTTGTGCTGATAGGCTGATTTTTGTCATTATAATCTGGCCCAAGAGTGGGTGGAATATAAGGACCTTCAGTAATGGACTCCCACAAGTCAGAATCAGTGTAGTTTATATGATTCCTGAACTTGATTTTCCAGGACTTGAAATCAGCTTTTGTTTCCAACTTTGGTGGTTGATATGATCCACCAAAAGTACTCATGTTTAATTAAACGTTATGAAACAAATCTTGAATGTTAAAGTAGACAAATCTATCAAAGACTCAGATCTAGTATTCAATTGTTTTGTATATAGATCTAAATCAATCAAACAATGAGAGAATACTTGCTGAAAGATTAGTTGCTGAATTAATTGTTTAACAGATAATTAAACAATTTTTAATACTGATATATCAATTGATTAAACTAATGAGCACTTGGCTCTGATATCACCTGTGAATTCAAGGATCTCAATTCAGGAATTATCAGTATTAAAATAAAATCAAATTAATGATCGCGGAATTATCACTAATAGTTGTTTAATTGTGTTAATGATTATCAAAGAACACAAACACACGGACACAGTAAATACGAACACGATAATTATTCAAAAGTATTTCATTAATTATCAAGTAATGATTACAAAAGAATAATTATGAATAACTATGAACAATGATTTCTATGAATCGAATTAATGTTGTTGTTGATGTGACGGCTGCTAGGGTTGCACGATGATGTGATGCTTGACAGCCGTAATATTGCTCGATTGCGTTCTCCTTTGATTTGAAACCTAGGACTCGTATTTATAGGCACGCATGTTTCTGTTAAGGAAACACCGGATCTCTTGGGAATCACACAGCTGTCAGATTGACTAACAGCTGTCACTTTGAAAGTTGACTTGTTGATTAATAACACTTGTACTTAGAAAAATACAAGTGTTATTGCTTTGTGGAAAGTTGGTCATCCGCAGATCTTGTTCTTCCGCAGGTGTCTTGATCCTTCCGAAGCATGACTTGTTTCTTCCGAAGATAATGTACCTTCAGCAGCAATCTTGTATATCCGCAGTAGTTCACACTTGGATCTCTTGACTGGTGGATAGTTCATCCGTAGAAGATCTTTGGATGTAATGTTAGTAAGAAATATATCTACGGAAGAAAAAAATGTTTATCCGCAGATGTTTCTTACACTTGGTCAATTTTCAAGAATTGACTAAGTATAATATTTGATCCTGCAATTAACCAAAGTAACACACATATATATATAGGTTAACCTATATTTTCAATGCACATATATATATATATACTGATGGTTAGTTACAATCATTAATTACAAGACTTGATTAAAGTTCTAAGCTTATATAAAATGATCTAGACCTATACTATCTAGATCCAACAATATATATATATGTATATATATATGTATATATATATATATATATATATATATATATATATATATGGGATGGATAAAATTAGAACATTTTTTATAATTGAAAACAGTGAAACCATCACTTCATAATTGATTTAACTTTTTAAATATTGAAAGTATATTTGAGTAAATTTCAATTTTATTTTTTGAGGTCATCATATATTCTTAATATAACTCCAAGTAATGTCGATGATAACGAAATAACTTACATATATGTAAGATGTATGAGGTACATATACGTAACTTTTAGTTGTACACTTAGCAACAGGTACTTATATATAAATAACCTCTACATATACATAACTATTAGTTGTACACTTTGTAACACGTAGTTACATATATGTAAACCCTAGTTTTCGTTTATAACATGGTTTTCAAGGGATATCTCCTCTCTATCTCTCTCTATACACACACATATATATATACATATATATACATATATATACACATATATATACACACATATATATATATATACATATATATATATATGTATATATATGTGTGTGTGTGTGTATATATATATATATAATATATATATTGTTATATTATTACTATAGGACTAACTATTCTTTTTAACTTATTATTTATGGTAAGTTGTTTTGCGAAACAGACTGTTGTTAAAATTGATGCAAGATCACATCCCAAAGGATATTGGCAAGACCCATATGACCAAAGCATTACTTCTGTGTCACCTCTTCCTATAACAAAAGGTCATTGTGACATGCTAGCAAAGACAAGAAACTACATATCAACAATGGATAGCAAATCTAAACAAAGACCTAATATGTTAAGTTATGATAATGATGAGAATCCAAATGGCCATAACCAAAATATTGATCCAAGAACAAACATATTGGTTTATGATAATGATATGGGTTTAGTAGGTAAGAAGAACGTTGATGAAGACTTTGAGCCAAGGCCAAACCTATCGGTTTATGATAATGATACATGCTTAAAAGGAAAAATGGCGCATAATGAAGAATTTGAACCAAGGCCTAACCTCTCGGTTTTTGATGACGATACAAATTTCAAGGGTAAAAGGACATCTGAAGACTTTGAACCAAGGCCAAACTTATCGGTTTATGATAATAATTCATATTTAAAAGGAAAGAAGATATCTGACCAAGAAGTTGAACCAAAGCCAAACATCTCGATTTATGATAAAGATACAGATTGAAAGGGTAAAAGCACATCTGAAGTATTTGAACCAAGACCAAATGTTTCGGTTTATGATAATGACGCATATTTAAAAGGTAAGAAGACTCCAAGAATTTGAACCAAGACCAAACGTTTTAGTTTACGAGGGTAAATTAAAGTTTCATGTCAAAATGAAGACCATTGTCAAATTCTAGTAATGTATTATAGAACCTATGAGTATGATATCTATGAAGCAAAAATAAGTAGCTTTGTGCTTGCCTTCAAATGTTATATTTGAATTAGGAGATGTTGGCTTGGTTTGTAAGTGTTTTTTTTACATGTTTCATCCATGAATCATTAATGAAATTTAAATATTTTATTTTAAAACTACCTTTCTGAAAAATGACAATACTAGAAATTACAGTAAAGTATAAATCTAACACTAGTTAATCCTATACATAAATATTAAATGGATACAATCAAGGTAGTAAAAATTGTGTTTCATATAATCGGCTAAAATCGCTTATTGCCTAGTAACCTAGGAATTTTTAGCTTACATATTGTACATAAGAATTTTTACCTTTTCATATCAACTCCGATAACTAATGAGTGATTGTAAATAGTAGTGGCAATGAGTTAAAAGAATATGTCAATACTAATGATTATAACTCAAAGATTCGTGTAATCTTCTTTTAACTCGTTGTAACTACTAGTGGCAATCTCCTTTAACTCAATACCACTACTATTGACGGTCACTTTTTTGACACGTGAGATAAAAAAAAAAAAAAAAAAAAAAAAAAAAAAAAAAAAAAAACTAGAGGCTGCGAATGGAAATAACGATCACTTACACCTCAACTTTGACGCATATGAACCACCTTTGGTGAGCCTATATACTTGGAAATAAATCACCATTCATAATAGTGATGACCCCTCCTGTGGTCACTTTTTTATTCACAAACCTTCAAACTAAAAATAACCACAAAATCATCATTTGTTGAAGAGTATGAAACAAGATGTTAATGATTCTTGTTGCATTCCTAGATGACAAACGAATGTGTAAGATTAAGATACGGTGACATTTTGAACCGAGCACCATTGAATGTTGTAGTGGTGTTGAATATTCGGCTATATTTTTAGTTGTTTTTTAGGTTGGGATTTTAAATATTTTTGGTTCTTTTAATTTTTCAATTAAAGGGATATAATTGTATGGTATAAATAGATCGTTCAACATCTAGTAACCTAAATTTCTAATATTAGTCAAGGAAATAAATTTTTCAAAAATAAAATTTATGGCAATTTTTTAGTATAAAAAATTATTCTAGTTTTGAATCAACCTTAACCACTACATATGTAATTGGCTTAATGTTGAAAAGACAAGCAATGTAATTTTTATCTTTAAAATATACGTTTATGTGGTAACCTCTACTAACCGTGTTCTCTCTTGGATCCGCAGCAAAACTAGCAACATACCCGATTTAACATTATTTGATCGACGGACTAATCAAGACATATTTGTCCCACACCTATTGTTCGGAAGTTTGTAAAGCTTCGGGAGTTTAAGTTTGTATAACATTATTTGATCGACGGCAATTTTATAGTGCTTCAGTCTTTCTTTTGTTTCTAAAGTGTAAGTGTGTTTTCTATATACTTTATTACTCAGGGGGTTAGACATAGTTTCTATAAAGTTCGTGTCATTATGTTACTATTAACAACTAACTATTGTTACTTAGGCAGGGTGAGATTAGATCAATTAGTTTTTCTTTTTCGTACATATGTGGTGAATCATAGTGTATGTGAGTGTTCTTGATGTATACAATCTTTCTTGAGTAGTTGATTTATAAATCTTATTGTTCAATCTTCTATAATTGTTTCATACGTGGTATTAGAGCCGGGTGATTGGCTCGGATTGTAGAAGACAATACAAGGTTGCAATCGAATCGAATAAATGGTGTCGACGAAGTTTGAGATCGAGAAATTCGATGGGAAAAATGACTTCGGATTGTGAAGGCTGAAGATGAAGTCATTCCTATTACACCAATGCATGGTGGATGCCCTCAAAGGGGAAGTCGGGTTACCTGCGACTCTGACAGACAAAGAGAAGAAAGATGTGTTAGAGAAGGCACGTACTGCAATTATTCTGAGTTTAGGCGATTGAGTCTTAAGGGAGGTATCTAAGGAGACAACAGTAGCAGGTGTGTGGATGAAGCTCGAAGGTTTGTATATGACTAAATCCCTTGCTAATCGTTTGTATCTGAAAAGCAACTATATACGTTTCAAATAGCATCTGAAAAGACCCTAGATCATCATGTTGATGAGTTAAACAAACGGGTGCTTGATCTGGAAAGTATAGAAGTCGAATTAGAAGATGAAAATCAAGCAATCATATTCTTGGCTTTGCTGCCACTGAGTTATGAACATTTTGTTGACATTCTGATGTATGGACGGTAATCACTATCAATGGAGGAGGTCCTGGCTGTAATTAATTCAAGGGGATTAAAACGAAGGTCAGATGTCGAAGATGAGACTAGGGATGGATTGTATGTAAGAGGAAGACCTGATCAAAGACAACAGAGGTTAAAACCTTGCACTAGATAAAAATCAAAGTTCAAACGTAGATGCTTATCGGTAACTCTGAAAAGCAACTCAAGAAAGACTGTCCGGAGAGGAAGAAGAAAACAACCAAAGGAACCCCAAACAAAAATTTTGGTTCATACTCCCCAGATGTCATGTGTGAAGGATATGAAAATGCAGATATGTTAGTGGCTCTAACAGAATCCAATGGCAACGAGTATGTCATGGATTCGAGGTGCTCATATCACATGACCCCTAATAAAGGCTTCTTCAAAGAACTAAGGATGGAATCTGGTGGTATGGTTCAACTGGAGATGGCAGACCTTACAACATAAAAGGAATATGAAAGGTATGTTTCATTCTTGATAATGGTACTGAGATTTAACTGCCATATGTGAGGTATATTCCTAGCCTCAAGAGAAACTTGATTTCACTTGGTACATTTGAAAGTATAGGATATCAAGTGTCACTTAAGAATGGGAAGGCCAAGATTAGTAAGGGTGCACTTACTATACTAGCAGAAACTAGGAGAAGCAATAACATCTGTTTTCTATATTGCAAAGTAACCTTAGGTAGGGCACCTGTAGTGGAAGACAAAGCAGATTCAGAACTTGTGTTATGGCTGTAAGGATTAGCACATTACAATGATCGATCTCGTAACGAATACAAGGAATATAGACATTAAGGATTGGATTGAACAATTGAAGGATGATAAACACAATGCAAATAACTTTGATATAGTATTGCTCTCTGATTTAGTAAGTGTTACACAGAACCTGAAATCAGGAAAAATCACAAAAGCTATTTTATTACAAAACAGAAACTCTATATATTCTAATCTAGAGTTCTCGTGTGAAGACTATGTTCTTACGTGACAAGTTGTCGCGCGGTAACTTGGCTTTTCGTGTGGCTTCAGATCTTTGTCTTCATCTTGATTTGATTGCCCGAGCCTCTAGGTTCAACCCCTACAATCTCCCTCTAGGCTCCGTAAATCAATGTTGTTTAGAAGTCCATTTCTGCAACCTTGTAACTGCCCCCATAAGCATACATCTTGTTATTCAAGGCCTTCGTGATGAACCAACCGAACTGCGTTGCTAATAGATGAACAGATTCATCACCTGAAATAGTACAAGCCTGCAGCCTCATCAAATCTACTCTTCCGAATTTGAGCAAGTCAACAGGGTCGATGACACAGTATTCCTTATCCACACAATGTATAATAGCACGCCTGGTATCCTTCTTACAACTCTATCATATTAGCTTGGACAATCTATTAACTGGCATAGGATCGTGGATAGGTATCTTCCTTACATACCAAGGACGCTTGTAAACCCTTATCCTCATTGGCTTGTTTATGTATGGATCTACACGGTTCTTATCATCAATGACTTTGGATTTAGCAGTTCTAAAATCTTTGAAGTTGGATTTGCTATGAAAGTATATCAGGTTCCTAATCTAATTACCTTTCTCATAACTGATAGGATTAAGAAATGGAACACGACCCATAGCGTATATGTTGGTACACATATCCCCAGTTCTAGTCTAGTGAGCTTAAATGTAATAGAACTTCTTCTTGTAACACATATGTAATGTTTAATCAATATAATGAAAAACTCTTATATATATGTTTGTTGGTTGTTTAATGTTATATCTATTATATTATTTATTGTTACACGCATATATGAAAATGTTATATAGGTTTACAGTTATTAGACATAGTTCTGAACCATTGAAGGTTCAAGAATGTGTTTAACTAAGTATCCTGATTCAGTCGCACGATTGGACCATGCGAATGGGCCAATCGCACGACTGAACCAGGTGATTGAGTCAATCGTACGATTGAGTCATAAGACTGACTCAGTCGTCCGAATGAACCAATCATATGACTCAGTCGCACGACTGAGCCAGTCGCTTGGCTCAGTCGTTCGAATGAGAGCTGTAACCTATAAATACCACTTAATTCGTGGAAAAACGTAACACTTCGATTATTCTCAACCCTAGCCGTCCCAGATCGCACAGAGCGTCCCTTCCAACTTCATAGAGCGTTTCTGATCATTGTTAATCAATTCTTAACGTTTTCTAATCGTTAGTATTGATCCGGATTACGTTCTCCCTGATTGGATCGCCAATCAAATAGAATTCCGCGCTATTTGATTCGGTATCACGTTGAATCAGTTAGTACTCCGTTGTACACGGTCCTAAAAAGTGGTAGCAGAGCTTTGGCTCTTGATTCTTCGTGGATTCAATCTCGTTTTGGAAAAAGTCAACGTTTTTAAGCGAAAAGATCCATTCTTTCTGCTCAAAATCAAGTTTTTACGTGTGCATGTTCTGAAAATTCAATCTTTTTCGAGTTACAGCCGTATAGGGAGTAAAAACTTGCGTTTTAGGTCAAAGTTTGTGAAAAACCTCGATTTCAGCAGTCTCAGTCGCACGATTATCTCAATCGTACGACTGAAGTCTAGTCGCCCAGTTCAATTGTACGATTGAACTCAGTCGCTTGTTCAATCGCCTGGTTGAGTCAGTCGGTCTGTCCAGTCGCTCAAGTGTCACAATCGCCTATCCATTCGTATAATTGAGTTCAATCGCACACTGTTTGTGTCAGTTGCCTCTCAGTTGTAGACTCTAGTCACCCAAACAGTTCACTCTTCAAGTTTAAACTAAGACAAAATGGACTCCGAAAATTTTGCCTTCTCAGCCGGAAAGGACTCTAGAATTCAGAATCTTCTATTACTGGAAAATAAAATTGGAAACCACAATAAACCACCTAAACTACTGTCTATTGATGAATTTCCTCAGTGGAAACAAAGATTTGAAATTCATCTAAATGGTGTTGATACAAATTTGTGGAACTCGATTGAGACTGGATATAACATGCCCGTTGGTGCTGATGGAATACCATTGACTTTAAGTGGACTAAGTGATGCACAAAAGGTTGCCTATAATGCTGAAAAGAAAGCTTATGCAATGTTGACACAGTCAATTCCCAAAGACATCTTCCATCAATACTCAGAGCACAAACAGAGAAAAAAGTTATGGGACACTCTTGAGAAGAGATACGATAGCAATTCAACGCTTAAGTCACTGAAGGCTAAAGCGTTGAAGGAAGAGTTTTACAACTTCTCGTCTATTGGGAATGAAAGCTTGGATGAGATTATTGATCGCTTCTACCATCTGATGAGTGAACTTCACACTCATGGGGTTAAGACGTCTAAAGAAGATAAAGTTGCAAGCTTGGCTGAGGGTCTACCAGAGAAGTGGGATTCCTTTATTTCACTTTACGCTATAACTCAGTTTTAGAGACTTTGGATATTAATGACTTCATTCTGAAACTGAGAGAGGAAGAGGTCCGACACAAGTATAGAACGAAGAAAGGAGCTTACACTCAAGATCCATCACTCTACAATATTACTCCTACTTCTACTTCTACTTCCAAAGCCTCCAGTGCTCCTCTGCAAACTGCTTTTGTGTCAAATGCATCACCATCAGCTGATCAAGGCTCATCATCTGCTAGTGAGTCACATGGTGCATCTGGGGTTCTACAAAGTCCTATAGTTACCCAATCAACGAAGTTAATGATGAAAATTTGGGAAAAGTAACTGTAGAGGTTGCAAAGGAACACATGGATCTACTTGTTGCGGTAGTTCATTCCTATGATGGTTTAGTGGCCGGGAAGATTGGAAACTACCACCTGGCTGATGAAGACTACGAGCAGGTGGATGAGAACGAGTTGGAATGGATGGACATAATGTGGGCTCTAGCAAGTGCTGTGCGACGAGCTAAGAAGTTTGTGAAAAAGGCGGGACAGAATCTAGTGGCTACCAAAGATACTACATTTGGTTTTGACAAGTCCAAAGTCACTTGCTTCAACTGTGGAGAAAAAGGCCACTTCAAGAGGGAATGTGTAAAACCAAAGAAGACTGGCAACGGGAATCCATTCTTATCTTTCAACAAAGAAGATAAGGAGAAACAGACAGTTCCAACAAGCAGTGACTCCAAAGCTATGGTTGCTCAAGGTGATGAAGGACAGGATTGGTCCTTCCGATTCTTATCTGACAGTGAAGCCAACATATCATCAGTTGAAGATTTAAATGAAGACTCAGCAAGTGAGGGGGAGAGCTCAGCTGAGATTGATACTGCTGAAATGGAAGAGACTTTAGCTGCTGTTAACCAAATCGTTGAGAATGAGCTGAATGCTGAATCTGAAGCACAAGCACAGTCTCAAAATGCTTTCATGGCCGGAATGTCCACATCTGCACAGGTAGAATCAAAAGATGAACTGTTTGCTAAACATGCTTGTGTTGAATGTGAAAAATTTAGGGAAAGCATTGACTTAAAATTTGCTAGGTTATTAGATCACAATGATAACTTAGTAAAGGACTTAAAATTGTGCACAGAGGCTAACAAAGTTTTAAAACAAAATGAAAGCAGTTACAAGGAAAAGGTTGAGGCATTAAAGAAACAATAAAAGAGACTGAAGTTGTTGCCTTCAACCAAGAGAATGATATTAAATTCTATTTAAAGACCATTGAAGAAACTAAAAAGGATAAAGCAGTTTTACAAGTTGAAAATGAGTCTTTAAAACAAAAACTTCATAGTCTTGCGAGCTCCTCGTATATTTTGAAAAACTTGGTTAAGGAACGCAACAATGGGGAGGGTTTGGGTTATAAAGTTGTGCCCCCACCACATGAGATTCTTTTGAACACCAAACAACTTCCAATCAATAATAATCCAATTAAAGATCATGTGGTGACAACTCCTCTGGTCAGTGACCCGGACACAGTAGTTAAGACTGTTTCTTCGGGTGCTGATCAGAAACCCTCAACTTCAGGCACAACTGGAAATGAAAAAAGGGTGGAAGAGAATGTTCAAGCATCTCTTGGGTTGGGTTCTAAGTTACTAACACACAATCCAAGATTTCAAACCCACTCAAAATAAACCAGTTAAGAAAGATAACACTCATCTTCAAAGGCAAATAAATCATAATGTTAAACAAGTTAAGTTTGTCAAGGAAGGTGAACATCAAAAACCGAGACCAAAGAGCACATACCTAAGGTCTACTCCCCACCCCACAAGAGATCTTCTAGTCCCTTTGAAAGGAGATCCTGTTATGCTTGTGGTAAACGGGGTCACATATCTTCTAGTTGTCCCGCTATCAGACACCTAGGGTTAAAGTTGAACTGGACAAAGAAGTTACTCAGTTCCCAAAACAGAGATCTAAGACCCCTGTTAGGTCTAACACACCTGCTAGGTCTTACACATCTCCTCAACACCACATCCAACACAGACAAGTCATTGGCAAGTATGTGATGCCTGAGGTGAAACCAGTTTTAGAAACTAAAACAAAGGTTCAAACTGTTAATCAATCCACTGTCTATCACAAACAATCTTTTCATAAAGATGGTATGTGGAAAGCTAAAATGTCTGATGTGTCTGATAGCAGTGACAAACTGAAGGTTGAGGTCCCACCAACTGACAAAGGACAGTGGGTAGAGTTCATAATGTGTGATGCCTCTGGGAAACCCAAGCCAGTTAAGGCTTTGGTCCCCCTCCTTAACTAATTGTTTTCAATTATGTGCAGGTTGTCCGCTACAGTGCTACTACCAATACATGGATTGTAGATAGCGGAGCTTCCAGGCACATGACAGGAAATAAATCTCTCCTTTTCAATGTCAAACAAATTAAAGGGGGACACGTTTCCTTTGCTGGTAACAAAGGAGGATACATTACCGCTCAAGGCGAAGTAGGTAATGCAAAGGTAAGATTCGACAAAGTCAATTTTGTACAACAATTAGAAAACAATCTGCTTTCAGTGTCTCAGATATGTGACAAGGGCTTCAAAGTGATGTTTGACAATCACAAGTGTTACATACTGAAGAAAGAGATGGAGATTCCAGAGGAGCAGGTCTTAATGTCAGCATCCAGGTACAATGATTTATATGTATTGGATATGTCTAATGCTTCTTCCTCTGAGTCTACAGTTCAGTGTTTCTTATCCAAAGCAACAGAGAAGGAATCCATCTCATGGCACAAAGAATGGGACACATTAATCACAGGAAGATGAATCATCTGATTCATAACAACTTAGTTGATGGAGTTACTGTCAAGAACTTCAAACTTCCTGATTTTTGTGTCTCATGCAAGAAGGGAAAGCAGACCAGAAAATCTCACAAGACCAAGCATGTCAATTCTATAGAGATGCCCCGGAGCTACTGCACATGGATCTATTTGGTCCTGTAAGCACAAAGAGTATAGCAGGAGACTAGTACTGTTTTGTAGTCACAGATGACTACTCACGCTTTACTTGGGTGATGTTTCTGAAAGCTAAGTCAGAAACGTTTGAATCATTCAAGGTGCTAGTCACGACGCTGGAGTCACTCTACAACCTGAAGGTTAGGAAGATTCGTTCAGACAATGGCACAGAGTTCAAGAATCAGTGGATGGATGCTTTCTGCAAGGAGAAGGGAATTGCTCATCAGTTCACCTCAGCATACACGCCACAGATGAATGGAGTTGCAGAACGAAAGAATCGGAGCTTGATAGAGACTGCAAGGACAATGTTGGCAGATTCTAAGCTTCCAGTACAGTTCTGGAATGAAGCAGTAGCAAATGCTTGCTACACACTTAACCATGTATTAGTAGTCAAAAGGCATGGCAAGACTTGCTATGAGTTACTTCAGAAGCGAAAACCTAACTTGGAGTATCTGGAACCATTTGGAGCTCCATGTACCCTGTTGGAGAAGTCTCAAGTTTAATGAGAAAGCTGATCAAGGATTTTTCTAGGATACAGCATACCAGACAAACGAGTTTACAATAACTTGACAGGTCAGGTTGAAGTGTGGTGCAACGTAGATGTGCAAAGATACACCACCCCCCTGCTGGAAAAGGTCCATCGTCATTCTTCGATTACGATGGCTTTTTCAAATCCTTTAATCTTCCTCAGCTTGATTCGGATGATGTGATTGCTACTCAGATGATGTACGATGTTCTAAATACACCGAAATCTGGATTCAAGCAACACAACACCTGCAGATGGTGCTTTAGGTTCCTCAGCTCATGCTCAGGATGAGAGTGATGATTCATCAGATGATGAAGAGGCAGTGAACCAGACAGTGAGCATAATGTAAATCAAGACGTTAGCTCGTCAGCTGCCGAACCGGCATTGGGAAATCCAGATACTGAACCAGTAATCACAAACTTGGATTCTAAAGTTGTTGTTCCTACAACATCAGTGACTAGGATCAGTGTGAATCATCCCCCCACGTCTATCATTGGGGATATTCAATCCGGTGTGCAGACACGAAATCAGCTGTACTCTGCTATTATGCTGCAGTCATGGAAAAGGGATATGTCAATGACGGGGCTTTCTCATGTTTTGTTTCACAAATCGAGCCTAAGTACGTCAGCGACGCCGTCAAAGATGAAGCCTGGGTCAACGCGATGCAAGAAGAGCTTCTACAGTTCAAGAAACTTGGAGTATGGACACTCGTTGACAGGCCAAAAGGAGTAAAAGTGATTGGTACCAAATGGGTACTAAAGTGCAAGAAGGATGACCAAGGTGTTGTTATCAGAAACAAGGCACGGTTGGTTGTTCAGGGATTCAGACAAGTCGAGGGAGTCGACTACAATGAAGTGTTTGCACCGGTGGCACGAAAGGAAGCAATTCGGATATTTCTTGCCTATGTATCGTATATGAAGATCAAAGTTTATCAGTTGGATGTGAAGAGTGCATTCCTTCATGGGGAAATCCGTGAGGAGGTATACGTCAGTCAACCCGAGGGATTGAGGATCCCTATCATCGGGACAGAGTCTACAAGTTAGACAAGGCTCTGTATGGGCTACATCAGGCTCCTCGAGCTTGGTATGAAAAGCTCTCTACCCATCTGTTGAAACACAGCTTTCGCAGGGGTGTGATTGACTGTACATTGTTCATTAAAGAAAAGGATGGTGATTTGGTTATGGTGCAGATCTATGTGGATGACATCATCTTTGGTTCCAGAAACGAAGAGTTGTGCAAAGAATTCGAATCTGTGATGAAGGCAGAGTTTGAGATGAGTGCTATGGGAGAAATGAAGTTCTTCCTAGGATTACAGGTGGATCAAACCTCAACCGGTGTTTTCTTGCATCAAACTAAGTATGTCGGAGACATTCTGAGTCAGTTTGATATGGAAAATGTCACTGTTGCCGGTACCCCTCTTGCCACAAATCATGATGTGGCTCCTGATGAGAATGGGGATTTGGTGGATGCCACTATGTATCGTGGGATGATCGGATCTCTTATGTACCTCACTGCCTCGTGTCCAGATATCATGTATGCCACATGTTTATGTTCCAGATATCAAGCGAAGCCAAAAGTGAATCACTTGATTGGGGTGAAGAGGATTTTCCATTATTTGAAGGGTACTCCAACACTGGGGTTGTGGTATCCTCATGATATGACTTCAAGCTAACGGCATATAGTGATTCGGATTATGGAGGCTGCAAAATGAATTACAAGTCTACGTCAGCAGGATGTCAATTTTTCGTGAGGAGATTGGTGACTTGGTAGTGTAAGAAGCAGACATCAGTTGCTCTATCTACCTGTGAAGCCGAATATGTTGCCGCCGCCAGCTGTTGCTCTCAAATCATATGGATACAACAGCAAATGCGGGACTACGGTTTGTATTTCTCTTCTACTCCTATATTTGTTGATAATTCTGCTGCAATTGCAGTAACTAAAAATCCGGTCCAACATCCCAAGACCAAACACATCGGAATCAAATATCACTTTATACGTGACTGTGTTGAAAAGAATTTAACCGATGTGATAAAAATTAATACAGATTTTCAACGCGCGGACCTCTATACAAAAGCCTTTGATAAACCCAGATTTTTATATCTGTTAGAGGTCAACGGTGTTAAAAAGAAAAGTGATGTTATCTTAGAAGACACAAACGCGTAGTCCGACACATGTTTATTTTTTAATTTCTTAATTTTCTAGTTTTATTTCATTTAATTTCCTTGTCGATTAAAAAATCCAAAAACACAAAAAGATTTTCATCACAATTGGTTTTAGTATTTTAGGGGGAGATTAGGTTATGTTCAGAAATTATTTACTTAAAAAGAAAAAAAGGGGGGGGAGGTTACTTAAGCTGAAAAGGCAAAGACAGAAATACTGGAAATGTGACTCAATGAAATGGAAAGTGATAGTACACAGGTGTCGCGTTACTTGGAACACCAAAAGGATTTTATGTTTTGCAAGGTTAATTAAATCACAGAAAATTACAAATCAGAGAAGTCTAGGTCTAACATATTGGGAAAATGATAGTACGCTTGGTTGGTACTGTAACTACCCGGAGAAAGTAGATCTAGGGTGGTGCCAGTGCATTGTACGATGTGTCGGTAGATTCAACACAATAGATAAGTAGACATCATCAGTGATTTGGCTTAAACTTAAATCATTCAACAAGTTGTGGGTTTTCATGGTATCCCTGATCTGCAAAATCAATCAATTTCCAATAAGGGGTGAGGAGCAAGCAAATGCCACAAATGTGAGCAAAGACCTAAAAAACAGAGCAAAAGATGACAAATGTCACTGAAAACAATGTATATTCTAATATACTGCTCTAAGAAGAAGATAGGTATTGCGCCTCTCTGCTGTGCGATGGCACTAACCTGAGGCTTAGCATAACCTATCCGTTCTAAGAATTCATTGCTGTTTGCGCCTCTCTGCTGTGCGATGGCACTGACCTGAGGCTTAGCATCTCTTTGAAAATTCTTAGAACCAAATCTTCTAAGTCCCAAGACCGCTCAAAAATCTCCTGAGGAAGATTTATTACCATATACCTGTGGAACACACAAATACTTGTTGACCTAATTCATCTAATTAATCACTGATGCGTGTCAAAAGTCTGTGTATGGATTTAAATGGACAAGTATACTGACAAGCGTCGTGGCTGCATTACCTGATGCTCAAAATCAATGGGTGTTACTTATCATGTCAAGCATGATTCCCAGTTAGATCTTAGAAGTCTTAGATGAGTGAATTATTGTGATATGTAATTTATGCAAGGGTTTAAAGTTAAATACAGATAAAAGATTCCAAGTAATGGTGTTTATGCCTGTCTGATTCCATATGAGTCTGTCCTTGATATGATGTCAATGTTAATAGGCTACACTAACCTGATCTAACAAAAATCACAAAAATATTTTCGTTTTAGTATTTTACTTTAGTTGTTATGTGTGTCAGTGCCGGACTATGCTATACTATTCATTGCAGATATGTCACAAAATGAACTTAAGGTTTAATCTATTATAACTTGTTTTTGAATAGATAAAAGGATCATGTTTGAGATGATCAAGTGGTTAAATGGATCATGTCTGAGATGATCAGGTGGTTAAATGGATCATGTCTGAGATGATCAGGTGGTTAAATGGATCATGTCTGAGATGATCAGGTGGATAAATGGATCACATCTGAGGTGATCAAACTGTTTTATTAAAATGGTCATGTCTGAGATGATCAAATTGCTCATAATGTTTTATCTACTGTTAAATGGAACTAAGGATCGTAATGGTAAAATGGTCAAAAGATGACAAGTATGGCCCAGTCGCACGACTGAACCATAAGTATCGTCTAGTCGTGCGATTGGAACACACGAATGAGTCAAATCGTACGAATGGACAATGCGAATGAGTCCAAGCACACGATTGAAGGTGACCGACTGTCACAGTCGTTCGACTGAACCTCAATCGTACGATTGGAACTGAACAATTGGGTGAATCGTACGACTGAGACTCAGTCGCATGACTCACTCATGTGACTAGATTCAGTCGCACGACTGACTTATGCGACTCGGCTCAGTCGCCCAACTAGGATTTGCCCTAGTATATATACAAGTCGAATCGGCCTCAGTCGCTCATTCACCCAAATCGCCTCTCTATACGTACGACGTTTAACATCAAGTATGGCTCAAAACACAAATTTGAATGGACAAACAGTAGAATGAATGACTGGACATGCTGATGAACTTCAATCGTACGACTGAGCTATCCGATTGATTCAATCGTACGACTGAGATGGACGAATGACTCAATCATACGACTGAACCTTGTGAATGAGTTTAGACGCATGATTGAGATACATGTATGAGAAGACATGCGACTGAGTCCAATCGCATGACTCAGTCGTACGCATGAACTCAATCATTTGACTAAATCTCAGTCGCATAGTTCAATCGTACGACTGAAACTCAGTCATGTGTTCAGTCACACGACTAAACCAAGGTTTAAAGTTCATTCACTTACTTTAGCTATCTTCAACATGTACTAACGTTTATTTGTTCTGTGTGAACAGATGGAAAACAGATGGCCCATGAGCTCTAAGCACAACATCTGTGCTTATCTCGATCTGACTTCACGCAATACGGAAGATTTCACAGGGATCATCAGCTTTCTACGACGATCGAGGATATATCGAGCTATCTCAGCTCCATGCACTCCCTATCTCTCGATTCAGAAGGCTTCTGGGAGAACGCAGTAGTGGATAGGTCGACTGATCCCTATTCCATCCGGAGCTCTATCTTTGGGGAGCCCATTCAGATTACTGAGGAGGACATACGGACGGTCCTTGAGTTTGGAGATGATGCAGACTGCCCAATACGACTACATCCCCTAACTGTCCGTGGCTGCTTCCTGAGGGCCAAATATTCTGGGGATATCAACATGAGCATGCTCAACAAGAGCAACTTGTGCCCCCAGTTTATATATTTGGCGCACGTACTTGTACGATGCATAGCATCCAGAAAGGGTGGATTTGACGAACTCTCAGACCAGATGCAAAACGCATATGTTGCTCTGGTGCTGAACCACCCTTTTGGTTTCTCGAGGATGATTTTCACGTATATGGTGGAAAATATCGAAACCAAAGGAAAAGAGGGATTCTGCATGTACCCTCGATTTCTTCAGATGATGATTGATCAAAAGCTTCCTCAACTGCCCAAAGCTCAAGAAGATGCAGTCGTCCTAGAGGTTATGGACGACACTACATTAGGGAGGATGAAAGTCTACTGGGGGAAGCAGGTAAAACCCCCGGTAAGGAGATTGTTCGGGCATCTGGCCCGGGAAGATTATATGGCGCCTTCGAAGAAGAAGTGGCGCCATGATGACAGTGAGTCTGATACAGAGCCAGTCGCCGTACCCTCCGATGACTCTGATGATGATCATGATGCTGATCAGGGAGAAGATGGCCAGGGAGAACCCAAACCAGCTCCAATTCACCCTAATTTTCAGATGGAGGAGGAGGAGGAGTCAGATGAAGAGCCACTCACCCGGACTGTGGGAAGTCGGGTAGTCGCTACGGAGCGAGGAATCAGGGCGGTTGGTGGACACCCGGGAGAGTATGGGAGTTCTACGGCAGACCCATCTTATACCCCAGACACTCCCATCTGCCAAGGGGGAGGATCAGGATCCAAGGGATCCAGGCTAAAGAGAATGGCTCAGCCCCACGGGAAGAAGCCCAAACGCCGAAGGCTTACTCTGCTTACTTCCACCACTTCCACCGCCACTACCTAAACCACCCAAACCACCCAAGCTACCACAACCACCACTACACCCATTCCACCACCTGTCACCTCCACCCAACCTACACAACAGTACATCCCACTCCACAATCCACTCACATTCCACCTCCAATATTCACCACCACCACAACCACCACCACTAGCCACCGAGCTGGCGAACAGCTAGCAGCACTCAATAGGATGGTGCTAAAGCTGCTAGCTGCTGATGAAGAAAAGACAGCAAGGCTGCTTCAGCTTGAGGAGCAAAATGCTTCTCAAGCAACTCAGATTGCCCAACTCCAGGAACGGAATGTCCTGTCGACTCAAAAGATAGAGGAGTTGGAGTCTGCAAACAAGAAGATTATGCTCAAGCTGAAGGGATCTCAAGATGATCCTCTTAAGATAAGAGAAGGAGACGGCGATGATGGTGATGATGAAGATGATAATGATGAGGAAGATGATGAAGATGATGAAGAAGAGAATAGTGATGATGATGTTGAGGGGGGTGATAGCAAGGATCAAGAAAAGGACGATGATGATGATGAAGAGGATGCAGCTGCATCTGACTCTACTTCTGGTCATGAGCAACGAACCAAGAAAAGACAAGACCAGGGAGCATCATCTGCTGCCCCACCTACCTCCCCATCTCCCGAAGATCCAGCAATGATTCAAGGGAAAGTTCAGGATTAGATGTTTATTTATAATTAAAATCTTGTCCTTGTAATCATGTATTTAATATGTGTTTAAAGTAAATGAATGAAAAGTTAAATTGACATTGGTTATGTGCTTAATGTATACTAACCTGCACTGTGTTTGGTAAATGGTTATACAGGTTCATCCAAGCAGGCTGACGAGCACGATGTGGTACCCCTTCGACAAATCAAGACTCAATTGACAATGATTCTCGATTTGCAAGGAATAGTACATCGCTCTGTTAGTTACACACCTGAAGAGGGCGAGATCATACATGATCTAACTGATGAGCAGTTTGCTGAACTATTCAGTCTAAACCCTGATGAGCTGGTAAAGGATGCGCCTGAGGTCGACGTAGTCAGTGATGAAGAACTATAGGATGTCGACGAGGTGGAGATAGAGGATGTGACTGCTGATCATTATCCCCAGTACACTAACGCCGAAGGCGAAGTGCTACCAGATCTGGGAGATGCATTTGACAGTAGTACATTTGATAAGGTTGAGACAATGACTGCTGCTAAAGAGGCTACAACAGAGGATCCTCAGGTAGATGCTGCTAATCTTGCATCTAAAAAGGCTGAGTGGGCAGCCTGCCTGGAGGAAATGAAAAAGCAAAGAGTGCCTACAAAGACAAACGCCTATACCAAGCTCTACAAGGTCAAGAAACTTCAGAAGGTGTCAGGCAAGATCATCAGCTGGGCATACTTTGAGGATCTCAAAGTATATGCCGTGAAGAGAGAGAAGGGAATAGAGTATTTCAGATTCCCACACGATCTGAAAACTCTCCCTGGTTTTGAGCTAAATCGTTTAGCTAACTTGAGCCTCCTATATGCTGTCCCCGGGAAGATATCTGGATGGTTCGAAAAGGCTCTAAAGAAGGAGTATCTTACGAGGTGGGTCAATTTTAAACCTCAACAGCCCAAAAGGTTGATTCATAAGACCGAGGTTGACCCCACCTCCGGAAGGCCAAAGGTGATTTTGAGATGGCACCCTCCACGCACAATGTCGCGTATTCCACTGAGGGAAATGCCACAAGATTTTGCACCCCATTTTAAATGGTGGTATTATGACTGGCGCACTGGTGAGGCCGTCATAGTTTTGGATAAAGAAGGGATGATAGAGACGATTAGGGTATACGACCCTATGTGGCTAACCAACTTGTCTGCTTCAGATGTCTACATCTTGTACATTTGGCCACTATTTTTTGACACTCAGGATATCATGCAAGCACTTCAGTTTCAACACGTCATACGTTTATGCTTCGCACTTGAAATTCATGCTGGGATTTCACGAGAAGAAAGGGTTAAGAGATTTGAAGAGTTCAAGAAAGAAGTCAAAGTCTAGATAGAACTAGGTCCAAGGGGGAATTTGTTGGTACACATGTCCCCAGTTCTAGTCTAGTGAGCTTTAATATAATAGAACTTCTTCTTGTAACACATATGTAATGTTTAATCAATATAATGAAAAACTCTTCTATATATGTTTGTTGGTTGTTTAATGTTATATCTATTATATTATTTATTGTTACACGCATATATGACAATGTTATATAGGTTTATAGTTGTTAGACATAGTTCTGAACCATTGAAGGTTCAAGAATGTGTTTAACTAAGTATCCTGATTCAGTCGCACGATTGGACCATGCGAATGGGCCAATCGCACGACTGAACCAGGTGATTGAGTTAATCGTACGATTGAGTCATAAGACTGACTCAGTCGTCCGAATGAACCAATCGTATGACTCAGTCGCACGACTGAGCCAGTCGTTTGGCTCAGTCATACGAATGAGAGCTGTAACCTATAAATACCACTTAATTCGTGGAAAAACGTAACACTTCGATTATTCTCAACCCTAGCCATCCCAGATCACACAGAGCATCCCTTCCAACTTCATAGAGCTTTCCTGATCATTGCTAATCAATTCTTAACGTTTTCTAATCGTTAGTATTGATCCGGATTACGTTCTCCCTGATTGGATCTCCAATCAAATAGAATTCCGCGCTATTTGATTCGGTATCACGTTGAATCAGTTAGTACCTCGTTGTACACGGTCCTAACAGCATAAATCAGACGCTCTGAGTATATGAAAGTCGTGTTCATCCTGATAATACTCGATCGTTCCTGCTCTTCTCTTTACCACATATAGTTTCTTCTTAGCATCGTACGCCCAACTAATGATCAGTTCTGAGTTTTCGTACCTTGTGAAAGGTTTGGAATGTCTCAGCGTATGTTATAAGCTGGCAGTGGCGGAGCAACAACAGTTAGATTTCCAAACTAGTGTACAACACTCTGACCAGTCTAGTGTGCTGGCTTATCAGTCGATTCAACACTATACTCTCCCACAATGTCTCCCTATTTAATTAGTATATCAAAGAATAAGTCTTTAAGACTATTTCTTAATATGTCTGTGTAATCTACAACAAACTCCTCCAAGTCCTCAAATGAAGACAAACCCTCATCTTCGTCCTCAGTAATAAGTTTATGCTAGAAAGTATAAAATTCCCTCTCATATGCCTCCTCTGTGCAGGATCCAAAGGTGTGTAGTCTGCTGCATCATCATTACTTGGTCAAGAGACATTAGCAGAACCTGATGATCCAGAATTACTAGTAGGTGCACTAGGGTCACCGCCTTGGTAATCATCATCTCCCTTCTTATCATCACCATTACCATCATCTCCATTATCACTATCATCATTACCATCCTCATCATTATCATCATCATCACCATCTCCCTTATTACCATCATCATCATCACCATTATCATCACCATCATCCGCACCATTATCATCTTCATCATCAAAGTCAAAATCAATATAATCTATATCATCATCATCTCTAACTGGATCTGGTAAGGGCAATATATGCTCAGGCTCTACAAGCGCCTCTCTAGTAAACTGTATAGGCTAATCCTCAGTAGCCTGAATAGGGTTATCTAGTAGAGGCTCTTGATTACCAGTAGCAGTGTCTGTAGTCCTGTCAGTATGAACTAGATCTACAACATGCTCTGTAGCAATAATAGACTCCTTAATATGAACTGGAGCTATCACTAGCTCAACAATAAGCTCTGTAGCTATAAATGTCTCAACCTTAGCATCAGGACCAACATTTTGTTATCCACTAGATTCTCCAACCTCAGTGGTGAGATCTCTTAGATTCTATTCCATCATCTGTACATAACTTAACAGCAACTACTATTGGCTCTCCAAACTTCTGATCCCTCATCCTTATCAATCATACCCCTGTATAAATCACTAATAATCTGGGTCTTCTCCATAACCTCCTTCTCCAACACACTCACTCTTTGCTCAAGAGTAACCCTTGTAGGTGATAACTGTCTAGGCTCAGAAGTAGTGTTATGGTAATCAACATCTCTAAAAAATCATCATGAGTATGCTCCCTCGGATGTGTCCTCAATACATTAGATGTAATAGGCGTTGAAGTACAAGTCACAGTAGTTGACTATGTGACAACCACTGACGGTGTAACCTCACTAATAGTGACTGGTACGTCTTGTACTGGAATATCCTCAGTCATCACGGTGGTCATTGGAGTCTGACGCTTCCTCAACATGCCTCGTCCTCTACCCCTACCACGTGGACTCTCACTGGCTATCCTAGCCATCCTCTTCCTCCTACCGCGAGTGGTGATTGGTGTCTCATCAGGAACAAAATCAGCGTCTCGTTCCTCAGTAGTGTGTTTTGCTGGTGTTTCTCACACTCTCGAACGCTCTTGAAGAACATATGGAACGTTTCCGACTTGGTCAATGTCTGTCTCACTACTACTTCTAGTGAACCACGTGTTCACCTCATCCATATCAGAATGATCTTGAGTTGTGCATGTGGATGAACCGACAGTCTCTGTAGCTTCAGTATGAGTAGTAGATATGGATGTACCAGATGTAACATCTCTATGTATCTGTATAGCCTCTGTCTCAGTCTCTCGAGTGCTTGGCTCAGCTTGGAAGTCATCAGTAAACCTTCCAAGCTTAGAGAAGTGTGAACCATCCCAAGCATTCCCTCTTGCTCCTATAAGATATGTGAATATGTCCTTTTTCATCACCATCACAATGTATGTGGATGAATCAGACATTGCTAACTCAGAATGAGCAGCATTCACTATCATCTGAATAAGCTGGGGTTACATCACAAACTTCTTCACCATAACAACTGTCACATTTTTCTACATCTCGGAGAATATCGCTCTGGATATGCTGTAAGGTAAGTCATCGAGTAAAGAAATTAGCAGGGATCTGAATACAACACTAAGACTATCCATGCCTACCTTTAGGTTGCTAAGACAATGGATAACAACATGGATTAAGTACTTCCAGAATGGTGGAAGATACTTCTTCTCGAGCGATGGGTACCGATGGTTGTAACCCATACGGACCAAGCAATCTTTCACTGCATCATCGTCTATCTTGATCGATGCATGTGGGTGATCTTCTAACAACAATACACTGTTAATCACCTCAGTAGTGACAATGACCCTCCTCTCCTTAACCGTTGTAGTGATGCAAGGTTCACCCTCTCCATTTATCTCGTTGGCAGCTGTTTCCAAAACTGGTCAATAACATCCGAGTATATAGACTGGTTAGCCAAGATGGCACAGTATACCCAAGATGACTTCAGTCCATCAATGAGTGATCAAAACAATGCCTTGTCATCCGGCACATCTCCAAGATATGCAACCACATTGTGGTTTTTGTTAAAAACCAACGGTCGAGCCATTTGAAACAATAATAGAAAAATATAAGTTATAGTAAAAATCAAAAAACAAGTTACACAAAAAAAAATTTAACACTTAGAAAAATTTTCAAGATTTGAACTCGTCGTTGAAAACTCTTAGTTCTCGCGCGAAAACAAAATTTTTAAAAGTAAACTTCTCACGCGAAAGGTTTGGTTTTCGCATGAAACTGAGTTTAATCAAAACTCAACTTCTCGCGCGATAAGTTCAGAATATGCGTGAACTTTTAAAAGTTTTTGCATCTGTTCAAATTTCAGTAACTTTTTGCGTATTGCAACTGCTTAAAATTCAAATTTTCAATTTGTTGATTTTAAGTTTTTTAACCATCAAATAATGTACATAAGCATCGATTTAGTCATTATTAAGGTTTATTGTTATTAATTAGTTCAATTTGAGTGTTTATTAGTCCATTAAGTTTCGGTCTCGATTCAAACCAATACAAACTGATGTTATAAACGTCAATATACCTTAGTAATCACTAAGAAACCTATTTTCGATCTCAATGAACACTATAATCAATTTGAGAAGAGTTTCAACACTTAGTAACTTTGAGAGAAAATTTTAGACTGAAATTTGTGAATACTTTAAGTTTTCGCTTGAACTGTTGCTTTTAAAGTTCTTAGACTTCTCGCGTGAGAAGTCTGAGTTCTCGCTTATTGAACTTTTCGCATGGATTGAAGTTTTTACGCGAAAATTTCCTTTTCTTTTATTTTTCTATCTTTTTGATTTTCAAGTTTAAACATCTTAATGAGATTTATTTAATAGTTATAAAATGATTATGTTTAACTAAATGTTTACTTTTACATATACACCCTTAATTTTACAAATTTTATAAAACTAGAACAAAAACTAATAAAACTTCTTTTAACAAAACAAACAACTACTTATTATAATAACATAAAATTTTATAAATTTTCAAGTATAGGATCATATTTCTTAGAAATTGATCATTAACATCATCCAACATTTATTTATAAAAATGATTCGTTACGTTGATTGTCAATATATTGTATCCTCTTAAACTTAGACTACATGTTTACTTAGATACATAAGCTATGATTTTATCATGTTTTGGTTAAGTAAATTGAATTCAGTGGATCCCACAATCACAAATCCTACAAATCTCTTATCCAGCTTCAAGACAATATCGAGATTTTAAGTCACCCCAATTTGACTTAAACCTTTTACTTCTGATCAGCTTTTTTAGATAGTATCTATTTAAGCATAACTATACGAGAAACGTTTATGAACATAGAATATTAACAAGTTTTAGGACTTATTAACAGCCAGTCCCACTTATGTTTTGCCATCGCAAGACATTTAGGACTTACATGTCAAGTCGGACTTACATGCCACATCTTTTGATTTTACCTCCTGTGTCATAACATATTCTCAAAGATAAAAATATTAACATATAGTATATATGTCCATGACATATCTTTTATTTATGTGCTCATTGGCATCTTTTATTCCTATATGGCCTTTCTGGCATCTTATTGTTTATTTTATTTATTTTTCTTCTTTGTATTTTGATTTTCCTTTGTATACCTTGTTAATCTTTTGATTTTTCACATGTACATACATATATATTATCTGATGTATGCTGAGTCAGAAAGCAACTGGCTTGAGTACGACAAGATGGTAACTCTCAGTCTGTTTTCCTATGTGTTCCCCACTTCAGTCATAAATGATTTAATTTTCAGTGTTCACAGACCATATTGCTTTTCATCCTTGTTCATCAAGCCTATCAACATATCAAACATAATCCAAGTCAGTGTCTTGTATGCCTTTGTATGTAACAATACAAAATCAAGAAATGTACTATCATTTCCTATATGCACTTGAAAATATATATTTTCTCTAACACATGAAACTTTCTTTTTAATATTAACATTACTCCCCCTAAAAACGAACACTATTTTTTGAAGTATTCTTTAAAATTTCACCCACTAAAATTGTGATTATCCAAAAGAAAATAATAATTTTAACTAAACATAGAAAATTATTTTTGTAAAGAGTGTAAGCATAACAATTAACCAAAGTTGATCATTCCTAAGGATTGAACTAGGAAGTCAAATCTGGAATGATCAAACGCCTTAGTAAACAAATCGACAATATTGTCATCTGAGGAAACTGATTCTAAGTGGATAAGTTTTCTTTCGAAATAGTCATGAAGAAAATGCATGCGGATGTCGATGTGTTTTGTTTTAGAGTGTTTTATTGGATTCTTCATAATTTTAAGAAATGCAGTGTTATCACACAAAATCTTGGTGTCATAAATGTTAAGGCCATAATCAAGAAGTTGTTGGATCTAAACGATCTAGGAAAAACAAGTTGAAGCAGCCAAATATTCAGCTTCTACAGTGAGGTTGACACCGTCTGCTACTTTTTGCATTGCCATGAAATCAACCTATTGTCAAGAAATTCACATCCACTAATTGTTGATTTCCTATCCAAGTTACATCCTGTATAATCCCTGTCAGTATAAGCAAACAAATTGAAATCAGATTTTTTAGGGTATCAAAGACCAAGTTTTGGTTGACCCTTGAGATACTTGAAAATCCGCTTGACAACTTTCATATAAGATTCCTTTGGATTACTCTGATAAGGTACACACTAACAAACATGGAATATGATGTCCGGTCTGCTTGTAGTAAGATATATCAGAGAGTCGATCATTGATCTATACATGTGTTGATCAACATCTTCTCCCGTAAGATCTGGAGCCAAATTTGAACGAGAAGACATAGGAGTTGGAGCTGTCTTGGAGTCTTGAAACTTGTATTTATTAAGAATAGTATGGATATACTTTTCTTGATAAATCAAGATACCCTTATTATCATATTTAACTTAGATGCCCAAGAAGAATGATATCCCTCCAAATGAACTCATCTTGAATTTCTTCTTCATCACAACTTCAAATTCCTTACACATATCATCATTGGTAGAGCCAAAGATAATATCATCAACATAAACATGAACTAGAATCAGATCATCATCAGCCTTTCTTATGAATAATATTTGATCAATAGAACCTTTTTGTATAACAATTTGCAAGCAAATGTTTAGTGAGAGTAGCATACCAAGCACGAGATGCTTGATGTAAGCCATACAGTGCTTTGTCTAACTTGTAAACATAGTCAGGATGATCTGGATCTTCAAAACTTAATAGTTGAAAAACATAGATTTCCTCTTTCATTCCACCATACAAAAAGGTAGTTTTGACATCCATCTGATAAAATTTGAAGTTCTTGTATGAAGCAAAAGCAAGAAATATCCGTATAGCTTCAAGTCTTGCAACCGGAGCATATACTTAATCATAATCAAGCCCTTCAATTTGATAGAATCCTTGTACAACAAGTCTGGCCTTGTTGCGAACAATCATATCTTTCTGAACCGTCTTATTCTTGAATATCCATTTTGTTCTGATTGGTAACTTACCCTTTACTAGTTCACATAGATACCAAACATTAATATTCTTAAATTGCATCAACTCGTCTTGCATAACCTCTACCCAACTATTTTATTTCAATGTCATTACGATGTTCTTTGGTACTATTTGAGAAATAAAACAAGAATACAAGCATGTATTTATTGCTCCCATACCACTTCGAGTCTGCATGCCTTGGGATAGTGGACCAATAATGGCTTCAGTTGGATGGTCCTTATGAACTCTCAGTTGAGGAATAACATCTTCAGATATAACTTCTTCTGAGTTAGACATATGATGTCACACCCCCGCTGGTAGCGGAAACACGGGGATGCGAGCTAGATGGGATCGTCATAACATATGGTATACAATAGAGTAGCAATATGAATAGGATGACAAGCGTGTCACGATGATACCCGAACACAAATGGAGACTTGTGTCGTGTATAGTCAATGTTCACGACAGCATAGCCATAAACACAACATATATGATCACATAAGCATTAAGGATAACTTGTAATGTAAATTCCCACAACCTGGGAACAAGTGTACAATGTACAAGTCTAAGCAACCAAGATGTTCCAAAAATTAATGTTTAACTAAATGCTTAATTCTCCAAAATATGTCCTAGGGTCTCCTCTAAAAGGCAGCGCTCCTAGAACTTCAATTACCTTGATCACCTGAAAAGACATGCTCAAAACGGTCAACATAATTGTTGGTGAGCTCCGCAGGTTTTAAGTAATAAAAGATCTTAAGATGAAACTAGTAAGTTTAATAAAAGCTACCGCAACTATACTTATGTATAGGCGGTTTTACCAGTTATAAATAGCTACAGCCAAACCTATTGTCGGTTCCTCACGGGAATTGATGGCTGTAAAGAAAGTATTCTCAAGGTATTAATAGTTTAATAAGATGTAGCAAGATCCACACAGCGCATATGTATAGTTTACAACCAAACCAGTCCTTAGGTCCCATTACCGGGATTAATGGTTATATTCAAAGATTTTCCATAGCATAACAAGTTTAACATGACGTAGCAAGATCCACACAGCGCATACGTATAGGTTATAACCAAACCAGTCCTTAGGTCCCATCACCTGGATTAATGGTTGTAATGGATGATCGGCTTAGAAGAACCACATAGAAGAACCACACAGAAGAACCACACAGCCGATGCATCCATCACAATAGTATTCACAAATAGCATCAATCAACACATAACTTCAAGTAGTAGCACATAGTAATGTGTTACCACTAAGTAACATACATTGTGGTAACATAGCATATAGTTCAGGTTCAAATAGCATCAATCAACAAGATAAACAAGATAAGATACTCATAAAAGTAGCAGCCAACTTCCACTAGGGAAGTTGCTGAAAAACAAGTTAAGTAGGTGAGCATTCTTTTCCCCCAAGTTGAAAATATTTAAAAGGTTTTGCATGAGTGAAAAGGGGCCATGAAACTCACTGAATCGATGATAAGCACGAATGATGAAAGATTCCAAAGGCAAGATGCTATGAACGGTCAATCACCTATTGACTGTTACTGACAAGCATTAATAATGACCATAAAGCATAAGATGATGTCTTTGCGGCTTAAAGCATCAGCCACCACGTTAGCTTTCCTGGGATGATACCGGATTTCACAATCGTAGTCACTAGGTAACTCTACCCAGCGTCGCTGTCACATGTTAAGTTCCTTCTGATCAAGAATATGTTGAAGGCTCTTATGATCTGTGTAGATGATGCATTTGGTTCCATATAGATATTGCCTCCATATCTTGAGTGCAAATACTACAGCGCCCAACTCCAAATCATGAGTTGTGTAGTTCTTTTCATGCACCTTTAGTTGTCGTGATGCATAGACAATTACCTTATCTCTTTGCATTAGCACACATCTCAATCCTTATGTGAAGCATCGTAGTATACCACAAAATCGTCAGTTCCGTCCGGAAGGGACAGTATTGGAGCATTGCACAGTTTTTCTTTCAACTTCTAAAAAGCTCGTTCTTGTGCATGTCCCCAATAAAACTTCTTGTCTTTCTGGGTTAGCAGCGTTAACGGTTGTGCGATCTTCGAAAAGTTCACAATAAAACGACGGTAGTATCCAGCCAATCCTAGGAATTGTCGTATTTCTGAGGGTGTTTGGGGCGTATCCCATTTCTTCACAGCTTCAATCTTGCCGGGGTCCACTTGAATTCCATCTTTGTTAACCACATGACCCAAAAACTTCACTTCTCGAAGCCAGAATTCACACTTCGAGAATTTGGCGAAAAGTTTGTCTTCCCGCAACAGTTCTAGAATTGCTCGAAGGTGTTCTTCGTGATCCTCTTTCGAACGAAAGTAGATAAGTATGTCGTCTATGAACAGGATCACGAACTTATCAAGATAAGGCTTGCACACCCGATTCATCAAATCCATAAAGACAGCTGGTGCGTTGGTCAACCCGAACGGCATGACCAAGAACTCATAGTGCCCGTAACAAGTTCTAAATGCTGTTTTCGGAATATCGTCCTCGAATACTCTTAGCTGATGATATCCTGATCGGTGATCGATCTTAGAGAAATACGAGGCTCCTTGCAACTGATCAAACAGCATTCTAGGGAGAGGATAGCGATTCTTCACGGTCAATTTGTTCAATTCCCTGTAGTCGATACATATACGGAATGACCCATCCTCTTCTTGATAAATAACACCGGTGCTCCCCATGGTAGTTCTTGTAGTTGGCTGGACAACTGTTGCATCTCGGAGGGTGCTAACCGATACGGCGTCTTTGCTATAGGTGTAGCTCTGGGAATCAGCTCTATACGGAATTCCACCTATCGTGGAGGAGGCAATCCAGACAAATCATCAGGGAACACCACCAGATAATCCCGTACAATCGGGATGTCTGCCAATTTAGTCTCTTCTTCCTTCTTTTCTACCACGTGAGCCAGAAAAGTGTAACACTGCTTCCGTAGACCTTGGCGTGCTTTCATGCAGGAGATAAGCTTCAAGTTCTTTCCCGGTCGCTCCCCTTGTATTCTGAGTACTTTCCCGTCTAACATGGGAATCCGCACTACTTTATCTCGGCAAACAATCTCGGCTCCATGCTTCAACAACCAATCCATTCCCACTGTTACGTCAAAGCTCCCCAACTCAAAAGGTATCAAATCTATGTTGAAGACCTGGTCTTCCAATATTAGGGTGCAGTCCTTAATAATTTCCTCTGCCTGTTCAACCCTACCATTTGCCATTTCTACGGAGTAACTAGTTTCTAGTCTACTGGCACTCAAATCAAGCATTTACACAAACTCAGACGATATAAAACTATTGTCTGCCCCAGTATCAAACAGAACAGATGCGAAGTGGTTATTGAGTAAGTGCGTACCTGTGACAACGTTCGGATTCTGACGGGCATCATTAGCTCCAATGACGAAGGCACGACCCCGTGCAGCATTACCTTGGTTTCCTTGGCCTTGAGCACCTGCTATGGCCATTATCTGCTGCTGGTTGTTTCCTTGCTGACCCGGTGCCCTATTCAGTCGGGGGCACATATTTCTGAAGTGATCGAGGCCTCCACATTCATAGCAAGCTCTGGTATTCTCAGCGGGGTTAACCGCATTGATGGGTGCCACCAGGTTTGGCGCTATTCTGCAGTCTCTTGCTTGATGCCCCGGGCGTCTGCAGTTCAAACACACCTGGCACGGCGCTGCTGGACGATGATGAAGATTGCACCAGTCACGTCTTGCGTGCGGCCCAGCATATTCCTTCTTCCCTTGAGTCACGGCCACAAAATTTCTGGTTGTTTTGGCTTTCTTATCAAATTTTCCGGTACCTGACCGACTTCTTTCCCCAGTCTCTTTCCTTTTTTCTGCTCCCCAACCCAATACTTCAGTTCTTATCATCTCATCAGTGAGAGCGCCAGCTTTCAGAATTACGCTCTGGATTGTAGGAGGAGCAGCTGCAGTTACCATTGCCCGGATTTGAGGCGTGAGTCCCCAAATGTACCTTTCAATCCTCTTAGATTCCGAGTGACTAGGTGTGGAACTAGTCTAGCCAGCTCGTGGAATCGGTCAGTGTAAGCTGCATGCCCAGCCCCCACGATAGCATGGTTCCAAAATTCACGCTCAAGTTTCTGCATCTCGTTGAGAGGGCAGTATTCCTCGGTAATCAGGGCTTTGAACTCATCCCAAGTCATTTGCATCGCAGATTCCCTTCCTCTGGCCTGAACCTGGGTGTTCCACCAGGTTAGTGCTCTGCCCTGCAGTGAGCACGTAACATACTTGATCCTTTGGCTGTCGAGGCATTCACTGATGTCAATCACTGCCTCCATCTTTTCAAGCCATCTAGTCAGGGCTATCGCCCCACCTTTCCCATCGAATTCCCGGGGCTTACAGGCCACAAATTCCTTGTAAGAACAGCCCCGTTTGGCATTAGCCACCCCAGTTTCATTACCGGCTGTACCACCATTCCCGGTTTCCTGATTGCTTTCATTCCCAGTCAGGTTCCCATTATCCTGTTTTCATTACCACCATCCCCGTGGGGGTGGTTTTGTTGTTGCAAAACGTCGCTCACCTGAGCTACAATAGTTGGAATCAGGGCAGTCAATCGCTGAGCAATTAAGGCTGCCATATCAGGGTTTCCAGTCCCTTGAGTATAGCCAGAAGGGCCTTCATTTGCTCTTGGAGGTCTACCTCTGCCTCTACCTCTGCCCCTCGGGGCTTCACTTCCGCTACTATTGCTGCGGGTAGGTCTTCGAGGCGGCATGTTCTATTCATAAAAGAGGTAACATATAAGCTTTAGTCACCTTAAGATACACAAGTACTCTACTTATCAAGTTCCAACGTTTCATGTTCTAGTTAGTCAAGATCACCATGCAGCCCACTTTAAGCATATTCTCGGTATACCGGTGATGTTTATATATAGGGTTCCCCGCAGCGTTCCCACCGCACCCACGATGTACCGAGAATGATGCCTAATCCGGTTACATGACATCCGACCTTCCTTCACATCATATCCATAATACTCCATCAAGTCAACTGAGAGCCCAAACATGTAATCACGTATAGTCTGGCGGAGGTTGTCTATCTCGCGTCCTTGAAAGGACTTAGACATAGCCTCCTCGGGTCGGTCTCAGTATCAGAGGTTAATCGAGATGTATGATCTGTGAAGATCTCTTCGGGTTTCAATACCCGAATTTGGTTATGATAACTTGGCGCGCAGAGGGAACGGAAGATCCAATATGAAACATCTCATAAGGGACGAGCACAATCAAGCACAAGGTGAAAGATCACAAAACAAAAGGATAACCATACATGTAAAGAGGAACACATACACGAGATATATAAATGCACACAAGCTTAAGCATGCAAATCTACATGAAGGTTCCTTGGTTATAGTCTAGGTCAAGTGTAATTTCCTAATTCTCTATAACCAATGGCTCTGATACCAGTCTGTCACACCCCCGCTGGTAGCGGAAACACGGGGATGCGAGCTAGATGGGATCGTCATAACACATGGTATACAATAGAGTAGCAATATGAATATGATGACAAGCGTGACACGACGATACCCGAACACAAATGGAGACTTGTGTCGTGTATAGTCAATGTTCACGACAGCATAGCCATAAACACAACATATATGATCACATAAGCATTAAGGATAACTTGTAATGTAAATTCCCACAACCCGGGAACAAGTGTACAATGTACAAGTTTAAGCAACCAAGATGTTCCAAAAATTAATGTTTAACTAAATGCTTAATTCTCCAAAATATGTCCTAGGGTCTCCTCTAAAAGGCAGCGCTCCTAGAACTTCAATTACTTTGATCACCTGAAAAAACATGCTAAAAACGGTCAACATAATTATTGGTGAGCTCCGCAGGTTTTAAGTAATAAAAGATATTAAGATGAAACTAGTAAGTTTAATAAAAGCTACCGTAACTATACTTATGTATAGGCGGTTTTACCAGTTATAAATAGCTACAGCCAAACATATTGTTCGGTTCCTCACGGGAATTGATGGCTGTAAAGAAAGTATTCTCAAGGTATAAATAGTTTAATAAGACGTAGCAAGATCCACACAGCGCATACGTATAGTTTACAACCAAACCAGTCCTTAGGTCCCATTACCGGGATTAATGGTTATATTGAAAGATTTTCCATAGCATAACAAGTTTAACATGACGTAGCAAGATCCACACAGCGCATACGTATAGGTTACAACCAAACCAGTCCTTAGGTCCCATCACCGGGATTAATGGTTGTAATGGATGATCGGCTTAGAAGAACCACACAGAAGAACCACACAGCCGATGCATCCATCACAATAGTATTCACAAATAGCATCAATCAACACATAGCATCAAGTAGTAGCACATAGTAATGTGTTACCACTAAGTAACATAAATAGTGGTAACATAGCATATAGTTCAGGTTCAAATAGCATCAATCAACAAGATAAACAAGATAAGATACTCATAAAAGTAGCAGCCAACTTCCAGTAGGGAAGTTGCTGAAAACAAGTTAAGTAGGTGAGCATTCTTTTCACCCAAGTTGAAAATATTTAAAAGGTTTTGCATGAGTGAAAAGGGGCCATGAAACTCACTGAATTAATGATAAGCACGAATGATGAAAGATTCCAAAGGCAAGATGCTATGAACGGTCAATCACCTATTGACAGTTTCTGACAAGCATTAATAATGAGCATAAAGCATAAGATGATGTCAATAGGTTCGGGAAGTTTCGGTTTGGTCGTGGGTAGCACACACACAAGCAGGCATACGCATATCAGACTAGGTTATTTTAAATGGAAATAGTATGTGCCTGTTGATAGCATTGACTTTAATCTTTGTGGTCAAGTATGACACTTTATTAGTGTTACCTTATCGTGGTAAGATCTCTGAAAAGGGGATTCACACACACACGCATCATCAGTCACACAACAGGACCAGACGCATGACTTAACCCTCAATTCGCAAAAATGGACCTTCAGTCGTACGAATCAGCTTCATTCGTACGATTGAACCTTCATTCATGCAACTAAGCATTCAGTCGTACCATGCAAGACCCAATCGCATGACTCAACCTCCATACACACGATTGAATGTTCATTCGCACGAAACAGCTTCATTCGTGCGATTGAACATTCATTCGTGCGACTGGCCTTTCAGTCGTGCGACTCACCCACAATCGCACACATATTCACTCTCATGGACTCAATCGCACACACGGTCAATCGCACACACCCAGGCGCATGACTCAGTCGTACGACTCACCCCAGTCGCACCACTCAGTCGCATGATAGACTTAAACGCATAGACTCAGTCGTACGACTCACTCAGTCGCCTGAAAGGCCCAGTCGCCGACTGCTGAGGCACCGAGCAGCATCCAGCTGCTCCGGACACGGGTTTCACACATCAAGAACCTCCCGAATACCTATTCTAACATGTCTAAACAAGATGCACACTCAGAAACGCAACACACAAGCCCACACGACCTCATGTGCTCGGATGAACCCGAGCACCCAAAACCCTAGAAAATGCAGCAATGAAATCGAGAAATAAACGGGACAATCAAGTTGTCTACCTGCAAGGATGGAGTAGTCTAGGTTGTAGGTGACTTCTAGACGATGAAAACGAGACCAAATGGAGCGTTTTTCGTGCTAAAGTGAAGAAGGTAGGTGGGGAAAAAGAAGGGGATGGAGAAGTGAAGAAGATGAAGAAATGGCTGGGAAAGGGGGTTTTTATACACATCCCAAGTTTGCAAAAAGTCACTTTTAGTCCCTGCACTTTGCCCCCGAGTTCCTAAATTTTGTTTCGGTTGAAAACGTTATTAGTTAGTCTTGTTTTATAAATGATGAAATGTCGTTAATGACATTCATAATTTAGAAATGGTTTTATTTGTGACATTATGTTCATATAAAAATGGTGTGTTTAATGATAACGGGGGCAATCTTAGAAAACGCTTTAGGTTGATGATAATTCAAGTAACGATAACACACGCATAAAGATGACCAAGCAAGCAAATATGATATCCACATAGATGGGTTACAGAGATGAGGAATGAATGATAGCAAAAGTTAATCGAACACGTTAAATGATGGACCTTCGGTGACGGATGTCACAGTATCCCCTTGTTGAGGGAATTTCATCCCGAAATTCAACTGGTGCTAGGTCCAAGGGTGTCATCCTCGAATAGATGTGGATATTTAAGCCTCATCTGATCTTCACATTCCATGTAAACTCTGGCCCTCGTTTAGAATTCCATCTCACTCGAATAATAGGTATCTTGCTACGTCTCAACCTCTTGACCTTCCGGTCCATGACCTCAATAGGTTCCTCCACAAAATGAAGGCTTTCATCAATCTTGATATCCTCAATAGGTACGTGAAGTGATTCATCAGCTAAACACTTCTTGAGGTTCGATACATGGAATGTATCATGTACACTGTTAAGCTCTTGTGGCAACCTTAATCGGTACGCCACCGGACCGATTCTTTCGGTGATCTCGAATGGTCCAACATATCTTGGGGCTAACTTCCCTTTCTTTCCAAACCAAATGATCCCTTTCCAAGGAGAGACCTTAAGTAACACTGGATCCCTAACGTTAAACTCTAGCGGCTTCCGAAGGTTGTCGGCATAGCTCTTTTGGCGGTCTCTAGCAGCTTTAAGTCCGTCTTTGATTTGGAAGATCTTATCGGTTGTTTCTTGAATGATTTCGAGACCTGTTAACTGACTCTCGCCAATCTCGGCCCAACATACAGGTGATCTACATTTCCGGCCATACAACGCTTCGAACGGTGCACACCCAATACTAGTATGGTAACTGTTATTGTAGGAAAACTCGATCAACGGTAGATGAGTATCTCAACTGCCACCAAAATCAATGACACATGCCCTCAGCATGTCCTCAAGCGTCTGTATTATTCGTTCACTTTGGCCGTCTGTCTGGGGGTGATAGGTTGTACTCATGTCTAATCGAGTGCCCATCGCTTTCTGTAACGTCTGCCAAAAGCATGAAGTAAATCGACTATCTCGGTCGGATATGATTGACACCGGCACCCCGTGCCGTGTCACGACCTCTTTGATGTACAACCTTGCCAGCTTATCCATTTTATAGTCTTCTCGGATAGGCAAAAAGTGAGCGGATTTTGTCATTCGATCCACCACGACCCATATCGAGTCATGCCCGCTTGGCGTTCTCGGGAGTTTGGTAATAAAATCCATAGTGATGTTCTCCTATTTCCACTCGGGGATTTCAGGTTATTGCAATAATCCCGATGGTTTCTGGTGTTCAGCCTTGACCTTTGAACATGTCAAGCATTTGCTCACATATATAGCAATATCTTTCTTCATACCCGGCCACCAGTAGAGATCCTTCAGATCGTTGTACGTCTTGTCTGCACCAGAATGAACAGAGTATCGAGTCTTGTGTGCTTGATCCAAGACTAGTGTACGTACACCTCCCTATCTGGGGACCCATATACGATCCATGAAGTAATGTACGTCGTCATCCTTGCGACTGATTTGTTTATCCATCCCTCGGAATTCTTCTCCCGCAAGGTTTTCTTCTTTCAAAGCCTCACTTTGTGCTATTTGAATCTGAGCCTTTAGATTAGTTTGAATAGTCAAACCTAGCGCTCGAGCATGTAATGGTTTCACGCGTTCTTTGCGGCTTAAAGCATCAGCCACCACGTTAGCTTTCCCGGTATGATACATGATTTCACAATCGTAGTCGCTAAGTAACTCTACCCACCATCGCTGTCGCATGTTAAGTTCCTTCTGATCAAGAATATGTTGAAGGCTCTTATGATCTGTGTAGATGATGCATTTGGTTCCATATAGATAATGCCTCCAAATCTTGAGTACAAATACTACAGCGCCCTAGTCCAAATCATGAGTTGTGTAGTTCTTTTCATGCACCTTTAGTTTTCGCAATGCATAGGCAATTACCTTATCTCTTTGCATTAGCACACATCCCAATCCTTGATGTGAAGCATCGCAGTATACCATAAAATCGTGAGTTCCGTCCGGAAGGGACAATATTGAAGCGTTGCACAGTTTTTCTTTCAACGTCTGAAAAGCTCGTTCTTGTGCATGTCCCCAAACAAAATTCTTGTCTTTCTGGGTTAGCAGCATTAACGATTGTGCGATCTCCGAAAAGTTCGCAATAAAACGACGGTAGTATCCGGCCAATCCTAGGAATTGTCGTATTTATGAGGGTGTTTGGGGTGTATCCCATTTCTTCACAGCTTCAATCTTGTCTGGGTCCACATGAATTCCATCTTTGTTAACCAAATGACCCAAAAACTTCACTTCTCGAAGCCAGAATTCACACTTCGAGAATTTAGCGAAAAGTTTCTCTTCCCGCAACAGTTCTAGAATTGCTCGAAGGTGTTCTTCGTGATCCTCTTTCAAACAAGAGTAGGTAAGTATGTCGTCTATGAACACGATCACGAACTTATCAAGATAAGGCTTGCACACCCGATTCATCCAATCCATAATGACAACTGGTACGTTGGTCAACCCGAACTGCATGACCAAGAACTCATAGTGCCCGTAACGAGTTCTAAATGCTGTTTTCGGAATATCGTCCTCGAATACTCTTACCTGATGATATCCCGATCGGAGATCGATCTTAGAGAAATACGAGGCTCCTTGCAACTGATCAAACAGGTCGTCGATTCTAGGGAGAGGATACCGATTCATCACGGTCAATTTGTTCAATTCCCTATAGTCGATACACATACGGAATGACCCATCCTTCTTCTTGACAAATAACACCGGTGCTCCACACGGTGAATAACTCGGTCGAATGAAACCCTTCTCAAGTAGTTCCTGTAGTTGGCTGGACAACTCTAGCATCTCGGAGGGTGCTAACCGATACGGCGTCTTTGCTATAGGTGTAGCTCCAGGAATCAGCTCTATACGGAATTCCACCTATCGTGGAGGAGGCAATCCAGACAAATCATCAGGGAACACCTCTGGGTAATCCCGTACAATCGGGATGTCTGCCAATTTAGTCTCTTCTTCCTTCTTTTCTACCACGTGAGCCAGAAAAGTGTAACACTGCTTCCGTAGACCTTGGCGTGCTTTCATGCAGGAGATAAGCTTCAAGTTCTTTCCCGGTCGCTCCCCTTGTATTCTGAGTACTTTCCTGTCTGACATGGGAATCCGCACTACTTTATCTCGGCAAACAATCTCGGCTCCATGCTTCAACAACCAAGCCATTCCCACTGTTACGTCAAAGCTCCCCAACTCAAAAGGTATCAAATCTATGTTGAAGACCTGGTCTTCCAATATTAGGGTGCAGTCCTTAATAATTTCCTCTGTCTGTTCAACCCTACCATTTGCCATTTCTACGGAGTAACTAGTTTCTAGTCTATTGGCACTCAAATCAAGCATTTGCACAAACTCAGATGATATAAAACTATTGTCTGCCCCAGTATCAAACAGTACAGATGCGAAGTGGTTATTGAGTAAGTGCAGACCCGTGACAACATTCGGATCCTGACGGGCATCATTAGCTCCAATGACGAAGGCACGACCCCGTGCAACATTACCTTGGTTTCCTTGGCCTTGAGCACCTGCTATGGCCATTATCTGCTGCCGGTTGTTTCCTTGCTGACCCGGTGCCCTATTCAGTCGGGGGCAATATTTCTGAAGTGATCAAGGCCTCCACATTCATAGCAAGCTCTGGTATTCCCGATGGGGTTAACCGCATTGATGGGTGCCACCAGGTTTGGCGCTACTCTGCAGTCTCTTACTTGATGCCCCAGGTGTCTGCAGTTCAAACACACCCGGAACGACTGCTGGAGGATGATGAAGATTGCACCTGTCACATCTCGGGTGCGGCCCAGCATATTCCTTCTTCCCTTGAGTCACGGCAACAAAATTTCATGTTGTTTTGGCTCTCTTATCAAACTTTCCGGTACCAGACCGACTTGTTTCCCCAGTCTCTTTCCTTTTCTCCGCTCCCCTACCAAATACTTCTGTTCTTATCATCTCATCAGTGAGAGCGCCAGCTTTCAGAACGGTCAACATAATTATTGGTGAGCTCTGCAGGTTTTAAGTAATAAAAGATATTAAGATGAAACCAGTAAGTTTAATAAAAGCTACCGCAACTATACTTATTTATAGGCGCTTTTACCAGTTATAAATAGCTACAGCCAAACCTATTGTTCGGTTCCTCACGGGAATTGATGGCTGTAAAGAAAGTATTCTCAAGGTATAAATAGTTTAATAAGACGTAGCAAGATCCACACAGCGCATACGTATAGTTTACAACCAAACCAGTCCTTAGGTCCCATTACCGGGATTAATGGTTATATTGAAAGATTTTCCATAGCATAACAAGTTTAACATGACGTAGCAAGATCCACACATCGCATACATATAGGTTACAACCAAACCAGTCCTTAGGTCCCATCATCGGGATTAATGGTTGTAATGGATGATCGGCTTAGAAGAACCACACAAAGAACCACACAAAAGAACCACACAGCCGATGCATCCATCACAATAGTATTCACAAATAGCATCAATCAACACATAGCATCAAGTAGTAGCACACAGTAATATGTTACCACTAAGTAACATACATAGTGGTAACATAGCATATAGTTCAGGTTCAAATAGCATCAATCAACAAGATAAACAAGATAAGATACTCATAAAAGTAGCAGCCAACTTCCAGTAGGGAAGTTGCTGAAAAACAAGTTAAGCAGGTGAGCATTCTTTTCCCCCAAGTTGAAAATATTTAAAAGGTTTTGCATGAGTGAAAAGGGGCCACGAAACTCACTGAATCGATGATAAGCACGAATGATGAAAGATTCCAAAGGCAAGATGCTATGAACGGTCAATCACCTATTGACAGTTACTGACAAGCATTAATAATGAGCATAAAGCATAAGATGATGTCAATAGGTTCGGGCAGTTTCGGTTCGGTCGTGGGTAGCACACACACAAGCAGGCATACGTATATTAGACTAGGTTATTTTAAATGGAAATTGTATGTGCCTGTTGATAGCGTTGACTTTAATCTTTGTGGTCAAGCTATGACACTTTATTAATGTTACCTTATCGTCGTAAGATCTCCGAAAAGGGGATTCACACACACACGCATCATCAGTCACACAACAGGACCGGACGCACGACTCAACCCTCCATTCGCACGAATGGACCTTCAGTCGTACGAATCAGCTTCATTCGTACGATTGAACCTTCATTCATGCGACTAAGCATTCAGTCGTACCATGCAAGACCCAATCGCACGACTCAACCTCCATACACACGATTGAATGTTCATTCGCACGAATCAGCTTCATTCGTGCGATTGAACATTCATTCATGCGACTCACCCACAATCGCACACACATTCACTCGCATGGACTCAATCGCACACACATTCAATCGCACACACCCAGGCGCATGACTCAGTCGTACGACTCACCCCAGTCGCACCACTCAGTCAGACGATATACTCAAATGCATGGACTCAGTCGCACGACTCACTCAGTCGCATGGCTCAGTCGCCTGAAAGGCCCAGTCGCCCTGTACAGCAAACCACGACTGCTGAGGCATCGAGCAGCGTCCAGCTGCTCCGGACATGGGTTTAATACATCAAGAACCTCCAGAATACCTATTCTAACATGTCTAAACAAGAAGCACACTCAGAAACGCAACACACAAGCCCACACGACCTCATGTGCTCGGATGAACCCGGGCACCCGAAACCCTAGAAAACGCAGCAGTGAAATCAAGAAATAAACGGGACAATCAAGTTGTCTACCTGCAAGGATAGAGTAGTCTAGGTTGTAGGTGACTTCTAGACGACGAAAACGAGACCAAATGGAGCGTTTTTCGTGCTAAAGTGAAGAAGGTAGGTGGTGAAGAAGAAAGGGATGGAGAAGTGAAGAAGATGAAGAAATGGCTGGGAAAGGGGGTTTTTATACCCATCCCAAGTTTGCAAAAAGTCACTTTTAGTCCCTACACTTTGCCCCCCCGAGTTCATAAATTTTGTTTCGGTTGAAAACTTTATTAGTTAGTCTTGTTTTATAAATGATAAAATGTCGTTAATGACATTCATAAGTTAGAAATGGTTTTATTTGTGACATTATGTTCATATAAAAACGGTGCGTTTAATGATAACGGGGGCAATCTTAGAAAATGCTTTAGGTTGATGATAATTCAAGCAACGATAGCACACGCATAAAGATGACCAAGCAAGCAAATATGATATCCACATAGATGGGTTACAGAGATGAGGAATGACTGATAGCAAAAGTTAATCGAACACGTTAAATGACGGACCTTCAGTGACGGATGTCACATATGATCCACTGGTTCTTCAATAGTGTTTCCTCTTTCAGGTTGATACATGATATCTTCAACTTGATGACACTCATTATCAATAGATAAATCATCAAATGGAACTTGAATAACATCTATGTGATCATGTTGTGTAGAAGAACAACTCTGATCATAATCTTATGGAGCTTGCTCAAATGCATGATCAGTCTAAATGACATCAGATTCTGAAGCCTATGGAACAGTTGTACTTGGTGTAGAAGTAGGTATGCCTGAAGATATTCCTTGTGTTTGAAATAAAATATATCCAAGATCATCAGCAAAAAAATCTTGAATAGATGATGTCAAAGGTGTAGAAGTTGTAGATACAACTGACAAACGATTAAATGTTTCAAATAATGAACCATAATCATAAACCCATGAAGGTACAGAACCTGCATCAGTTTTGTTAGAATCATGCCAATCAATATTATTTATTTGTTTTGATCTTTTATTATAAAACCTATATACAACTTTATTGTCTGAGTAGCCAACAAAATAGCATTTGTCAGCTTTTTCATCAAACTTAGATTTTGAATCAGATGTGTTTAACAGTGTACAACAACATCCAAATTTTTTGAAATATTTGACTTTAGGTTTATGTTTGAAAAATATTTCATAAGGAATGTTATTTTGTTGTTTATTGATTAGAACATGATTCTAAACATAACAAGTAGTGTTAACAGCTTCAGCCTAAAAGAATGAAGGTAATATGGCTGCTGATAACATGATTCTGGCAGATGCAATTAATGTTCGGTTTTGTCTTTCAGCAACTCCATTTTGATATGGAGTTCTTGCTGAACTGAATTGCCTTGCTGTCCCCTTTGAATCACAAAATTCATTCAATGTCCGATTACATAATTCAGTGCCATTATCACTTCGAATGCATTTGACTGTTTCTTTAGTCTGATTTCCACTAGAGTCATGAACTTTATTAGCAAATGAGGTGTCTCATCTTTGGTTGCTAAAAAAAGCCATATAAATCTAGAAAAATCATCAGGTATGAATAAACAATATGCACGACCTCCCAAACTCAAAACATTAACTGGACCAAACAAATCCATGCGTAACAATTGTAGAATAGATTCAATTTTTGTATGAGCAACTCATTTATAAGGTAATTTATGTTGTTTGTCTTTAGAACATGATAGATAATGTTCTATTAATTGAAATTCTTTCAAAGGATGACCAACTACATGATTACTTCTAACCAACTTATTCATATTTTTAATGTTTACATGGCCAAGACGACAATGCCATAACAATGAATCACTCTTCGATGCTATAGACAACAAACATGACGCAGTTATGAATGATTGAAATCCATTCATGTCAAGTAAATATGTGTCTTTGTCTCTCGAAGTTCTCATTAAGATCCATTCATCATGTATTACAAATCTAGGTTTTAGAATCAAACATTCTTTATCAGTGAAATGGGTGGAATATTGTTTGTCATAGATTTAAGAGACACTTAACAAATTATGTTTTACTTCCTCTACAAAGTTGACATCTTCAAAACTGAATACACTATTTGACACTGTACCTTTCTTTGTAATCCTCCTTTGTCTCCAGCAAAAATAACATATCCTCCATTATATGGTTTGATGTTATTTAACAGAAATATATTACCAGTCATGTGTCTTTAACATCCACTGTCAATATGCCATACACTGTTGATGTTGGGTCTTGGATGTTTCTGCACAAATGAAATATTCATTCATTTTAGGAACCCAAGCCATGGTTGATTTGAGTACATCATTTTCATCCAAATATGATACAGATTTCTGTCTCATATCTCTTTTATCATTAAAGATGTAATCTTTAACAATATCAGGTTCTGGTTCATTTTCTTTTATTTTCTATTTCTGAATTGGTTTGACCAAATTTGAAACCAATTCTTAATAAGACTTTGTGGAGAAGTTGGATTGTCATTATTCAGATAATGATTTCTTATTTGTAGTTTTCTTTTGCAAAGTGATATTTGGATGATCATTACTTTTATCAACAAATGATTTTGATTGATTGAAATTTCTTTTATACTTTGCATTAAGAAAGAAATGTTTTCTATTATTAGCAATAGAGTCATGAAACCTTTGTTTACTTGTTAATGTTTTATGATAACAATTCCTAGCCATGTGGTTAGACTTTCCACATACATAACAACACAAAGTTAGATACACATTTTGCTCTTGAGTTGTTTTCTCAAACTATTGATGATAACTTCCATAGTTATCATAAAATCTGGCTTTAGTATGTCTTTGGCCAAAAGATTCTTTAACAGTCTCTTGTTTCCCTTGTTATTTTGTCCTAAGAGATTGATTCTCTTTAGTTGTTAATAAGGCTTTTGTATGAACTTTGTCTTTATGACCTGAAAGTACTAGAGTATGACCAGTGTCTTTTGTACCTGCGCTACAAACATCTTGTTTCATAGAATTAGCAATAATAGGAGATTTATTTTTAAAGAAACTTTCATTAGTCTCCTTAAAAATATAATCTTCCTTATCAATGTCGGCTTTTGAAACGAATCTGTTCTTGAAATCAGCTTTCAAGTCAAATACATATGCTATGACTCTCTTTCTTTCTTTGGTCTTATACTCAATTTTTGACTTAATTATTCTTTTCTTTGTTTGACAATTTAAACAATCATTTAAAGCAATAGAAACTTCTGAACTTTCATTGATATTTGATGATGAACTACAAACATGATTTTTATTACAATTTTTATTTTCCTGTAAAACTAATTCATCATCACTCTCCACTCTTCAACCAACCCGTCCTTTTTCACACTTTCTGCAAAAGAATTATAATGATTAATTTTAATTGCAGTTTTTATGATAGGGTCAACAATCAATGACATATTGACTGAAGGTGTTAAGTTAGACTTTCGTTGAAAACCCAAACCATTGGTCTCTTCATTACAATTGTTAATTGATGAAGGTAAAGAAGAATAGTCATGATTAATTGGTGGTGCAATGTTAGAATATCCAACTCCACCTTCACCACCATTAATCTTTTGTGTCATTTGAGATTTAATAATGCCTTCAACCATGTTTGAAGATAATTCAAATTTTTCGACACTTAATTTAGCAGATAAGAGTTCACTATTTAGTTTATTAATTTCCAAATGTAGCTCATTGGTACATGTTGTCAAATCATTTATGTTACAATCTTTGTCATAAAGTTCTAATTTTGATTGATAAATTGATTTGTTTAAACCATCTATCTTTTCTTTAAAAAAATTCTCATCAGTTCTATATTTACGAGCTTGATATTGAAGTTTTTCAACTTCTAAGATCATATGCTCATTTTGAACTCTATATCTTTGTACCTTTTCAATGTATTCATTAGAACAAAAAGAAATGTACACCTTATTAGTCTTAGTTATGCTCTGTGTCTCTTCATGGACCACATTCACCATGAAGGCCTTTTGCATAAGTTTTCTGCTACAAGTGCTAGAGTAGTCTCAACAGCATGTTCTTTTAAATCATAAGCAGAAGCTGGAGTGATCTCATCAGTTGTATTCTTCCTTCTTTCAACAGCTAGAGTAAACTTAACAACTTGATCTTTCTTTTCAACAATTTGGACTGGAGTAAGCTCAACAGTCACTTCTTCCCTGAGTTCATCATGAGCTGGAGTAATCTCAACAACTATTTCAACATAGTCTTTCTCAACACAAACTTTCTCAGCTTCACAATTTTCTGCTTCCACCTTTTTCTCTTCAACTTCTTTCACAATCTCATCCTCAACACATTCTTCTTCACCAAACACACCGTCCAACAAATCAGAAGACATAAACTCAAAAAGTAGATTGTCATTGCCATTCTTCTTATCTGTTTTGATCTCAGCCAACAAAGTAGTGGATAGTTTAATATCAGGAATCTCTGGTTGATCCGACCAATCATACTCTTCATTAGTCTGTGATATCAGTGCTTTATTCTTTGAAGTACCAGCTTGATCAGTTTTTGTCTCTACCTTAATAGTCACCATCTTCTTACCGGTCTCAGATTGAACAGATCTTCCCTTAGTGCATTCTCTAGCAAAGTGACCGGGTTTGTGATAGTTATAACATCTTAAACTAGACTTGTCAAACCCCATCTTGCTAGAGTTATTTAATCCACATACTTTCCTGCCAGATCTTCATGCAAAGTTCTTGGCACCATACACCACCATAGCCATCTGATATTTGATGTCATTTTCTTTAACATCATCAAGCTTTACTTATTGTTGATCATCAACCATAATGTTAGGTGTATTAAGTCTACTGGTAGAGAAAGCTTCATAACTAGTCATGAATGAGGTGAATAAAGCAATGTGCCCTTCTGCAATCTGAATGGTCTGTTTACTGGGTTAGGAATTTATAACAAATGCTTGTTATGTTGGTTGAGCTGCTGAATTTGAGGATAGGATTGAGATTACGATTAGATTAAAGGTTGGACATAAGAGCTTCGATGATGGACTTGAATTTGAGACAAAGATAGGGGTAATATTTGATCTTTGATAGTTGGATTAGCAGTAGGTGTTGACTGTTGTTGTTACTAACATAGTTAAGAATAGCTGACATAGTAATTAGGATTAGTAGCCATTTTGGCATACAGTGCCAATGCTTCAGCTCCCATAGTATTGATATAATTTACAGCCCTCTACTTATCATCCATATCATAAGATTTGATGGTTGATATGAGATCACTGAGTGTGAAGGTAAACAAGTCCTTAGTTCTCTTGGTTTTAGTGCGGTTGTTATTCCCGCTATAAGGTAAAGAATTTAACAGCTTTTTGTTAATCACTATATTCTCCAAGATAATTCCTGCACTCTTGATTTTTGTGATCAGCTTCACAAATCTTCATATTTGTGCCTCCAAGGTTTCACCCAGTATATGATTAAATATGTTAAACTCTTAGTTAAACATATCTTTTCTACTTTCCCTCATATCTTTATTCCAAATAATCTGTTCTTCCATGGCATCCCACAAATCTTTAGCTTTGGTAAAGCCTTTGAACTTTTGTGCTATCTCGGTGTTCAAAGCCATTGTGATAGAAGTATAGGCTTTCTCGTCAAGCTCTTTATTCTTCATATCCCCCTCATCCCATAGGTGTTTAGGTTTAGGAACCAAATCCCCCTTATTATTTATGTAAACCAGAATGTATGGACCTTGTTTGATTAATCACATCATCCAGGGTTTCGTATAAATGACATGATTCTCAAACCTAAATGCCCAATCAGGATAGTCTTCTTTGCTGAACGGTCTTGGTGGCTTGGTACTTGTGCCGATATCATTGTCGAGATTCAGTGTAGAAGTAATGTGCTTAAGATTGGCCATTTTTCTCAGTCAGAAATATGAATCTTCAGAAAAACTACAAATAGAAAGTTCTCGCGTGAATAGTTGACTTATCCAAGTTCTCGCGCGGAAAACTTTTGTAACTGAATATTTTTGTAACAAACTCAAGTTTTCGCAGAAAAACAGGAAGTTTTTGCCTGGCTTGTTCACTGTGATTTTGACTGTTTCACCTCCAATTTTTCATCAAATTCATTAAAATTATATTAATCAAGTGTTCAATTAGTTATTTAGGTTCAATTATGATCCTAATGGTCTTTAATTGATTCAAATAATCATGTTTTAAGCTCCAAGGGTCACCAAAATTATGAATATCATGCCTAACAAGTTCATAGTTTTTTAATGATCAAATATGGCAGGAATCAAGTAGAATTACTTCAATTTCTGATGAAATCAACCTCATGAACTTCTCAAAAATACCTATTCAAGCTTCAATGAATCGATCTAGAGCATACCAAGCTCTAATACCACTTGTAAGGATCAGCACATTACAATGATCGATCTCGTAACGAATACGCGTAATATAGACATTACCGATTGGATTGAACAATTGAAGAATGATAAACACAATATAAATAAGTTCGATATAGTATTCCTTTCTGATTTAATAATTGTTACACGAAATCTGAAATCAGGAAAATGAGAAAAGCTATTTTATTATAAAACACAAACTCTATATATACTAATCTAGAGTTCTTGTGTGAAGACTAATCTATATATACTAACCTAGTTGTCGGGTAGTAACTTGGCTTTTGCATAGCTTTGGATCTTTGTCTTTATCTTGATTTGCTTTCCCGAGCCTCTAGGTTCAACCCCTATAACGACATTGGAGACTTGGGCATATAAGTAATCTGGGTTGCTTAAGTTCAATTAACAGCTTGTAATAAATGGTCTCAAAAGTGGTGATGCTGGTTTTTGTGAACATTGTATACTTGGGAAGGTACATAGGGAGCGGTTCGGTAAGAGTATTCATAATACAAAAGATATATTGGATTATGTGCATGTTGACTTATGGGGTCCTACAAGACCTATATCTTTAGGAGGTGCCAAGTATTTTTTTGTCCCTAATAGATAATTATTCCAGGAGGGTGTGGGTGTTTGTATTAAAGCACAAGGATGAAGCTTTCTTAAAATTAAAAGAATGGAAAGTCCTTGTTGAAACTCAGACTGGGAAAAGAGTCAAGAAATTAAGGACCAACAATGGATTGGAATCAGCAATAGCTCATTAACCACTATTGTAGGGATCATGGTATTGTCATGCATTTGACAGTTTGCAGGGACACCACAACAGAGCAGATTAGCTAAACATATGAGCAGGACTTTGCTCAACAAACTTAGGTGTTTATTGTTTAGTTCTGGGTTGCTAAAGAAGTTCTGGGTAGAGGCATTGATTACAACAACATATCTGATCAATGGGTCTCCTTCATCAGCAATTAAGATGAAGACCCCAATGGGAAAATGGACAGGTGTTAAAGCTAAGTACGCCTATTTGAGGGTGTTTGGATCCCTGGCATATGCTCATGCCGATCAATGAAAATTTGAGCCTAGAGCAGTTAAATGTGTTGTACTAGGATATCCAGAAGGAGTAAAGGGGAATAGACTTTGGAGAATGGATACTTCAACTCTTAAGATTATAGTGAGCAAAGATGTTGTATTCAAGGAGAATGTTTTGTATAAAGACTTACTTGAAAGGCACAAGTCGGTTGCTAGTGATCATCCTGATACCAGTGATGAGGTTCAAATTAAGGTGGAGTGTCCTACTAAGGGCTCTAGTAGTAGAAATGGTAGCAACGTGCTAGATAGCAGCACAAACCATGGGCCAAACACAAGAAGCTATAGTCTTACGAGGGATAGGCCGAGGAGACAATAATTCCTCCTACCAGCTATGCTTCAAATGATGATATTTCTGCGTTTGTATTCACAATAGCTGTAATGGAAAGCATTTTTGAGCCTATCTTATTTATGGAAGCCACTAGTTCACCAGAGAAAGCTAAGTGGGTTCATGCCATGAAAGAAGAGATGGATTCACTTTTTAAGAACAAGACTTGGGTCTTAGTTGATCAACCTAAAGATCACAAGCTAGTACAGTGTAAATGGTTGTATAAAGTAAAGGAAGGAGTACAAGAATGTGATACACCTAGATATAAGGCTAGACTGGTGGCAAAGGGATTCACACAACACCCATGTATTGATTATAATGATATGTTTTCCCCTATGGTTAGGCATTCTTCGATTAGGGTGATACTAGTTATAACTGAATAATTTGACTTACAGGTTGAATAGTTAGATATTAAAACTGCATTCCTACATGGTAATTGGAAGAAGAGATCTATATGAGGCAGCCTGATGGATTTGTGGTTCAAGGTAAAGAGGATTGCGGGATCAATTATGGGTCACTCAATAGATGGTTTTTCTCTCAAACTCACCCTGAACAACACTCAGCAAGAGTCTAAGAAGAGTTGATCATAATATAACAAGTAACAAGCACTAAGTAAATAAACACAGAATGTAAATTTTCAAGGTACTTTTATATATTGCTTCTCAACTCAAAGGATTACAAGACTCTTGGACTCAAACCGCTTCTAATGAGTTACATGGAGAAGATATATATAATACTACCTACAGCCGGATATACTTTGATACCAGCTGGACACCTCTAACCTTACATCTATACTACAAGAGTTACGGTGAGGTCTTTCAGACATTTTGCCTGAGAGTTGGTAGTCAGGACATGTCCCTGACTTACTGTCACCAACTAAAGTTGGTAACATGTACTATCATAAAAAGGTGAACAGTAGAATAAAGTATGGTCAACAACATGGCTCTTTAGGAAGATGCCATGTTGTATCAGAGGTCTGCAGCGGACTGTCAGGGGCCATACTTTTATCTGCTGGACATAGCAATGTCTTCCGAAGAATAAAGTACTTCGGAAGAATAACTTCTTCCGAAGCCACTTATACTTCGGAAGACTGCTTCTTCTGAGGCTTGGAGTCTTCTTTGTCTTCGAAAGCAGACTTTGTCTTCAGCTCTTTTATCAGTCTTTTTCTTCGGAAGCTCAGACTTTGTCTTCAGCTCTTTCATCAGACTTTGTCTTCGGAAGCTCAGACTTTGTCTTCGGAAGCTGTTCTTCAGACTCTCGGAAGATCTCTTGCTTGGCTTCGAAAGCCCTTCAATGTAGCACCAAAAATGACTATGAAGTGGTTTTGGTTGCACCAGCCTTATCATGATCCAACAAACTCCCCCTAGGCTGATGCTACCAAAACTTCACTTCCCTCTTCTTCTCAAAGTTCTCAGCACCATGGAAAGTAAGTGTTTATCCGTGTCTTTATTCTTTCCAGATGTAGTGCTGAGAATCTTGTACAAATCCTTGGTAGACAGAACCTCTACTCCGTCATCTTGGATTATGTGTACCCTCTGTTGTGGCCCTCTGAAAAGAGTTAGTTGATGGGAACTATAGTCTTATTCCCATCTAACTATTGGTTCCAATTCAGGACCTTCCACCATCTGTAGAAAGGCTGTGCCTTTGGTGGTTGGTCTTTCCTTGTCTTCCGCTCTTTTCAGCTTCAATTCTTCTTCAATCTTGGCTCTTCTACTTTATTCAGCCAAGTGGAGACCGCTGATATGATTTCTGATATGTACAGCAGTCTCAGAGTTGGAGGGATTAGAGAATGGCTTCTCAGCAAGCTCGGCAAGATCAAATCTGCTGAGATGCAGTAGAGAAGTGGCATTAAGCCTGTTGGTTTCACCATTCTCCCTTTCCACAACAAAGTTGTGAGAAGGTTCATCGAACCTCCACTGGATTATAGCATTCCTAGGTCTAGGAGATTGACTAGAAATCCTGTCCTCCTTCCTTGTATCCAGTAGAGTCACCAGCCTCCTTCTTAGCCTCTTCTCCTCAGCATTGAGGGTATCGGAGTTGAGACCAAGAAGTCTTGCAGTCTTGCCCAAAGTATCTCTAGGCAACTCAAGAAATTGGCCTAGGGTGAGGGAGCTTGAAGAGTTATCAACATAGCTGATGTTGATAAGGTCTCCCTCACAGGAGATGCTGCTCAAAGTGGTGCAGTTGGTGAGCCTTGTCTTGAACTCCTTTATTTCCTCAAAGGAGAGATGTTGAGGAGGCTGAGGGGATGGTCTTGGTTTTTGTTGGGTAGGCTTAGGTTTAGTGGTTTTGGGTTGTGTTTTGGGTTTTAGGATGGGTAGTTTGGGTGGTTGAGGTGATGTGGTAGGTTTGGGTAGAGTTGTGGGTTCAGGGGTGAAGGTCTCATCAGTGGGTTCGGTTTTGATGGGGAATGGGGTTGGTTCTTCTGGTGTGGGTTGTGGTTTAGTGGTTGGCTGTGGTTGAGTGGTTGGGGTGAAGACCATTCCCTGTACCCTCCTGTACATCTCCTTCCTTTTCCCCAAACGGATGTCAGCTTTGATTTCACTGACTATCCGCTGGAGTGTCCTTTCGGACATAGGTCCCACCTGCCTACCAGAGAAGCCATGAGCCCGGAGAAAGTCTTTCATCCAGGCTTTGTCATTGGACTTCTTGGTGGAAGTGACCCCCTTCTATTCTTCCTTCCTCTTCTTCTCCCTCAACTTCTCCCTAGCAGCTCTCTTCCTTTTCTTCTTCATTTGATCCTGCTCTTTGTTGTGGAGCAGTAGGATCATGTCATCATTATGAGGAGACAGTTCAGGAAGACTGAAGCCTCTTGAGAGTAGGAATTTGATCCTATCCTCTCTCAGCTTCAGAGCAGCTTCTCTTCGCTCTTCTTCTTCCCTCTCCAAGGCCAACCTGGCTTCTTCTTCTTGCCTTAGCCAGGTTGACCTCTCCAAAGACACCAACTCCTCTAGTAATAGCAGGAGTACTTCCTCATTGACCGCTATTGACAGCTCCTAGGCTGATGAGCTGGTCAATGAGTGCTGTTTTTCTCTTTTGGTTGATCTCTTCCTGATTGGCTGCAGCTGCCTTAGAACTAGCAGCTAGCAGCTTTTCAGTAGGAAACCTACCTTTCTTTTTGAGCTTCTCAATCCTCTCCTCCTCCTGAAGCTCTTCCGCAGTCAATTTTCTTTTTCCTTTGTCTTTGGCAATGCTTGACTGTGGTGGTTCTTGGATGGAGGGTTGTGATTGAGAGAGAAGTTCAGCTGGTGTTTGGGTTGGAGGAATGTTAGAAATATCCTCCCTACTCAACTCAGATGCTATTTCAGCAATAACATCTGTGATGGTCAGTTCCTCGGACATCTGGAATAAGCCTTCCGCAGCTTCTATTTCGGCCTCAGAAGACTTGTCTTGTTCTTGCGAGGCTTCAATGTCAGCTTCGGAAGCTTCAGCTTGAGCTTCGAAAAATGAGAATGCTGCAAGTTCTGTCCCAACTGTTTTAGTTGCTGGGCCATCAGTCCCCATTTCCCCTTCGAAGCTAATCTCAGGTTCCATGTGGACCTTAGGTTGACCAACTTCTTCCACAGTGGTAGAAGGTGCAGTCAGTCTTTGAAGCTCCTCAGCCCCAAAATATATAAGTATGGTGTCGGGGCTGGGCTGTTCTAGGGATGATCTCAATACAAACTTTGTGAAAAGTCTGTAGAGATCTTGAAGCATCTTTGAGTCAATCTCTAGAAAAGATTAAGATGACTCAGGTAGTGTGATGAGTTGGGAAGTAAGGGATTGGGTCTATGGTTCCTCAAGTGTTTGTCTCTAAACTTTCTCCCCCTTTTTGGTAGCATCATCTTGAGAGCTAGATGAGCTAGAGGAAGAAGTCATTGAGACCTGAACAGGTACATGCCTAATAGACCTCTCCGTCTGTTTCTTAGCTAGTTTACCCTTGAGGTTGTTAATCTCAAGTTGCTGAGTGGCAGTCCTTGATTCTAAGATCCTCACCTGTGATTCCAGGTTGAGACCTTAGAAAGCAGGTACTGAAGTGTTAGTTGCATACTTCCCTCATCTTCATGAGAAGAATCATGGGGAGATGAGATAACATACCTACTATGCTCAGTCTCACCACCAGATGTGGCTTCTTGGCACCCTGGATTCCTTTGCTCAGAGTCATCTCTTTCAGAGATGTCAATGGGCAAAGTTGCCGTAGACTCAGTCCTAATGATATTACCACTGTCCTGAGAGCTCAGTGAGAGACTCTGAGTAGTGGCAGCTGAGCCTACATGAGTCCCCTCCATATCAGTGGGACTCACCTCAGTAGTTGGCTTCTGATGGGGGCTAGAGACAAGGGATCCTTCTTGGCTCTGTTGATCTTTCAGAGGGTGTTGTAGATCAACTTCATGGCCATGGAGAGATGTAATCTCTTCATCAGTGCGGAGTAAAAGGTCAGTGAAAGATAGGGAAGTTAAACCTACTGACCCGGGACCTAGATCAATGTCTACAGGCATTGAGCCTATGGTGGGGCTGTCCCTAGAAGGCTGCACAGGGGAGTGTAGAGACTCACCCTGTGGGATTAAGGCTTGGGGTTCGGGCTCTTGGGTTTGAGACTGAGGAGGCTCAAAACCCACATTGAGGTCGAATGTGAAGGATGGTGTGACCTTGGACTTAGTGGGAGCCCATGATTCCACTCTAGCCCTTTTGGTTTGAACTGAAGGAGCTTGTTCAATCAGAGTAGATTGAACAAGGGTTCGTTTGGGTCATCTCTGGTATGTAGCTTTGATGGGTAAAGAAGATTTTGGCATTATGGTGGAGGGTGCTGGTGTGGGTTCATCACCTGTGGGGAAAACAGGGATGTCACCAGGAGCTATGCGCTCAGTCATCTCTGGAGGTAATGGAGTGTACCTTCCAGTGAAGTTGATGGAAACCTTCTTCAGTATTTTGAAGATGGTAGGCCTCATTTGTGGAACGGTAAGAGCAGCTGCGCAGACAAGCTTGCTTGGTTCCAGCTCACAGTTGATTATGTGTGGAATAAATCTGGGATACATGAAGAATGTATCCCTGCTCAGATTGCTGATAAGGTTGGTTAACACAAATCGTGAGTAGTTGAATCGGAGACCTCTCACCAACCCATGAACTAGGCATCCTAGTTCGTATGGGATTTTATCCCAACCCCTTGATTTGTTGGAGAGGCAGTGCAGGATAATGTGTAGCAGGAACTTCCAATGGTAAGAGAAGTTAAACTTGTAGACGGTAGACCTGCTCACATCCCCTCCATATCCCATGAGGATATAGGTGCCTTCCAAGTCTTCCTTGGGGAACTCAGTAGGAGCCCCATCATCATGAAGCTCGAGATGCTCCCTGATGAGCTGTTCAGTGATGACCAACTCTTGGCCACAAATGCGGGTTCTCAGTACTCGAACCCCATTCATAACTGCAGTTTGACCGTTGCTCCAGAATTCGGACATGTGGTTGGAGTATACGGTGGGGTTAACTATAAGTGCAGTAAGGTATGTGGATTCGGTAAGAAAGGTGATGATTTGGGTGAATTCGGCATCCCTTGACGAATCAAGTAATGCGACTTGGTTGTGTTGAGGGTTAGCGCCATTGAATAGAAGGTAAGCTTGAATTCGGGTGAAATTGCAGGTTTTACAGAGAAGAAATAGTTAGGGCAGTAAATTGGTAAAATAAGATGAAATTGATCAGTCAAGATTATTTAAAGGGGATGGATTGTGGTAGTGGAGGTAATAGGGTAACTGTTTGGGGTTACTGTAGGTGGTATGGTGGTTTACGACGGAGAAATGATAGTGGCAGCAAAGGATAATTTTAAATAATCTGACCATCATGAACAAAATCTTTACTTTTTACAGAGTGGGGCCCAAAAGATATCCGTTACATATAAAAACCTTTGCTTCCGAATGTAAAACATTTCCGAAGGTAATTTTCTTCCGAAGGCAATTTCTCTTCCGAAGCAAGTTATTGCTTCCGAAGGTAAAATTGTCTTTTGAAGGCACTTTCTCTTCCGAAGCAAGGCGTTGCTTACGAAGGTAAAGTTGCCTTTCCGAATGGAGAGCTTTACAAGCTTCGGAAGTAGATCTGATGTGAAATCAATCGCTTCTTCCGAGACCAAAAACTCTTCCGGGAAGAAAATTTCCATTGAGGAATTTTGGCTTCGGAAGATATTCAAGAATATCTTCCGAGAGTTAATTCCTCTTCGGAAGGAATTTACACTTAGAATAATTTAAAGATCTTTTGTAACAGGGCTTAAATTGTATTGACACAAGACATTACACATTTAAAAAGCTTTTCAAAAGTGGTAGTTAATCAATATTTATCATCCTAATAGCTGATATGAGATACTTAAATCTTTGTTCATCAAATGCCTTTGTGAACAAATCAGCATATTGTTCATTTGAGTCAACTTTGATTAACTTGATCAAATTTTTCTTATGAATATCTCTAATGAAATGATACCTGATATCAATGTGCTTTGTCTTGGAGTGCTTCACCGGATTCTCAGTAATGGAGATAGCACTATTGTTGTCAATATGGATAAGAGTAGTCATGAAGTTGAATCCATAGTCTAACATCTGATTTTGAATCCATAGCAGTTGAGCACAGCAACTAGCAGCAGCGATGTATTCAGCTTCAGCAGTTGATGTAGAGACACAGGATTGTTTCTTGCATTGCCATGAGATAATCCTTCCACCAAGAAATTGACATCCTCCTGATGTTGATTTCTTGTCAATGTTGCAGCCACCATAGTCACTGTCAGAGTATCCATAGAGATTGAAATCACTATTTCTTGGATACCAGAGACCTAGTTTAGGTGCTCCTTTGAGGTATCTGAGGATTCTCTTTGCAGTAGCTAGGTGAGACACCTTTGGAGCAGCCTGATATCTTGCACAAATGCATGTGGCAAACATGATATCTGGTCTACTAGCAGTGAGATATATCAGAGAACCAATGATTGCTCTATACTGATGTTGATCAGTATCCTCCCCCTCAAGGTCAGGGCAAAGATTATGGATTCTGGGTATGGGTGTCTTGGCTGGTTTACAATCCTTCATTTCGAATCTATTTAAGATGTCTGAGACATACTTAGATTGACTTATGAAGAACCCTTCCATCATCTGTTTCACTTGAATTCCAAGGAAAAAGTCCATTTTTCCCATGGAACTCATCTCTAACTTCTGCTTCATAATGCTTTCAAAGTCCTTGCACATTTGGTTGTTTGAAGAACCAAATATGATGTCATCAACATAGACTTGTACAAGCAAAATGTCTTCTCCACTCTTTCTGCTGAAAAGAGTCTTGTCAATGGTACCTCTAGTGTATCCATTCTTTAGGAGAAACTGAGACAAGGTCTCATACCACAGCCTAGGTACTTGGTGCAGCCCATGTATAGCTTTATCCAGTTTGCACACGTAGTTGGGGTGCTGTGGGTCTTCAAATCCTGGAGGTTGACATACATAGATTTCCCTGTCTATATCCCCATATAGAAAAGCACACTTGACATCAAGTTGGTAGACTGTGAAGTTCTTGGATGTAGCATAAGCAAGGAAGATCCTAACTGCCTCAAGTCTTACAACAGGTGCAAAGACATCAGTATAATCAATTCCTTCCTCCTGGGTGTACCCTTGAACTACTAGTCTTGCCTTGTTCTTGATAATCAAGCCTCTATCATCTTTCTTGTTCCTGAATACCCATTTAGTGCCTATGGGTACTTGACCAGATGGTAGTGGGCATAGATTCCAGACCTTTTGTCTTTTGAATTGAAGTAGCTCCTCTTGCATCGATTCAACCCAACTACTATCCTTTAAGGCATCTTCTACCTTCTTTGGTTCCATCTGAGACAAGAAGCATGAATACAAGTAGACATTCCCATGATGAGTTTGTCCTCGTGTTCTCACACCCTCAGAGACATTCCCTATGATGTTCTCAGTTGGATGAGTGTTGTGAATCCTAAGACGAGGAATCACTTCCAGTTGTAGAGATGAGTCTAGGTTAGACATATTCTGATCAGGAACTGGATCACTCTGTCCAACTGCTGTTTCAAAGTCATTTAATGAGGACTGATTGAATGATTGAGAAACATCATCAATGGTTGGTTGTGAAGTAGGATTAACAGTTGCCTGTTCCTTCAGAATACTACTTCCCTCAACCTGGTGTTGTAATGGATCACCTGAAGAACTTTGAGGTTGATCAAGTGATTCACTTGTTGAAGCTTCACTATTTCTGGAGATAGTTACACTGTCAGATCTGTGAATGGTTGAAGCTTGTTGCCTTTCAGCTCTTGGAGAATTTGGAAGAGGTCTGGGAAGCTCAAATAGTTGACCTGCATCAGCATCAGTATCATCTTGAGCACCTGTTCCAGCTGAAACATTCTCACAAGATGGTTTAGAATAGTTTGGAAACAATTCTAAATCAAAGATATACTCTGGTCCCATTCCCCCTAACACAAGGAGTGTGCTCATTAACAACTATATTGGATGACTCCTCAAATTGTTGATTCTTGATATTGTATACTCTATAAGCTTTGGAGCTAGAAGAGTATCCAACAAAGATAGCATCATCCGACTTCTCAGCAAACTTTGCTAAGTTGTCCTTTGTGTTAAGTATGGTACACCTGCAGCCAAAGGACCTTAGAAAGCCAATGAACGGTGGCCTCTTGTTCCATAACTCATAAGGGGTTTTTCCATAGGGCTTAACTACAAGAACCCTGTTCTGCACATAGCATGCAGTGCTGACTGCCTCTGCCCAGAATGTTAGAGGCATCTTTGAATCAGCTAACATGGTCCGAGCAGCCTCAATAAGTGTCCTATTCCTCCTCTCAGCAACACCGTTTTGTTGAGGAGTTCTGGGAGCACTATATTGTCTGGCAATCCCTTTTGAGTCACAGAATGAGTCAAGAACAAAGTTCTTAAACTCAGTCCCTTGATCACTTCTAATGATTTTAACCTTGTGATCAATTTGATTTTTTATTTTAAGAATGAAAGATTTTAAAGTTTCAGCAGTTTCATCTTTACTTCTTAAAAAGAATACCCATGTAAATCTTGTAAAATCATCAACAATCACAAGGCAGTATGACTTCCTTCCAATGCTCATTACACTTGTGGGACCAAAGAGATCCATGTGCAATAAGTGTAATGGAGTAGTGATAGAGTTAACACATTTGGATTTATGAGATGATCTGTGTTGTTTCCCTTTCGGCATGCAACATAGTTATCTTTGCAGAAAAATTCCTTTCTAGGCAAACCATGTACCAAGTTATTTTTAGCCAATTTATTCATTGTTTTAAAATTCACATGACACATGCATTTATGCCATGGTGTTGACTCATCATTATCAGCTTTGGAAAGAAAGCATGATACTTCACCTATAGGAGAAGCATTGTTCATATCCAGCTTGTACATATCCCCTTTCTTGGGAGATCTAAGAAGCACCAATTCCGGAGGAATTGTCATCCCTGGTTTGAGGATAATGCACTTATGTTCTGTGAAAAGCATCTGATGCTTCTGGTCACAGAATTGAGAAACACTTAACAGATTGTGTTCAAGCTGTTTGACAAAGTGAACTTTGTCAATGTTTATTCTGCCATTGGATATACTTCCTCTGCCAGAAATATATCCTCCGGCCTCACCTCCAAATTGGACAGGCCCTCCATCATAGTTCTGGAATTGTTGTAGGAGAGATCTGTTCCCTATCATGTGCCTAGAGCATCCACTATCTACAATCCAAACATTGTTGTTTTTGTCAAATGGACGTCCCTGCACATAAGATGAGATGGTTAGTTTTGTTTGGAAGCCCAAGCCTTGCAGGTCTTGGGCTTTTCCAAAGATAGTGACATAATTGAACCGAAAGATATGCATTGGGGTTCAATAGAGGTCGTTGAAGAAGAGGTTTGGGCTGCGACATCTTCTTTGATCTTCCAATCCATCCCTTGGTTGATCTTTGAGGATGAGCTTGTTGAAGCTTTTGCAGCATGGTCTTCTTCCGAAGCTTCTTTCTTTTCAGAAGAAGTCTTCACCACCTTTTCTTCTGAAGTAGTCTTCTTCTGAGATGGTTTCAAGGGAGCCTTCTTGTTCTTCCGAACCTTAGAAGGTTTGGCTTCCGAAGCCATTTTCCCTTCGGAAGGAGCAGTTCCTTCCGAAAGCAACTTGGCTTCCGAGACCAATTTTCCCATTTTCATCATTTGGACCGTTTGAAGTGGTCCAACTGAGAAGCCTTCTCTGACTCCTTCTCTTCTAGCATTATTTGCATAATGTGTGCTTGCTGGATTGTAGTAATAATCTTTAGCCATGTGGTTGTGCACACCACACATTATGCATGCAATGCTAGTCTTCTGGGAACCTGCAGGTTGTTGTTTCTTGGATTTCTTCTCTTCATCAGCAACTTTCCCTTTCAACTTCTGATCCTTCTGTAGGACAAGAGTGCTGGTACTACACTCCTTTCTTGAATCAGGAGTACCTACCACTTGGAATCCGGCAGAAATGAAGACACCCTTTTGCTTTGGGTTGATCTTAAGCTTGGACTCTGCAACCTTCTTGGCAGTCCTTCTAGCAGCTTTAGCTCTGCTTCTTCTTGCCTTGGTGGTTAGGATTTGGTCTTCACAGGTGGAGATGAGTGTATCCTCCAGTTTCTCCCCTGTGGTGGCCACTATTGTTGCCTCATCCTCTAGTTCCAATGGAGAAGGGTCAGCAGTTGGAACCTCTTGCTCTTCAGTACCACATCTAGGTAGTCTAATAGACTCATAAGAGTGTGGTGGAGCTATTTCATTGGTTCCCAACCCTTCTTTGTTTTGATAAAACATTTTAGAATGAGAGGATGATGCAAGAATAGTTTGGAAGCTTTGCTCAGCAATAGCTTGCTTCCTGGCCTGAGCCTCAGCAGTGACTAACTGGGCTTGAACTTCAGATAGTTTGGATATCAGATCTTTGATTTGAGTCTTATAGTTGGTCTTTTCATGTTTTAAAAGAGACACAGTTTTCTCTAACTCTTCAATTTTCTTTTGATAGTCAGATTCAGCTCTCTTAAAATCAGATTTTAACACATTTAAAGACTCAACCTCAGATCTGATTTCCGAAATGTAATCCTTATAAAGTTTAACTTTAGCAATACACGCAGCAGTACAAAGATGTTCATATACCTGTTCCGGCCATGAGTGCTTGAGCGGGAGTCACATCCTGAACCATGAAGCTCCAGTCAACTTCTTGAGCCACAGCAGCTGTTTCAGTTGACTTCTCTTCATGCTTTGAACCAGTGGGATGTGTGGAGGCCTGTGGGGTTCCCGGGTTGTTTTTGGGAGCCTTGCATTCCCTAGCAAAGTGACCAAGTTGGTTGCAGTTGTAACACTTTGCTTTGCTCTTATCAAACCCAAACTTGCTGTTGACTGGGTTTTGAGGGAATTGCCTTCCAGTTCTCTTGAAGAACTTCTTCGCTCTGTAAGTTAAAAGAGCCATCTGTTGGACAATGTCCACATACTCCACATCATCTGGACTGAAGCACTCCAGATTATCAAAGCAGTATTGAAAATCACCAGAGTGTCCATTTCCAGAGACAAAGGCACAACTATCCTGAAAGGAGTTGTGTTGAACCTTTTGAGACTTTGGAGTCTCAGGTAGAGTAATGTAGGGTCCACTGTGTGAGTTGTCAGGGTAACCCAGCAACTGATGTTGTGGTTCTATGATTTCCCTTTCAACCACATGAAGGGCTGAACTCAGTTGGTTATTGGAGTGACCAGAGGAGTTCTGCATGTTCATCTCCATCTGGAATGCACTTAGGATACCATACAACTCTGTCAGAGTAAGAGTCTTAAGGTCCGAAGTTCTCTTGATTACAACACAGTAATGTATCCATAGTTTAGGAAGTGAAGACATGAACTTCATAACTATGTCTCTATTCTCAAGAGCTACTCCAATATCCTCCAGAGTATCTACTAGCTCAACATACCTGAAGTATTGTCGAGTCAAGGTCTCACCAGCCTTGAAAGTAAAGTTCTCAAACTGCTGCTTCAAGAGATCCTTCTTGTTCTCTTGGGTTTCCTTGGATCCTTCATACATCAGCTTCAATGCTTCCCATAAACCTTTAGCAGTTTTGCACTTCTTGAAGCATCTGTAGACGGAGTTGGGGAGAGCAGTTTAGAGAGAAGTCATAGCCCTTTGATCTAGCTCTATTCTCTTCCTATCTTCTTCTGAGTAATCATCAACATCTTTTGGAATGATGCGATTACCAGTGGCAGAAGTGGTGCTTGGAATGAAAGGACCATTGACAATGGAATCCTACTTCCTTGAATCTTGACACTTGATGAAGCCTTCCATTCTGATACACCATGTGTCAAAGTCTTCAGGGGTGATCAGTGGAGACTTGGTCATGGTACCGGTTTCCATATCAGCCTTGGAGAGAGCAGCCATTTGAGTGAGTGGTTTGTAGTGAGGAGTGAAAAACAGGTTGATTTGGATGGTAAGATCTCACAATCAAGAGCCTGGAGCTCTGATACCAATTACGGGATTGATTATGGGTCACTCAACAGATGGTTTTTCTCTCAAACTCACCCTGAACAACACTCAGCAAGAGTCTAAGAAGAGTTGATCACAATATAACAAGTAACAAGCACTAAGTAAATAAACACAGAATGTAAATTTTCAAGGTACTTTTATATATTGCTTCTCAACTCAAAGGATTACAAGACTCTTGGACTCAAATCGCTTCTAATGAGTTACATGGAGAGGATATATATAATACTACCTACAGTCGGATATACTTTGATACAAGCTGGACACCTTTAACCTTACATCTATACTACAAGACTCTAGGTGAGGTCTTTCAGACATTTTGCTTGAGAGTTGGTAGTCAGGACATGTCCCTGACTTACCTTTTGTCACCAACTAAAGTTGGTAACATGTACTATCATAAAAAGGTGAACAGTAGAATAAAGTATGGTCAACAACATGGCTCTTTAGGAAGATGCCATGCTATATCAGAGGTCTGCAGCGGACTGTCAGGGGCCATACTTTTATCTGCTGGACATAGCAATGTCTTCCGAAGAATAAAGTACTTCGGAAGAATAACTTCTTCCGAAGCCACTTATACTTCGGAAGACTGCTTCTTCCGAGGCTTGAAGTCTTCTTTGTCTTCGGAAGCAGACTTTGTCTTCAGCTCTTTCATCAGACTTTGTCTTCGGAAGCTCAGACTTTATCTTCAGCTCTTTCATCAGACTTTGTCTTCGGAAGCTCAGACTTTGTCTTCGAAAGCTGTTCTTCAGACTCTCGGAAGATCTCTTGCTTGGCTTCGGAAGCCTTTCAATGTAGCACCAAAAATGACTATGAAGTGGTTTTGGTTGCACCAGCCTTATCATGATCCAACAGTCTAATCGAAGGTAAAGAGGATAAAGTGTGCTTATTGAAAAGGTCAATGTATGGGCTGAAACAGTCTACCAGACAATGATATAAACGTTTTGATGAATGACTAATTTCATATGGATTTAATCGAAGTACCTATGATAGTTGTGTATATTCTAAAGGTTACCACAATGGGGGTTGTGTGTACTTATTATTGTATGTTGATGACATGTTGGTTGCTAATAAAGATAAGTCAGACATTGATGAGACTAAAGCATTGCCTATGAAAGAGTTCGAGATGAAAGATCTGGGTGAAGCTAGAAAGATACTTGGTATGGAGATTACCAAGAATAAAAGGCTTGGTATTCAAAAGCTTACTCAAATGTCATATGTTAAGAAGGTATTAAAGAATTATCATATGAGCATGTGTAAACATATTGCAACTCCTATGGCTCAGCATTTCAGATTGTCCAGTCAAGATACTCCAAGTACACCTGATGAAAAGGCTACTATGATGAACATACCATATACTAGTGTGGTAGGTAGTTCGATGTATCTTATGGTGTGTACACGTCCAGATATTGGTTATCATGTAAGTGTAGTAAAAAGGTATCTAAGTAAGCCTGGTAAGCCATATTGAGAAGCAGTGAAATGGGTTCTGAGATACTTGAAGGGAACACAAGAAGTTGGACTTGTGTTTAGATCAACTGCAAGTGTAGGTTACATTGTGTCTAGTTATGTTGATGTAGATTTTGCAAAGGATCTTGATTAAGAAAGTTTAGTCACTGGGTATTGTTTTGGAGTTTTTGGTATCTTGGTAAGCTAGAAGTCATCATTGCAGCATGTGGTTGCCTTTTTATCCACTAAGGCACAATATAGTGCATTAACTGAGGCTGCTAAGAAGGCTTTATGGTTAAAGGGGTTTGTGAGTGAGCTTGGCATGAGTGTTGATCATGCTATGATATGGTGTGATAAGAAGGCTGCAATACATTTGTCTAAAAATCAGGTGAATCATGATAGAACCAAGCATAAAAATATGACGTTGCATTATATTTGGGAGGTGATAGACTCTAAAGAGGTGATAGTTGAGTTTATAAATACGTCTGAAAATGCAGCTGATGTTTTCACGAAAGCTCTTAATCAGTCAAAGTTGCTTGAAGTTGCTAACTGTTGAATAAAGACTTTGCACTAAGGTGGATTTTGTTCGTAAGTTTGTAAAGCTTCGGAAGTCTAAGTTTGTAAAGCTTCAAAAGTTTGTAGTGCTTTAGTCTTTTTGTTTCTAAAGTGTAAGGGTGTTTTGTTTAAACTTTTACTGCTCAAGGGGTTAGATGTAGTTTCTATAAAGGTCATGTCATTAGGTTGTTATTAACAACTAACTGTTGTTACTTAGGTGGGGTGAGATGAGATCAATTAGTTTCTTTTTCATACATATGAGGGGAATCATAGTGTATGTGAGTGTTCTTGAAGTATACAATCTTTCTTGAGTAGTTGATTCATAATTCTTTTTGTTCAATGTTCTACAATTATTTCACTCCTATTCTTCGATCGATCGATCTATCTTCCTCAATTAACTAAAGGTTACAAACATGAAAAGTTTGTTTTGATTCTAATCATCTGTAGATTATTACACACTTAAACATACACACACCACCTACGAAAAAAGCAATGAATAAACTCTCATATGATTCAGGCATACTACTAATCGGAAATTTGCAAAGATTCAATGGGGGCCAATATTGGATCTTATTAAAACGGTTCATGTTAGGCTAGATGGATCAGGTTGTATAAAAAAACTTTTTAATTAATTCATAGCAAACTCCAAAGATGATCACACGACTTGAAGTAATAAAATTTAAGTAATTGAAATTTGAGAGCTGAAGTTATTGATAAGTTAAGTTATACTCCTTCGTACAAGAAAGTTTGGGTAGGAAAACAGAAAGCAATTGAACATGTCTTTAGAAATTGGGAAGAATCTTATATTGTTTTACCTAAGTTTCAAGATGCACTAAAAATGTTCAATCCAGAGACTATTGTTGAATTGTGTGTTTTGAGACAGACTGGTGTAGATCAAGCAGAATTTAGACATGTGTTTTGGGCATTTGCTCTAGCGGATTTAGGCATGGCCGACCTGTTAATAGCATTGATGCCACTTATTTGTACAATAAATATAAAGGGAAGATGATGATTGCAATGGGAGTTGATGGTAACAATCAAATATTGCCGCTTGCATTTGCCATCATGGAGAATGAATCTTACGCTAGTTGGCATTGGTTTCTTTCTCAGCTCAAGAAACATGTTGTGAAAGATAGTGAAGGGATATGTCTCATATTTGATAGTAGTACTAGTATTCTTAAGGCTGTTAATGAACAAGGATATCCATGGTTAGAGCCACAGGGTTTTCAAAGGTATGGAAGCTTGAATTTTCTCTTATATGGATTTACGTTTTATGAATTCACATAAAATTGTATGTGTTTATGCGTAAAAAATTAAAATAGTTTGTTCTACAGAAGTACAAAAGCCCACCTTTTGGTTAGACTTATTTTTTTTAATTTTTAGTGAACATTCTGAAGCATGCTATATACTTTAGTTGGCACATTTATAAGCCTTTTTAGTTACTATTTGATGTTGATTTCGTATGTTTAATATTTGACAATTATTCATATGAAAATCATGTCTTTTGTTTACTGTTATATAATAATGGCATATTTATTTTCTAGGTATCGTTTAAGACATTTCTTGAACAACTTCAATGATAAATTTCATAACTCGCAACTAAAAGCTTTAGCTTATCATAATGGGAGTCAAAATCAAATTCGAAACTTCAACTCCATCATGGAAGAAATTGGGACATTTAACCCCCAAGCTCGCCAATGGCTCGAGAGACATTCATTTGATATATGGACACTTGCACATGATAGTGGAAAAAGATATGGGTTACACAATACTACTTTATCATAGATTTTTAATACTGTTCTTAAAAGTACTCGTTTCTTACCAATCACATCATGTGTTCAACATACATTTATAGATAGGCTAATTATTTTGATGTGAGACGTCCGATGGAGTCTAGCGCTCAAGCCAACGGAGATTTGTATACTCCCCATGTTACAGCAAAACAAATTGGTTTAGTGTCAAAAGCTTGTGCACATTCTTTGAGATCTTTCAACCGACAAAAACGGATATTTGAGGTGATAAATTAAAAGGAAAAACGTCCAAATAGATAATTTGGAACAACAAAATTGCACATTTGGTAAGTGGAGATATTTAAGTATCCATGTTCTCGTGTTTGAAGCTCATATGCCAAGCTTTCTTTGAACACATGGCAGTACATTCATAAATGTTACTCAATTATAGAATAATGTGATATTTGGTCATCTGAATTTTCTCCGATTCCTCATGAAGCATATTGGCCACAACCATCATATATTAAAGAATTGCTTTATAATTCAGATTTAAAACGAGATATAAAGGGTCATCCTCGCTCAACAAGACTTCGAAATGGAGTGGATATTAAAGAGGGAAAAAAGACGAATCGTTGTGGAATTTGTGGACAACATGGTCATAACTAGGCAAGATGTCACTATAAGCCCAGAAAAATGAATGTCTAAGCAGTTTGAGTTGTTTTGACATTTCTTTTTTGATATTTGTATTAAGATCCTAGCTGGTCGAATTTATCTGACATTTATATTTTTATTTGTATTTGTTATTGAAACCGTCAAGTTTTAATGGTTGCTTGGTTTTTTTATATGTTGCATAAATTTGTTCCTTTAATAAACATATAATAGTGATGGAAATCTTACGCTAAAGTTGAGTTAAAATAAATATGATAGTGAGAAGAGAAAAAAAAATTAAATAAAAATGAGAATAAAATAAGATATAATTAGTTGATAAAAATTAGAAAAGATGATATAGGTTGTTTGAATAAAAATTATAAAAAAGTGATAGATTATTTAAAACTTAAAAGTAAAGAATTAATAAAAACACCTATTTTAATAAATAATTTTAAAATCACCCATTTTAATAAATATTTTTTACGTATACAGTAAAAAACTCTACAATAACATATTAGTTCGCATGTAGGTTTCAAAAGTCAAAGTATCTTAGAAGTCTATACTAGGTGATGCAAATTAGATTTTCCTTTGATTTCTTCTCTTTCGTCGCCTTGTTCAAAACCACATGAACAAATATCAAATATGTTTTTGTAAGTAGGCTTATCAACCACACTTCTTAACAAACCAAATGTTTAATCCACTTTATATATTTAGCCCGTCCATGGATTAAGTAGGTAACTTTTAAGTCATCAAGTTTAGGACTTTTTCTAACAATACTTCTCATTGATTCACAATCCATCCCTCATTCCCAACCTTATAATTTAACTAAAAAATACTAATTTTCAAATTTTATCATTTATTTTCTAAAACTTCTTCATGTCTCATCTCCCATATCTATCTCCATTCAATATAATAATACAATTTATTTTTTTTATTTTTATATTTTTTACTCACTCACATCCATTCATTATAAATACAAAAAGTGGATACGACGGATGGGTGGAAGCCCCAAAATATGAGGGATGTGTTTGAAAAACCTCAAAAATAAGGGGTTGGGTTATGAGGATGGGTAATAGGATGGAGTGAATTATTTGATGTGTTTCTAAAAGGGGTAACTTTGTAAAATAGTAACCAACTTTTAAAAGTGTTACAATTAGGTAACTCAAGTTTTAAAAGTGTTCTAGTTAGGTCACTCAATTTTTATATTTTATATAAGTTAAAAGCCTTAACATGTTTTTTAGCATGTTATACTTTTGGATTCAATTAGAAATACTTTTTTCTAGCTTTTGATGCTGATATGGAACGTTGACGTAAATTTTAGATACTTTTTTTATTTTTTTAATAATTAATATGTTTTTTTATTTTTTAATATAATTTTATATATTGCAAATTCTGACCACCACGTTTTCTCCACCGTTACTTACTTAACATAAGAAAATTTAATGATAACTCTATTTGATCATTTGATTGTCCAATTTGAAAAAAATATACATGAGTGACTAAATTAGAACATTTTTGAAACTTAGTTACTATTACGTGATATTTTCCCTTTATAAAAATATAAAGATAAAGATGGGGTTAAATATAGAGATGGGGTTAAATATAGAGATGGTATGGGAATGCTCTAATAAATTGAAGTGTATGGCCAATTTTATTCTCCCTCCCAGCCACCACTCTTTAACTCACTTTACATACAAAGATGAATTGTCATGTTACGGTACGCTATGCTACATTACATTACATTAAGTTACCTTACTTTAAGTTAAGTTACGTTATGTTAGGGCTGAATTTGACGAAAATTCAAACAACCCACTAATTATGATTTTAAGAAACAACAAAACAAATTGGTGAGTGGGTGTAATGTGCCAAGCAATAAAATCCAGTAGGTCCAACTGACCCACCCGACCTGACCAACTTAACTTGTTCTCCGTAGTAATTGTAGCGGTTTGGTCTGGAAGTTTCGTCAAAATAAGACCATAACAAACAATAAACAATCCAACATAATAATCTTTTAATCTTTTATTAAGTACAAGGTCAAGCACTAAATGTTGATAATTTTAATGTTATCAATAATTTAAGTGTTATTAGAATAACTTGTTGATCTGATAAATTGTAGTAGTGATTAAACGAGTTAGGTGACGCGGGCGTGCGGACTCGTTTTACACTAACACAATTAAATGTGTATGTATATAAATATATATATATTTCTTGGATTGGGCTAAGCATTAAAATTATTGTGCTTGGGCTTACTTTACAACTAAGTGGAATAAGCCCAAATATGGCCCAAATATACACATTAGATTACAACAGATCAAATTGAAAAACACAAGAAAATTACAAACAGAGGGAGAAATCGATCGGACGAAGAAAATCTTTCGGTTGACAGGTTTTCTTCTGTTATTTAACAGTTACTTTTTCAATCTTGAAAAGAAGACAAGTTCAGTTCTGAACATTTTGTATCATCTTCATCGCAAGTTCTCTCAAAAACAAAATTAGATACTTCAAAATTTTAGATTCAATCCGATTAAACACTTTATTATTACCGTCAATTGGTTTAATATGATAGTGATTAATCACGTTTCTGAGATTCTATCCAAGTTTTTAGTCTCTGATTTTGATTCTCTACTCTTGTTCTTCATCTTGGTTTGCAAGAAAGAAAACAAAAGGTAACCTTGTTTTAGGATTGTTGTTAACCAAGTTTATGTTCTGCAAATTTCAGATTGTTAAGTATCATTAGACTTCTACACTAAAATGTGTTTAGATGTGCATTTTAACATGATTATAATGATTTGGATTAAAACTACAATAAGATAATGGCACTATGAACCATTTATATCAGAAAATCGGAATCATAAATTATTTTTTCCCAAATATCCTAAAATTACTATCGTGCCTTTAAATAGCAATAAACTGTACAAAAGAACATCCAAACACCACATATGTATTTTGTTCTATATAAATATATCAATTGGATTTGTTTACCTACTAAATCATCTATTTGGCTTTTGCTAAAACTCCAACATGACAAACGGGTTAATCTAAAAAAACGTTAACTAAAAAGGAAATTGATCGAAGTGGGTCAAAATTAATCCGAAATGACTTAAGTGCATAAAACCTCTTTAATCTCATTATTTATAAAGTTAGATTATTATTGTGCCAGTAAAATTTTTCATATCATATTCAACACATTAAAATCTTTATCTTTATATATAATAAAAAAAAGAGTTTTGCCACTTGTTATCATATTAAACACCCTTTGACACACGTCAAATTCTTAAACAAATATTGTCACTTGTCATCATATTAAACACTCATTTAAACTCCAAAAATTTCTCTTAATTTGTTTCCTTAAAATAAAAAGTTTTTAAAGTTTAAATTAATATCATTTTTATTTTATATTCAAATAAATGTTAAAATAGAAACCATTATTTGTATTTCTCATAATTTATTTTGAGAAAATAAAAAGCCATTTTGTAATATATGTACAATGATTTTAAACCAAAATTATGGTAAACAGAATCTAAATTTTCAAACATAATGTTAAGAGATTAGTTTTTCATAATTTAATTTTATACACAATCACAATACAACTTAAGTTGACATGTTTCTTCACATTTACAGCTAAGTTTGTAATAACATTTTATCAATTTTATGTTTTAATAAATTATTGGCTTTTAAGTTATATGTTGTCACATGACACACTCTCAAGAAGTTATTGCCACGTGTCATTCATATAACGAAAAGTTGTTTTAATGAAAATTTTACATCCCTTAAATTTCGCATCCTTATATATTATTCTTATATATTAGAAGATTATTAATATTACTTCTTAATTTCTAAATGTAAATATTCATTATTTTAGTTTTTTTAACCCGTGTAACACACGGGACGTTAGACTAGTATTATATAAAACCTATAGACAAAAAAAATGTTTTCATTGGGCCTTTTTCCCCCTTTCACCTACTACTCAGCCATCCTATTTCGCTCATGTAGCCACAAGCACGTAGAACGTTGCATTCCGGTTATCTTTCTAATAATTGTTAACCTGCAATCGACTCATCTAGCTTCTTTTATGTTTCATTGATTTCATTACTTTTAAACATATGTAGTTGTATGTCATACTTAGAATTTGTTTTAGCCAAGTCTAATTACATAAAATTGGACACACAGGTTTTGACAATAAGTTGATAAAATGCAAACGAGTGTCTACATATAGTTCATGCACCCTAATTCAAGTATGCGTATGATCCTTGGAAAATTTTTTGAATACATCAAAAACCCAATGCTTGTAAGTTACTACATGAACTTTACCTAAAGTTTATAAAGCAAAGGAAAATTGGTAACAAACTGCAGGATCGGAGTTGTGTGGTTTTTCTCTCAACTCACTGTGAATCAACACTCAGCAAGCAGTCTATGAAGAGTTGATCACAATATAACAAGTAACACGCAGTAAGAAAATTAACACAGCAGGTATATTTTCAAGGTACTTTTATATATTGCTTCTCAACTCAAAGAATTACAAGACACTTAGACTCAAATCGCTTATATGAAGAGTTACATGGAGAAGATATATATAATACTACCTACAGCCGGATATACTTTGATACCAGCTGGACACCTCTAACCTTACATCTATACTACAAGACTCTAGGTGAGGTCTTTCAGACATTTTGTCTGAAAGTTGGTAGTCAGGACATGTCCCTGACTTACTGTCACCAACTAAAGTTGGTAACATGTACTATCATAAAAAGGTGAACAGTAGAATAAAGTATGGTCAACAACATGGCTCTTTAGGAAGATGCCATGCTGTATCAGAGGTCTGCAGCGGACTGTCAGGGACCATACTTTTATCTGCTGGACATAGCAATGTCTTCCGAAGGATAAAGTACTTCGGAAGAATAACTTCTTCCGAAGCCACTTATACTTCGGAAGACTACTTCTTCCGAGGCTTGGAGTCTTTTTTGTCTTCGGAAGCAGACTTTGTCTTCAGCTCTTTCATCAGACTTTGTCTTCGGAAGCTCTTTCAGACTTTGTCTTCGGAAGCTCTTTCAGACTTTGTCTTCGGAAGCTCTTTCAGACTTTCGGAAGATCTCTTCTCAGCTTCGGAAGCCTTTGAATGTAGTACTAAAAGATGAATATGAAGTGATTTTGGTTGCACCAGCCTTATCATGATCCAACAAACTCCCCCTAGGCTGATGCTACCAAAACTTCACTTCCCTCTTCTTCTCAAAGCTCTCAGCACCAAGGAGAGCAGGTGTTTATCAGTGTCTTCATTCTTTCCTGCTGTGGTGCTGAGAATCTTGTACAGGTCCTTGGTGGACAGAACCTCTACTCTGTCACCTTGGATTATATGTACCCTCTGTTGTGGCCCTCTGAAAAGAGTTAGTTGATGGGAAGTATAGTCATATTCCCATCGAACTATTGGTTCCAATTCAGGACCTTCCACCATCTGTAGAAAGGCTGTGCCTTTGGTGGTTGGTCTTTCCTTGTCTTCCTCTCTTTTCAGCTTCAACTCTTCTTCAATCTTGGCTCTTCTATTTCGTTCAGCCAAGTGGAGACCACTGATATGGTTTCTGATGTGTGCAGCAGTCTCAGAGTTGGAGGGATTGGAGAATGGCTTCTCTGCAAGCTCAGCAATATCAAATCTGCTGAGATGTAGTAGAGAAGTGGCATTGAGCCTGTTGGTTTCACCATTCTCCCTTTCCACAACAAAGTTGTGAGAAGGTTCATCGAACCTCCACTGGATTATTGCATTTCTAGGTCCAGGAGATTGACCAGAAATCCTGTCCTCTTTCCTGGTATCCAGCAGAGTCACCAGTCTTCTTCTTAGCCTCTTCTCCTCAGCATTGAGGGTATCGGAGTTGAGACCAAGAAGTCTTGCAGCCTGGCCCAAAGTATCTCTAGGCAATTCAAGAAATTGGCTTAGGGTGTGGGAGCTTGAAGAGTTATCAACATAGGTGATATTGATAACCTCTCCCTCACAGGAGATGCTGCTCAAGGTAGTGCAGTTGCTGAGCCTCGTCTTGAACTCCTTTATTTCCTCAAAGGAGAGATGTTTAGGAGGCTGAGGGGATGGTCTTGGTTGTTGTTGGGTAGGCTTAGGTTTAGTGGTTTTGGGTTGAGTCTTGGGTTTTAGGATGGGTAGTTTGGGTGGTTGAGGTGATGTGGTAGGTTTGGGTAGAGTTGTGGGTTGAGGGGTGAAGGTTTCATCAGTGGGTTCGGGTTTAATGGGAAAAGTGGTTGGTTCTGGTGTGGGTTGTGGCTGTGGTTGAGTGGCTGGGGTGAAGACCATTCCTTTCATCCTCCTATACATCTCCTTCCTTTTCCCCAAACGGATGTCAGCTTTGATTTCACTGACTATCCGTTGGAGTGTCCTTTCGGACATAGGTCCCACCTGCCTACCAGAGAAGTCATGAGCCCGGAGATAGTCCTTCATCCAGGCTTTGTCAGTTGATTTCTTGGCAGCAGTGACCTCCTTCTCTTCTTCCCTCTTCCTCTTCACCTTCAACTTCTCCCTAGCAGCCTTCTTCCTTTCCTTCTCCATTTGATCCTGCTCTTTATTATAGAGCAGCAGGATCATGTCATCGTCATGTGGAGACAGTTCAGGAAGACTGAAGCCTCTTGAGAGTAGGAACTTGATCCTAGCCTCTCTCAGCTTCAGGGCTGCCTCCCTTTGCTCTTGTTCTTTCTTCTCCAATGCCAACCTGGCTTCTTTTCTTGTTGTAGCCCGGTTGACCTCTCCAAAGTCACCAACTCCTCTAATGGTAGCAGGAGTATCTCTTCATTGGCAGCTCCTAGATTGATGAGCTGGTCAATGAGTGTTGTTCTTCTCTTCTGGTTGATTTCTTCCTGATTGGCTACAGCTGCCTTAGAACTAGCAGCTAGCAGCTTCTCAGTAGGAAACCTACCTTTCTTTTTGGCCTTCTCAATCTTCTCCTCCTTCTGAAGCTCTTCCGCAGTCAATTTTCTTTTGCCTTTGTCTTTGATGGTGCTTGACTGTGGTGGTTCTTGGATGGAGGGTTGTGATTGAGAGAGAAGTTCAGCTGGTGCTTGGGTTGGAGGAATGTCAGAAATGTCCTCCCTGCTCACCTCAGATGCAATTTCAGCAATGACATCTGTGATGGTCAGTTCCTCGGACATCTGAAATAAGCCTTCCGCAGCTTCTATTTCGGCCTCGGAAGACTTGTCTTGTTCTTCCGAGGCTTCCATGTAAGCTTCGGAAGCTTCAGCTAGAGCTTCGGAAGATGAGACTGCTGCAGATTCTGTCCCAACTGTTTCAGTTGCTGGGCCATCAGTCCCCATTTCCCCTTCGAAGCTAATCTCAGGTTCCATGAAGACCTTAGGTTGACCAACTTCCTCCACAGTGGTAGAAGGTGTGGTCAGTCTTTGAAGCTCCTCAGCCCCAAAGTATGCAAGTGTGGTGTCGGGGCTGGGCTGTTCTAGGGATGATCTCAATACAAACTTTGTGAAAAGTCTATATAGATCTTGAAGCATCCTTAAGTCAATCTCCAGAAAGGATTGAGATGACTCAGGTAGTGTAATGATTTGGGAAGAAATGAGTTGGGTCTGTGGTTCCTGTGGTGTTTGTCTCTGAACTTTCTCCCCCTTTTTGGTAGCATCATCTTGAGAGCTAGATGAGCTAGACGAAGAAGTCATTGAGACCTGAATTGGTACATGCCTAACAGACCTCTCCGTCTGTTTCTCAGCTAGTTTAGCCTTGAGAGAGTTAATCTCAAGTTGCTGAGTGGCAGTCCTGGATTCTAAGATCTTCACCTGTGATTCCAGGTTGGAGACCTTAGAAAGCAAGTACTGAAGTGTTAGTTGCATACTTCCCTCATCTTCCTGAGAAGAATCATGGGGAGATGAGATAACATACCTAGTATGCTCACTCTCACCACCAGATGTGGCTTCTTGGCACCCTGGTTTCCCTTGCTCAGAGTCATCTCTATCAGAGATGTCAATGGGCAAAGTTGCCGTAGACTCAGTCCTAATGATGTTACCACTGTCCTGAGAGCTCAATGAGAGACTCTGAGTAGTGGCAGCTGAGTCTACATGAGTCCCCTCCACATCAGTGGGACTCACCTCAGTAGCTGGCTTCTGATGGGGGCTAGAGACAAGGGATCCCTCTTGGCTCTGTTGATCTTTAGTGGGTGTTGTAGATCAACTTCATAGCCATGGAGAGATGTAATCTCTTCATCAGTTCGGAGTAAAAGGTCAGTGAAAGAGAGGGTGGTTAGTCCTACTGACCCGGGACCTTGATCAATGTCTACAGGCATTGAGCCTATGGTGGGGCTGTCCCTAGAAGGCTGCACAGGGGAGTGTAGAGACTCACCCTGTGGGCTTAAGGCTTGGGGTTCGGGCTCAGGGGTTTGAGACTGAGGAGGCTCAAACCCACATTGAGATCAATTGTGAAGGATGGTGTGACCTCGGACTGAGTGGGAGCCCATGATTCCACTCTAGTCCTTTGGGTGTGAACAGAAGGAGCTTGTTCAATCAGAGTAGATTGAACAAGGGTTCGTTTGGGGGTCTCTGATATGTAGCTTTGATGGGTAAAGAGGCTTTTGGTATTGTGGTGGATGTTGCTGGTGTGGGTTCATCACCTGTGGGGAGAACAGGGATGTCACCAGGAGCTATGCGCTCAGTCATCTCTTGAGGTAATGGAGTGTACCGTCCAGTGAAGTTGGTGGACATCTTATTCAGTGTCTTGAAGATGGTAGGCCTCATGTGTGGAACAGGAAGAGCAGCTGCGCAGACAAGCTTGCTTGGTTCCATCTCACAGTTGATTATGTGCTGAAGAAATCGGGGATACATGAAGAATGTATCCCTGCTCAGATTGGCGATTAGGTTGTTCAACACAAATCGTGAGTAGTTGAATCTGAGGCCTCTCACCAACCTATGAACTAGGCATCCTAGTTCATATGGGATTTGATCCCAACCCCCTGATTTGTTGGAGAGGCAGTGTAGGACAATGTGCAGCAGGAACTTCCAATGGTAAGAGAAGTTGAACTTGTATACTGTAGACCTACTGACATCGCCTCCATATCCCATGAGGATATAGGTGCCTTCCACGTCTTCCTTGGGGAACTCAGTAGGAGCCCCATCATCGTGAAGATCGAGATGCTCCCTGATGAGCTGTTCATTGATGACCAACTATTGGCCACAAACTCGGGTTCTCAGGACTCGAACCCCGTTCAGCACTGTAGTTTCACCGTTGCTCCAGAATTCTGACATATGGTTGGAGTATACGGTTGGGTTAACTGTGAGTGCAGTGAGGTAGGTGGATTCGGTGAGAGAGGTGATGATTTGGGTGAAGTCGGCATCCCTTGACGAGTAAAGTAATGCGACTTGGTTGTGCTGAGGGTTTAGCGCCATTGGAGAAAAGGTAAGCTTGAAATTTTGGGTGAAATGAGGGTTTGACAGTGAAGGGAACAGTTAGGGCTGTAAAGTGGTAAAAGAAGATGAAATTGATGAGTCAAGATTATTTAAAAGGGGTGAATTGTGGTAGTGGTGGTAATAGGGTAACTGTTTGGGGTTACTGTGGGTGGTATGGTGGTTTACGGCGGAGAAATGATGTTGGCGGCAAGGATAATTTTAAATAATCTGACAATATCAACAAAATCTTTACTTTTTACAGAGTGGGGCCCAAAAGATATCCGTTACATATAAAAACCTTTACTTCCGAGGGTAAAACATTTCCGAAGGTAATTTTCTTCCGAGAGCAATTTCTCTTCCGAAGCATGATATTGCTTCCGAAGGTAAAACTGTCCTTTGAAGGCACTTTATCTTCCGAAGCAAGGCATTGCTTTCGAAGGTAAAGTTGTCTTTCCAAATGGAGAGTTGTATAACTTTCGGAAGTAGATCTGATGTAAGATCAATCGCTTCTTCCGAGACCAAAAACTCTTCCGAGAAGAAAATTTCCATTGAGGAATTTGTCTTCGGAAGATATTCAAGAATATCTTCCGAGAATTAATTCCTCTTCGGAAGGAATTTACACTTGGAATAATTTAAAGATCTTTTGTAACTGGGCTTAAATTGTATTGACACAAGACTTACGCATTAAAATGGTTTTCAAAAGAGGTAGTTATTCAATGTTTATCATCCCAATTGCTGATATGAGATACTTAAATCTTTGTTCATCAAATGCCTTTGTGAACAAATCAGCATATTGTTCATTTGAGTCAACTTTGATTAACTTTATCAGCTGTTTCTCATGAGTATCTCTAATGAAATGATACCTGATATCAATATGCTTTGTCTTGGAGTGCTTCACCGGATTCTCAGTAACGGAGGTAGCACTGTTGTTGTCAATATGGATAGGAGTAGTCATGAAGTTGAACCCATAGTCTAACATCTGATTTTGAATCCATAGCAGTTGAGCACAGCAGCTAGCAGCAGCAATGTATTCAGCTTCAGCAGTTGATGTAGAGACACAGGATTGTTTCTTGCATTGCCATGAGATAATCCTTCCACCAAGAAATTGACATCCTCCTGATGTTGATTTCTTGTCAATATTGCAGCCACCATAGTCACTGTCAGAGTATCCATAGAGATTGAAATCACTATTTCTTGGATACCAGAGACCTAGTTTAGGTGCTCCTTTGAGGTATCTGAGAATTCTCTTTGCAGCAGCTAGGTGAGACACCTTTGGAGCAGCCTGATATCTTGCACAAATGCATGTGGCAAACATAATATCTGGTCTACTTGCAGTGAGATACATCAGAGAACCAATAATTGCTCTATACTGATGTTGATCAGTATCCTCCCCTCAAGGTCAGGGCAAAGATTATGGTTTCTGGGTATGGGTGTCTTGGCTGGTTTACAGTCCTTCATTTCAAATCTTTCTAAGATGTCTGAGACATACTTAGATTGACTTATGAAGAACCCTTCCTTCATCTGTTTCACCTGGATTCCAAGGAAAAAGTCCATTTTTCCCATGAACTCATCTCAAACTTCTGCTTCATAATGCTTTCAAAGTCCTTGCACATTTGGTCATTGAAGAACCAAATATGATGTCATCAACATAGACTTGTACAAGCAAAATGTCTTCTCCACTCTTTCTGATGAAAAGAGTCTTGTCAATGGTACCTCTAGTGTATCCATTCTTCAGGAGAAACTGAGACAAGGTCTCATACCACAGCCTAGGTGCTTGGTGCAGCCCATATAAAGCTTTATCCAGCTTGCACACATAGTTGGGGTGCTGTGGGTCTTCAAATCCTAGAGGTTGACACACATAGATTTCCCTATCTATATCCCCATATAGAAAAGCACACTTGACATCAAGTTGGTAGACAGTGAAGTTCTTGGATGCAGCATAAGCAAGGAAGATCCTAACTGCCTCAATTCTTGCAACAGGTGCAAAGACATCAGTATAATCAATTCCTTCCTCCTGGGTGTACCCTTGAACTACTAGTCTTGCCTTGTTCTTGATAATCAAGCCTCTATCATCTTTCTTGTTCCTGAATACCCATTTTGTGCCTATGGGTACTTGACCAGATGGTAGTGGTCATAGATTCCAGACCTTTTGTCTTTTGAATTGAAGCAGCTCTCCTGCATCGATTCAACCCAACTACTATCCTTTAAGGCATCTTCTACCTTCTTTGGTTCCATCTGAGACAGGAAGCATGAGTACAAGCAGACATTCCCATGATGAGTTTGTCCTCTTGTTCTCACACCCTCAGAGACATTCCCTATGATGTTCTCAGTTGGATGAGTGTTGTGAATCCTAAGACGAGGAATCACTTCCAGTTGCAGAGATAAGTCTAGGTTAGACATATTCTGATCAGGAACTGGATCACTCTGTCCAACTGCTGTTTCAGAGTCATTCAATGAGGACTGATTGAATGATTGAGAAACATCATCAATGGTTGGTTGTGAAGTAGTATTAACAGTTGCCTGTTCCTTCAGAATACCACTTCCCTCAACCTGGTGTTGTAGTGGATCACCTGAGGAACTTTGAGGTTGATCAAGTGATTCACTTGTTGAAGCTTCACTATTTCTGGAGATAGTTACACTATCAGATCTATGAATAGTTGAAGCTTGTTGCCCTTCAGCTCTTGGAGAATTTGGAATAGGTCTGGGAAGCTCATATAGTTGACCTGCATCAGCATCAGCATCACTTTGAGCACCTGTTCCAGCTGAAACATTCTCACAAGATGGTTTAGAATAGTTTGGAAACAATTATAAATCAAAGATATACGCAGGTCCATTCCCCCTAACACAAGGAGTGTGCTCATTAACAACTATGTTGGATGACTCCTCAAATTGTTGATTCTTGATATTGTATACTCTATAAGCTTTGGAGCTAGAAGAGTATCCAATAAAGATAGCATCATCCGACTTCTCAGCAAACTTTGCCAAGTTGTCCTTTGTGTTAAGTATGGTACACCTGCAGCCAAAGGACCTTAGAAAGCCAATGAACGGTGGCCTCTTGTTCCATAACTCATAAGGGGTTTTTTCATGGGGCTTAACTACAAGAACCCCGTTCTGCACATAGCATGCAGTGCTGACTGCCTCTGCCCAGAATGTTAGAGGCAGCTTTGAATCAGCTAACATAGTCCGAGCAGCCTCAATAAGTGTCCTATTCCTCCTCTCAGCAACACCATTTTGTTGAGGAGTTCTGGGAGCACTGTATTGTCTGGCAATCCCTTTTGAGTCACAGAATGAGTGAAGAACGAAGTTCTTAAACTCAGTCCCTTGATCACTTCTAATGATCTTAACCTTGTTATCAATTTGATTTTATTTTAAGAATAAAAGAATTTAAAGTTTCAGCAGTTTCATCTTTACTTCTTAAAAAGAATACCCATGTAAATCTTGTAAAATCATCAACGATCACAAGGCAGTATGATTTCCTTCCAATGCTCATTATACTTGTGGGTCCAAATAGATCCATGTGCAATAAGTGTAATGGAGTAGTGATAGAGTTAACACATTTGGATTTATGAGATGATCTGTGTTGTTTCCCTTTCAGGCATGCAACACAGTTATCTTTGCAGAAAAATTCCTTTTTAGGCAAACCATGTACCAAGTTATTTTTAGCCAATTTATTCATTGTTTTAAAATTCACATGACACATGCGTTTATGCCATAGTGTTGACTCATCACTATCAGCTTTGGAAAGAAAGCATGATACTTCACCCATAGGAGAAGCATTGTTCATATCCAGCTTGTACATATCCCCTTTTCTGAGAGATCTAAGAAGCACCAATTCCGGAGGAATTGTCATCCCTGGTTTGAGGATAATGCACTCATGTTCTGTGAAGAGCATCTGATGCTTCTGGTCACAGAATTGAGAAACACTTAACAGATTGTGTTCAAGCTGTTTGACAAAGTGAACTTTGTCAATGTTTATTCTGCCATTGGATATACTTCCTCTGCCAGAAATATATCCTCCGGCCTCACCTCCAAATTGGACAGGCCCTCCATCAAAGTTCTGGAATTGTTGAAGGAGAGATCTGTCCCTGTCATGTGCCTGGAGCATCCACTATCTACAATCCAGATGTTGTTGTTCTTGTCAAATGGATGTCCCTGCACATAAGATGAGATGGTTAGTTTTGTTTGGAAGCCCAAGCCTTGCAGGTGTCGGGCTCTTCCAAAGATAGTGACATAATTGAACCAAAAGATATGCAATGGGGTTCAATAGAGGTCATTGTTGAAGAAGAGGTTTGGGCTTCAGCATCTTCCTTGATCTTCCAATCCATCCTTGGTTGATCTTTGAGGATGAGCTTGTTGAAGCTTTTGCAGCATGGTCTTCTTCCGAAGCTTCTTTCTTTTCGGAAGAAGCCTTCACCACCTTTTCTTCCGAAGTAGTCTTCTTCTGAGATGGTTTCAAGGGAGCCTTCTTGTTCTTCGAACCTTAGAAGGTTGGCTTCCGAAGCCATTTTCCCTTCGGAAGAAGCAGTTTCTTCCGAAAGCAACTTGGCTTCCGAGACCAACTTTCCTTTTTCATCATTTGGACCTTTTGAAGTGGTCCAACTGAGAAACCTTCTGACTACTTCTTTTTAACATTATTTGCATAATGTGTGCTTGCTGGATTGTAGTAACAATCTTTAGCCATGTGGTTGTGCAGACCACACATTATGCATGCAATGTTAGTCTTCTGGGAACTTGCAGATTGCTGTTTTGGGTTTCTTCTCGTCATCAGCAACTTTCCCTTTCAACTTCTGATCCTTCAGTAGGACAGGAGTGCTGGTACTACACTCCTTTCCTGAATCAGGAGTACCTACCACTTGAAATCCGGCAGAAATGAAGACACCCTTTTGCTTTGGGTTGATCTTAAGCTTGGACTCTGCAACCTTCTTGGCAGTCCTTCTAGCAGCTTTAGCTCTGCTTCTTCTTGCCTTGGTGGTCAGGATTTGATCATCACAGGTGGAGATGGGTGTATCCTCCTGTTTCTCCCCTGTGGAGGCCACTATTTTCACTTCATCCTCTAGTTTCAATGGAGAAGGGTCAGCAGTTGGAACCTCTTGCTCTTCAGTACCACATCTAGGTAGTCTAATAGACTCATAAGAGTGTGGTGGAGCTATTTCACATGGTTCCCAACACTTCTTTGTTTTGATAAAACATTTTGGAATGAGAGGTTGATGCAAGAATAGTTTGGAAGCTTTGCTCAGCAATAGCTTGCTTCCTGGCCTGAGCCTCAGCTGTGACCAGTTGGGCTTGTACTTCAGAAAGTTTGGAGATCAGATCTTTGATTTGAGTCTTATAGTTAGTCTTTCATGTTTTAAAAGAGACACAATTTTCTCTAACTCATCAATTTTCCTTTGATAGTCAGATTCAGCTCTCTTAAAGTCAGATTTTAGCACATTTAAAGACTCAACCTCAGATCTGATTTCCGAAATGTAATCCTTATACAGTTTAACTTTAGCAATACAGGCAGCAGTACAAAGATGTTCATATACCTGATCATCATCTGTTCCGGCCATGAGTGCTTGAGAGGGAGTCACATCCTGTACCATGAAGCTCCAGTCAACTTCCTGAGCAACAGCAGCTGTTTCAGTTGACTTCTCTTCATGCTTGGGAGCAGTGGGATGTGTGGAGGCCTGTGGGGTTCCCGGGTTGTTCTTGGGAGCCTTGCATTCCCTAGCAAAGTGACCAAGTTGGTTGCAGTTGTAGCACCTTGCTTTGCTCTTATCAAACCCAAACTTGCTGTTGACTGGGTTTTGAGGGAATTGCCTTCCAGTTCTCTTGAAGAACTTCTTCGCTCTGTAAGTTAAAAGAGCCATCTAATGGACAATGTCCATATACTCCACATCATCTGGACTGAAGCACTCAAGATCATCAAAGCAGTATTGAAAATCACCAGAGTGTCCACTTCCAGAGACAAAGGCACAACTATCCTGAAAGGAGTTGTGTTGAACCTTTTGAGACTTTGGAGTCTCAGGTAGAGTGATGAAGGGTCCAGTATGTGAGTTGTCAGGGTAGCATAGCAACTGATGTTGTGGTTCTATGGTTTCCCTTTCAACCACATGAAGGGCTGAACTCTGTTGGTTATTGAAGTGATCAGAGGAGTTCTGCATATTCATCTCCATCTGAAATGCACTTAGGATACCATACAACTCTGTGAGAGAAAGAGTCTTAAGGTCCGAAGTTCTCTTGATGACAACACAGTAGTGAGTCCATAGTTAGGAAGAGAAGACATGAACTTCCTAACTATGTCTCTGTTCTCAAGAGCTATTCCAATATCCGCCAGAGTATCTACTAGCTCAACATACCTGAAGTATTGTTGAGTCAAGGTCTCACCGGCCTTGAAAGTAAAGTTCTCAAACTGCTGCTTCAAGAGATCTTTCTTGTCTCTTGGGTTTCCTTGGATCCCTCATACATCAGCTTCAATGCCTCCCATAAATCTTTAGCAGTCTTGCACTTCTTGAAGCGTCTGTAGACGGAGTTGGGGAGAGCAGTTTGGAGACAAGTCATAGCCCTTTGATCTAGCTCTATTCTCTTCTGTCTTCCTTTGAGTAATCATAAACATCTTTTGGAATGATGCGATTACCAGTGGCAGATGTAGTGCTTGGTATGAAAGGACCATGACAATGGAGTCCCACATCCTTGAGTCTTGACACTTGATAAAGCTTCCATCCTGATACACCATGTGTCAAAGTCTTCAGGGGTGATCATAGGGGACTTGGTCAAGGTACCAGTTTCCATGTCAGCCTTGGAGAGAGCGGCCATTTGAGTGAGTGGATTGTGGTGAGGAGTGAAAAACAGGTTGATTAGGATGCTAAGATCTCACAATCAAGAGCCTGGAGCTCGGATACCAATTGCATGATCGGAGTTGTGTGGTTTTTCTCTCAACTCACTGTGAATCAACACTCAGCAAGTAGTCTATGAAGAGTTGATCACAATATAACAAGTAACACGCAGTAAGAAAATTAACACAGCAGGTAAATTTTCAAGGTACTTTATATATTGCTTCTCAACTCAAAGGATTACAAGACAGTTAGACTCAAATCGCTTATATGAAGAGTTACATGGAGAAGATATATATAATACCTACCTAGCCGGATATACTTTGATACCAGCTGGACACCTCTAACCTTACATCTATACTACAAGACTCTAGGTGAGGTCTTTCAGACATTTGTCTGAAAGTTGGTAGTCAGGACATGTCCCTGACTTACCTTTTGTCACCAACTAAAGTTGGTAACATGTACTATCATAAAAAGGTGAACAGTAGAATAAAGTATGGTCAACAACATGGCTCTTTAGGAAGATGCCATGCTGTATCAGAGGTCTGCATCGGACTGTCAGGGACCATACTTTTATCTGCTGGACATAGCAATGTCTTCCGAAGGATAAAGTACTTCGGAAGAATAACTTCTTCCGAAGCCACTTATACTTCGGAAGACTGCTTCTTCCGAGGCTTGGAGTCTTCTTTGTCTTCGGAAGCAGACTTTGTCTTTAGCTCTTTCATCAGACTTTGTCTTCGGAAGCTCTTTCAGACTTTGTCTTCGGAAGCTCTTTCAGACTTTGTCTTCGGAAGCTCTTTCAGACTTTCGGAAGATCTCTTCTCAGCTTCGGAAGCCTTTGAATGTAGTACCAAAAGATGACTATGAAGTGATTTTGGTTGCACCAGCCTTATCATGATCCAACACAAACGGTCCCAACTTTAACCTATTGGTAACCATTGGTCCAACGTTTTACATCGCGGGATACAGTCCCAACTATTTACTTTTATGTTATCATCGGTCTCACCCTAACAGAATGTTAAGTCCTTTAACTTCCTTCTGACGACAATCCAGCTGTCGTCTGCGTGTAAATTTTACGTCTAAGTGTAAAGTGGTTGGTAATCTATTTCTTCTATATTATGACTTAATCTAAAACCCTAACTATCAGAAATCACAACCCAAATATGCAAAACACTAACCACCAAATCTTGAAATTCTCACAAGAAAGAACAAAGAACAATCTCTTGTGACCATCTGGGTTTGACGAACAGCAATGGATGAAGCTCTTGTGCGTGTCCACCTCCATACTGGTGTAAGATTAGTAGTTGAACCTCCTATAATAAGTAAGCTGGTGGAAGAGTAAAGAAATTAGGGATATCGCCATACTATTTTCATTATCTGCGTTAATAGAATATGCAATTGAGTTTGGTTCTTACAAATCTAGGTAACTTCGGTTGTATTGCAAGATCCCTAGCGATGGGCATATGCAAAGGATAAACCTTGATTTTGAATTGATTGAAATGATTTCAATTCTTCACTCTACATCTAATAAACATCTGAGTATATATGTTTCAGATCAATCTATGATAAAATCCAACCAACCCCCCAATAACCCTCAAGGCCAACCGAGTAGCCCTTAAGCCCAGCCCACTAGCACTCAAGCCCATGTGCAGAGTCCATGTTCATGGGTCAGAACCAGATCTCAAGCCAGAATAGTAGCTTAAAATCTTTAACATGATGACACACTGCCAAGCTTAGCTAGATCTCATTAAGTTCATGTCCACAGGTCAGAACCAGAGCTCAAGGCAGAACACAACCACCACAAGTTGAAACATCATAATCAAAAGGTAAAACGCCAATTGAGACAAAAGAAGTTGAAAGTGTTCAATCCAGAAGACTACCTCCACAAGTACAGCATCACGAGCAAAGGTAAAACACCAGTTGAAACAGTCATGTAAATGTCAAACACCAATTGAGACAACTGAAACTAATCAAGTGAATGATGATAATGGATCAGACAAGAATGATGATAGATCAGAGTCAGATAGTTCAGAAGATGTTGCTGAGTGTGCGGATGAAACTAATCAAGCTGAAAATAATCAAGTGGGTTTGGCTGATGATGGATCTAATAAGGATGATGAGGAGTGGATAGCCTCAATTGATACAATTAATCAAGTGAATGCACAAGCTACTGAATCAAACAAGAAGTTACTAGATCAGTGTCTAAAACAATCTGTCAAAGAAGATATAGAAGCAAATAGTAGTTATGAAGATTCAGAGGATGATTTAAACTCACCAGGAGATAGTGAAGATAATGACATAAGAGGGAACAAGTACAAAGCTAAGGTTACAGTTGTAAATGAGCATACTGAATGATCTAAGTTTAAATGTGTTGTTGGCATAAAGTTTCCTACTAGAGATGCTTTTAAGGATGCAGTTAGAATGTATGGTATCTCAAATGGTAGAAATGTTTACATTGCTAAAAGTAATAAGATAACATTTGACATGATTTTACATCCTAAAAATCATACAAACTAAATCATATGATTTTATGCTACACAAGTCATCAAAAATCACATTTAACCCAATAAAAGATAACTACAACATAAAACAATATGTCACACCTAACTATAAGTCATAAAAATTAATTATATAATGATCGTTATGCCCCTTTTAATCCGCTCTTAACTCAGCCAAAATAGGGAGCTACAACCCCCACCCACTTCAATTTTGCAAATGGATCATCATATAATCAAGGGAGTTCTTGATAAAAGAAGCAATCATCAAGTGTGGCCATGTGGGTAAGTAACTAATTAAATTTCTTAGTATTTCATTTAAACTATATTTTCTCGTATGTGTTGCGCGGGTATTTCCACCATATATGATCCCAAATCCTTAGGCTATCATTTCAATATCACACCTCGCGTATTGCAGTGGAGCCTATAATATACTGTAACGTTCCTAATTATAAAATTTTAAAAAATCAGTACAAATCGGATGAAAATCATACAGTTTTTAGAAATCAGTTCAAATCGTAGCAAAATTGTATAATTTTAAGAAATAGCTGAAGTAATATACGAAATATTTACTTGAAAGGTATAAATGTTAATTGATACCTTAACAAATCTCTTATTCTATAAAATTTAAACATGGAGAGCTAAAACTGTTGGTTTAGGTTCCAGCAAAGCCTCAATCGCCACTCACCTTTCCGCCATGAATTCGAATATCAAAAATGCAAATGAATGTTGACCTATGAAATCTAACTTTATTGTGTGAAAGTAAAACCAGGGGTACAACTTGACTTGCTGCTGATACGAAAGAAGATCAGAATGAGGTCGACCTATCAAATTAGTTGTTAATTGTAACTCTACAATACCTAAATGAACAACATAGATATCAAAATATATAAACTGAAGTATCCTTAAAATAATATAGAACCGTCAAGATATTAAATCGTCCTTTAAGTTAACAAACACATTTATTAAGCACTGAACTTTGAAGGTTACAAATTAAAAAGAATAGTAAAATATGCGACAAACCCATTTGCGATTCTAAGACCCATTGTAGAAGAACCCTAATGTAGTGAACGCAAACCATTTTTCAAAATTCCATGAAACATAAGCTTTCTAAGTCCATGTTTGTTTATCCATTTTGCCTTAGTTCACTTCATCCTAAACAAAAGTGGCAAAATATCTTGCCGAGCTGTTTGCTAAACTAAGCATCCTAAACTTGTATAAATGTAACCTGATCTGTTTAATGACTAGAGAGGTTTCGACGACGAAACCTAAATCGGGGGGGGGGGGAGAACTTGTAACGCCTCGAAATATCGAAGCAATTAACTTAGTAATAACGAGGTCAAGTCGGGAGATAAAAATATATATTTTATATTTATAAATATATATGGGTTATGGATCTAATTGGATCCATGGATTAAGTGAGAGATGAGCTTAAGAGCCCATTACCACCCTTAAACAACTATAATCAGGCACTACAACACACACACTTACGACCCTAGCAACAAGAATTCTAGAGAGAGAGTGGAGAGAGAAAGTAAGAAAAGATCAAGGTTGGAAGCTTGGTGGATTAAGGGTTGAAGACCTAAGTATTGGGGCGTCAAACATTGAAGAAGTAGCAACGATTTCAGGTAAGAATCGTCCCCCATACATCCTTTTTAGAACAGATATGGAAACTAGGGTTTTGGGTTGGCAAAGTACAAGAATCACATAAAGGTCATATTTTTACGTATGAAATCATGTAAAATGCTTAGATATAGCTTCCTGGATGGAAAACCAAGGTTTTGGACGTAAAAAGTTAAGCTTTTGGGTTAAAAACGGGCTGGTTCATTATTTTTATACATCCAGCGAAACTGTGAGCCCGATCAGCGAAACTATGAGTCCGATCAGTAAAATTGTGAGCCCGATCAGTGAAACTAGTAGTTCTCCAGCAAAACTAAGAGAAGTCCCGGTGAAACTATAGTTTCGCTGGTAACTTCGCTAGTGCTTAGGTGACCAATAGATCTTGTGAACCTAGGAAATTCCAATGAAATTTGGCGTTGCTTGCAGCAAAACTGCAGTGCGCAACTCACTGTAAACTGGCAGCGAAACTGCCAGCGAAACTAATAGCGAATTTGACAGTGAAACTACTAGCGAAATTGCTGGTGAAACTGTGTAGAGAATGACTAATTTGTATGTTAACTACTATGCAGACTGTGTGACATGATCATCGGCTAGGTAACTTAGACACAAGGTTACTTATCAACCAGGTGAGTTCTAGATCCCCTTATTTACAAGTTTTTCCATGTTTTGGGGATATTATGCTAGCCAGGGGCGTTGCCCTTGGTCCCCACTAGAGGTTGCTGCCACTAGAATCCGCTATCAGGGTTGCTACCCCCGAACCCCCGCTGTCCCGTGGAGGGTCAGATATATAGTTTATTTCCCATTGTTGATGAAATGTGAATGTATAGACTAAGAGTTATTTCCTATCATGTATAAGTATATGTATAACTAAATATGTAAGTGAAACTTAAAGAAATGTTATTGGGCCTCATAACGTGTACCTTTATAAAGTAAAGCCTTGCAAGCAAATGAGAAAGGAGGGTTGCATTCATTGTGCCCTCATGACAGTAAGGCCTAGATTGGCATGTCAGTAAAGTAAAGGCCCGAACAGGCAGGTCAGTAAGGTCTGGATTGGCATGACAATAGTGGCCTGTGTGGGTAAGATAGTAAGGCCTGGATTGGCATGTCGGTAAAGTCCTGTGTTTATCATAGGCACCGACAGTGATTGGAAATTGATGGGTAAAGAAGGGTAATAGTTAATAATTAAGAAAAAGTCTTAATGACAAAGCATTGATAAAGTGATATTTATGTCTCCTAATGTTCTATTATGTGATGATTACTTTTGAAGGATAAAGTTCACATATCTTACTAAAAGTTACTTGATAAATTACACCTAGAACTCATTCGGCGAAGCTGACTTTTTATGCATATTAGTGGACAGGTGAGCTGTGGGACTTGAGTGGATGTAAGCATGGATCTAGAGCTTCTTGGAAACCAAAGACTGACATCCCTGATTTAGAAGATTGTTAAACAAACTCTTAAAGATTATTTGATATTTTAAAGACAGTGTTAATGTCTTATTTGAATTATGTTATAATGGATTGAAACTTGATGTACTTTCCGCTGCAAATGTTTATCTAAATGAATATTTTAAATCCTTGTTTTGTTGTAAATGACCAACTATGGGGCTTCTGGGGATCAGGGTCCTTATAATTTGATATTAGAGCCAATGTTTAAGAGATTTGGGTAAACTATTTTATAAACTTAAGAAAATGGGACCAAGTAGAAGAATGCCAGTCCAAGAAGCTCCATGCCAGAGCTAACAAAATATGTTGTAAATACTATTCTGATAGGTAGTGCCTTGTTACTGAAGTTAGAATCAAGGATAGGGTATGATAACATTAATTGTTGCGCCTACCTAAATTTATATGATTTGTATATGCATAGAATAAGGATAGTAGGCTCGAGCGTTGGTATGGCTCAGGATAGAAGAGTTTAGAATATGAGAAGTTCTGTAAGTAGTTAATCATAACTGGCCACTGATATTAAAAATTTACAAAACTTGTCATGATCTAAACTTGCCATTGATAGACCATATTGACATTCTAAATCTTATAGGAAGTAGAGAGATGGCACCAAAGAAAGCGGTTCCAGCTATGGCCACTCGGAGGAGCACTAGGGGAAGGCCCCTTACTAAGGCAAAAGAAGCAGCAAGCAAAGCTACGAAACTGGTAGGAAGGTCAACCAGAAAGCCAGTTGAGAAACTGTTAGGACTGTGTACGACGGAGTACTAACTGATTCAACATGATACCGAATCAAATAGTGCGGAATTCTATTAATTGGCGATCCAATCAGGGAGAACGTAAACCGGATCAAACTAACGATTAGAAAACGTTAAGAATTGATTAGCAATGATCAGGAACGCTCTATGAAGTTGGAAGGGACGCTCTGTGCGATCTAGGACGGCTAGGGTTAAGGATTTTCAAAGTCTCTCGTTTTTCCACGAATTACGTGGTATTTATAGGTTACAGCTTTCATTCGTACGACTGAGCCAAGCGACTGGCTCAGTCGTACGACTGAGTCATACGACTGATTCATTCATACGACTGAGTCAGTCTTATGACTCAATCGTGCGATTGACTCAGTCACCTTGTTCAGTCGTGCGATTGGCCCATTCGCATGGTCTAGTCGTGCGACTGAATCAAGATCCTTAGTTAAACACATACTTGAACCTTTAATGATTCAGAACTATGTCTAGGAACTGTAAACCTATATAACATGGTCATATATGCGTGTAACAATAAATAATATAGATAGATATAACATTAAACAACAAACAAACATTTATAGAAGAGTTTCTCATTATATTGATCAAACATTACATATGTGTTCAAGATTAAAGTCTATTACATTTAAGCTCACTAGACTAGAACTGGGGATATGTGTACCAACAAACTCCCCCTTGGACCTAGTTCTATCTACACTTTGGCTTCCTTCTTGAACTCTTCATATCTCTTTACCCTTTCTTCTCAGGAAACCCCATCATGAATAGCAAGTGCGAAGCATAAACGTATAACATGTTGAAACTGAAGTGCTTGCACGATATCCTGTGTGTCAAAAAATAATAGCCACTTGTACAAGATGTAGACATCTGAAGCAGACAAGTTCGTTAGCCACATAGGGTCAAATACCCTAATTGTCTCGACTTTCCCTTCTTTCTCCAAAACTATGACGGCCTTACCAGTGCGCCAGTCCTAATACCACTATTTAAAATGGGGTGCAAAATCTTGTGGCATTTCCCTCAGTGGAATACGTGACATTGTGCGTGGAGGGTGCCATCTGAAAATCACCTTTGGTCTTCATGAGGTGGGGTCAATCTCTGTCTTATGAATCAACCTTCTGGGCTGTTGAGGTTTAAAATTGACCCACCTCGTATGATACTCTTTATTTAGAGCCTGCTCAAACCATCCTGATATCTTTCCTGGCACAGCATACAGGAGGCTCAAGTTGGCTAGTCGGTTAAGCTCAAATCCAGGGAGAGTTTTCAGATCATGTGGGAATCTAAAATACTCTATTCCTTCTCCCTCTTGACAGCATATACTTTGAGATCCTCAAAGTATGCCCAGCTGATAATCTTGCCAGACACCTTCTGATGCTTCTTTATCTTGTAAAGCTTGGTGTAGGCATTTGACTTGTTTGGCACGAGCTGGTTCTTCATCTCCTCTAGGCAGGCTACCCACTCAGCCTTTTTGGATGCTAGATCAGCATCATCTGGCTGAGGAGCTTCTGCTGTAGCTACTTTAGCAGCTGTCATCTCCTCAACCTTATCGAAGATACTGCTGTCAAATGTTTTCCCCAGATCTGGTATTACTTCACCTTCGGTGTTAGTATACTGGGGATAGTGATCAGCAGTCACGTCCTCAATCCCTACCTCGTTGACATCTTGTAGTTCCTCATCACTGACTACATCGACCTCTGGAGCATCTTTTACCAGCTCATCAGGATTCAGACTAAACAGTTCAGCAATCTGTTCATCTGTTAAATCATGTATTATCACCCCCTCTTCAGCTGTAGAGCTGACAGATCGTTGTACGATCCCTTGCAAATCGAGAATCATCGTCAATTTTGAGTCGATTTGACGAAGGGGTACAACATCGTGCTCATCAACTTGTTTAGTTGAACCTGTTAAAGAAGCAACCAAACACAATACGAGTAAGTATACATTAAGCACATAACAGATGTTAATTTAACCTTTTAATTTTATATATATAACACCAAATTTGATACAAGATTTCAAGTACAAAGTTTAAATAATAAATAGACATCTAATCTTGAACTTTGCCTTGAATCATTGCTGGATCTTCAGTAGATTGGGAGGTAGACGGAGCAGACGAAGGTGCCCTCTGATCTTTTTTCCTTTTGGTTCTTTGTTCGTGCTCAGGATCAGAGGGAGATGTAGCTGCATCTCCTTCATTGTCATTATCTTCCTTGTCATGAGAATCTCCGTCACCCTCCTCATCATCATCTTCATCATCATCCTCGTCATCATCATCCTCGTCATCATCATCCTCATCATCATCATCATCACTATCATCACCGTCATCACCGTCTCCTTCCTTTATCTTTAAAGGATCAGCTTGGGACCCCTTCAGCTTTAGCATGATCTTCTTGTTAGCAGACTCCAACTCCTCAATCTTTTGAGTCGACAGGACGTTTTGTTCCTGGAGTTGGGCAATCTGATGTGCTTGAGAAGCATTTTACTCCTCAAGCTGAAGTAGTCTCGTGGTCTTCTCCTCATCCGCAGCTAGCAGCTTCAGTACCATTCTGTTCAATGCTGCTAGCTGTTCCTCCGCTCCAATAGGAGGGAGAGATGAACCTGTTGGGAAGGAGGATGGACCTGCTCGGTGGCTCGTGGTGGTAGCTGTGGCAGTGGTGAATAGTGGTGGTGGAATATGAGTGGGTTGTGAAGTGGGTGGTGGAATAGGTGTAGTGGTGGCTGTGGTAGTTTGGGTGGTTGAGGTAGTGGAAGTGGATGTGGTGGTGGTGAGTAGTGTCAGCCTTTGGCGCTTGGGCTTCTTCCCGTGGGGCTGAGCCATCCTTTGAGTCTGGATCCTTTTGATCCGGATGCTACCCCTCGGCTGCTGGGAGTGTCTGGGGTGTATGAAGGGTCAGCTGTAGAACCCCCAGACTCTCCCGGGCATCCACGAACCGCCCTAATGCTGTGCTCAGTAGGCACAACCCTGCTACCCACTCTCCGGGTGAGAGGCTCTTCGTCTGATACTTCTTGCTCATCAGGTTGAAATCCTTGATGGAATCCCGCCGTCTCTAAACCCTCGCGTGGGGATGGTGGAGATATAAAATTAGCAGCTGTAGTAGTGGTCTCCGAACTCGTGTCTCCACCATCATCGCCATCATCATCAGAGTCGTCAATCGGAACTGCTATCGGCTCCGTGTCTGACTCACTATCATCGTGACGCCACTTTTTCCTAGCTAGCTCCACGTAATCCTCTCGGGCCAGGTGCCTAAACAATCTCCTCACCGGGGTTTAACCTGCTTCCCCCGGTAGACCTTCATCCTTCCCAGTGTTGTATCATCCATAATCTCCAACACTACTGCATCATCTTGAGCTTTGGGCAGTTAGGGAAGTTTCTGGTCTATCATCATCTGAAGGAACCGAGGATACATGCAAAATCCCTCTTTCCCCTTAGCCTCGATGTTCTCCACCATGTATGTGAAGATCATCCTAGAGAAGCCAAAAGGATGGTTCAGCACCAGAGCGACATATGCATTTTGCATCTGGTCTGGAAGCTCATCAAATCCGCCCTTCCTTGATACGATGCATCGCAGAAGTACGTGTGCCAAGTATTTAAACTGGGGGCACAAGTTGCTCTTGTTGAGCATGCTTGTGTTGATATCCCCAGAGTACTTGGCTCTCATGAAGCAGCCACGGACGGTCAGGGGATGAAGTCTGGTAGGGAAGTCTGCGTCATCCCCGATCTCAAGGACCGTCCATATATCCTCCTCTGTGATCTGGATAGCCTCCCAAATATCGAGCTCCTGATGGAGTGGGGATCAGTCGACCTATCTACCACATCGTTCTCCCAGAAAGCCTTCTGTATAGAGAGATAGGGAGTGCACGGCGCTGAGATAGCACAGAATCCTCGATCATCGTAAGAAAGTGATAATCCCAGCAAACTCAGCAGAGTTGCGGGATGTCAAATCGAGATAAGCACAAATGTTGTGCTTAGTACTCATGGGCTATCTGCTCGCCATCTGTGACACAGAACAAGCAAACGTCAGTACCTGTCAAAGTATATCAGACTTGTTTCATGTAATTGAACATTTTGTTCAGTCGTGCGACTAAACTGAGCGATTGAATTTAGTCGTGCGACTGAGCTGGACGACTGAGCTCTAGTTATGCGATTGAGCTTATACGTACGACTGAGTCAAGCGATTGGACTTAGTCATGCGATTACTCATGTGTTTACTTCAATCGTGCGATTGAGCTTAGACGTATGGTTCAGTCATGCGATTGAACCATTCGTCCATCTCAGTCGTGCGATTGAGTCTAGTCGTCCTGCTCAGTCGTGCGATTGGAGTTCATCAGTGTGTCCAATCGCATGACTGACGGTTTGTCCATTCAAATTTGATTTTTGAGCAATTTTTGATATTAAACGTTAAGAAATGACGCATTTGGTTCGCATATGACCGATTAAGCTTCTAATAACTTTTATTTGATCAGAAGACTTAGATTTAGTGGGTATTTGTCTTTCTTGTTTCGGTTTTAAGTTAGGGCACAGTCCGATCAATTTTATGTTGTAGTAACTGGTTTGTCATCCAATACATATCGAGTAGTACCTATGGAATAGAAATCAATGGCCAGAAAATGTCAAAATGGGTGTAGGAAGATCAAATGAAATTTTGGCAGAGTTTGGTTTAGGTCGTGCGAATGGTGAGCGATTTGAGAGAATGAGGCGAATAAGATCGACTACCCCTCAATTTATACTAAGGCAGCCTTCAGTCGTGCGACTGAGCCTAGTCGCATGATTGAGATGTGTGACTGAGCTTCAGTCATACGACACATCCATTTGGTCATCACTAGTCATACGATTGAGGTTCAGTTATGCGACTGCCACAGTCGGTTACCTCCAATCGTGCGATTGGGCTCATTCGTATTGTCCATTCGTACGATTGACTCATTCGTATGCTCCAATTGTACGATTTGACTCATTCGTATGCTCCAATCGTACGACTGGACCATACTTATGGTTCAGTCGTGCGAGTGGCCATACATGTGACATTTTGACCATTTTACCAAACGACACTTAATTTGATTTATTAGTATATACACATTATAATCACTTTGATCATCTCAGACATGACCATTTTAATAAAATAGTTTGATCGCCTCAGATGTGATCCATTTATCCACCTGATCATCTCAGACATGATCCATTTATCCACCTGATCATCTCAGACATGATCCATTTATCCACCTGATCATCTCAGACATGATCCATTTATCCACCTGATCATATCAGACATGATCCATTTATCCACCTGATCATCTCTGACATGATCCTTTTACCTTTTCGGAACCAATTTATTATAGATTAAACGTTAAGTTCATTTTGTGACATTTTCTGCAATGAGCAGCATAGCACAGTCCGACACTGACACACTTAACAAATAAAATAAAATACTAAACTAAATAACAAAACGAAAATGTTTTTGTGATTTTGTTAGGGTTGGGTAGATAAGCCTATTAGCATTAACATCATTTTCAAGGCAGATTCATATGGAATCAGACAGGCATAAACTCAATTACTTGGAACCTTTTGTATTTATCGAAAAGGAAACTAACATAATTACATATCACATTTTTCATTCATCTGAGACTTCTAAGTTCTAACTGGGAATCATGTTTGATATGATACGTAACGCACGTTGATTATCAACATCAGTCGATGCATCCACGACGATTGTCAGTATTTTTGTCCACTTAAATCCATACACAGACTTTTGACACACATTGGTAATGAATTAAGTTATATTATTTCAACCAACATTTGTGGATCCCAAGCTTATATAGTAATCAACATTCCTTAGAGGACTTTCGAGCGGTCCACAGGTATTTTGGCAAGAAGAGACTATTCTTAGAACTTTCAAAGAGAAGCCAAGCCTCAGGTCAGTGCCATCGCATAGCAGAGAGGCGGCAAACAACAATGAATTCTAGAATATGTACGTTATGCTTATCCTCAGGTCAGTGCTATCGCACAGCAGAGAGGCACACAACCTATCTCCTTGTTAGAGCATTTCTTATTTTCTATTTCACATAACGCACCAACAACATAAGTTATCAGCTTGATTGCGCTTGTATTCATTTTTTTCATGCTTTGCTCTTTTTGTGGTCATTCGCACACCTTTGGTGGCGTTTATTTGCTCGTTATCCCTTATTGGAAATAGCTGATTGTGTTAACCAGTGATAAGATGGGAACCCACAGTTGGTTGAACCATTTAGTTTAGATTGAGTTCACCAATGACGTCTACTCGTCTATTGTGTTGAATCTGCCGACACATCGTATAGTGAACTAGCACCTCCCTAGATCAATTTTCTCCGTGTAATTACAGCAACACATAAGCGTACTATCATTTTCCCAATCTTGTTAGACTTAGAATCCTCTGACTATCAATTTTCTATGATTTAGTGAAACTAAAATTCTAAAAAATGTAAAATCTTTTTGGTGTTCCAAGTAGCTGGACGCCTGTGTACTATCACTTTCCATTTGTGTAGAATCACAGTCTTATCTTTGTTGTTTTTGCCTTTTAGCTTATATGCCCTTCCCCCTTTTTTTCTTGAGTAACTAAATACTGAAAGTAACCTAATCTCCCCCTAAAATTCTAAAACAGAAAATCTTTTTGTGTTTTTGGATTTTTATAAGACAAGGAAATTAAAATTAAAAAAAATAAAATTAAGACAGAACTAGAGTCGGACTATGCATCTGTGTTGTCAGAGATAATGTCACTTTTCTTTTTCACGCCGTTGACCTCTAACAGGTAGAAAAATCTGGGTTTATCAAACGGTTTAGTGTAGAGGTCAGCGCGTTGAAAATCCGTGTTTATCTTTACCACATCGATTAATTGTTTTTCATAGCAGTCGCGTATGAAGTGATACTTTATGCCGATGTGTTTAGTTTTAGGGTGTTGTACTGGATTTTTAGTGACAGCTATGGCAGCAGAGTTATCAACATAGATAGGGGTGTTCGAGAATTGCAAACCGTAGTCTCGCATTTGCTGTTGGATCCAGATAATCTGAGAGCAGCAGCTTGCAGCAGCAACATATTCAGCTTCACAGGTTGATAAGGAAACCGAGGTCTCCTTCTTGCATTGCCACGTGACTAAACGCCTTCCAAAAAACTAACACCCTGCTGATGTAGACTTGAAATTCATTTTGCAGCCACCATAGTCTGAATCACTATACGCAGTAAGCTCAAAGTCATCGTCATGAGGATACCACAACCCCAGTGTTGGTGTACCCTTCAGATAACGGAAGATTCTTCTCACCCCGATCAGATGATTTACTTTCGGTTTTGCTTGATATATGGAGCATAAACATGTGGCGTACATGATATCTGGACGGGAGGCAGTGAGATACATAAGAGATCCGATCATCCCACGATACATAGTGGCATCCACCAAATCCCCATTCTCATAAGGAGCCACATCATGATTTATGGCGAGTGGGGTACCGGCAGCAGTAACATTTTCCATATCAAAGCGACTAAGAATGTCTCCGATATACTTAGTCTGATGCAGAAAAATACCGGTAGGTGTCTGATCCACCTGTAATCCCAGGAAGAACTTCATTTCTCCCATGGCGCTCATTTCAAATTCTGCCTTCATCACAGATTCGAATTCTTTGCATAGATCTTCGTTTCGCGAACCGAAGATTATGTCATCCACATAAATCTGCACCATTAGTAAATCTCCGTCTCGTTCTTCGATAAACAGCGTGCAGTCAATGACACCTCTGCGAAACCCGTGCTTCAACAGGTGAGTGGAGAGCTTTTCATACCAGGCTCGAGGAGCCTGATGTAGCCCATACAGAGCCTTGTCTAACTTGTAGAATCTGTCCCGATGATAAGGATCTTCGAATCCCTTGGGTTGACCGTCACATCCCGGCGGAAGCGTGAAATGCGGTTCGGGTGTGACTTGCTTTATCAGAGTACATTAATTATAGCGAAGTGAACACAATAATTATACATACATAAAAACATAAGACATGCTTTTATTTATAATGTTGGAATTACATCTTATACATAGTTTTCAAAATTAGATGTAATTTTTCTACAACTAAATTATAGCATGTCTAGAACCGATGGAAGTGTGCATCAACGTACACACTACCGTCAACTATATTAACGGTTAACGTGACGCAAACTCTCCCGACCACTTCTCCCCAACCATCATGCACTTCAAAGCTAAAGTCAAAAGAGCTACTCATTGTTTCCTGAAAAACATACTTAAACCAGTCAACAAAACGTTGGTGAGAACATAGGTTTATATCCAAACAAAATATTTTGTTGATGCACCAATTACAACCAAACCTGCTCACAACATAAACATACTGTCACGAAATAATTCACAAGATCAGATAATATTACATCTCAACCCTCATTCGGTTAGGTGCAGGAAAATAGCAGCAACACTCATCCTGTTGGTGCAAATATTCTCCTAAGTAGCGCTACTAATATTATCGAACGGTTCCTCATTCGAATTAATGTTTATATCACAAATGACAGTATTCAAAAATAGTACATCAAACCAATTAGTATGCTTTTCCCCCAAAAACTTTATGAATACCAAAAAGATCAAAATGGGACTATGAAACTCACCGTGTCATCAAACTTGAACCTATAAAATTAGTTCACAGTATCAGACATAATTTTCTTTAGAAATTTTAGAACCTCAAATTTAAACATCTTTTGAGAGTTCTACTGTAAGTTAATAATGTTTATCACAAAATTCCCAACAATTAGTTTATTATATATAATTCCTTAAAATTGGTCCAAAGTCCCCCATAAATTATCAAAAATACCTATGGTTATCCAAAACTCACCAAAAATTCATAGAATATTATTTCAACAGTTAGTAATATCACATAATTTTGATAATATCTAACTCCAAACAGATTGTTTTCTATAATTTTATAATATTCCAATAATTGATTAAAAATAGCTTCTATAATTGATAAATTCTCAAAATTTTACAGACAGCTTATTATATAACATAGAACGTCGTATAAATATATCAAGGTCTAACTCGTAACAGATTAGTTTCTGTAATATTTTACAATAATCTTAATATTTAGAAAAAATAGTTATATAACTTCAAAAATTATGAAATTTATATATTATATAGATTCAGATTATATCCATGAATTTCTCAGAATTTATTATTTATTTAATTATTTATTATGATTTTTCTACTGCAGAATACATAAAAATTCATATCTTAATTATAATAAGGAAATAAATTCTAAAATAATTCCAGAGACTTTTATACTTCGAAAGGATCGTTCTGTGAATTTATCAGAATTTTTCCAAATTTATTTATATTTTTGATATTTTCTCTATTTTCATTATTTAAAATAATTTGTATAAATTGTTCCATTTATCATAATTTTACCAAAACCTCCAGAATAATATTTCAGTATATAAATAAAGATTTTTCAATATTTATTCCCACTATTGCATTTGTTTAATATTTTACTAGATTTTTCTTAATAATTTCAAGATTTAATCTTTGTAAATCAAAATATTCCTTTTTATCACAAGTCTCCTGAATTTTTGTAACTTATAACTTGTGATTAAGGAACTTAAAATACTTTCAAGGTTGGTTTTGGTGTGTTAATACCAAAACTCCTATATATGTGTTTTATAACACATATGTAACCTTAGATTTTTAAGAGATATTAAGAGGATAAAAAAACTACACCTCTTTGGTTGATGTTTGCTGCCTAAACCGAGAAGGAAAGGCTGTGAAAGTGGTGATGGTTGTGGGTAGTGATACGGTTGGTGATGGTGATGTGATTGGTAAATGAAAACCGAGAGAGGAAGAGAAACAAAAGTGGTGGTGATCGATGGTTGTAGTTTGAAGGTGATGAGGTTACAAAGAAATCCCGAGAGAAAGAAGAGAACAAGGGTGATGGTTGCTGTGGGTGTGGTGATCGCGGTTTACAAGAGCCAAGGGTGAAGGTGGTGATGGTATATGATTGCTAATAGTTACCGAGAGAAAGTGGAAGAGAGGTGGCGGTTTTGAGGGCCTAACCGAGAGTTAAATGGAGGAAAAAGGCATGATGGTTTATCTCTAGCTTGTTGAGGTGTGTTGTCTAGGTTTGCTTAGTCAATACATAGGTTTAGGTGGCATGCTAGGAGTTCACTTGGTGTATACTTAGGTGGCCGAGAATCTTCATGAATTTGCCACATTCATTGAATATCTTGTTGACTAAGGCTAGGCATGCAAGGGTGGCGGTTTCCATGGTGTGAAAGCAAGAAATCTATGGTGTGAAGGGTGATGTGGTGGCGGGTTGTGGTATCATTAGGTGATGTGGTGGCGGGTTGTGGTATCCTTAGGTGATGTGGTGGCGACTTATGGTGTGTAGGGTGGTGCTAGGTGGCGTGTGGTGGTAATAGTCGGGTGGTGTTGTGGTATGGTGGTGGTTTCGGGTGGTGGTCCGAGGGTTCGAGAGGGTCTCAAGGTGGTTTGGTGTTTATTTTGGTTTTTAAGGTTTAAACTTTGGTTGTGTTGCTTTAGTTTTGATTTTCTTGATGTGTATATACATATATATGTATTTATAATATACTATACGTACAAATAGGTAAACATATATGTACATGCTAAACGTACATGTATACAAGTATACAAAACTTTTCCATGTATATAAAGATGTATTCTTCCATTATATATATACATGTACCCTTTAAAATTTTCATATACATATATGTATGCAAGCATGCATACGTAAAATTTTGGCATATATACATGTATGTGTGAATTTCAGGTATATAAACATACATTCATATGTGAATTTCTAATATATATGCATGCATGCAAACATGCATACGTACAATCCATATATATATATACTAGACATAATTTTAATGTAATTTATTTAATCATAACATAAATATATTATAATAAAATTTTAGGGTTGTCACATTGACTGACGTAGACATCTTCACGGATTTTCCCGTGCAAGAATGCACTCTTTACATCTAGTTGATAGACTTTATCTTCATGTAAGAGGCGTAGGCTAGAAAGATGCGGATAGCTTCCATTCTAGCTACTGGTGCAAATACTTCATTATAGTCGACTCCCTCGACTTGTCTGAAGCCTTGAACAACCAACCGTGCCTTGTTTCTGATAACGACACCTTGGTCATCCTTCTTGCAGCGTAGCACCCATTTGGTGCCAATCACCTTTACGCCTTTGGGCCGGTCAACGAGTGTCCACACTCCAAGCTTCTTGAACTGTAGTAGCTCCTCTTGCATAGCGTTGACCCAGGCCTCATCCTTCAGGGCATCGCTTACGTGTTTGGGTTCGACTTGAGAGACAAAGCATCTGAAAGCCCCATCATTCACCTAGCCCTTTTCCATAATTGCAGCGTAATCAGCAGAATACAACTGATTTCTCGTCTGCACGCCGGAGTGTAGATCTCCAATGATAGCTTCCGGCGGATGATTCGTACTGATCCTAGTCACAGGTGTCGTAGGGACGACAACTTCAGTATCTAGATTTGTGACTGGAGGTTTAGTATCCGTATTCCAGATGCATGTTCAGCAGCTGATGAGCTTCCTACTTGATCAACGTTTGGTGCAAGGCCTGTCTCAGCTGCTTCCTCATCATCTGATGAGTCATCACTCTCATCCTGATCAGTTGGTGAAGATCCCGATGAACCACTCCCAGGTGTTGTATTACTAGTATCCAGATTCGGTGTGTTTAGAACATCGTGCATCATCTGAGTAGCAATATCTTCATCCAAATCTATCTGAGGAAGATTGAATGATTTTAAAAAGCCATCGTAGTCAAAGAATGACGATGGACCTTTTCCAGCAGGCGGGATGGTGAATCGTTGAACGTCAACATTGCACCATACTTCTACCTGACCAGTAGAGTTGTTGTAAACTCGTTTGTATGGTATGCTGTATCCTAGAAAGAACCCCTGATCTGCCTTTTCATTGAACTTGCCCTCTTGAGTTTTCTTCAGAAGCGTACAAGGAGCACCGAATGGTTCCAGATACTCCAGGTTAGGTTTGCGCTTCTGTAGCAACTCATAGCAAGTCTTCCCATGCCTCTTCACCACTGACACACGATTGAGTGTGTAGCATGCATTGGCAACAGCTTCGTTCCAGAACTGCACTGGCAGTTTAGAATCTACCAACATAGTTCTGGCGGTCTCGATCAAGCTCTTGTTCTTTCTCTCAGCAACTCCATTCATCTGTGGTGTGTATGCAGAGGTGAATTGATGAACAATTCTCTTTTCTTTGCAGAAAGCATCCATCCACTGATTCTTAAACTCTGTTCCATTGTCTGAGCGAATCTTCCTAACTTTCAGCTTGTAGAGCGACTCCAGTGTAGTAACCAGCACTTTGAACGACTCAAAGGTTTCCGACTTTGCTTTCTGAAACATCACCCCTGAGAATCATGAGTAGTCATCAGTGACTACAAAGCAGTACTAGTCTCCTGCGATACTCTTTGTGCTGACTGGACCGAATAGATCCATGTGCAAAAGCTCCAGGGGCATCTCGATAAAATTGACTTGCTTAGTCTTGTGAGATTTCCTGGTCTGCTTTCCCTTCTTGCATGAGACACAAAAATCAGGAAGTTAGAAGTTCTTTACAGGAACTCCATCAACTAAGTTGTTATGAATCAGATGATTCATCTTTTGTGATTAATGTATCCCATTCTCCTGTGCCATGAGATGGAGTCCTTCTCTGTAGCTTTAGACAAGAAACATTGAACAGTAGAAGCACTAGTAGAAGCACTAGATATATCTAGAACATACAAGTCATTATATCTAGATGCTGACATTAATACCTGCTCCTCTGGAATTTCCATCTCTTTCTTCAGAATGTAACATTTCCGATTGTCAAACATAACTTTGAAGCCCTTGTCACATATCTGAGACACTAAAAGAAGATTGTTTTCTAATTGCTGAACAAAATTAACTTTATCGAACCTTACCTTCGCATTACCTACTTCTCCCTGAGCAGTAATGTATCCTCCTTTGTTTCCAGCAAAGAAACGTGTCCCCCTTTAATTTTTTTGACATTGTAAAAGAGGGACTGATTTCCCGTCATGTGCCTGGAAGCTCCGCTATCTACTATCCATGTATTGGTAGAAGCACTATAGCGGACAACCTGCACATAATAGAAAATTATTAGTTAAGGAGGGGGACCCAAGCCTTGACTGGCTTGGGTTTCCCTGAGGCATCACACATCATGAACTCGACCCACTGTCCTTTATCAGTGGGTGGTACCTTAACTTTCAACTTATCCTTGCTTTCAGACACATCAGTTGTTTCGACTTTCCACAAACCATCCCTGTGAAAGGATTGTTGTGGTAAACTGATGACTAATTTATAGTTTGAACCTTTGGTTTCGTTTCAAAAATAGGTTTTACCTCAGGCATCACAGACATGCCAGTGACTTGTCTGTGTTGTCTTTGGCGTGGAGGAGATGTAAACGACCTAGAAGGTGTTTTAGACCGAATAGGTGTTTTTGATCTAATGGGAGTCTTAGATCTTTGTTTTGAAACTTGTTTAACTTTATTGTTTAGCTCAATTTTAATTTTGGGTGTCTGATAGCGTGGACAATTTGAAGAGATGTGACCGTGTTGTCCACAAGTATAGCATGACCTCCTTTCAACAGGACTAGGAGATCTCTTGTGGGGCGGTGAGTAAACTTCAGGCACTTCTTTATTGGTCTCACTTCTAAGATTTTCACCTTCCTTGACAAATTTTACTTGTTTAACATTATGGGTGTTTTTTTCTTAGAAGATGGTAGTTATCTTGCTTGACCAATTTAGTTTGGGTGGTCTTGGAAATCTTAGGTTGTGTTGTAGCAGATTTTGAACCCAACCCAAGAGATGCTTGAACATGCTCTTCCACCCTGCTTTCAGTTATAATTTTACCAGTTGTGCCTGATGTTGATACTTTTTGATCAGTAGCCGGAGGAGCAGATTTAATTGCTATGTCCGGATCGCTGACCAGTGGAGTTGTCACCACATGATCCTTTATTGGATTATTATTAATTGGACATTGTTTGGTGTTCAAAAGGATCTCATGTGGTGGAGGCACAACTTTGTATCCCAAACCTTCCCCGTTGTTGCGTTCCTTAACCAAGTTTTTCAAAATATTTGAAGAACTTGCTAGATTGTGGAGTTTTTGTTTCAAAGACTCGTTTTCAACTTGCAAAACTGCTCTGTCCTTTTTATTTTCTTCAATTGTCTTTAAATAAAACTTTATATCATTTTCTTGGTTAAACACAACAACCTCAGTTTCTGTTAATTGTTTCTTTAACGCTTCAATTTTTTCTTTATAGCTGCTTTCGTTTTGTTTTAATACTCTGTTTGCCTCAGTGCATAATCTTAAGTCTTTTACTAAGTTATCATTATGATTTAATAACCTAGCAAATTTCAGATCAATGCTTTCCCTAAATTTATCACATTCAACACAAGCATGTTTAATAAATGAATCATCCTTGGATTCTACCTGTGCAGATGTAGACGTTCCAGCCATGAAAGCGTTTTGAGGTTCAGATTGTGCTTCAGATTCAGCATTCAGTTCATTTTCAATAAGTTGATCAACAGCAGCTATGTCTTCATCCAAATCAGTAGTGTCAGGTTCAGCTGAGTTCTCCCCCTCACTCACTGAGTCTTCATTCAGATCTTCAACAGATGCAATGTTGGCTTCACCATGAGATAAGAATCGGAAGGACCAGTCCTATCCTTCATTACCTTGAGCCACCATTGCTTTTGAATCACTGCTTGTTGATGCTGGCTTTTTCTCTTTCTCTTGTTTTGTGAAGGACCAAAATGGGTTTCCATTGCCAGTCTTCTTTGGCACATTCCCGCTTGAAGTGTCCTTTCTCCCCGCAATTGAAATAGGTGACCTTTGACTTGTCGAAACCAAAAGTAGTGTCTTTTGTAGCCACCAGATTCTGACCTGTTTTCTTCACAAACTTCTTTGCTCGTCACACAGCACTCGCGAGAGCCCACATAATGTCCATTCTCTCCAACTCATTCTCATCCACCTGCTCATAGTCTTCATCAGCCAAGTGGCAGTTCCCTATTTTTTCTGCTACCAAGCCATCATAGGAATGAACAACAGCAGCAAGTAAATCCATGTGTTCCTTAGCCACTTCCACAATTACTTTTCCCATGTTTTCTGTCACTAACTTTGTCGATTGAGTTTTAGTAACACTGTGTTGAACCCTGATGAGACAGTTGACTCACCACCAGACGATGAGCTTTGACTAGTTGCAGATGTATTAGAAACAAATGTTGTCTGCAGAGGAGCACTTGAAGACTTTGCAGTAGGAGTCACGCTGTAGAGAGTCGGATCCTGAGCATATGAACCCTTATTTGCCTTGTACTTATGTCTCACTTCTTCTTCTCTCAGTTTCAAGATGAAATCATTTATATCCAAGGTCTCAAGCACTGAGTTGTATCTTAAGGTGGAAATAAACGAATCCCACTTCTCTGGTAGCCCGTCAGCCAAACTTGACACTTTTTCTTCCTTAGACGTTTGAACACCATGAGTGTGAAGTTCACTCATCAGATGATAGAAGCGGTCAATGATGTCATCCAAACTCTCATTCCCGATGGTAGAAAAATTATCAAACTCTTTCTTTAATGCTTTGGCCTTTAAGGACTTAAGAGTTGTGCTCCCTTCATACCTTTTCTCAAGAGCCTTCCAGAACTTTTTACTTTGCTTGTGCTCAGAATACTGATAGAAGATTTCTTTAGGAATAGACTGTGTTAACATAGCATAGGCTTTCTTTTCTGCATTGTAAGCAATCTTTTGTGCATCAGTCAATCCACTCAACGTTAGGGGTATACCATCAGCTCCAACTGGCATATTGTAACCAGTCTCAATAGCATTCCAGAGATTAGTGTCCACTCCATTAAGATGAATCTCAAACCTTTGCTTCCATTGAGGAAACTCATCAATCGATAACAACTTAGGTGGCTTATTATGGTTTCCGATCTCATTTTCCAGTAGCAATAGGTTTTGTATCCTTGAGTCTTTTCCTGCTGAGAATGCAAAGTTCTCTGAGTCCATGATGAATTAGAATTAGACTTGGAAAACAGACTGTTGATGCGACTTGGATGGACGACTGGGGGACGACTGAAACACAATCGTGCGATTGAGCTTAGTCGTATGACTGGGCAGGCGATTAGGGCTGTTGTGCGAATGGACAGACCGACTGAGTCAATCGTGCGATTGAACGAGCGATTGAATTCAGTCGTACGATTGGACTGGCGAATGGAGTTCAGTCCTGCGATTGAGTTAATCGTGCGTTGAGACTGCTGAAATTGAAATTTTCACACACTTTGACCTAAAAACGCAATCTTTTACACCCTAGATGGCTGCAACTCGAAAAAGACTCAATTTTCAGAACATGCACACGTAAAAACTTGATTTTGAGCAGAAAGAACGGATCTTTTCGCCTAAAAACGTTGACTTTTTCACAAAAATGATTGAATCCACGAAGAATCAAGAGCCAGAGCTCTGATACCACTTGTTAGGAGCGTGTACGATGGAGTACTAACTGATTCAACGTGATACCGAATCAAATAGCGCGGAATTCTATTTGATTGGTGATCCAATAACGGAGAACATAAAGCGGATCAAAACTAACGATTAGAAAAAGTTAAGAATTGATTAGCAATGATCAGGAACGCTCTATGAAGTTAGAAGGGACGCTCTGTGCGATCTGGGACGGCTAGGGTTGAGGATTTTCAAAGTCTCTCATTTTTCCATGAATTAAGTAGTATTTATAGGTTATAGCTTTCATTCGTACGACTGAGCCAAGCGACTGGCTCAGTCGTGCGACTGAGTCATACGACTGATTCATTCGTACGAATGATCAGTCTTATGACTCAATCGTGCGATTGACTCAATCACCTTGTTCAGTCGTGCGATTGGCCCATTCGCATGGTCCAGTCATGCGACTGAATCAGGATCCTTAGTTAAACACATTCTTGAACCTTTAATGATTCAGAACTATGTCTAACAACTGTAAACCTATATAACATGGTCATATATGCGTGTAACAATAAATAATATAGATAGATATAACATTAAACAACCAACAAACATTTATAGAAGAGTTTTTCATTATATTGATCAAACATTACATATGTGTTACAAGATGAAAGTCTATTACATTTAAGCTCACTAGACTAGAACTGGGGACATGTGTACCAACAGAAACCGGTTAAGGAGGAGGTTGAGTTAGAAATGGAAGTCGAGGAGCCTACTACTGACCAAGCAAAGCTGAAGGAAACAGTGAAGGAAGATATTATCCAAGAGGTGCACCAAGTCCTATCTGGTGTGAAGCTGTCCTTGCTTGCAGAGGTTGTGGAATAGGTCAAAGGTGAAGATAAGAAGGATGCAGCTCTAAAAATGGTTGATAAGAAGAAAGTGGTCAAGGCTAAGGAGATGGGTAATGGTGATAACTTTAAGGTTGAGGAGGTGGCAAAGAGGTGCAGCTATGGGGCTTTTTAGAGGTGTAAGACCGCAACATTTGATGGTACCGGTAATGCTACTACTACCCAGTGTTGGATTAGGGAAATGGAAGCCGTGCTAAGGATCAGTGAGTGCCAGGAAGACCAAAAAGTGAAGTTTGCTTCCCATTCACTTTTAGATCCATCACTGTTTGGTAGGATAACATCGTTAACTCTTTTGGGAAAGAGTCTGTAAGTGGATGAAGTGGCCTAAAATGAAAGATTAGTGATAAAGGAGTACTGTCTGAAGAGAGAACTTGAAAAGATCGAACAAGAGTTTGTGAGCTTAGAAGCTGGAAACATGACAAATTAAGAATACATCACGAAATTCAATGAAATGGCGCGTCTGGTGCCTGACTTGGTGACTCTTGAATCCAAGGGGATTAAGAGGTACATACAAAGGTGGCCTCTGGACATTCATAGGGACATGTTTACTGCTCAACTTGGTACTTTTAGGTCGGTAGTGGATCTCAGTGAAAGGTTGTATGATCATCGGAGGTCGGTAGCTGTGGGCGAGCCAAGAAAGGTTTGGAACAACAATGGAAAGAGATACGAAAGTGGTAGCTGTCAACCAGGGAACAAGAAAGCAAGGGTGGATGCAAACAAGGTGATTGTGAAGGGGTTAATGAGAAAAAAGAGTGTGGGAAGTGTGGGAGGCGGCATCTAGGGGAATGTCAAATGGGTAGCTATTGATGCTACTATTGTGGGAAAACTGGTCACATAGCCAGACAATGCCCAAATGGAATAGGTGCTTCAACTGTAATGAGTCGGGGCACCATAGCAAGGATTGCAAGAAGGCTAAGCCGGGGAGCTTGAGAATAAGCAGGAATGATGACAAGGGGGATGATGGAAAGCCCAATGCAAGGGCAAGGGATTTCACCATGAACAAGAAGGAGGCAAGGAAAGACCCGGACGTGGTGTCAGGTGTGTTTCTCGTCAATGATGTTGGTGTCTTCGTATTATTTGATAGTGGTGCTAGTAGGAGTTTTGTATCTGCATCTTTCGGTGCTACCCTAAATATTCATACTAGGGAAATAGATGACGCTTTTGAACTAGAAACCACCAATGGTAAATCCATTAGAATAGTCAAGGTGTTAGAGGATTGCCACATAAAACTAGGGGGTCATTACTTTCCTGCACAATTATTTTCCATGACCTTAGGCGGTTTCGATGTCGTACTGGGAATGGATTGGTTAGCTGCCTATGATGCTAACATAATCTTCCAGCAGAAGATAATCTGATTAACAGCTCCTGATGGTAGTCAAGTTACGATTAACGGTGATAACGTCTGCAGAGTGCCAAGGATCATTTACATGATCATGGCAGAGAAATGTATGAGAAGAGAGTGTTGGGCGTATCTAGCATATGTCAAGGTTGTTAAAGATAAAGTGAAGCAGTTGTCGGATGTACTAATGGTGCGTGACTTGCCTGATGTATTCCTGGAGGATCTGCCAGGAGTACCACCGGATAGAGCGATAGAATTTCGGATTGAGTTACTGTCAGGAGCCCAACCTATTGCCAAAGCACCCTACCACCTAGCCCCGTTTGAGATGAAGGAACTCATGTCTCAACTGCAAGAAGTTCTTGATAAGGGATTCGTTAGGCCCATTATTTCTCTATGGGGTACTCCAGTGTTGTTTGTAAGGAAGAAGGATGGTAGCATGAGGATGTATATAGATGAAATGGAATTGAATAAGCTGGCCATGAAGAATCAATACCCTCTACCCAGAATAGACGAGTTGTTTGACCAATTGCAAGGTGCAAGTTGGTTTTCCAGAATAGATCTCAGATCTGGGTATCATCTGCTGAAAGTAAAGGAGCAAGATATCCTAAAGACAACTTTCCGAACGCGCTATGGACAATATGAGTTTCTGGTTATGTCTTTCGGGCTAACCAATGCTCCTGTGACATTTATGGACTTAATGAATCGCGTGTGTCGATCAATTTTGTACAGATCAGTAATAGTCTTCATCGATGATATCTTATTATACTCAAAGAATGAAGGAGACCACGCTTGTCATATCAAGGAAGTGTTAGAAACATTACGAAAGGAGAAATCGTATGCAAAGTTCTCAAAATGTGCATTTTGGCTATGTGAGGTGCCGTTTTTAGGGCACGTTATAAATTCGAAAAGGATTATTGTTGATCCAGCAAAGGTTCAAGCAGTTACGCCATGGAAATCCCTAAAGACGCCATCCAAAATCCATAGTTTCTTGGGATTGGCTGGTTATTATAGAAGGTTCATTAAGGATTTTTCAAAGATAGCCTCCCTATTAACAAGGTTAGAAGGAAGAACGTGGTGTTTGACTGGGGAAAAGACCAAGAGGATGCATTCCATGAAATGAAGGATTGATTAACCAAAGCGCCTGTACTAACCTTACCGGAAGGAGATGAAGACCTAACTGTATACTCCGATGCCTCTTATTATGGGTTAGGTAGTGTGTTTATGTAGAGAGGGAAAGGTTATAGCTTACGCATCCAGATAGCTAAAGGACACGTAGGTCAATTACCCTGTTCATGATTTTGAACTTGAAGTAGTGGTGTTCGCATTAAAGATACTGAGACATTATTTGTATGGAACTAAGTGCACTATATTCACTGATCACAAAAGTCTGAAATATTTCTTTGAGCAGAAAGATCTAAATATGAGACAGAGGAGGTGGTTGGAGCTGATAAAAGATTACGATTATGAAATCCATTACCACCTAGGTAAGGCAAATGTGGTAGCCGATGCTCTAAGCCAAAAGGAAGGATATGAACCAATTCGAGTGAATGCTTGCCAACTGGTAGTGACCCCAGATGTTATGAGGTTGATAAGTGAAGCTCAGGTGGAAGCCTTGAAAGAACACCAAATTAAGAAAGAAAGGATGGTGGGAAGGGCCGATGATCTAGTTGATAACATACTGGGTGTGAAGGCCATTTGAAGAAAGATTCCAAGGTATGGAGATTTACGAGAGGAAATTTTTGATGAAGCACACAAGACTCGTTACTCAATACACCTAGGAGCAAATAAGATGTACCATGATTTGAAGAAAGATTATTGGTGGCTCGGGATGAAGAGAGATATGGTTGCATATGTAAATAAATGCCAAACATGCCTATAATTGAAAGATGAGCACCAAAGACCTTATGGGCATGTTCAACAGTTGGAAGTGCCGGAATGGAAGTGGGAACATATTACCATAGATTTTATTACTAAGTTACCACGTACAACCAAGGGTGATGATGAAATTTGGTTAATAGTAGACAGGTTGACTAAGAGTACTCATTTCTTACCTAATAAGGAAGCAATCAGTTCAGAAAAGCTCGCACAGTTGTACATTAGAGAGGTAGTTTCACGGCACGGTATGCCTGTATCAATTGTGTGAGATAGAGAAAGTGGTTTATCTCTAAATTCTAGAGGAGGTTTAATGAAGAGATGGGGACAAGGTTGCATGCAGTACCGCTTACCACCCGCAGACTGATGGTCAGTCCGAGAGAACGATAAAGACACTGGAAGACATGCTACTGTAAGGCCCCGCTCCCGCGCACCTCACAGTTGGTCATTCATCGCGCATAAAAAATACATTTGATATATATATTTATAAGCATCTTAAACATACATTGTAGCGGAATTTTTAAGTTAAACTTTTCTTTTACTATAAATACTTTTGCCATTTAATACAACGTACGTCAATTACAAAACATCTAATGTTGCATTACATCACAAAAGCATTATACAAAAGAATTTATCATTTCTAATTACAAGAGGGTCATATACAGTGACCTCTAGTATAAAAACATAAAATTTTTCATCATAAAGAAGATTCCTTAAGTAATCCCGTACATCAGAACCCTAAGGAATCTTGCACTTGCATGCAACATAATGTGTTGCGTGCTTTATATGCCCACAACACATTGCGTGGCAGCATTATCAAAAGGAGAATGCCATCCCAAAAGAGCTGAGTAGCCGCCTCGTGCCATCCCCAGCAACACTACCTGCCAACTGGAAACACATAAAAAGTCAGGGTTGCTGAGTGAGTTCTAGTTTTATAATAAGCATATTAAATTTCCATTAGAAACCATTCTTTCACATGATCATACATAATACGTACACAGAGATAATATTCATTATTATCTTCATCATTCGTTATCCATCATTATCTTTAACTTCTCATATGGATCCTGTCAGGCTTTACCCACTTCATAGCACTCGGCTATGATTACTGTGGTCGAATGACAAGGATCCTGTTTCATCCTTACTTGCACATTGAATTATCTTGTACCAATACCATATGTTATACCCCGATCAGTCTTAGCTACCGGGCCGTGAATCAATAGAACGTATGCCACAGTAGTCTCAGCTACTGCGCCGTGAATCTAAGCGTATGCCACAGTACTAGTAGGTAAGCGGTAGAGGTACCATGACCATGGCCAATCACAAAGAAGGACCAATCGACTTATTCAATGTTTGTACGACTTAATTCATTCGTTCGTTAATGCATGTATTCATCATCGTTTTACCCATTCATTCGTTCATTAATACATGCACTCATCGTCATGTTCCTCTTTCTTTATCTTTCGCTTCACGTTACATAATACTTCGTTCGTTCGATGTCATAATGCGTAAAGTCATAGAAAGATATACATACATCATCGTAAGGAACACACACATATCAATCGTACATCATCATACATGGCATCATACATTCATAGCCTACATCATCAGTCATCTACAGGCACTTACAGAAGCTTCCACGTAAGGACTTACTCCCGCATTTTTCCCAAAAGCCGGGACTTGACTATGCGTCTCCTCGAGTGCAACAACTCTAATTGTCCCTCCTAAACCTTGGGGACTCATACTAACACATCATACAAACATACAAGCCACAATCGTACCTTAAGCATACTACTCGTGATTATACCCCAAATGGGTCAAACATTCATATTTCAATAAACAGGTTTATATGTGCTCCAGCCCCAAAATCGTTTAAAACAAGTAAATGAGGGGTCCTAGAACTCACCTGTGCTTGATAAGCAGCTTCTCAATCAAGCTTCAAAGATGAGGGCCACACTACACTGCCTGCAGATAAGTTAACACTCAAAAGAGTTAATTTCTGCCTAAATTCGCTATTAAGTTCGCTAATAGTTTCGCCCATAGTTTCGCCCAAGCGAAACTGTAGTTTCGCTAGGCGAATCAGCAGTTTCGCTAGGCGAATCAGCAGTTTTGCTGCTAAATTCGCGGGGCAGATTCGCTACCTTGAGCGCCCAACTTTCGTTGGAATTCCCTAGTTTCGCAATGTCTAAGGGTTAACCTGGACACCGGCGAAGTTATCATAGAAACTATAGTTTCGCCCTAGCGAAACTGTAGTTTCGCTACAGCGAAACTGTAGTCTCGCTGAAACTACTAATTTCGCTGCATAGTTTCGCTGGATGAGTGCTTAAATTCGCAGAACGGGCTGAAATTTTACGAATCAGCCTATTTTAACCCAAAAATCCAATCTTTTCCACCCAAACCCTTGGGTTATCATCCAGGAAGCTATATCTAAGCTTATTACATGTTTTCTTACCTAAAAACGTGCGTTTTTGGGCGATTCTTGCCACTTTTAAAACCCCAAAACTTAAATCCGGGTTTTTCACAAAAAGAAGCAATTACACTACGTTTCTTACCTTGATTCTTGTTGTTTAGGAGTCCACGAACACCAGCCTTCGATCTCCGACCAACCGAGCCTCGATCCGACACTTTCTCTCTCTACACTCTCTCTCTAGAACTGGATGTTTGAGTGCAAATGAGAGTTACTCAGCTGATCCATCTATTTATATATGCCCGGCGTTCCCGCGAACCCAAACTCGTTAAACTCGTGACCCGAAGGGTTAACTCGGTCTAACACCCACAACCATCCCATTTTATATAAATGGTCCCAACTAAGCCCATAATTATTATTTGACTTGCTTGGAAATCTTCCGGGTGTTACAAGTCCACCCCCCTTATATAGGTTTCGTCCCCGAAACCTGTTATTCCTCAAACAGATGTGGGCAATGTTGTCTCATCTCCTCTTCAGTCTCCCACGTAGACTCGGATCCCTTCCTGTGCTTCCACTGTACACGCACAAGATGTTGGACCAAAAGAACCAATGAGCCAAGATCAGGAAAACCTCTAAGCCCCACATGCCACTACAACAAGTGAAGACTCTCATCAGCTATTGTGTTCTCTTGCCGGAAGGTCAGAGAGGAACTGAGGACTCTCATCAGCTATTGTGTTCTCTTGCCTGAGTGTCAGGCTCGAGAGCATCTTAGTGCCAGCTCTCTGCTGAGATGATGAAGTCTGAAGAACAAATTCTGAAGATCAAAGAACTGAAGATCATCAGCTGAAGATATCAAAAGGCTGAAGATCTAAAGAACTGAAGATCTTCCGAAGCACAAAGTTTGAAGACAAAGACTGAAGACAACAACTGATGATATCTACTGAGATCATCAGTTGTTACATCTTCCGAAGTTGTTCTATCTTCCGAAGCAAAGTCTGAAGACAAAGACTGAAGACAACAACTGATGATATCTACTGAAGTCATCAGTTGTTACATCTTCCGAAGCTGTTCTATCTTCCGAAGCAAAGTCTGAAGAAAAAGACTGAAGACAACAACTGATGATATCTACTGAAGTCATCAGTTGTTACATCTTCCGAAGTAACATCTTCCGAAGTTTCATCTTCCGAAGCCAAGTCTGAAGACCAAGTACTGAAGACAGAGTTTGTCTCAACAACTGAAGAAGTCCTCTTCAGTTGTTGTGGTGGTTTTTCCTTTTCCAAAGTTTATTTTGTGTCAGTAGTTGTACAACAGCTGAAGAGAATGTTCTTCAGCTGTTATAGTTTCAGTAGTTTACCTTTTGTCAGTACTTAGGAACTTTTGTAAGAAGATGTCAGTTGTTGACATCTTCAGTAGTTTTATGTTTTGTCAATTGTAATTTGAATATTCAGTGATGTCAGAAAAAGGACATCACCACCATGCTTTTGCCTCCTATATAAGGATGGCAAACCATGCTGTTTTAATTGCCGAAACGTGGTTAGTAATGAACAATTAATGTTTCGCAGAACTCTTCTCTCTCTATGCTTTTGAATTGAAAATATCTTTTATGTTCTTGCTTAATTGCTAATTAACGTGCTAAATCCGCTGCAAACATAATCTAATTGATCAACACGAGAGGCTGAGATCCTGTCAAATGGTATCAGAGCGGGTTAATCATTGATCGATCTTACCATTGATCATTTGAAACTGCTCTTTTGATCTCTCAGTTTGATCGAATTAGCAATTTGCAAGAGTTAGTCATAGAGAGTGAGTTTCTACTGTTTCCGGCCAAAACCTTGAGGTCTTTCGGTGGTTTAGAGTCACATTTGTCTGGTTTAAACTTGTTTTTGACTGAAACCTGAGATGACAACACCAACTAATGATCCTCACAATACTGGTTCCGCAACCAAGCCTCCGATGCTGGTTAGGAACGAGTATAACATATGGCAAAGACGTATGCTGCACCACTTGGCTGTCAACAGTGCTGGTTGTTGGAAGTCAGTGGTGCATGGGCCATACAAGCCTATGGTGAACGTCCCGGAATCAAATGAACAGGTTGCGAAGAAACCTGAACAGTATTCGGACGAAGATCTAAAGCTGTTTGAAATTGATGCTAGAGCCCATGGAATTTTATCCATGGCCATTCCAAACGAGATATATTCAGGGCTCTTGCATCATGAGTCTGCTCATGACCTATGGGTTGCTCTAAAGGAACAATTTGGAGGAACTGATTCGGTCTTAGCAAACAATAGGGAAATCCTCGCCCAACAATATGAGACTTTCTCATATAGAAAGGGTGAGACTCTGACCCAGCAGTTTGAGCGGTTCTCTTGTTTGATCTCTGAGCTGAAGATGGTCAAACAAGAGTACACCAATAGCCAGATGAACAACAGGTTCCTCAGGTCACTTCCTGAGAGATGGGACACATATACCATTGTCCTACGCTCCAGTGCTGACCTTGACACTCTATCTCTCACCCAACTTCATGGGAAGTTACTCACTTTTGAGAGAGAGGTAGAGCAAAAGAGGAAGCTGTCCTCTTCTGGCAAGCTCGCTGATGACTTTGTCCAAGGTAATGCTGCCTTGATAAGTCACGAGTCAGAATATGCTTCATCAGAAAGTTCTTATGATGAGCATATCGATTTCTCTACTAACTCAGAACAAGCTTTCGTTGGTGTTAGTAGTTCAGGAGGAGGTGGTGAAAATTTGTGTTTTCTGATGGAGGATTTGAAGGGCATTCCAGATGATGATCTGGAAGAGATGGATATTTTGAACCAAATGGCAATGATAAATATCCGCTCTCAGAAGTTCTACAAAGAACTGGTAGGAAATTCCCAGGACTCTCTGGCAAAACCAAAGTTGGTTTTGACAAGAGCAAGTTGAGGTGTCACAAGTGCCAAAGGCTTGGACACTTTGCAAGAGAGTGTTGATCATCTGGAGCTAACTCATCTGCACCCTTTGTGACTTTTCCCAGCAATAGCTCACAGCACAAAGGGCAACCTTCCTACAGTTCTCCCCATCCATCTCAAGCACAAGCACCACCTGCTTATTTTGTGCCACAGGGTCATATGCCTTATCCTTACCCCTGTTACTACATGCCTCAGCCTGGTCAATCTCAAGCACCCCCGGCTCAACCACCTCATGCTCTTCCAGAGCCTCATTCTTCCCAATCTCATCACCACACACAACCTCAACAACAAAGCTTTTTCACCCCAACTGCTGTTGACTGGAGTAGTCTACCAGAAGAGCTATCTGGTCAGGAACCACTACTCCAAGGTGCTGGTCAACATGGTGGTGATCAACCTTTTGGAAATCTTGCTCTGATGGCCCTTGATTCTGCTGAAGGGTCATCATCCAATGCCTCATCTCAGGTATCCACTGAGGCAAAAGCCAAGCTTTGTTCAGAGTCATGCATAGCAGCATTTGCTTCTATTAGAGAAGCAAATGTAGCTTTAATAGATAAAAATCTTGAGCTTGAGCACACTATTTCCAAAAGAAAAGCTGATTTTGAGGTTGTTCTAAAAGATAAAAATGATGAGATTTACAAGCTTAACTGCCAAATCAAAGATGCTAAAGCTAGGGAAGATGTACTTCTTGAGAAGTACAAAGATCTCAAGGAAACTCTTGCAACCACCCAAGTTGAGTGTGATCGATGGGTGCAATCTTGCAAGGGTTTTGAAATGCTTCTTAGCAAGCAAACAGCTTCCACTGTGAAGTTTGGCATTGGTTATAATCACACTGCTCCTCCCACAGATTTCATTTCAAGAGCAGAAGTTGAATCTGATGGGGAGAGCAATAACCAATCCTTCTCATCATGTGACTTACTATCCTCTGAATCAGCATCATCAGAGATAGACTATCACATGACCAAAAGGCTGATCAACTCAGAAGTTGTCACTAGAAGTACTGAAGGTACTGGAGAGCAAGTGACAACATCTGAAGTTCAAACCTCAAATACTGTTAGCACTAAAGAGAAGAAAACTAACAGTAGGAAAGGTTTGAAGACAGCTAAAGAGGATACCAGGAAAGCAGGCACTAGGAAGAAAACTGCTAGTACTGATGACAAACAGCTGAAGAACAAGTCTTCAGCAGTTAAATCCTCTTCAGCTGATGATCAGCATAAGATGAAGAAGAAGCCATGTGAGATATGTGGCTTATTCAATCATCTCACTGATGATTGCTGGTACAAAAGGGGTTCCAAACTCAAGCAGAAGGAGAAAATTTCTGAGAGCATCAATAAAATGAAGAGTGAGTTTGAAACCAAGTTTGTACTGGCAACATCCAAGTCTGAAATCCCTAAGCCCAAGGCTAAATCTAAGGTAGGGATTTCTCAGACAACAGCTGAGGTTGCTCAGAAAAAGATGGTACAACATAGGAACTCATCATCAGTAAACTCCAATGTGTCTGAAGAGCTGAAGGCTTTATCACAAAACCAGACACAGTTGGTGATGATGGTTCAGCAACTAGTGGGAAGAGTCAACCACTTAGATGCTCCTATGTTGAAACCACAGAAAAGGAAGTCCAAGCCAAAGCTTCCTCTTCTGTACCATCTTCTTCACCTCAAGCTGTCACACATAACACACCTGTTAGTGCTACATCTGTAGCTGAGATCAGACCCAAGGCCAAGCAGGTTTGGGTCTCCAAGACTAACTAACACATGGTTGTGTTTGCAGGGTTCTTCAACATACCAAAGAAGCATCTGGTATGTAGACAGTGGAGGATCCATGCACATGACGGGAAGTAGCTCCCTTCTTAATGACTACTCTCAAGGAAAGAAGGGATTTGTTTCTTTTGGCAATGATGCAAAGGGTTACATCGTCGGAAAAGGCTTTGTTTCCAATGGGGAAATAAGGTTTGATGATGTTAACCATGTGGAGAATCTCAAGTACAACCTCTTGAGTGTCAGTCAAATGTGTGACAAAGGTCATATTGCCCTTTTCACAAGCCAGAACTGTAGGATTCTGTCATCCAAAGTTCTGAGTTTGATTGACAAGGCATTGGATGAACACACTCTCCTGAAGGCCAACAGGACAGGAAGAGTGTATGCCTTAGATCTTTCCAAAAAGATGGATCTAAAAGGCCATCCTTGTCTATTCTCCAAGGCATCTCCTCAAGAGTCTACACTTTGGCATAGAAGGCTGGGTCATGTTAATTTCAAGAACATGAATCAGCTTATAAGCCATGGTTTAGTAAGAGGACTGCCTCTGAAGGAGTTCAAGTGTGAAGATGACTGCACTGCTTGCTTGAAAGGAAAACAACACAAAGTTTCATTCCCTTCAATAGAAGAACCTAAGTCCACTGCCTGCTTACAACTTCTGCACATGGATCTCTTTGGTCCTGTCAGAGTAATGAGCATGGCAAAGAAGAAATACTGCCTGGTAATTGTGGATGATTACTCCAGGTTTGTATGGACTTTCTTCTTGCACTCCAAGGATGAAGCAGCAAAGACAATAATGAACTTTGTGTTACAAGTAGAAAAGCAGTATTCCCTACAGGTCAAGTGTGTGAGGAGTGACAATGGAACAGAATTTAGAAACCACACACTTGATGACTTCTACCTGTCCAAGGGAATTAGAAGGCAGTTTAGCATTCCAAGAACTCCTGAACAGAATGGAGTAGTGGAGAGAAAGAACAGGACCCTCATTGAAGCAGCAAGGTCAATGTTGGCTGACTCAGGGCTGCCACTGACCTTTTGGGCTAAAGCTGTCAATACAGCTTGCTATGTACAGAATAGAGCCTTAGTAAATAAGAGGTTGATGAAGACTCCCTATGAAGTTCTTCATCATTTGGCCCCTCTTATTTCATTCTTTAGAGCCTTTGGGTGTCCTTGCTTCATTCTCAACACTAGCAACCCACTCCATAAGTTTGCTAGTAAGGTGGATGCAGGGTACTTTGTTGGTTATTCATCAACTTGCAAAGCATACAGAGTCTTCAACTGTAGAACCAAAGGGGTTGAAGAAACTTTGCATGTTAAGTTCAATGAATCTCCAAAGGACAAGATTCCACAAAACCCTGTGGAGATGTTTGATCTGGACATACTGCAATATGTTCCTTATCAACCTCCATCTGTTGAGCCTGTCAACAGATCTCCACCTGGTGGTACTGAAGATGATGAAGTCAGTACTCACCTCTTCAAGTTCAGTGACAACCTGCCTAAGTTCACTGAACCTGATGCTCCTGTAGCCTCAGCAGCTCCATCCACTACAAATGCTGATGAGATTTCTGCTTGCTCTACTTCGTTGAGCTGCCATCCTCTACATGGTTTCAGGAATCTCCATCACCATCTGTTGCTGCTGATGGGTCTACAAACACTTGCACAGATATCATAGTCTATCAAGAGCTCAAGAATCACCCCACTTCACAAATCATTGGTGATATTCATGCTGGAGTTTCAACCAGGAATCAATTGTCCAACTTCTGCTTCTATGCTCTCTTCATCAGTCAGCAAGAGCCAAAGAACTATCATGTTGCTTTAAGAGACAATGGATGGGTGGAAGCTATGCAGCTTGAGCTACTTCAATTCAAGAAACAGCAAGTGTGGGAGCTTGTTCCATTGCCCAAAGATAAGTGTGCTATAGGCACCAAGTGGGTTTTCAGGAACAAAACAGATGAGAAGGGCCAAATTGTCAAGAACAAGGCCAGACTGGTTGTTCAAGGGTTTGCACAGGAGGAAGGAATCGATTATGATGAGACCTTTGCACCTGTGGCCAGACTAGAAGCAATTAGACTGTTCTTAGCTTATGCTGCCTTTCACAGTCTCAAGGTTTATCAAATGGATGTCAAAAGTGCCTTCCTATATGGAAAAATCAAAGAAGAGGTTTATGTGTGTCAACCACCAGGCTTTGAGGACAATAAACATCCTGATTGGGTGTACAAGCTTGATAAGGCTCTTTATGGGCTGAAGCAAGCACCTAGAGCCTGGTATGAGACACTCTCAACCTTTCTTCTAGAGGACAAGTTCACTAGAGGCACCATTGATAAAACCTTATTCATCAAGACTGTGGGACAACATAAGCTCCTTGTTCAAATTTATGTTGATGATATCATCTTTGCATCCTCTGATCCAAAGTTGTGTGATGAATTTACAAAGCTTATGAAGCTGAGATTTGAAATGAGTGCTATGGGAGAATTACAGTACTTTCTGGGCTTGCAAATAAAACAACTGGATGATGGAATCTTCATCCATCAGTCCAAGTATACCAAAGAGTTGCTAAATAAGTTTGATTTACAATCCTGTAAGCCCTGTTCTACTCCCATGAGCAGCATCACACAACTAGATGTTGATCAGAAAGGTAAAGCGGTTGATGAAACCCTTTACAGATGTATGATTGGGTCCTTGATGTACCTTACAGCTTCTAGACCAGACATCATGTTTTCAACATGTGCGTGTGCTAGATTTCAGGCTGCACCTAAAGAATCCCATTTGATTGCAGTCAAAAGGATCTTTAGATATCTGCAAGGTACCCAATCACTAGGACTTTGGTATTCAGCTGGGCATTCATGCAAATTAGTTGCTTTCTCTGATAGTGACTATGCAGGATGCAAAGTCACCAGAAATCCACTTCTGGTGGTTGCCAATTCCTAGGCAATTGTTTAGTTTCTTGGCAGAGTAAGAAACAAACATCAATTGCTACATCCACTGCTGAAGCTGAGTATATTGCTGCTGCAAGTTGTACCTCTCAAATACTCTGGCTTCAGAACCAACTTCTGGATTATGGCATTACTGAGACTAAGACTCCATTATTAATGGATAGTGCTTCAGCTCTTTGTATTGTTAAGAATCCAGTCCAGCACTCTCGGACCAAGCATATTGAGATCAGACATCATTTTATCAGGGATTGCTATGAGAAAGGTCTGATTGATCCTAAGTTTGTGCCTAGTGCTGATGAGCTTGCAGACATTTTTACTAAGCCTTTAGATAGTGCCACATTCCAAAAATTGGTACTAAGGCTTGGTATGCTGCAGCTTGATTGATTTGACCTATGCTGATGCTCTCAAACTCACAACTACTGAAGAGCAAAGGTCAAATACAAGTACTGATGAGTAATTTAGTCTTCAGCTCTTTCACAACTACTGAAGACTAAAATAACTCAAAGTACTGATGTACTTAATTTATTGTAAACAACTGATGTAGTGAGGTGGATTACAACTACCGATGTATGATTTTCAATAAATAAGTACTGAAGAACGAATTTTGCTCACAAGTACTGATGTGTAATCTTACACAAGTACTGCAAAATTTGTTCACCAGCTCGGAAGACTATTTCATCAGCACTTGTGAACATCTGATCACAAGAGCTGAAGGCAAATATTCCCAAGAGCTGAAGGGTCAATGAAACATCTGAAAGTCAGCCAAAGAGCTGATGAGTAAATGTGGAGGCTAGTATGAAACAACTGATTTGACGGAAACAGCTGATGAGTACTTTCTCATCAACTGATAACACAGCTGATGTTTCATACACAAACAACTGAAGGACAAAACCATGTCTTCAGTAGTTTACAACTACTGACATCAGTAGTTCACAACTACTGAAGGCTAACACCAAGTCCTCAGTTGTTTACAACAACTGAAGCAATACCATGTCTTCAGTAGTTCACAACTACTGATCTCAGTAGTTCACAACTACTGAAGGCTAAAACCAAGTCTTCAGTTGTTACAATGTCTGAAGAAGAATACTAGGTCGTCAGTAGTTTATAACTACTAAAGACTGACAGTAACTCTTCAGACGTTCACAACTTCCGAAGGACAAAACCAAGGTCTCAGTAGTTTCAACTACTGAAGACTAATACCAAGTCCTCGGAAGTTACAAACACTGAAGGTTAAAACCACGTCATCAGGTGTTATAACAACTGATGACTAACACCAAAACCTTCAGTAGTTTTCTTTCACCCTTTAGCCTACCCTATAAATATCTTACTTTCAGAGCATTTACTTCACTTACCCTAATCTTACCAAACCCTCTGAAATTCCCACACACACCATTAATGGCGTCCTTGCACATAAAGCCTAGACACAACTGTGTTGCACATCTCACTAAATTGCCATTATGGCCAAAGTTTCACAATGCCGTCGATCTCATGCACGATTCCCCATACAAAACGGCATTTCTCATCAACCCCACCATATACACCGACTCCTTGACGGAGTTTTGGACAAATGTGACCGTCCACACTGGAGAGCATGATGGCGAGGTCTCTCTCCGGTCCTCCGTCAACGGCCATACCGTGGTTATCAATCCAGCTACTATACGCCAAACCCTAAAGCTGGAAGATGCCACCTACCCAACCTCCTACCCCAAAGGTACCCTGGATCTATCATTCACATCCAACGACTACCAGGGTAACCTATCAGCCTCTACCTTGTTGAAGAAACATTTCCCTGACCCTCAACGATTGATCTTCCACATGGTAAATGTTTGTCTGGCTCCCAAAACCTCCTCATGGGACCAGATGTCAACAAGGTGGCAACAGGTATTGTATTCTATCCTTGAGAAACAACCACTAAATTTTACTGATATTTTATTTTTGGAACTCAAGGACATGGCCACAAAACCACTTTCAAACCGTTGGAACTTATATCCACGGTTCATAATGGCCATGATCGAATACCAGCTTCAGGCTGAGGGACTAGTTGGCACTGGGGTCCCTGCCATGGCTGTTCTAGCCGAGGTATACTCCAGGCACAACACTGACCACACACTCAAACAGGCTGGCCGGCTGCGAAAACCCACGCAGCAGGAACCCACAGCCTCCACCTCAAAATCCAAAGTCCCCACCAAGCCAAAAGCCAAAAAGAAGCCCACAAAGGCTAATCAGGGAGATGAGTCCCCTGAGGATGCCCCTGCCACACAAAGGCAGGATGTGCCTGCTGGTTCGATTCTCCCAGCAGGTACCACGACTCCACCCACCACAACCGCACAGGCTTCCTCTCAACAGGAGCCTGATGTAGCCAATATAGGGGCAACCACATTACTGGGGTCTATCTCACTTGAGAAGACTACCATTGAAGAGCACAGTCCTCCCCATGTGCACACTGCTTCTAGCCCTTCTCCTGATGAGACCGCCCCACTGAGCCCAACATTGGCAATAGCCAAAGTGCTGACCGATCTGAGCACTCCACAACCCTCTCCCCAGGAACCTATTACACCTGGGAAACTCCAACCGAAGAGGGGGTGGATACAAGTGCCGATGGGAGCCCACAGCACAGAGAATCCGTTCAATCTCCCAGTGTGGTTAGGGAGATAGAACAATCTGGTGAGGCTGCCACTTCCTCTGCATCAACATCTGAGCAGGGTGAAGCTGGTAACATCACTAAGACCTCACCAGAGGCAATGGCCGATGATGGATCCAATCCAGAGGCTAGAAGTCCCCAGTACCATGAACAAGGGGCACATGTCATTACTGAGCCACACTCAGGACATGTACATCCTGACACTGTCAGGAGGTCAGGTGATTCAGCTCATGCTGATGATGACCTGAGCTTCTTCTATGATGTAGTCGCTCAAAACACTATCCTAGAGGATGAGATAAGCAGACTCAAAGAGCTGCTTGCTCAGATGACTCAGGATAGAAGTCCATCTGCCACCACTACCCAACAGATGGCACCTTCACCCGAAGGTCTCACAAACACTGAGCCAACCCCACAAACTCGGCCACCAGCCCCTGCTTCTGGCACTAGCTCTCAGGGTCAGAACCCCCCTGAGCAGCTGGATGCTATCTTCCAGAAATCCCTACCTCTCATCACACCCATACTTCAAAATATAGTAATTCAGACCCTTGATGAGAGGCTTCCCATATACATACAACCCTTGGTGGAGGTTTCCGTTTCTAAGGCGCTTGCTGATAGTCAAACCCCAACCAATGCACCCAAAAAGGGGGAGACATCAGTGCAAGCCAAGAGGAAGAGGGGTGAGGAAGAGGGAGAGGCAGAGAAAGAGGTGGTGGTTGAGAGGGAGTTGGTTGAGGAGACTGGGAAGGTGAGGGAGAAGGGGAAGAGGAAAGAGAGGGAGGTAGAGCCAATAAAAGTGACTGACATCCAAAAGGATTTCAGTGTCACTGATAAGAATAAGGGAAAGGGAAAGAAGGTGGCTGATCCTGATCTAGCAGCCCTTGTCAAGGAGGCTGATGCTGAACATACCCGTTCAATGAACAAAGTCATTGAACAGCTATTCAGGCAAGGCTTTGACAAGGACACTGCCTTGCTAGATCAAGAGATCAGGAATATGGAGAAGAGGGAGATTGAGTACCGATGGACTACTCTTAGCCAAGAGGAAAGACAAAAACTTGAGGCTATGAGTAGGTTCACTTCGAAGTATCTGGGCAGACCAGTCCTTGATGTTAAGGCATGGACCAGGGACAGACTCTTGGCAATAACCACCAAGATCTGTTCGGCTGGTGATTTTACCAAAGGACTGGTTGCTGAGGCCCTATCTGAAGCCGGTGCTGGGAACAGGACACTGCTAGTAAAGCTAACCAAACCAGCACTTATCTCTAAGCTACTAGCAGTGCCTGCCAACATTCCCACACCAATAACCAAACCACAACCCACAAAACCAACCCCTTCACCACCAAAACCCACAGCCAATGATCCACCCTTGATGAAGAAGAGAAGGGTGTTGAGGCTGCAAGAAGAAGAGGAGGATGAGGAGGATAGCTTGCCTATTTCAGCAGTTATACCTTTACCCAAAGCCAAATCACAAACCATCACTCCCACCTCACAGCAGGACACTGTGAGGGCTAAGTTAGAAGAGGAGGAGCAGCAAAAGCGACATGATGAGGAAATGCTGAAAAGCATTGACAAATGTTATGCTGCTTTGACCTCTATAATAAATATGCAGAGAGAAGCTCTGAGGTTATTCACCCTCAGACAAACCTTTCAATATAAAAGGGAGAGGGTGAGAACTTGGCCTGACCCAAGGGTGGCTCACAGGATAGTCAAGAAGGACATGCCTGTGAGATACAAAAGCCAACTAAAGAGAATCGTAGATGAAGAGGTCTCTGTGGCTATTGTAATAACACCCTGGGAAATAGTAGATGAATTCGAGAAAGCTTATAGAGCCGGCCAACCACCCTTTTCAATGCTAGATAATAGGGTGGTTAGGAAGGGTCTGGTCTATAAGAAGCTTGAGAATTTTCATCGGAATGAGCTCACTTTGTTGTTAGAGGGTATACACCCTGATGAGTTTGCATATAGGCAAATCACAACACTTGAGCTCAAAAATGGAAAACAGGTCAAGTATCTCTCAGAGCTGTACGGTCGGGAGGGATTGTTCGAAGGTGAGCCTGAAGACATGTCCAAAGAAGAACAAATGATCTTTCTTCAGGCCTACACCCGAGAATCCTACCGACTTGTACATGGGAGGTAGATCTCATGGATGGGGTAACAACTCTGTGTCCAATTCCCCAAGACAGAGCTCCCATCCATACTTAGCCAAACAAACACTTGAGACTACCTCTCCGGCCAGTGCTTATCTGGGTCAACTCCTAATCTGATCTAGGAGGAAATAGACCAATCTTTATGCCACCAATAAGTGGGACATCCAATAATTAGAGGTTTTGGCTGCATTGGTTCAGGGGGAGTTTGTTGGACCAAAAGAACCAATGAGCCAAGATCAGGAAAACCTCTAAGTCCCACATGCCACTACAACAAGTGAAGACTCTCATCAGCTATTGTGTTCTCTTGCCGGAAGGTCAGAGAGGAACTGAGGACTCTCATCAGCTATTGTGTTCTCTTGCCTGAGTGTCAGGCTCGAGAGCATCTTAGTGCCAGCTCTCTGCTGAGATGATGAAGTCTGAAGAACAAATTCTGAAGATCAAAGAACTGAAGATCATCAGCTGAAGATATCAAAAGGCTGAAGATCTAAAGAACTGAAGATCTTCCGAAGCACAAAGTTTGAAGACAAAGACTGAAGACAACAACTGATGATATCTACTGAGATCATCAGTTGTTACATCTTCCGAAGTTGTTCTATCTTCCGAAGCAAAGTCTGAAGACAAAGACTGAAGACAACAACTGATGATATCTACTGAAGTCATCAGTTGTTACATCTTCCGAAGCTGTTCTATCTTCCGAAGCAAAGTCTGAAGAAAAAGACTGAAGACAACAACTGATGATATCTACTGAAGTCATCAGTTGTTACATCTTCCGAAGTAACATCTTCCGAAGTTTCATCTTCCGAAGCCAAGTCTGAAGACCAAGTACTGAAGACAGAGTTTGTCTCAACAACTGAAGAAGTCCTCTTCAGTTGTTGTGGTGGTTTTTCCTTTTCCAAAGTTTATTTTGTGTCAGTAGTTGTACAACAGCTGAAGAGAATGTTCTTCAGCTGTTATAGTTTCAGTAGTTTACCTTTTGTCAGTACTTAGGAACTTTTGTAAGAAGATGTCAGTTGTTGACATCTTCAGTAGTTTTATGTTTTGTCAATTGTAATTTGAATATTCAGTGATGTCAGAAAAAGGACATCACCACCATGCTTTTGCCTCCTATATAAGGATGGCAAACCATGCTGTTTTAATTGCCGAAACGTGGTTAGTAATGAACAATTAATGTTTCGCAGAACTCTTCTCTCTCTATGCTTTTGAATTGCAAATATCTTTTATGTTCTTGCTTAATTGCTAATTAACGTGCTAAATCCGCTGCAAACATAATCTAATTGATCAACACGAGAGGCTGAGATCCTGTCACAAGAGGAACCACTTTATTTCTTAACTTCTTTTCCTTACGATCAATGATTGCCACTGGTTGCTCTACATAGTTGAGCCGTTCGTCTACTTCAATATCCTCCAATGGAACAATCATGTCTTCGTCAGCTAAGTACTTTCTCAGATGAGATACATGGAATGTGGGATGAATTCCACTTAACTCATCTGGCAGTTCAAGTCGATAGGCTACCTTTCCTACTCGTGCGATGATTCAGAAAGGTCCTATATATCTCGGGCTTAGCTTGCCTCGTTTCCTGAATCGGATAATGCCTTTCCAGGGCGAGACCTTCAACATGACTCGGTCACCAACCTTGAACTCTATCGGCCTTCGCCTTTTGTCAGCATACGACTTTTGCCTATCTTTCGCCGCCTTCATGAAGGCTTTGATCTTTTCTAACTTCTCAGTCGTTGCTTCAACCGCTTCAACACCTCCCAGTTCCTTCTGCCCAATGTCTCCCCAACATACGGGCGTCCTACATTTCCTACCGTACAGCATCTCGTAAGGTGGCATGCCAATGCTGGCATGATAACTGTTATTGTACGAGAATTCTGCTAACGGTAAGTGATCATCCCAACTTCCTCCAAAATCGATCGCGCACGCCCGAAGCATGTCTTCGAGTGTCTGGATCGTCCTCTCAGACAAACCGTCCGTCTGAGGGTGGTAAGCTGTGCTGATATGTAGTCTCGTCCCCACCGCATCATGGAACCTCTTCCAGAATTTCGATGTAAAACGGGTGTCGCGATCCGACACAATGGACACCGGCACGCCGTGACGAGCTACGATTTATTTGATGAATAGATCCGCCAATCTTTCAGATGAATACGTCTCGCGGATCGGTAGGAAGTGGGCGCTTTTCGTCAAACGGTCCACTATCACCCATATAGCATCACACCCTTTCGGGGTATGTGGTAGCTTCATGATGAAATCCATGGTGATGTGCTCCTACTTCCACTCAGGTATATCCAACGGTTGGATCTTCCCGTAGGGTTTCTGGTGCTCTGCCTTTACTTGTAAACAAGTCAGCACTACTCACGTACTCCACCATGTCGTGTTTCATGCCCGGCCACCAGTAATCCTTCCTCATATCATGGTACATCTTGGTAGCACCGGGGTGAATGGAGTATGGAGTCTTATGGGTCTCATCGATGATCTTTCCACGTAGATCCCCGTATCGAGGAATCCACATTCGCCTAAATCGGGTCTTAACACCAAGAGTGTTCTCACCCAGTTCTGTAACTAGACCTCTCATCCTTTCGGAGTTAAGATAATCTTCTTTCATTGCCTCGTCTTGGAACTCCTTAACCTGTGTCATCACATCAGAGGTCATAATTAGCTGATAAGCCTTCACCCGAATTGGCTCGGGCCTTTCCTTTCGGCTAAGGGCATCCGCCACCATGTTGGCTTTGCCCGGATGGTAGTGGATCTCACAATTATAGTCTTTTATCAGCTCTAACCATCGCCTTTGCCTCATGTTTAGATCTTTCTGCTCGAAGAAGTACTTCAAGCTTTTGTGGTCGGTAAAGATGGTGCACTTCATCCCGTAGAGATAGTGCCTCCAAATCTTCAATGCAAAGACCACGGCTGCTAGCTCCAAGTCATGAGTAGGGTAATTAACCTCATGAACTTTCAGCTGTCGGGATGCATAGGCGATCACCTTCCCCCTTTGCATCAATACGCACCCCAACCCCAAGTAGGAAGCATCAGAATAAACTACCAAGTCTTCGCTTCCGTCGGGTAATGCCAACACAGGAGCTTGGGTCAACCTCGTCTTCAATTCTTCAAACGCCTTCTCTTGAGCTTGACCCCATACAAACTCCATATCTTTCCGGGTCAACTTGGTCAGTGGAGAAGCAATCTTGGAGAAGTCTTGGATAAATCTTCTGTAGTAGCCCGCCAAACACAAGAAACTACGGATCTCGGATGGCGTCTTTGGAGACTTCCACAACATTACTGCTTCCACCTTTGCCGGATCGACCATAATCCCCTCCGGATTAACCACGTGACCCAAGAACTAAACTTCACGCAACCAAATGCGCACTTGGAGAACTTGGCGTACAATTTCTCCCTTCTTAACGTTTCTAGTACTTCCCGAATATGACCGGCATGCTCCGTTTCGCTCCTCGAATAAATCAGGATATCGTCAATAAATACAATCACTGATTTATCCAACATCGGCACACACCCTGTTCATCAGATCCATAAAAGCAGCTGGCGCGTTGGTCAGACCAAAAGACATGACAAGAAACTCGTAGTAACCATAGGGCGTACGAAAGGCTGTTTTAGTGATATCTTGCTCCTTCACCTTCAGTTGGTGGTAGCCCGATCGAAGATCTACCCTTGAAAACCAACTGGCGCCTTGAAGCTGATCGAACAGATCATCGATTCTCGGCAAGGGGTATCTGTTCTTCACCGTCAACTTATTCAGCTCGCGGTAGTCGATGCACATCCTCATACTACCATCCTTCTTCTTTACGAACAGAACAGGAGCACCCCAAGGTGAGATACTTGGCCTAATGAACCCCTTATCTAGCAGTTCTTGCAACTGCTCCATCAACTCTTTCATTTCCGTCGGAGCTAAGCGATATGGTGCTTTGGCGACAGGTTGAGCACCCGGTATCAGGTCAATCTGGAATTCGATCTCTCAGTCAGGGGCAATCCCGATAAGTCTTCCGGGAACACGTCTGGAAATTCATACACTACTGGTACATCGGATAGTTATGGCGTTGGCTCCTCCACATTCTTTACATAACATAAGTAGGCACTACATCCGCGCCTCATACACTTTCCCGCCACCGCCATCGAGATCACTTTCGGAATCATCGTAACCCGATCGCCGTATATTGTCACCGGACTCCCGTCAGCCGTCGTCAGTCTTTTCATCTTCTTTAGGCACACGATATTCGCTTCGTAGGTCGCTAGCCAATCCATCCCTAACACTACATCAAATCCTCCTAGGGGCATCACATGTAACTTGGCAGCAAACCTATGACCTTCTAATTCTACGGCACAGTCCTCTATCACATCCGTAACCCTAGTGGACTTACCAATAGCAGTTTCTACGTCAAAGGACTCATCGAGGCATTTACTTCTAACAGGAAGTTTAGCACAGAAATTAGTAGAAATAAAACTCCTACTAGCACCCGAATCAAATAATACAGAGGCTAAAGTGTGGTTTATCAGGAACGTACCGGACACAACGTCAGGGTCCGTCCTAGCCTCTTCTTGCGTCATCGTGAATGCCCTGGCCTTTGCCCTCGGTTCTTCTCCTCCCGTCTTCTTCACCCCTGAGCCCTCAGCCCTCGGCTTCTTGCAGTCCCTGCTCATATGACCACTTTCCCCACAGTTAAAACATTTGCCTGCCCGGCAATCCTTTGACATATGCCCTGCCTTCCCGCATCTGAAACAGATGTTAGATCCCCACTTGCACTCCCCCGAGTGCTCCCTTCCACACTGGCCACACTTCCACAACCCTGCTCCTGACATGACCACATGGCGGTCATCCACCCTTGCCTTCTTGTTACTCGTCGAAGTATCACCTCGACCAAACCTCTTCCTCTGCCAGCTTCTCTCACCACCTCCCTTCTTACTACCCTCAGCCTTCACCACCACAGCCCGTTCATCATATATTCTCCCAGCCAAATCCACTGCTGACCTAAAGGTGCTCGGTCGAGCAGTGATCAAATGCCTGCGGATGTTAGCTGGCAGCCCTTGAATATACCGGTTGATCTTTCGAGACACCGGCGTCACCTGATCCGGCACCATTCTCGCCATCTCATTGAATTTGGTGGTGTGATGTAAGGCCCCGCTCCCGGGTACCTCACAGTTGGTCATTCATCGCGCATAAAACATACATTTGATATATATATTTATAAGCATCTTAAACATACATTGCAGCGGAATTTCTAAGTTAAACTTTTCTTTTACTATAAATACTTTTGCCATTTAGTACAACGTACGTCAATTACAAAACATCTAATGTCGCATTACATCACAAAAGCATTATACAAAATATTTCATCATTTCTAATTACAAGAGGGTCATATACAGTGACCTCTAGTATAAAAACATAAAATTTTTCGTCATAAAGATGATTCCTTAAGTAATCCCGTACATCGGAACCCTAAGGAATCTTGCACTTGCATGCAACATAATGTGTTGCGTGCTTTATATGCCCGCAACACATTGTGTGGCAGCATTATCAAAAGGAGAATGCCATCCCAAAAGAGCTGAGTAGCCGCCTCGTGCCATCCCCAGCAACACTACCTGCCAACTGGAAACACATAAAAAGTCAGCGTTGCTGAGTGAGTTCTAGTTTTATAATAAACATATTAAAGTTCCATTAGAAACCATTCTTTCACATGATCATACATCATACGTACACAGAGATAATATTCATTATTATCTTCATCATTCGTTATCCATCATTATCTTTAACTTCTCATATGGATCCTGTCAGGCTTTACCCACTTCATAGCACTCGGCTATGATTACTGTGGTCGAATGACAAGGATCCTGTTTCATCCTTACTTGCATATTGAATTCTCTTGTACCAATACCATATGCTATACCCCGATCAGTCTTAGCTACCGGGCCGTGAATCAATAGAGCGTATGCCACAGTAGTCTCAGCTACTGGGCCGTGAATCTAAGCGTATGCCACAGTACTAGTAGGTAAGCGGTAGAGGTACCATGACCATGGCCAATCACAAAGAAGGACCAATCGACTTATTTAATGTTTGTAAGACTTAATTCGTTCGTTTGTTAATGCATGTATTCGTCATCGTTTTACCCATTCATTCGTTCATTAATACATGCATTCATCGTCATGTTCCTCTTTCTTTATCTTTCGCTTCACGTTACATAATACTTCGTTCGTTCGATGTCATAATGCGTAAAGTCATAGAAAGATATACATACATCATCGTAAGGAACACACACATACCAATCGTACATCATCATACATGGCATCATACATTCATAGCCTACATCATCAGTCATCTACAGGCACTTACAGAAGCTTCTACGGAAGGACTTACTCCCGTATTTTTCCCAAAAGTCGGGACTTGACTATGCGTCTCCTCGAGTGCAACAACTCTAATTGTCCCTCCTAAACCTTGGGGACTCATACTAACACATCATACAAACACATACAAGCCACAATCGTACCTTAAGCATACTACTCGTGATTATACCCCAAATGGGTCAAACATTCATATTTCAATAAACAGGTTTATATGTGCTCCAGCCCCAAAATCATTTAAAACAAGTAAATGAGGGGTCCTAGAACTCACCTGTGCTTGATAAGCAACTTCTCAATCAAGCTTCAAAGATGAGGGTCACACTACACTGCCTGCAGATAAGTTAACACTCAAAAGAGTTAATTTCTGCCTAAATTCGGTACTAAGTTAGCTGATAGTTTCGCCCATAGTTTCGCCCAAGCGAAACTGTAGTTTCGCTAGGCGAATCAGCAGTTCCGCTGCTAAATTCGCTGGGCAGATTCGCTACCTTGAGCGCCCAACTTTCGTTGGAATTCCCTGGTTTCGCAATGTCTAAGGGTTAACCTAGACACCGGCGAAGTTATCATAGAAACTATAGTTTCGCCTTAGCGAAACTGTAGTTTCGCTACAGCGAAAATGTAGTCTCGCTGAAACTACTAATTTCGCTGCATAGTTTCGCTGGATGAGTGCTTAAATTCGCAGAACGGGCTGAAATTTTACGAATCAGCCCATTTTAACCCAAAAATCCAATCTTTTCCACCCAAACCCTTGGGTTATCATCCAGGAAGCTATATCTAAGCTTATTACATGTTTTCTTACCTAAAAACGTGCGTTTTTGGGCGATTCTTGCCACTTTTAAAACCCCAAACTTAAATCCGGGTTTTTCATAAAAAGAAGCAATTACACTACGTTTCTTACCTTGATTCTTGTTGTTTAGGAGTCCACGAATACCATCCTTCGATCTCCGACCAACCGAGCCTCGATCCGACACTTTCTCTCTCTACACTCTCTCTCTAGAACTGGATGTTTGAGTGCAAATGAGAGTTACTCAGCTGATCCATCTATTTATGTATGCCCGGCGTTTCCGCGACCCCAAACTCGTTAAACTCGTGACCCGAAGGGTTAACTCGGTCTAACACCCACAGCCATCCCATTTTATATAAATGGTCCCAACTAAGCCCATAATTATTATTTGACTTGCTTGGAAAATCTTCCGGGTGTTAAAGCTACGAGCATGTGTTATGGACTTTGGTGGTAATTGGGATAGCCATCTACCATTAGGAGAATTTTCATACAACAATAGCTATCATGCTAGTATCAAAATACCTCCATATGAAATGTTGTACATGAGACGATACATAAATCTAGTTTGTTAGGGTGACGTCGGACAAAGGAGTTGGGAAGCTTGAGTTTGTACAAGCCGCAATGGAAAAGATAGAGAAAATCAAGGCTTTCATGAGAGTAACGAAGGATAGACAAAAATCATATGCCGATAAAAGGAGAAGACCAATAGAATTCAAAGTTGGTGACACGGTAATGTTAAAGGTGTCGCCATGGAAGGGAATTATCCAATTTAGAAAGAGGGGGGAATTGAGTCCCAGGTTTATTAGACCATTTAAGATACTAGCATGAGTTAGGGATGTAGCTTATAGTCTGGACCTTCCAAAAGGGTTAATTGGGATTCACCCTACCTTTCATGTGTCGCACCTACGGAAGTGTTTAGTCGACGATATGATGGTTGCGTCTCTCGATGATATTGAAGTGGGTGAAAAGTAGAACTATGTAGAGCAATCGGTCGCCATTTTTGGCAGAAAGGTGAAGCAGTTAAGAAATAAAGTGATTAGACTAGTCAAGGTACAATGGAAACACCGAAAGGGGTCAACTGCCATATGGGAATCTGACGAGGAAATGAGACAACAATACCCCGATCTGTTTAATGACTAGACAGGTTTCGAGGACGAAACCTAAATAAGGGGGAGACTTGCAACACCCCGAAAATCTAAGCAATTAACTTAGTAATAATAGGGTCAAGTCAGGAGATATATATATATATATATATACATACATACATACATACATACATACATACATATATATATATATAAATATATATGGATTATGGATCTAATTGGATCCGTGGATTAAGTGATAGATGGGCCTAAGAGCCCATTACCACCCTTAAACAACCTTAATCAAACACCACAATACACACATTTGCAACCCAAGGTTGGAAGCTTGGTGGATTAAGGGTTGAAGACCTGAGTATTGGGGTATCAAACAACAACGAAGTAGCAAGGATTTTAGATAAGAATCGTAGGGTTTTGGGTTGGAAAAGTACAAGAATAACATAAAGGTCACATTTTTATGTATTAAATCATGTAAAATGCTTAGATATAGTTTTATGGATGAAAAACCAAGGTTTTAGATGTAAAAAGGTAAGATTTTGGGTTAAATATGGGCGTGGGGTTCATCATTTTTATATGTCCAGCGAGACTGTGAGCACGATCAGCGAAACTAGTAGTTCTCCCAGCGAAACTAAGAGAAGTTCCAGCGAAACTATTTTGCTCGTAACTTTGCTAGTGCTTAGGTTGACCAGTAGATCTTGCGAACCTAGGAAATTCCAACAAAAGTTGGGCACAACTGGTAGCGAAACTGCCAGACAAAACTGGCAGCGAAACTGCCAGCGAAACTGTGTAGAGATCGACCTATTTGTGTGTTAACTATTATACAGACCGTGTGACCTGATCATAGGCTAGGTAACTTAGACGCAAGGTTACTTATCGATCAGGTGAGTTCTAGATCCCCTTATTTACAAGTTTTTCCATATTTTGGGGCTTTTATGCTAGCCAGGGGCGTTTCCCCTTGGACCCCACTAGGGGCTGCTGCGTCTAGAACCCCGCTATCAGTGGCTGCCGCCCCCGAACCCCTACTGTCCCATGGAGAGTCTGTTATATGATTTATTTCCCATTATTGAGGGTTATTTCCTATCATGTATAAGTATATGTATAACTAAAGATGTAAGTGAAATTTAAAGAAATATTATTGGGCCTCATAATGTGTACCTTTGTAAAATAAAGCCTTGCAAGCAAATAAGAGAGGAGGGTTGCATTCGTTATGCCCTCATGACTGTAAGGCCTGGATTGGCATGTCAGTAAAGTAAAGGCCTGAACAGGCAGGTCAATAAGGCCTAGATTGGCATGACAATAATGGCCTGTATAGGTATGACAGTAAGGCCTAGATTGGCATGTCGGTAAAGTCCTTTGTTTATCATAGGCACCGATAGTGACTGGCAATTGACGAGTAAAGAAGAGTAATAGTTAATAATTAAGCAAAAGTATTAATAACAAAGCATTGATAAGGCGATAATCTATGTATACTAATGTTCTGTTATGTGATGATTTCTTTCGAAGGATATAGTTAACATATCTTACTAAAACTTACTTGATAAATTACAGTCAGAACTCACTCAGCGAAACTGACTATTAATGCATATTAGTTGACAGGTGATCTGTTGGACTTGAGTGGATGTAAGAATGGATCTAGAGCTTCTTAGAAACCGAAGTCTGACATCACTGATTCAGAAGATTGTTAAACAAACTCTTAAAGATTATTTGATATTTTGAAGACAATGTTAATGTCTTGAATTATGTTATAATGGATTGAAACTTGATGTACTTTTCCGCTACAAATGTTTATCTAAATGAATGTTTTAGATCCTTGTGTTTGCTGTGAATGACAAACTGTGAGGCTTTCCGGGATCAGCGGCCTTACAAGTTTAGAAAGAACTTTTATTAGTATAGAGAGAAGATAAAAATTGTTTAATAGAAATCGTCTTCTTCAAACTCTATGCCAATAAAGCGTGGTGCCATAGTTGATATCATAGTTTAAATCAATGTACAAAGTTATCTATTTTAAACCACCATTGGTGTAAAACTATTCAAGTATGTTCAAGTCATCGTCATTTTTTTATTCTGTCCCCGGTTTAGTAAAAAGTGACAACTTTTACCATGAAAGATTGATGATGATGGGAGAAGAGAAAAACTCGTTTCCTATTCCATAAAAAAATTGGAGGTGAATCACAAAAGATGTGCTGAGCATTGCGCAAATATCAATAAACATATGGGATAGCTTGAAATACTTAAAAGAGATATCTTTTACCATAAAATCTTGGGTTTCGTCATGAATGATCAGTCTAGGGTTTCACCAATGAAAAGCCATCCCATGATTTTTATTAAAATCCAACAAGTTTTGTATCTCATACAGTTACTACAAAAAGATTGATTAAAACTAAATTTTCTTCCAAATTATTGGTTTGACTTTTAATACACAACTCCCTCAAAAATTATCAAAGGATATGATTTTCTCCAAATAAATAGTTCATTGTGTTAGCTTTCAAACTTAATTATAGTCGTCTCATTTTATTACAGTTTCGACCTCCAAAGAGCTTTTATAAATTTGTGCGCAACAGTAGCATATTCTGAATTATTTTACAGAATTTACTAACTTGAGGGCTATGAGGTAAAAATTAAAAACGAGAATTATATGGAATTAGGATTTAATAGTAGAACATTTAGGGGTAAATAATCCGCGAATGATTAAATTTTGCAAACCAACAAAAAATAAGTCAAAACGTATCATAATCATTCACAATAATAAGAGTACAATCAACAATGATTCTTATTATATTTGATATAGGTTTGTGGTACTAATCAACAAAAAGTTCACGACTTAATTATCTATGAAACATGTTTAGTTATAAGGGTAATAACAAAGTGGATTACATAAGGGAGTTAAATAGCTTAAAATCAAAAGTAATCTCCTTGTGCAATTGTTTATAGCTTGCTAAGTTGATTGTTCAAGTACATTGTAATATTTCATCCGATTATATCGTAAACCTGAACCCATTTGCATTACTCATATAATGAAAGTCAATAATTATTCTCTTTTTATTATTGTGTTCAGATAAATTGATTATGTCATTAATTAATAAGATTTATTAGTTCAATTATATGAAATAATTAAATAAACGAAGTTTATAAAGTTAAGTATTTATTTAAAATTAGGTTTTCAGCAAACCTTGGGTGAATATATAAATTCTATAACTTAAATCAAAACATTTCTACATAAATAATAACAATGCATAGTTCTCGGCCAAACCACGTAATTTATAGAATATATAAATTCTATAACTTGATCAATTTATCGTCTTCTCAAATTTAAAATCATTTCAGTCGTGTACTTATTCTTTTCCTTTTAACATCCATTTAACATCAAACCACGTAATTACATGTCCGCTTTGCCCCCGATGGGTAGTCCATACACGAACTCACGGTTTTGTTTTCATATGACGAATTGCTCGTCCAGGCATAACGCATCTTGGTAGGGAAGGTTTCTACCCCCTTATAAGGAAGGCTTCGTTCCCTCCTACCGATGTGGGAATTACATCTCTTCCCTATTTATGGAGCTTAATGTCTTCAATGGCACACCTGTCTTGCCTTGGCTCTAATACCATCTACAACAGCTCAAGTAATGTACCAGATGTTGTCCGATTTAGCAGCAACGCACTCAGGTGCCCACCCCTGATGGTTTTATAATATGTCTGATAGATAGGGTATCCGGCTCCATATAAGAATACTTTCATTCCCATTCCCAATCGATGTGCCATGTAATATCAAAGTAGACAATATCTGGTATGGTACTTGGGCTGTTATAAATGGTATTAGAGCTAGGGGCCAACCGATGTGCTTGCAATGATGCTCGGCTTCATAAGGGGGAGGGGGTTGGAGATGTAAATCCTATATCAGATGAAAGGGAACAAAGTTTTCTTTATAAAGGGGTTGGAAACCTTCTCTACCATGACCAGTTTTTCCTAGGTAAGCAATTCCTCATGTGAAAAGAAAACCATGAGTTCCTATATGGGGAACCCATCGGGGGTAAGGCAGACAATATCTTCGTATATTTTACGTGGGTTGTTACAAATGGTATCAGACCCAGAGCCAAGCCAGTGCGCCAGTGATGATGCTGTCTCCCAAGTATGAGAGGATGTAACATCACACATTGGTTGGGAAGGGAAATGAAAGCTTTCTTATATGAAGCTGGATACCTTCCCTGTAGGAACAAATGAGGCTAGTGCAACAAAAACTATACTTAGAAGATTTTGAATACAACTGAAGGAAGTCTTCCGAAGCAAAAGCAACTGTTTCAAAGACAAACTAAATATCTTTGGAAGCAAAAGCAATTCTTCTGAAGACAAACTAAAGATCATACGAAACCTAAAGTGTGAAGAGCTTCCGAAGGAAAAACTAAGTCTTCCGAAACAAAGCAGTTTTCCTTCCAAAGTGTTCAACTCAGAAGATCCAAGGCAAAGTGTTCCGAAGAATGAATTCCTGAAGACTTGTAGAAGATTCAGAAGAAGTTGATTCTTCCAAAGTGTAATTGGCCTCGGAAGAACTTATTCTTCCAAACCTATGTTACCTTCAAAAGAATCAACTATGGACTAGTGGACATAAGTATGGTCTGATTGACACATGCTATCACGTATGATATACTGCATGGCGTTTTCTCATGCCCATATAGTTGACCATACTTTATTCCACTGTTCACCTTTATTGGTTAGTACAGTTACCAACTTTAGTAGGTAACAAAAGGTAAGTCATGGACATGTCATGACTGCCTAATGTAGGATAATATTATATCTTAGATACCTTACTTCTAGCAATGTAGTATTTGTTTAGATGTAACTTCCAGCTGGTTTTTCAAGTATAACCGGCTGTAGATAGTAGTATATATAGTTTCTCAATTTAACTTATTATGTATTCTTTATAAGAGTCTTGTAAACACTGAGTTGAGAAATAATATATACAAGTATGTTGAAAAACCATTTCTTTTGTTCATTAACTTAATATATTATCATCAACTTAGTTAGAGATTCTGCATCATGAAATGACTAAGACTTACTGAGTTTATGAGGAAAATATTGTATTGAGAGACCAACACCAATCCTGCAATTGATATCAGAGAATCCAGGCTCTTGATTATGAGATCTAACTATTCCAAATCACCCTTATTTCTTCATACTCACTCACTCTACTCAAATGGCCCTCAATCAAAATATTCTAAGATTGAGATGGGAACCATGACTAAGGCTCCTATCATTACTCTTGATAATTTTAGGAGCTGGTGCAATGAATTGAAGGTTTCATCAAGTAGACAATCAAATGTGGAGGTCTGTCACTCATGGTCTATACAAGCCAATGGTGGCATCACCAACCGGTAATGGTGCCATGATTGAGAAAACTATTGAAGACTACCCTGATGAAGACCTCAAAAGAATGGACATCGATAAAAAAGAAATGACTATGCTTCTTACAACCATATCAAACCCCATAATGGTAGGCTTTGAAGACTACAAAACAGCTAAAGAACTCCTTGATGCATTAATATTAATGTGCTTTGGTTCCTCTGAATCTAAAGAGTCCAAAAAGGATGTACTGAAATACAAGTTTGAAAACTTCACGTATATTGTTGGTGAGACCTTAAGCCAATAGTACTTTAGATACATGGACTTAATCACATCCTTTTAGTCTATGTGAGTGACTCTTGAGAAGAGAAACATAGTAAGAAAGTTCATGAGTGCACTTCCTCATAAATAGACTTTCTATTGTATCTCTATCAAGAGAACTGAGAATCTGAACACACTCACCATGACTGAACTATATGGGATCCTTGATGGATACTGTATGGAGTTGAAGACTTATAAGGGCCATTAGATGAATAGAAGCTTAAACCCTCTTGTCAACAATACTCTACATATTATTGAAAGGTCAAGAACTCCCTAGACCCAGATGTACCTAAATTACAATCAACAGTCATCATACTGCTCTAGGCCTTACATCACATTCCCTAAGACACCTAGGTCTTATCAAACTCAACAAAGTCCTTTTCAGGATAGTTGTGCTTTTGTTTTAGGAAATGAATGCTCTGGTGATTTTCAATTTTGTTTTGATTATTTAGAGTGTTATAGCCCAGACGATGTAGAATACACGGACATTGTTGAACAGATGGCTCTTTTAACCTACAGAGCAAAGAAGTTCTTTAAGAGAACTGGAGGGCAATTACCGCAGAACCCAATTAACAGCATGTCTGGGTTTGATAAGACAAAAGCCAATGTTATAACTGTAACCAATTTTGTTATTTTGCAAGGGAATGCAAAGCTGCTAGATCCAATCCTGGAGCATCACAAGCCTCATAACATCATGCTACACCAAAGGCTGCAACCAAGCCAATTGAGCAGCAAACTACAGCTATTGCTTAAGAGGTTGATTGGAGCTTCATGGTGCAAGATGCCACCCCTGCTCAAGCTCTCATGGTTGGAACCGATGATACCAAGGTATATGAACATTTCTGTACTCCAGCGTGTATAGCTAAGGTTAAATTGTATCAGGACTATAATATGGAGATCAACTCTAATATTGAGTCCTTAAACATACTAAAATCTATTTACAAGAAAGCATAATCTGACTATAAATTTAAAATTGATGAGTTAGAGAAAACTATATCCTCTTTAAAACATGAACACTCAAATTACAGGGCTCATATAAAAGACTTGGTTTCCAAGTTGACTGAGGCTCATGCCTATCTAGTGATAGCTGAGGCTAAAGCAGAGAAGTATACTATTCAAGAGTATAACATCAACACCATCCTTGCATCATCCTCTCACTCAAAGGTGTACAATCAAAACAATAGTGGGTTGGGAACCAATGAAACTGCTCCGCCGTATTCTTACATGTCTATAAGACAGCCAAGATGTTGAACTAATGAGTAAGAGGTTCTAACTGCTAATCTACTACCCATTGAGAAAAAGAATGATTTAATAATGGTGACCCCCAGAGGGAAGGATATGGTAGAAAACTTCATCGACACAACTGAGGATGAACCTCTGACCACCAGAGATAGACAGAACAAAATCAGGGCAGCTAGGAAAACTGCTAAGAAGGTGGCTGAGGCTAAGATGAAAATAGACCTGAGGTAAAAAGGTGTATTCATCTCAGCTAAATTCGAAGTGGCTGGAAACTCACATTCAGTAAAGGAGTGTAGTACCAGTACTCCTAGCTAGCTAAAGAATCAGAAGCTAAAAGGGAATGCTATTGAAAAAGACAAGAAGTGCAAGAAACTGTAGCCCTCATGCCCCATTAAAGTTAATATTGAATGCATAATCTGTGGCTTGCATAATCACATGTCTAAAGATTGTTACTACAATCCTACAAGCACACATTATGCAAAGAATGTTAAGAAAGAAGGAGTCAAGGAAGGTTTCACGTCTGGACGTTATCATATAGTTCAAGTGTTAAAGAAAGGAAAATTTGTTTCTGAAGCCAAGTTGATTTCGGGTGAAACTCATTCTTCTGAAAGGAAAATAGATTCGGAAGACAAACCCAGGAACAAACAAAGGAATAAAAGGAATCCTTGGAAATCTACTGAGAAGAAAACTGCTTCAGAAGAAAAGATGGTGATAACTTCTTCCGAGAACAAAGAAGCCTTAGAAGAAAGTGTTGCTGCTCAAGCCTCTTTAGGCTCATCTTCACTGATCAACATAGGGTGGAATAGAAGACCAGAGTAGATATTGTAGCCCAAACCTCTTCTAAACATACAATAGTTGAACCACCATGAATACACTTTGGTTCAATTATGTCATCTACATTAGAATAGCCCAAGACCAATAAGGCCTGGCTTCCAATAGTAACTAATCATCTCATCTTATGTATAGGGACATCCATATGACAAGAATTGAAATATTTGGATTGTAGATGGTGGATGCTCCAGGTACATGATAGGAAACAGATATCTTCTTTAATAATTTTAATATTTTGATGGAGGTCCTGTTCAATTTGGAGGTGAAGCAGGGGGCATACATTTCTGGTAGAGGTAATGTATCTAATGGTAAGTTAAAAGTGGACAAAGTAGACTTTGTTAAACAGCTTGAACACAATCTCTTGAGTGTTTCTCAGTTCGGTGATCAAAAGCACCAAATACTTTTAACATAGCACAAGTGCATTATCTTCAAACCTAGGATTATAATTCCTTAGGAAATGGTGCTTCTTAGATCTCCTAGGAGAGGGGATATGTACAAGCTGGATATGAACAATGCTTCCTCATTAGATGAAGTTTCATGCTTTCTTTCCAAAGCAAATGGTGATGAATCAACTCTTTAGAATAAAAAAACGTGTCCTGTTAATTTTAAAACCATGAATAATCTGGTTAAAAATAACTTGGTACATAGAGTGACTAAAAAGGAGTTTTTTTGTAAAGACAACTATGTTGCTTGTTTTAAAGGATAGCAACACAAGGCAACCCATAAATCCAAAGAAGTTAATTCCAACACCCCTCCATTACACTAGTTGCACATGGATCTATTTGGTCCCACAAGTATAATAAACATTAAAAGGAAATAATATTGCCTTATGATAGTTGATGATTTTACCTGATTCATATAGGTATTCTTTTTAAGAACTAAGGATGAAACTGTTGAAACGTTAAAATATTTTTTTCTTAAAATAGAAAATTAAATTGATTAAAAGGTAAAATGATTAGAAGTGATTAAGGGACTGAGTTTAAGAATCAAGTTCTTGACTCATTCTGTAACTCAAAAGGGATTACAAGATAATAAAGTGCTCCTACAACTCCTCAACAAAATGGTGTTGCTAAGAGGAGGAACAAGACATTTATTGAGGCTGTAAGAACCATGTTAGCTGATTCAAAGCTGCCTCTAACTTTCTAGGCAGAGGCAGTCAGCACTGTATGTTATGTACAAAACAAGGTTCTTATTGTTAAGCCCCATGAAAAAACCCCTTATGAGCTATAGGACAAGAGGCCACCATTCATTGACTTTCTAACGTCCTTTGGCAGCAGGTGTACCATGCATAACACAAAAGACAATTTAGCAAAATTTGCTGAAAAGTCAGATGATGCAATCTTTGTTGGATACTCTTCAAGCTCTAAACCTTATAGAGTATACAACATTAAGAATTAACAATTTGAGAAATCATCCAATATTTTTGTAAATGAGCACACTACTTGTGTTAAGGGGAATGTACCTGACCATATCTTTGACTTAGAATTGTTTCCTAACTATTTTAAACCATCTTATGAGAATATTTCAGCTGGAAACAGGAACTTAAAATGACTTCCCTGATGATCAACTGTTTGAGTTACCCAGACCTATTCCAAAATCTTCAAGAAGATATGAAGAGAAAGTTCCCACTACTGCAAGTCCTAAAAGCTTGAATATTACATGAAATAGTGGACCTTCAATAAGTTGTCAGTCAGTTGAGCCTCAAAACTTATCAGCTAAAAACTTTAACTCTCAACACCAAGCTAATGAAGACTGTAATCAGGAGGAACAGACAACTGCTGATACTGATTCACAACAAAACACCATTAATATTGTCACTCATTTATTCAATCAGTTTTCATTGAATGAGTGTAAGATATCCAGCTGGAATCAATGTTCACAATCCTGAGCAAAACTTTTCAAACTTGGATCTATCTATGCAACTAGATGTGATTCCAAGACTTAGGATTCAAAACACTCACCCATCTGAGAACATCATTGGGGATGTCTCAAAAGGTATGAGAACTAGAAGACGGGATCATAATGAGAATGTCTTCTTGTACTCATGCTTTCTCTCCCAGTTAGAACCTAAGAAGGTGGAAGAAGCTCTCAAGGACAATAGTTGGTTAAAGCAATGCAAGAGGGGTTGCTTTAATTCAAGAGGCAAAAAGCATGAAACCTATGTCCCTTGCTACCTAGTCAAGTCCCTATTAGTACCAAGTGAGTGTTCAGGAATAAAAGAGATGATAGAGGTTTGATCATCAAGAAGAAGGCTAGACTTGTAGTTCAAGTATACACATAAGAGGAAGGGAGAGATTGCACTAATGTATTTGCACCTATTGCAAGACATGAGGATATGAGAATCTTCCTTGCTTTTACAGCATCCAATAACTTCATAGTCCATCAACTTGATGTCAAGTGTGCATTTTTGTATGGGGATATCGACAGAGAAGTCTATGTGTGCCAGCCACCTGGATTTGAAGACCTACAGCACCCAAACTATATGTGAAAATTGGATAAATCTCTTTATGGGTTGCACCAAGCACCTAGGCTGTAATACGAGACATTGTCTAAGTTTTTTGAAGAATGGCTACACCAGATGCACCATCGACCAGACATTGTTTATAAAGGAATCTGAGGATATGTTGTTTGTAAAAGTCTATGTTGATGACATGAAATTTGGTTCATCTAATAACCAAATGTGCAAAGACATTGAAAGCATCATAAGGAAGAAATTGGAAATGAGCTTAATGGGAAAGATGGATTTCTTCCTTGGAATTCAAGTGGAAAAGATGAAAGAAGGTTTCTTCATCAATCAATCTAAGTATGTCAAAGATATCTTAGAAAGATTTGATATTAAAGATTCTAAGCCAGCCAAGACACCTATATAGAGAAATCATAATTTTTTTCTTGATTCCAAGGGGAGGACACTAATCAGCATCAGTACATGGCAATTATTTGATCTTTAATGTATCTCACTACAAGCAAACCTAATATCATGTTTGCAACCTACATCTGTGCATGATATCAGGCTGGTCCCACGGTGTCTCACATAATTGCTATCAAGAGAATTCTTTGATATCTTAAAGGAGCTCCTAGACTAGGCCTTTGGTATCCTATGAACAAGGATTTCAATCTTTACGATTACACTAATAGTGATTATGGTGGCTGTAACATTAACAAGATATCCACATCAGGGGGATGTCAATGACTTGTTTAAAGGATTATATATTAGCAATGCAAAGCAATCACATGCCTCTACATAACTGCTAAAGTTGAATTTTTCGCTGCTGCAAGCTGCTGCGCTCAACTGCTATGGATTCAGAATCAGATGTTAGACTATGGTTTCAACTTCATGGAGATTTCCTATCCACATAGACAATAAGAGTGCTATTTCTATCATAGAAAATCTAGTCAAGCAGTCCAAGACAAAACATATTGACGTCAGGTATCATTTTATTCGAGACATAAATAAGAAAAACTTGATTAAACTAGTCAAAGTAGATTCAAATAAACAATATGTCGATTTGTTCACCAAAGCCTTTGATGAACAAGGATTTAAGTATTAATTACGGCTACTGGGATAATCAAGATTAATTAGTAAATCTCCTTTAAAAATATTTTGAAAATATGTCATGTCTATGTTGTCTATTTAAAATTTAAGCCTTGTTACAAAAGGTTTTCTCTAAAATTTTCTAAGTATAAATTCTTCTGACGAGAAATTTACCCTCAGAAGAAATCTTTATTCATCTTTCGAAGGCAAATTCCTCAGCACAAATTTCTCAGAATCAATTTTACTCTCGGAAGAAAACCTTACTATGTAATGGAAATTTTTAGGCCGCACTCTACAAAAAGTAAGATTTTATTGATGATTGTCAGAATATTTCAAAAGGTCTTTGTTACCGCCTCTGTAAAATCAAAACCCAAAACATCCTTTCACCTTATCGGTTTGATTTTTAACCACCACTTAAATATTTTTGACTTTCTTTCTTTACTTTCTTTACCACTGTAAAAGCCTTAAAATTTTCATTGTCATCTTCACTCACCCTTAAACTACTACTCCTTTAAATAGTATCTTCACCAAACAATGGCATTGAATCCCCAGCTTAATCCGGTCGTCATCCTTGACTCTTCCAGAGATGCTGATTTTGCCCTAGTCATCCAATTCCTTACCCAATCAGCATATTTTACTGCACTCTCCATTAACCCCACCATTTACTCAAACCATATGGCTGAATTCTGGGCCAATGGTCCAAATGACATGCTTAACGGTAAAAGGGTTATCCGGTCTAGAGTATGCGGACAGGAGATTACTGTTAGTTAAACCACCATTAGGGAGCAACTGAAGCTTCATGATGAAGGCACCACCATTAAGTTCCCCATACAAGATCTGGAAGGCACATATACCCTAATGGGATATGGAGGAGATGTCAGCAAGTTCATAGTTTACAAGTTTAACCTCTCCTATGACTGGAAGTTCCTGCTTCATGTCATCTAGCACAGCTTGTCCAACAAGTCAGGGGGTTGGGACTAAATACCTTATGATCTGGGCTGCCTAGTCCACTGGTTGGTACAGGGCCTCAGATTCAACTACATTAGGTTTGTACTGACTAACATAAGAGGTAATCTCACTAGAAATACATTTTACATGTATCCTGGGTATATCTAGCACATAATCAACTGTGAGTTGGATCAAGATAAGCTTGAATATGAAGATATTTGCTCCAGTTGCAAAACTTGGAGGTCAAAACTGCATTCTTGTATCACATGATGAAAGAAGAAACCTATGTTTGTCAACACCAGGTTTTGAAGACCCAGATAATCATGAATATGTTTATAAGTTAAACGAAGCACTTTATGGTTTACATCAAGCACCTCGTGCTTGGTATGCTACTCTAACTGAACATTTTCTTGCAAATGGTTATACAGGGGGTGTAATCAGACTTTATCTTTAATAAAGACTTATGAAGGTATTATTCTTGTCCAAATCTATGTTGATGATATTATCTTCGGTTCTACAAATGAAGATATGGGTAAGGAATTTGAAGTCACAATGAAGAAGAAATTTAAGATGATCTCTCTTGGAGGAATTTCAATTTTCTTGGACATATAAGTTAAACCAAGGTATACTGATTCATCAAGAGAAATATGTTCAAAGTATTCTGGATAAATACAAATTTCAAGAATCCAAGATTGCACCCACTCAGATGTCCTCTCATCCTACTTTAACTCCTGATCTCACGGGTGAAGATGTTGATCAACATTTGTATAGATCAATGATTAGATCTTTGACGTATCTCACTACAAGCAGACCAGACATCATGTTTTCTGTTTGTCAGTGTGCATGATATCAAAGTAATCCAAAGGAATCACACATGAAATATGTCAAACAAATTTTTAAACATTTCAAGGGTCAACCCATACACAGCCTTTAGTATTCTAAATATTCCAATTTCAATTTATCTACTGATACTGACAATGATTATGCACGAGCTAATTTGGATAGGAAATCAACTACTGGAGGTTGTCAATTTCTTGGCAATAGATTGATTTCTTGGCAGTGCAAGAAGCAGTAGAGGGAATTCATATCAACTATAGAGGCTGAATATGTGACTACTTCAAGTTGTTAACATGTTTAACACCAAAATTTGGAGTGACAACAATGCAATCCTAGACAAAGTAGAGAATCCAAGCCAACATTCAAAAACAAAACACATTGATATCCATATGCATTTTATCCATGATTGTTTTGATCGAAGGCTTATTGATTTGGATTTTATTAAATGAGATAACAACATTGCTGATTTGTTTACTAAGGCATTAGATCATTCGTAGTTTGACTTTTTGTTCAATCTCTAGGAATGATTAACTTTGGTTAACACTTATTCTTGCAATCTTTCCAAAATATTTTTCTTTATGACTTGAGTTAAAATTATTATTTTCTGTCTAGAAAATACAATTTTAGGAGGAGAAAATACGAAAATGTTTCGAAAATGATTTTTTTCTTAGGGGAAGTAAAAATTTGAAGAAAAAGTTCAAAAAGATTTTGTTTTACAAAATTGAGAAAATTAAATTTTCAATATTTTATAAGAAATGGTAGTACATTTGTTGACTTTGATTCATTACATCCTAAGGCTTAAAAAACTGACTTGGATTATGTTTGATATGTTGATAGGCTTGATGTTCAAGATTGAAAAGTACTATGTTCTGTGATACACTGAAGGTAAATTCTTATGACTGAAGTGGGTGACTCATTAAGGTTTTATGGTAACACTAATTTCATGCTTAAACAGACTAAGAGTTACAGTCTAGTCATACTTAAGCCAATTACCTTCTGATTTAGTATGTTTCAGATGAAGTATGTATATGTACAAATCAAAAGATAAACAAATATACATGAAAATCAAAGAGAAAAGAGAAAAACACTAACAAAAGGAACAAAAAGAAGCCAAAAAGGCAATCTAGGAATAAAAGATGCCAATAAGTATATTGATAAAAGATATGTCATAGACATACATACTATATGATAATATTATCATCTTTGAGAATATGTTTAGACAAAGGAGTCAAAATCAAAAGATGGGGCACGTAATTCTGATTAGGCATGTAAGTCCTAAACATCTTGCGAGGTCAAAATATAAGTCCTACTCGTAGTTAATAAGTCATACAACTTGTTAATGTTTTGTGTTTAGAAATATTTCTCGTGCTAGTTATGCTCCAAATAGATGTTATATTAGAGAATAATCAATCCTGAGAAAGTTGTTCTGAAGTAAAAGGTTTAAGTACTATTGGGGTGACTTGAAATCTCAAAAGTGTCTTGAAGATGGATAGGGTTCTATAGGATTTTTGATTGTGGTATCCAGTGAATTCATATAATTTATTCAAAGCATGATAAACATTACAACATAGGTGTCTAAGTAAAAATTAAGGTCTAAGTTAAATATGGACATAATATATTGACAACTAACGTAACCAGTCTTATTTATAATAATGTTGGATGATGATAATGATCGATTTCACAAGAATATGATCTTGTAATTAAAAATTTATAAAAAAATATTCAAGTTATTAGTATAATGAGCTTGTTAAATTGCTTTTTGTTTAAATATGTTTTCTGATACTTGTTTCACTTTTACAAAATATTTTACAAAAATTAAAGGTGGCTGAATAATTAAAAACACATAGTTAAACTTGATTTTACGAATAACAAATCATTGGTTCAATAAAATAATTAAAATTGAAAAATTAAAAAATTCAAAAGTTCAAATTTTAAATAATTTGAACTTCTCGTGTGCGAGAAGTTCAACAGATGCGAAAGGTTCATCTGTGCAAAGAATTGACTTCTAGCGCGAGAAGTCAAATGCTTATAAAAAGCACAGTTGTGAGAAAAGTCTCCATTCACACGAAAACTTTATGAAAATTTCTTTAACAATTATTAAAGGTCAAATTGTTGATATCAGTGTTATTTTAGTCTATTGTGGTCATAAGTTGATTGTTAAAGGATTGACAATGTAGATTACGTGTTAATAGTTGGGTTTATGAGTAATTGAACATTAACCGAGCTAATAAGGACTAATAAACTTGAAATTGAATGAAATAATCCATATGAAACCTTAACATTGACTTAATCAACACCTTATGAACTAAAATTGATGATTAAAACACAGTGAAAATGATTCAATTGGAAAATCTAATTTTCAGGCTTGTAGCGTGTAAAAAGGTTCTGAAAAACTGAACATACGTGAAAAGTTCAAAACCTCTTGCATGAGGAGTTTGACTTGCAGTGTGAGAAATTTACATTCTAGTCACGCGAAAAGTTCACTTGTTCGCGTGAAAAGATCGACTAATCGCATGCGATTAGTTCCATATGCGAAAAGTTAAAAAAAATTCAAGTTCAAAATATTTTGAAGTCTGAAATCATTATGATACAATTTCTAATCATCTATATTTACACTTGTCTTTCAGATGCCTCGTCAAATGGTTTTTGTATAAGAACCCCAATGCGATGGCTTATCGAGGAGATGTTCCAGAGGATAAGACCTTTGTTCAGATCACTGATTGAAGAACTAGAGACTTCTCATATACATCATGTTATTACAGCCAGTCCTAGTATATACACTAACATCATTGATTAGTTTTGGCTTACACTAGCTAATGAAATAGATGATCAGGGAGAACCATGTATATCAGCTACAGTTAAAGGAAAGAGGGTTGTGATTACAGCCGAGGTGATCAATAGTGTTTTGTTATTAGAAGATCAGCCTAATGCACCCGTGAAGATAGATGATGATGTTGCTAAAGACTGCTTGGTCAGGATGGGATACAACCATAGATACCCTTCATTAGAGAAAAAGTATTTACCTCCATTCTGGAAATATCTATTTCACATTGTCATACACTGCTTGAGTAACCTTAGGCTAGTATGCATAGTTTGAATGTTATGTTCAGATCCCTACTGGTATCACTCGTTGGTGATCTACCATACAACACATCCAAGGTTATGTGTGCGGAGATACAAAAGAATGTGACAGCTGCTTTAGGGAAAAAGTTCTTCATCATGTATCCCAGACTTATACAGATGATAGTGAGTGTGGCACATCCTGAGTTAGCATTACCTGACTCATCCACCTATGCTATTATGGTGATGAAGAAAGATATATTCACTTATCTAATAGAAGCAAGAGGGAATGCTTTGGATGGAATCCATTTTGCTAAACTTGGGAGATTTATTGAGGGATTTCAAGAAGAACCATAATAGCATGAGGCTGAGACTCACCAAGTTCATTAGGATGATATAGTTGGTACATTTACTAGTACTGCCTAAGAAGCTCCTAGAAGTTCTCAGGGTGCTGGCATGTCTGAATTGGATGAGTTGAACACTTGGTTCACTGAAAGTGGTAGTGAGACAGATAGTGACCATATTGACAATGTACCATATGTACTTCCAGGGCATCCCAGAGTGCAATTGACTCCTACTAAATGCACTGCTGAGGAAAGGGATGCTGATTTTATTCCTGAGGATTCACCATCTACTCCGAGGAGAAAGAAGACAATGGCTAAGAAGAGGGATGATTCTAATAGTCCACGTGGGAGGGGTAGAGGACAAGGAGTATTGCATAAGCATCGGAACCCGACGACCACTGTGATGACTAGTACTGATATTCCAGCATTAGTTATTCCTACCACATTGAGGCTACTACACTAGTGATTGTTACAGGATCAACAACTATAAAATCATCGTCTATGCCTACTACTGAGGATGTGTTGAGCACACCACCAAGCACTCAAACTCATGTTGATTTATTTGGTGATGCTGATTATTTTAACACTACTCTAGAGCCTTTACCACAACCAGTGTCTACATCATTTTCACCCACAAAGGTTACATTAGAGCAGAAGGTTAGCGTGTTAGAGAAAGAGATGTTAGAGAAGACTCAGATTATCGATGATATGTATCAGAGTATACAAGAGAAGGATGACAGGATTAAGAGTTTAGAGCGTGAGTAAAAGTTCATGTTTAGCTATGTTCATATTATGGAGAAAAACTTACGTGTTCTCACTTACCATGTGTATTCTTCATTTACTCAACACTAAACCACAGAAGTTGGAGAATCTAGTGCATAACAAACTACTGGTCCTGAACCTGCTGATGATCCTGTCTCTGTTACAGAGCATGTTGTTGATCCTTTTAATACAGATAGGACAACAAACACTGCTAATGCTAATCAAGAGCCCTAATCTAGTGTTCTAATTCATTCTACTGAGGATCAACATATACCATTTACTAGAGAGGCATTTGTAGAGCCTGAGCATGTTATGCCAATGACTAAACTGGTTGATGATGATGATGATGATGATTTAGATATGGTGGATTTCAGTTGTCATGAGGAAGATGATATGGATGATGATGATGATGATAGTGATGGTGATGAAGAAGATGATGAAGATGGTAAGGATGACAAGAAAGATGATGATTATAATCAAGGGGGTGATATGGGTGTAGCTACTGGTGCTTCTGGATCTTCAGGCACTAACAATGTCTCCGGACCAAGTCCTGATGATATAGTTTATTACACTTCATTAGATCCTGTTACTGAAGCGGCATACGAGAAAGAGTTTTATTCATTCTAGCAAATGTTGATTGCTGAGAAAGAATATGATGATTTTGGATAATTTGATGATTTAGTGGAGATAGCAGATTACACTGATGTATTTTTGAAATTGTCTTAAGGACTTATTTTCTGATATTTTGGTTAAAGAAGGAGAGATTATTAGAGAGTTGAGTACTGGTGAAACGACTGACAAGATAGCAGATCAAACTAGTCAAAGTGTTGTACGTCAGGTCAAGAATATTACTATGGAGGCTCCTCCACCATCAGCTTATAGAGACATGCTGAGACATTCCAAACCATTCACAAGGTAAGGAAACTTAGAACCGATTCTTAGTTGGGCGTATGATGCTGAGAAGAAGTTGTGTGTGATTAAAAGAAGCGCTAGAGCAATAGAGTATTTTCAGGACGAACACGACTTTTATACACTCAGAGCTTCAGATTTATATGCTATGGGTCGTGTTCCATTTATCAACCTAAGTAACTATGGAAAGGGGAACTGGTTAAGGAATCTAATATGGAGACATAGTAAAACCAATCAAAGACTTCAAAATTGTTAAATCTAAAGGCATGGAAGATGAGACTTGGATTGACGCAAACACGAACAAGCCAATGAAGATAAGGGTTTATAAGCATCCAAGATATGTTACGAACATCCCTATACACCCTCTAGTGCTAGTTAACAACTTATGTAAGCTTATGTGGTGGATTTATAAGAAGGATATTGGTCATACGTTAATTCATTGTGTAGATAAAAACTATCGTATCAGCGACCCTGTGGATCTGCTTAAGTTTGAAAGGACGATTTGATGACGTTGTAGGCTTGTACTATTATAGCTGATGAATCTATTCACTTTTTGACAGCATAGTTTGGTTGGTTGATTAGGAAGGCCCTGGACAACAAGATGTATGCTTATAGGGGCAGTTATAAGGTTATAGACGTGGACTTCTAAACTTTAATTCACCGAGCCTAAGGGGAGATTGTAGGGATTGAACCTAGAGGATCGGGAAATCAAATTTGGATGATCAAGATCAAGTCATGCGAGAACCTGAAGTTGCCATGCGAAAACTTGCTTCTCGCATGAGATCTTTGAAGTCGGGTGAGAACTATGCGAGAAATTCTTAGATTAATATAAATAGTTAATTCTTAATGTAATTGTCAAGCTTTTTGTCATTTCCTGATTTTATAGTTATTATACTTGTTTCAAATCAGAGAGCAATACAAATAATGTTATTTACAATTGTGTTCAAGTTCATTTGATTATACTTAATCTTCTTACCATGAGTGATTACATTTCCCATTCTCCTCACGAGACCAGTTTGTCATTATTGTTAATCCTTATAAAAAGCAAGTTCACCAGCAGTGTATTTTCTATTCACGAGAATGTTATTTCCTTGGTTTGCACATCACCCCATCCCCCAAATATGTTTATAGAGATAAAACCGGAGTTGTTCACCCATTTGATCCTCCAGTCTTTCTAGAGAGAGAGAGAGAGAATTCGTCGATGGTGTTCACTGCCTGCATCATCTAGGCTGTCCTCCGATCATGTGAAGGCTATGTCTTCAGCAGGTGGTTGGTGGTTTTGTGTGTAGGTGATAGCTCCGGTGGACCAATGTATCGCCGCCGTCCATGGACGATGGTGCATGCTGGAAATGGCTTAGATCTGTTAATTTTGACGCCACCGTTGGTCTGCCGATCACGTTTGGTGATGTGTAGGAGACTGTGACATTCGATTCTTTTTATTTTTTTATTGATGAAAATGACACCTTGCACATATGAGTGCCCTAATCTAGTTTTTGATGATGTGCTTTTGTATAGAGAAAGATATGTTTTGATGATCTTGCAACGCCAATACCTTTTTGTTGCGAGCTCTAAAGATTCACCAACTTATACAAGTTGGTGATTACCTTTTTACTTTTATCAACTATACTTTATGGTGTCTTTGTTTGTAACTTCATACTTAACTTCCTACTTTAATACTTTTAATATTATTGTAATACAGTAGGATGTGAGCTATGTCATGTCATAGTCGCATGTCAAAAGCAAATCTTCCTTATGACTTTTCATAGATCTTGTTTTCAAGATTAGTGTTCAACTAGCTTTCAAAGTATAGCCGACTGTAGGATTTAGTATAAAGTGTCTCATTATCAGTCTTAGAACTAAGCTTTATAACACTTGTAAGACATTTAACAATAATATACATCATTCTTGAAAACTAATCTTGTGTTCTTAAGTGTTCTTACTTGTTTTGTTTATTGTTTCTTTGCCTGGTTCCCTATTTGATCTAGTAAGTATGTTATCTCTAACTTTGAAACTATTTTTGAACCATACCCGATCCTTCCATTGGTATTAAAGTTTGTCAGGCTCTTGATTGCACGATCTCACCATCTTAAATCATTCTTAAGTTTCAAATTCACTTACTTGAATATGTGTAAGATATCAAGCCAACCCTAAGATGTCACATCTAGTTGTTGTTAAGAGAATTCTTAAATACCTCAAAGAAGCTCCCAAACTGCGATTTTGATATCCAAAGAATTCTGACTTCAATTTATATGCATATATTGATAGTGACTATGGTGGATGCAATATGACCACGAAGTCTATATTTGGGGGATGTAAGCTCCTTGGTGGAAGGATAATCTCATGGCAATGCAAGAAGTAATCCTGTTTATCGGCATCAATTACTGAAGCTGAATACATTGCTGCTACAAGCTGCTATGCTCAAATGCTCTGGATCTAGAATCAGATGCTAGAGTGTGGATTCAACTTTAAGAAGACTCCGATACACATAGACAATAACAGTGCTATCTCAATCACAGAGAATCTAGTGCAACACTCAATAAGAAAGCACATCAATAACTGGTATCATTTGATTTAAATACAATAATATTGGAAGAGATTTAAATATCTATTCATAAAAGCATTTGATGAAAAGAGATTTAAATATCTGGTATCACTATTAGGATGATTAACTTTGAGTAGATTTTCTTCAATTAATTTCAAAATTCTTTTTCAAAGGTGTGTGTCTTTACTGTTGTCTAAATTATCACTCGTATAAGCCATGTTAATATTGGAAGAAATTTTTCTAAGTAAATATTCTTTAGAATTTTAATAATAATGGACAGATTTTTTATCGGAAAAAATTGATTTGACTTCAAAAGAATAATTAGGTCTTTAAAACTAATAACTACTTACTTACTGATGCGTGTGAAAAGTATATATGTTTTGATAAAAGTTTTTTCGCACAGCTTCTGTTTTAATTGGTTATTACTAATACTAAACTACACATACAAAAGGAAATTGTACCTATCATGAGGTAGTATAGTGATGGTAAGAACCGAGTATAAATCCGTGGACACACCTAGCCTACTCAACAAATGTAATGATTGACTACCGGATTTGGTTTCTGTTTGGGAAAATGGTAACTTGCATTGATGTAATTATGGTTTTAGGGTTTTAGAAATGGTAATGAAAGTAAAGTAAAACAAAGTTGAAACTTTTGGATTTAAAACCAGGGAATAAAGGCTATCGTCCTAACTAGATTACACTTATGTAATTATGATGAATTGGTGGTGTGAATAAAGATATTGATTAAAGTAATTGTGTTAATGTTTATAAATATGAACTGACGTGATTTCTCGTATATCCGCTCTGTAGTGACTAGGACCACGTAAGATTGAGATTTACTGCTTAGGTCAATGCCCTAGTAATCTATATAAATATTTTATGACCTTTTCGATATATGATTTCTGAAAACATAACTTAATGTTAAGAAGAGAGTTGATCATGTTCCTTTTAACATACCATTAATTTTAGAAATTCATAACAATTCCTAAAGATTTCTCAAATTAATAAAAGGGAACCCGTAAATGATCAGAAAGTTAAGGTGATATGATGTCTAATAACCATCTCTAGTTAATTAGCCATAGATTTGTTATGAAGACTGGTTTCACGAATAGAAGATGATCATATATTTTTCAACTGTGTATGACGTTCATAATTACATATCATAAGTTTATAAATTCTCGTTCAAATGTAGGTGCTACTCATCGAATGTTTTCCCAAGACCACCATAACATTAACACACTATAAATCACACCATTAGTTCATCACAAATTACATAAGTTTCATTCAATTAGGATGATAATAAGAGTTTAGCTTATAATGAGCTTGAACATAACAACAAGTATAATAGAAGATAGATATGGATTCATTGGTGAAATGGAACAATCAAACCGGTGATCCGAAATGGATGATGTTTAGAGAATCTCGAGCTTCTTCCAAGTGCTGTATGCACCTCCCCAGTCTTCATTCCCGAGAGAATTCTACATAGTAACTCTCCTACCAAAAGCTTGCTAAAATGGTGAACTTGGACCTCTATTTATAGGCTTTCTAGAGTGTTTAAGCATGGCCCCGTGCCTAAAAGGCATGGCCTCGAGTTAGTACAATGCTTATAAAAGTTGCTCAGCTCGTACGTGCAGAGTTTGTTGCACACGACCCTATGATTAGGGTAGGGCACGACCCTATGATTAGGGTGGGGTACGACCCCATGCTTCATGGGGCACGACCCCGTGTGTTCCTTTACAGGATAATACTTTTTGTCCTGTCAGATGTCCAAACACAGGGGTGTGCCACATGTAGTACGGGGGTGTGTTTCAGGCAAGACATGGGGGCGTGCTTAATGAGCGAGGCCCCATGCTTGGACTTTAAATCTTGGATTTCTTCAATTTGTTATTAAATATGCTTCTTTTGTCCATCTTGCCCTTTTCAACACCTGAAAGCACAATTTAATGATTTTAAGTACATAATCATCATTTGAAGGAAGATATTAAGGAACAATTGATGTGCTTTTGATAGGGTTTTTATGTATAATTTAGAGCACATCAAATATCCAAACACTTGAACTTTGCTTGTCCTCAAGCAAAAATCACTTAAAATGAAAATTCCACCAAAAACCAAATAAATCAAATGATAAATATGTCTCTTGGGAAATATGCAAGTAAAAATTATTTCGTACAAATGTAAACATTTTAAGCATGTATAGAATGATATCCTTGCAACCAATGGATTAGTTAGTAAAGATTATTATCATGTAAAATTCCACACCTCTCACGAGATGCACTCACACTCGGCTAAATATATAGAGTCATAATTAGGGTTAAGTATGACTAATACGCTCAATTTTTTAGCATGAATACATGTGAAATCATATGCTTGTTAAGGGATCAAATCACCACCTACTTAGATATTTATTTGCATAAATCGTAAGGTACTTTATGGGTTGTAACTTTGCTCGGGATCGGGTATTTAATATTTGGAAAAGGTGGCTGAAAGCTAAAGACGACGGTCTTAGCTTATTTTTCTAATATAAACTACGAGGAAAGCAATAAAAGGCTCCTTATACAATACTTTAAGCTTGAAGAGATATGCTAACTTGAGGAATCGTTTAAGGTCAGATTATCAAGACCATATTTTGCTTTCAAAAACCTTACTTCGTCTTTCACCCGAAGATACACAAAACTCTCCTTTTGTAAGGATTGTTCGGCTTGAAGCCTAATAGCACCTAATCGGATCAGTTCTGTGTATTTTTATTGGGACTCGGTTTGGTTCTTTTTGCATTTTCCATTGTGGGACGAATTTCCACAGTTTGGACATCTGTCGTATCTTTTTGCCAGCCTCTTTATAGCGCTTTTTGAAATTCCACAAAATGGAGGAAATTGTTCCTTTTTTCCCTATTTCTTTCTTGCGTCGTACGTGTGGTTGAAAATTTGTTCGCGAGTTTCGGGGAGAAGTCCCGGTTTTGTGTGATGAAAGCAACAAAGCAAATAAAAATCAAAAGAATGCATTCCAGTTCTTTTAGGTCTGCTGGTAAAAGACCAAAATTTTCTTCTTTTTTTTAAGCCAAAACGTGGTTTTAACGAAAAATGGTTTTGTTGAAGGTTTTTTGGTTAAGTGACTTGGTGGTTCGGGTGATCAAATAAAACGTTTTAGCTCAATGGGGCTAACTAGGGTTAATGTTCAGGTAAGGAAGTTAAAAGAAAATTGTTAGGGCTTGAAAGGTTAAGGTTTCCTAATGCCTAACTCATTTTTATGCAGAAAATACTAATTAAGGTCTTGAATTGTATACCCAAAGCACGTTCAAAATACACATATCATAAGACACTCATAATTAAATCCAGAATGAAAGTAAAATTTCAAAAGCTATTTAAGGCTCAAAAAATAAACTCACATACGGATGAAATTAGGTAAAAGTATTTCGTTTTATATGATTACATATTTTTACTAGATTATTGGTTTTAAGGATATCACAAAAATTAATATTTTTAATTTGGTTTATTAAAAATTGTTTAAATTTTTGGTAACATGTCACCAAAATTAATAGTTAAGTAATTTTTATAAAAATTTTCAATTTAGACCTTTTTAGCAAAGTATCATATGTGTGTGTCGATTAGCTCAATTAACCCATCCCCACAATTAAAATTCATATTGTCCCTAATGTGATTAATAATATAAAATGAGAAAAGGTAACGATATACCTCCCATAACAATGATGAAGTCGACTCATGCCTTAAATTGTAAGGATCCTCGGGATCACCTGAAATATCATAAATTTATGAAACCATTGAAATCCTAAACACACAAAATAAAAAAATGACATAAATTAAAAGATAAATTGGCACAAAATAGTTGTGCCCGGGCCCCGAAAGTGATACTGTTTTCAAGGGTATTGTCGCAGGATATACCCCCACTTATGATACATTCGGTTTCTGATGTACATGACACCATTGATCAGGTCATCTACTCGGGAGTGCAGGTTTTTGACTCGGTTGAAGACTTGTTGTGCGTATTCGAATGATCTCCTTGCATGGTTGCTGGTGGTTTGGATTGCTTCATAAAGGTCTAACATGGTCGGGAATTCTCCAGCATGTGAACTGGAAGCCCCGGCTTCTTCATATTGTGTCGGCATATCGAGGTCCATGATGATTTCCTTGGGATCCACCGGATCCCAGATTTGTCCCTTTCTATCCACAAACCTCGGTTGTCGATTTTCTTAGGCTGTTATCATATACATACTCGTGCAAATGCTCAAATCTAACAATCCTGACATCACTCCTTCCGTTCCCTCCGTGTTACACCCAGAGCTCTCGTATAAGTTTAGAATCCAGCTTCCTCCAAACATGGGTGTTAGAGAACCTGCAGTTGCATTTCTGGTAAAAAGACTACAAAACAAGTATCCAATATTGCATGGTGATTGATTCATCATACAATATAAAATGAATAAGTCCGTTAAATTAACAACTCCCTCGCTTTGACCATGATCTGTTATGGAATGGCTAAGCAACCGATGTATGTAACGCAGAAGTGGGTCTTAAATCCGACTACTTTTGGTTTTACTCAAGTTAAACAGTCTTGTTCCCATTCCATCCCAAAATTCTTTTCTCATGGCACCACTTTCCACGTCCCTACTCTCCTCGTCTAGAAACGTATGGTGTGCTTGCATTCCTGATATTGCTTCATCCTCCATTTCTTGTTCCGTATAGATGCCAAGATAGACACCTAACAAGGCGATGGATGTTTTCACCAACATCCACCTAATCTGAATAAAACTTCTTCATCATCCCGCAGATCAGAGTCTTTCATGCTAAACCTGAAATATGCTAAAAAATTAAAGAGTTAGTTCATAAACAGAAGGTTTGTTTTGAGAACAGTTGCTTCCACTGAATACTCAGTAAATTATTATATCTTTCGAGCTGTCTGACAGTTGCTAAGGTTTCTTCATCGGCCTACAAATGTGACTTTTCAGCCCTTTGTAATAGTATTTGCAGCCGGTCACGACACCATCTTTAACGGGTTCCCTCAAATTGCAAATAAGATTGATTCACGATCTTGAAATTTTTGACAAATACGTTAAACTATACAAAACACATTTATGGAATAGTTTCATTACGTCGGTGACAAACATGGGTTTCACGAGACATAGTGAAGATCAAGTATAGGTTGGACTCACCTTAGTTAGTTTGTTTGTTTTGGCTTTATTTGTAATAGGACTTAGGTTAGTTTGTTTATTGTATGTAAATAGTAGTTAGTTTCAGTTTAGTAGTAGTTTCAACTGACACAGCAAACCTACTAGCGAAACTATAGTTTCGCTAGAAGTTAGCTAACTTAGGTCACCCGGTGAAATTGTGTTTCGCAGCCGGGTGAATCTAAGGCATTGGTCAGGACAGTTTCGCTACCCAGTGAAACTGTCAGCGAAACTATAGAATCTATATATATGAAATTTTGTAATCCGTTGTAGCAAGTCTTGCACAACCCTAATTCGAGAATATACTTTTGCATTACTGTTCTTATTGTGTATTTGGGCTGGAATCATCATTTCTTATTATTGAGCCTTCTTTGTTTGATTCTTCTTTGCTTAATATTGTTCTATTTTGAAACTCTTTGATAGATTATTGTTTAGATTGTTGTTTTAGTGGTATTTGGTTGTCATTTATCATCATTAGCACTGTTTTAAATCATCAATGGACCAACAATATGGTATCAGAGCCTTAGTGCTCTTGATTTGTTCAGTGGTTGGGTTTTAAAAGTTTTTTTTAAATCACTGTTTCATTCATTTCAGATCATTAGAGTGTGTTTTTGGCTTGAAAACCTTTTCAAAAATACTATGTTTGAGCATAGGAAGCTATCCCAATCATCCAATCATAAATTCATAGTGATTTGGGTGATTTCAGGTTGATTTATAGTATGAACAGCCTCCTTGCTGCTTCCAGCAAAACTAGTTCTGCTTCCAGCAAAACTAGTTCTGCTGCCAATGAAGCTACCCTCTTCTATGATTTACTGAATTTTTAATGGATTCCAGTGAATCTACATAGTTTGAATGAAAGTTCACCTTACTTGATGTTGGTACACATGTCCCTAGGTCTAGTCTAGTGAGCTTCAATGTAATAGACTTTCATCTTGTAACACATATGTAATGTTCTATCAATGAAATGAAAAACTCTTCTATGAATGTTTATTGATTGTTTAATGTCATATCTATTAATATCATTCATTATTACACGCATATATGACAATGTTATATCGGTTTACAGTTGTTAGACATAGTTCTGAACCATTAAAGGTTCAAGAATGCGTTTAACTAAGTATCCTGATTCAGTCGCACGACTGGACCATGCAATGGGCCAATCGCACAACTGAACCAGGTGATTGAGTCAATCCCACGATTGAGTCATGAGACTGACTCAGTCGTACGAATGAACCAATCGTATGCCTTAGTCGCATGACTGAGTCAGTCGCTTGGCTCAGTCGTACGAATGAGAGCTGTAACCTATAAATACCACTTAATTCGTGGAAAAATAGGACACTTCGAATATTACAAACCCTAGCAGTTCCTGTTCGTCCAGAGAGTCCCTTCCAACTTCATAGAACGTTTCTGATCGATTCTAATCAATTCTTAACGTATTCTAATCGTTAGTTTTGATCGGATTAATGTTCTCCCTGATTGGATCGCCAATCAAATAGGATTCCGCACTATTTGATCTGGTTTCACGATTGAATCAGTTAGTACTCCGTTGTACACGATCCTAACAAGTGGTATAGAGCTTTGGCTCTTGATTCTTCGTGGATTCAATTGTTTTTGTGAAAAAGTCAACGTTTGTAAGCTAAAAGATCCGTTCTTTCTGCTCAAAATCAAGTTTTTGCGTGTGCATGTTCTGAAAATTGAGTCTTTTTTGAGTTGCAGTCGTCTAGGGTGTAAAAGATTGCGTTTTTAGGTCGAAGTGTGTGAAAAATCTCGGTTTTAGCTTTCTCAGTCGCACGATTATCTCAGTCGCACGGCTGAACTCCAATCGTCCAGTCCAATCGTACGACTGAACTCAATCGCTCGTCCAATCGCACGATTGACTCAGCCGGTCTGTCCAGTCGCACCAAAGCCTCAATCGCCTACCCAGTTGTATGACTCAGTTCAATCGCATAGTGATTGTCTCAGTCGCCTCTCAGTCGCCCTTCTCAGTCGCCTAACAGTTTGCTTTCCAAGTTAAAGGCTAAGACACAATGGACTCAGAGAACTTCGTATTCTCAGCAGGAAAGGACTCAAGGATTCAGAACCTCTTGCTACTAGAAAATGAGATTGGGAACCATAATACACCTCCTAAGTTACTGTCTATTAATGAATTTCCTCAGTGGAAGCAAAGATTTGAAATTCATCTAAATGGTGTGGATACTAATCTCTGGAATGCTATTGAAACTGGCTACAATATGCCAGTTGGAGCTGATGGTATACCCCTAACATTGAGTGGATTGACTGATGCATAAAAGGTTGCTTACAATGCAGAAAAGAAAGCATATGCCATGTTAACACAGTCTATTCCTAAAGAAATCTTCCATCAGCATTCTGAGCACAAGCAAAGTAAAAAGTTCTGGAAGGCTCTTGAGAAAAGGTATGAAGGGAGCACAACTCTTAAGTCCTTAAAGGCCAAAGCACTAAAGAAAGAGTTTGATAATTTTTCTACCATCGGGAATGAGAGTTTGGACGACATCATTGACCGCTTCTATCATCTGATGAGTGAACTTCACACTCATGGTGTTCAAACGTCTAAGGAAGAAAAAGTGTCAAGTTTGGCTGACGGGCTTCCAGAGAAGTGGGATTCGTTTATTTCCACCGTAAGATACAACTCAGTACTTGAGACCTTGGATATAAATGATTTCATCCTGAAATTAAGAGAAGAAGAAGTGAGACACAAGTACAAGGCAAAAAAGGGTTCATATGCTCAGGATCCGACTCTCTACAATATGACTCCCACTTTAACTGCAAAATCTTCCAATGCTCCTTTGCAGACTGCTTTTGTTTCTAATACATCTGTAACGGGTCAAAGCTCATCATCTGGCGGTGAGTCAACTGTCTAATCAGGGGTTTAACATAGTGTTCCTGAAATTCAATCGACAAAGTTAGTGACAGAAAACTTGGGAAAGGTAACTGTGGAAGTGGCTAAAGAACACATGGATCTACTGGCTACTGTTGTTCATTCCTATGATGGCTTGGTAGCAGGAAAGATAGGGAACTGCCACTTGGCTGATGAAGACTATGAGCAGGTGGATGAAAACGAGTTGGAGAGAATGGATATAATATGGGCTCTCGCTAGTGAAGTGCGACGAGCTAAGAAGTTTGTGAAGAAGACTGGTCAGAATCTGGTGGCTACCAAAGATACTACTTTTTGCTTTGACAAGTTTAAAGTCACCTGTTTCAATTGTGGTGAGAAAGGACACTTCAAGCGGGAATGTGTCAAACCAAAGAAGACTGGCATTGGAAACCCGTTCTCGTCCTTCACCAAACAGGACAAAGAGAAAAAGCCAGCTTCAACAAGCAGTGATTCAAAAGCAATGGTGGCTCAAGGTGATGAAGGATAGGACTGGTGCTTCCGATTTTTATCTGATAGTGAAGCCAACATTGCATCTGTTGAAGATCTGAATGAAGACTCAGTGAGTGAGGGGGAGAACTCAGCTGAACCTAACACTGCTAATTTGGATGAAGACATAGCTGCTGTTGATCAACTTGTTGAAAACGAACTGAGTGCTGAATCTAAAGCACAACCTACACCTCAGAATGCTTTCATGGCTGGAATGTCTACATCTGCACAGGTAGAATCAAAGGATGAGTTATTTGTTAAACATGCTTGTGCTGATTGTGATAAATTTAGGGAAAGCATTGATATGAAATTTGCTAGGTTATTAGATCATAATGATAAATTAGTAAATGACTTAAAGTTGTGCACTGAGGCAAACAGAGTGTTAAAACAAAATGAAAGCAGCTATAAAGAAAAAGTTGAAGCGTTAAAGAAAGAACTAAAAGAAACTGAGGTTGTTGTGTTTAACCAAGAAAATGATATAAAGTTTTATTTAAAGACTATTGAAGAAACTAAAAAGGACAGAGCTATTTTGCAAGTTGAAAACGAGTCTTTGAAACAAAAACTCCACAGTCTAGCTAGTTCTTCACATATTTTGAAAAACTTGGTTAAGGAACGTAATAACGGGGAGGGTTTAGGTTATAAGTTTGTGCCTCCACCACATGAGAGTCTTCTGAACACAAAATAACGTCCAATTAATAATAACCCAATAAAGGGCCATGTGGTGACAACTCCTCTGGTCAGCGATCCAGACACAGCAGTTAAATCTGCCCCTCCGGCTACTGACCAGAAAGCATCAACATCAGGCACAACTGGTACAAAAATAACTGAAAACAGGGTGGAAGAGCATGTTCAAGCATCTCTTGAGTTGGGTCCAAAATCTGCAACCACACAACCTAAGATTTCCAAAACCACTCTAACTAAACCGGTGAAGCAAGATAACCACCATCTTCAAAGACAAAACACCCATAACGTTAAACAAGTAAAATTTGTCAAGGAAGGTGAAAATCTTAAAAGTAAGACCAAAAAGGAAGTACCTGAAGTTTACTCACCGCCCCACAAGAGATCTCCTAGTCCTGTTGAAAGGAGGTCATGCTATACTTGTGGACAATGCGATCACATCTCTTCAAATTGTCCTCGCTATCAGACACCAAAAATTAAAATTGAGTTAGACAACGAAGTTAGACAAGTTTCAAAACAAAGATCTAAGACTCCCATTAGATCAAAAACTCCTATTAGGTCTAAAACACCTTCTAGGTCGTTTCCATCCCCTCCGCGCCAAAGGCAACACAGACAAGTCACTGGCAAGTCTGTGATGCCTGAGGTAAAACCTGTTTTTAAAACTAAACCAAAAGTTCAAACTGTAAATCAGTTTACGGTTTACCACAAACAATCCTTTCACAGGGATGGTTTGTGGAAATCCAAAACAACTGATGTGTCTGAAAGCAAGGACAAGTTGAAAGTTGATGTACCACTCACTGATAAAGGACAATAGGTCGAGTTCATGATGTGTGATGCCTCAGGGAAACCCAAGCTATTCAAGGCTTGGGTCCCCCTCCTTAACTAATAATTTTCTATTATGTGCAGGTTGTCCGCTATAGTGCTTCTACCAATACATGGATAGTTGATAGCGGAGCTTCCAGGCACATGACGGGAAATCAGTCCCTTCTTTACAATGTCAAACAAATTAAAGGGGGACACGTTTCTTTTGCTAGAAACAAAGGAGGATACATTACTGCTCAGGGAGAAGTAGGTAATGCAAAGTTAAGGTTCGATAAAGTCAATTTTGTTTAGCAATTAGAAAACAATCTTCTTTAGTGTCTCAGATATGTGACAAGGGCTTCAAAGTTATGTTTGACAATCGGAAATGTTACATTCTAAAGAAAGAGATGGAAATTCCAGAGGAGCAGGTATTAATGTCAGCATCTAGATATAATGACTTGTATGTTCTAGATATGTCTAATGCTTCTACTAGTGCTTCTACTGTTCAATGTTTCTTGTCTAAAGCTACAGAGAAGGACTCCATTTCCTGGCATAGGAGAATGGGACACATTAATCATAGGAAGATGAATCATCTGATTCATAACAACTTAGTTGATGGAGTTCCTGTAAAGAACTTCAAACTTCCTGATTTTTATGTCTCATGCAAAAAGGGAAAGCAGACCAGGAAATCTCACAAGACCAAGCAAGTAAATTCTATTGAGATGCCCCTGGAGATATTGCACATGGATCTATTCGGTCCAGTCAGCACGAAGAGTATCGCCAGAGACTGGTACTGCTTTGTAGTCACTTATGACTACTCACGGTTCTCCTGGGTGATGTTTCTGAAAGCAAAGTCAGAAACCTTTGAGTCATTCAAGGTGCTCATGACAACACTGGAGTCTCTCTACAAGCTGAAGGTTAGGAAGATTCATTCAGACAATGGAACAGAGTTCAAGAATCAGTGGATGGATGCTTTTTGCAGAGAAAAGGGAATTGTTCATCAATTCACCTCTGCTTACACACCATAGATGAATGGAGTTGCTGAGCGAAAGAACAAAGCTTGATCGAGACCGCCAGGACTATGTTGGCAGACTCAAAGCAACCAGTGTAGTTCTGGAATGAAGCTGTTGCCAATGCAAGCTACACACTCAATCGTGTGTCAGTAGTGAAGAGGCATGGGAAGACTTATGAGTTGCTACAGAAGCGCAAACCTAACCTGGAGTATCTGGAACCATTCGGTGCTCCTTATACGCTTCCGAAGAAAACTCAAGAGGGAAAGTTCAATGAAAAGGTAGATCAGGGGATCTTTCTAGGATACAGCATACCAGAAAAACGAGTTTACTACAACTCTACGGGTCAGGTGGAAGTATGGTGCAATGTTTATGTTCAACGATTCACCATCCCCCCTGCTGGAAAAGGTCCATCGTCATTCTTTGACTACGATGGCTTTTTCAAATCATTCAATCTTCCTCAGATAGATTCAGATGAAGATATTGCTACTCAGATGATGCACGATGTTCTAAACACACCGAATCTGGATACTAGCAATACAACACCTGCGAGTGGATCATCGGGATCTTCACCAACTGATCAGGACGAAAGTGATGACTCATCAGATGATGAGGAAGCAGCTGAGACAGGCCTTGCACCCAACGTTGATCAAGTAGGAAGCTCATCAGCTGCTGAACATGCATCAGGAAATACAGATACTGAACTTCCAGTCACAAATCTAGATACTGAAGTTGTCGTCGCTACGACATCTGTGACTAGGATCAGTACGAATCATCCGCCGGAAGCTATCATTGGAGATCTACACTCCGGCGTGCAGACGAGAAATCAGTTGTATTCTGTTGATTATGCTGCAATTATGGAAAAGGGCTACGTGAATGACGGGGCTTTCAGATGCTTTGTCTCTTAAGTCGAACCCAAACACGTAAGCGATGCCTTGAAGGATGAAGCCTGGGTCAATGCTATGCAAGAGGAGCTACTACAGTTCAAGAAGCTTGGAGTGTGGACGCTCGTTGACCGGCCCAAAGGTGTAAAGGTGATTGGCACCAAATGGGTGCTACACTGCAAGAAGGACGACCAAGGTGTTCTTATCAGAAACAAAGCACGGTTGGTTGTTCAAGGCTTCAGACAAGTCGAGGGAGTCGACTATCATGAAGACTTTGCACCAGTAGCTAGAATGGAAGCTACCGCATCTTTCTAGCCTACGCCTCTTACATGAAGATCAAAGTCTATCAACTAGATGTTAAGAGTGCATTCTTGCACGAGGAAATCCGTGAAGAGGTCTATGTCAGTCAACCCGAAGGATTCGAAGATCCTTATCATCGGGACAGAGTCTACAAGTTAGACAAGGCACTGTATGGGCTACATCAGGCTCCTTGAGCCTGGTATGAAAAGCTCTCCACTCATCTGCTGAAACACGGGTTTCGCAGGGGTGTGATTGACTGCACATTGTTTATCAATGAAAGAGACGGTGATTTACTAATGGTGCAAATCTATATGGATGACATAATCTTCGGTTCACGAAACGAAGAGTTATGTAAAGAATTTGAATCTGTGATGAAGGCAGAATTTGAAATGAGCGCCATGGGAGAAATGAAGTTCTTCCTGGGATTACAGGTGGATCAGACACCTACCGGTATTTTTCTGCATCAGACTAAGTATGTCGGAGACATTCTTAGTCGCTTTGATATGGAAAATGTCACTGCTGCCGGTACCCCTCTCGCCACAAATCATGATGTGGCTCCTGATGAGAATGGTAATTTGGTGGATGCCACTATGTATCGTGGGATGATCGGATCTCTCATGTACCTCACTGCCTCCCATCCAGATATCATGTACGCCACATGTTTATGCTCCAGATATCAAGCAAAACCGAAAGTAAATCATCTGATCGGGGTGAAAAGAATCTTCCATTATCTGAAGGGTACACCAACACCTGGGTTGTGGTATCCTCATGATGATGACTTTGAGCTCACTGCGTATAGTGATTCAGACTATGGTGGCTGCAAAATGAACTTCAAGTCTACATCAGCAGGGTGTCAGTTTTTTGGAAGGCGTTTAGTCACGTGGCAATGCAAGAAGCAGACCTCGGTTGCCTTATCAACCTGTGAAGCTGAATACGTTGCTGCTGCAAGCTGCTGCTCTCAGATTATCTGGATCCAACAGCAAATACGGGACTACGGTTTGCAATTCTCTACCACCCCTATATATGTTGATAACTCTGCTGCCATAGCTGTAACTAAAAATCCGGTTCAACACCCTAAAACTAACACATCGGCATAAAGTATCACTTCATACACGACTACTATGAAAAACAATTAATCGATGTGGTAAAGATAAACATGGATTTTCAACGCGTTGACCTCTACACTAAACCGTTTGATAAACCCAGATTTTTCTACCTGTTAGAGGTCAACGGCGTGAAAAAGAAAAGTGACATTATCTCTGACGACACAAATGTATAGTCCGACACTAGTTCTGTCTTAATTTTTTTTTTTTTATAATTTCCTTGTCTTATAAAAATCCAAAACACAAAAAAGTTTTCAGTTTTAGAATTTTAGGGGGAGATTAAGTTACTTTCAGTATTTAGTTACTAAAAAAGGGAAGATAAGTTAAAAAGCAAAAACAACAAAGATAAGACTGTGATTCTACACAAATGGAAAGTGATAGTACACAGGCATCAAGTTAGTTGGAACACCAAAAAGATTTTACATTTTTTTGAATTTCAGTTTCACTAAATCACAGAAAATTGTTAGTCAGAGGATTCTAAGTATAACAAGATTGGGAAAATGATAGTAAGCTTGAGTGTTACTGTAATTACATGGAGAAAGTTGATCTAGGGAGGTGCTAGTTCACTATACGATGTGTCGGTAGATTCAACACAATAGACGAGTAGACGTCATTGGTGAACTCATTCTAAACTAAATGGTTCAACCGACTGTGGGGTCCCATCTTATCACTGGTTAACATACTGGTTAACACAATCAGTTATTTCCAATATGGGACAACGAGCAAATAAATGCCACCAAAGGTCTGCGAGTGACCACAAAAAGAGCAAAGCATGAAAAAAATTGAATACAAGCGCAATCAAGCTGATAACTTATGTTGTTGGTGCGTTATGTGAAAAAGAAAATAAGAAATGCTCTGTTGGAGCATATATAGTCATATATAGTGTGTCTGTCGCTTGACGAATAGTCTAGGCTTAATGTTATACACCTTGTAAACACATGAAACTGGGTCATTCGCAGGAGCATATGAGAATGAGACTCAGTCGTACGACTGAGCCATGCTAATGGACCAGTCGTGCGACTGAGAGATGCGATTGGGACATTCGTAAGACTGAACCATAAGAATGGTCCAGTCATACGATTGAACCATACGCATGGTCCAGTCGCACGAGTGGGTCCAGTCGCATCTAATATGGGCCGAAGCCTATATATACCAGTTTTATTGTGTGGAAACAAAAGGGTTTTGATAGTGTGCCCGGCGCCCTGGCGCTGCCGGATGAGAGGGGAGATCATGCTCGATCTCCCCTTGCCAAAAGTCTTGATTCTTAAGTTGTAACGAGCTTAAAATCGTTATGTTTTATCAATAAAATCATTCGATTATTGTTCGTATTATTGATTATCTTTGGGTTTTTATCCTTCCATCAAGAACGTGCTCGGATGTTTACCGATCCAGTGATTTCACAATTGGTATCAGAGCCGGTTACTGTTATAATGATCTAACAATCATTCTAGCAACCCGAGCTCTTGATTTTTGGATCTATTTCAGGTTCTTTGATGTTAAACCCACTTTGTGTTTTGCTCAGATCTGGTTACGTGTGGTGCTTCTATGTTAAAATCGAACTCGAAACCACGTTCCCATCACCCATGCGAATCTTATGATGTCTATTTCAGTTTGGTTCATGTAAAATTCATTAGATTAGGGTTTTTGGCGGCCATGGCGGCTGTAGATCTGAAATTCTGTGTGCAGACCCGTTCGTACGATGGGACCATGCGACTGGACCATTCGTACGACCGGACCATGCGACTGGACCATCCGTACGACTGGACCATGCAACTGGACCATCCGTACGACTAGACCATGCGACTGGACCATCCGTACGACTGGAGCATGCGACTGGACCATCCGTACGACTGGCATGCGACTGGTATGCGACTGGACCAGTCTTATGACCAGCCATAAGACTGGACTAGTCTTATGACAATTCATGCTACTGGACCAGTCTTATGACCAGTCATGCTACTGGACCAGTCTCACGATGATATCATTCGTATTATCCAATCACACGAATGTGATAATTGTACTCCATGTCATACGAATGAACGACGTTCCAAAAAAAAAGGTCTGGAACTACCATTTGCAGAGATTTGAGGATGAGCAAAGCACATTCACCTTGAGGTTCTTTTGTCAAATAAGTTCGATGGATACCCCATTATTCATTGTATTTTAAGAATACGTGATAGTAGTGAGAACACGAAAGAGAGAAGAGAAGATGTCAGCAGTCAGTGCTGATTTTGTGGGGTAGTCAGGAGCATCTGGCTATTTATGGGTCAATCAAGTTATATTTATCCGCACAGAGAGGATTCTCATTCTTAGGGGGAATCCGTGTATAGAGAGATTGAAGACGCAATCAGAAAGTGATGATGTAAGCAGGTTTCTGATGATGAATCTACATGCATGCTGATTTGTTTGATATTGTCAGCTGTGGATTGGAACCTTCAACCTTTTGCCCAATACATCGTATGAAGACGTTAGGAGAGCACAACGTTTATATATTGGGATATGCTGAATGTGAGGGGGAATTTCTGTAGTTGTTAATGTTAATCAGGTTAGCCTGTGTGAAGATTGAAGTAATGGAAAACTGTTCATGTCGTTATCTGGAAAAATCAGTCATTTGGGGAATCTTGCTGCTATGATGGTGTTCTGCAAAGTAAATAGAAGCTATTGTGCCTAAATTCATTTTCAGGGATATGGTAGTAACCTGACGGATCGGCAATGTTAGCTAATATGGTTGTTCGTTTGATTCTATTGGAAACCAGAGCAAAGATTGACTGAAGATTGTAAGAGGTGTTATCTACTATTCGCAAGCAACGTCCAAGGGGGAATTTCTTCGAGCATATATACTCATATATAGTGTGTCCGTCGCTTGACGAATAGTCTAGGCTTAATGTTATACACCTTGTAAACACATAAAACTGGGTCATTCGCAGGAGCATATGCGAATGAGACTCAGTCGTACGACTGAGCCATGCTAATGGACCAGTCGTGTGACTGAGAGATGCGATTGGGACATTCGTAAGACTGAACCATAAGAATGGTCCAGTCGTACGATTGAACCATACGCATGGTCCAGTCGTACGATTGAACCATACGCATGGTCCAGTCGCACGAATGGACCCAGTCGCATCTAATATGGGCCGAAGCCTATATATACCAGTTTCATTGTGTAGAAACAAAAGGGTTTTGATAGTGTGCCCGGCGCCCAGGCGCTGCCGAATGAGAGGGGAGATCATGCTCGATCTCCCCATGCCAAAAGTCTTGATTCTTAAGTTGTAACGAGCTTAAAATCATTATGTTTTATCAATAAAATCATTCAATTATTGTTCGTATTATTGATTATCATTTGGTTTTTATCCTTCCATCAAGAACGTGCTCGGCTGTTTACCGATCCAGTGACTTCACATGCTCTAACAAGGATATTGGTTGTGTGCCTCTCTGCTGTGCGATGGCACTGACCTGAGGATAAGCATAACCTACATATTCTAGAATTCATTGTTGTTTGCTGCCTCTCTGCTGTGCGATGACACTGACCTGAGGCTTGGCTTCTCTTTGAAAGTTCTAAGAATAGTCTCTTCTTGTCAAAATACCTGTAGACCGCTCAAAGGTCTCTTGAGGAATGTTGATTACCATATAAGCATGGGATCCACACTTGTTGGTTGAAATAATATAACTCAATTCATCACCAATGTGTGTCAAAAGTCTGTGTATGGATTTAAGTGGACAAGAATACTGACAATCATCGTGGATGCATCGACTGATGTTGATAATCAACGTGTGTTACATATCATATCAAGCATGATTCCCAGTTAGAACTTAGAAGTCTCAGATGAATGAAAAACTGTGATATGTAAATATGTTAGTTTCCTTTTCGATAAATATAAAAGGTTCCATGTAATTGAGTTTATGCCCGTCTGATTCCATATGAATCTGTCTTGAAAATGTTGTTAATGCTAATAGGTTTATCTACCCAACCCTAACAAAATCACAAAAACATTTTGTTTTGTTATTTAGTTTAGTATTTTATTTTATTTGTTAAGTATGTCAGTGTCGGACTGTGCTATGCTACTCATTGCAGAAAATGTCACAAAATGAACTTAACGTTTAATCAATAATAAATTGTTTCTGAAAAGGTAAAAGGATCATGTCTGAGATGATCAGGTGGATAAATGGATCATGTCTGAGATGATCGGGTGGATAAATGGATCATGTCTGAGATGATCGGGTGGATAAATGGATCATGTCTGAGATGATCAGGTGGATAAATGGATCACGTCTGAGGTGATCAACAGATTTTAATCTAAAAAGTGATCATGTCTGAGATGATAAATTGCTCATAATGTTTATCTATTATTAAACCGAACTAAGGGTAGTAATGGTAAAATGGTCAAAATGTCACAAGTATGGCCCATTCGCACGACTGAACCATAAGTATGGACCAATCGTACGATTGGAGCATATGAATGAGTCAAATCGTACGATTGGACCATGCGAATGAGTCTAATCGCACGATTGGAGGTGACCGACTGTGTCAGACGTCTGAATGATCTCAATCGTACGATTGGAGATAAACGATTGGGTGAATCATACGACTGAATCTCAGTCGCATGACTCACTCATGAGACTAGGCTCAGTCGCATGACTGACTTTTATGACAGGGCTCAGTCGCACGACTGGGAGGTGCCCTAGTAAAAATACAGGTGAATCGGCCATCAGTCGCTTCATTCACCCAAATCGCCCATAATTCGCACGACACGTCGAATCTCTGCCAAAATTTCTAAAATCCCTATTTACCTGATATTACTGCTTTCTAACATTGGATATCGGTTATACAGGTAATAATCAAGGTGCATCAACGTTTAAACTGGGAACAGACATCAAGAATCACTCACATTTGACCTAATAGTAACCGAGCCTTAAATCGACCAATAAACCATCTAAACTAAACTTAAAGATCAAATTAATGGTAAAATATACTTAGTCGGCCTAATCTGAGTGTAATGAGCCTAATCTCAACGTTTAAAATCAAGTTTTGCTCAAAATCAAAATTTGAATGGAAAAACTGTCAGTCATGCGATAGGACACACTGATGAACTCCAATCGCATGATTGAGCAGGACGACTAGACTCATTCGCACGACTAAGAGATGAATGGTTCAATCGCACGACTGAACCATGCGTCTAAGCTCAATCGCACGACAAAGGCAAATGCATGAGCAATCGCATGACTAAGTCCAATCGCTAGAATCAGTCGCACGTATGAGCTCAATCGTATAACTAGAGCTCAGTCGTCCAGCTCAGTCGCATGACTAAATTCAATCGTTCAGTTTAGTCGCATGACAGAACAAATGTTCAATTACATGAAACAAGTCTGGAATACTTTGACACATATTAACGTTTATTTGTTTTGTGTGAACAGATGGCAAGCAGATGGCCCATGAGCTCTAAGCACAACATTTGTGCTTATCTCGATCTGACTTCCCACAACTCTACGGAGTTTGCCGAGAGCATTACCTTCCTACGTCGCTCGAGAATATTTCGAGCTATATCTACACCGTGCACTCCCTATCGATCGATACAGCAGGCGTTCTGGGAGAACGCTGCTTTAGACAGGTCTACTGAGCCCCACACTATTAGGAGTTTGATATTCAGGGAGGCCATTCAGATCACCAAAGATGATATCAGGATAGTTTTGGAGTTTGGGGATGATAGTGATTGCCACACCCGATTACATCCTCTCACGGTTAGAGGCTACTGTCTGAGGGCCAAGTATTCTAGGGACATCACCGCAAGTATGCTCAATAAGAGAAACTTGTGCCCTCAGTTTAAATATCTGGCCCACGTATTGCTAAGATGCATCGCATCCAGAAGGGTGGCTTCGACGAGCTCTCCGACCAGATGTGGAACGCCTATGTGGCATTGGTGCTGAATCATCCATTCAGCTTTTCCAGGATGATCTTCACCTATATGGTGGAGAACATAGAGGCAAAGGGGAAAGAAAGCTTCTGCATGTATCCACGCTTTCTACAGATGATTATTGATCAGAAGCTCCCCTTGCTGCCCAAGGAGAAGGAGGATGCGGTTGTCTTTGAGGTGATGGATGACACCACCCTTGGGAGGATAAGAGTGTACCGGGGAAGCAGGTGAAGCCCCCGGTAAAGAGATTGTTTGGGCATCTGGCCCGGGAAGACTATGTGGCACCTTCGAAGAGGAAGTGGTGCCACGAGGACAGTGACTCGGATGTAGAGCAGATTGCTCTACCCTTCGATGACTCCGATGATGATCATGATTCTGATCAGGGAGGGGATGGTCATGGAGGGCCCGAACCAGCTCCCATACACCCTGATTTCCACATAGAGGAGGAGGAGGAGTTCGATGAAGAGCCGCTAACCCGGACTGTGGGAAGTCGGGTAGTGGCAACTAAGCAGGGCATAAGGGCGGTTGGTGGATGCAAGGGAACATCTGGGAGTTCTACTGCTGACCCATCATACACCCCAGACACTCCCAACAACCAAGGGGGAGCATCCGGATCTAAAGGACACAGACTCAAACGGATGGCTCAGCCCCATGGGAAGAAGCCCAAGCGAAGAAGGTTGACCCTACTCACATCCACCACCACTACCTCAACCACCCCTACTACCTCAGCCACACCATCCACCACTACTACCACCACTGCTACTACACCTCCACCTGTTACCACCTCTACCACCTCACACACCACTACCACACCTACTCCACCACCAACTTCATATATACCACCACCCATATTCACCACCGCCACAGCTACCACCACAAGCCATCAAGCCAACCCATCCTCCATCCCATCTGGATCGTCTCTACCTCCAAGTGGAGTAGAGGAACAACTGTCAGCACTAAATCGGATGGTGCTGTAGTTGTTAGCTGCTGATGATGAGAAGAATGCTCGACTTTGATAGCTTGAGGAGCAAAATGCTTCTCAAGCCCATCTTATTGCTCAGTAAGTTGAGCAGATCTCCCAACTCTAGGAACAACATGTCATATCTACTCAGAAGATTGAGGAGTTGGAGTCTGCAAATAGGAAGATCCTGCTGAAACTGAAAGGGTCGCAGGATGAGCCGTTAAGGATCGATAAAGGAGATGAAGGCGGTGATGATGATGAGGAAGATGATGAAGAAGAGGATAGTGATGGTGATGATGGAGGTGATGATGAGGATAAAGGAAAAGATGGTGATGAAGATGAAGGAGATGCATCTGCATCTGCTCCTGGTCATGAGCAGCGGACTAAGAGAAGACAAGACCAGGGAGCATCAGCTGCTACCCCACCGACCTCCCCATCTGCAGAAGACTCAGCCAGGATCCAAGACAAAAGTATTGATTAGATGTTTTATTCTTAAACTTTTGTACTTGATTCTTCTTTTGATGTATATGAAACTCATGTAAATATTAAAAGATTAATGTTTGTTTAACTTGAGTTTATACTAATGATTGCTACTCTACATGTTGATATTAAACAGATAAGGGATTTCAGCAAGATGAGCATGATGTTGCTCCCGTCTAACAGATCAAGTCTCAACTCACAATGATTCTTGATCTGCAGGGGATCGTCAGAAGGTCAGTGAGTTATACTCCTGAAGAAGGAGAAATAATTCACGACCTTACTGATGAGCAGCTTGCTGAAATATTTCGTCTAAATCCTGACGAAATTGTCAAAGATGCACCTACTTTTGACGATGCTACTGATGACGAGCTCAACGACGTTGAAGAAATAGAAATTGAAGACGTCACAGATAAGCACTACCCAGAATACACTAACCGAGAGGGAAACGTGTTTCCAGATTTGGTACACGCTCTCGACAGTGATATTCTGGGTAAACTTAGTGAAAAAGAGAAGGGAGCAGAAGCCTCAATGAGTCAAGCCCAAGCCTCGGACGCTGATGTTTATATTCGAAAGGCTGAATGGACGGCTTGCTTCGCCGAGGTCCGAGCCCAACGTGCTACAACAACACAGAGTACCTACACCAAACTCTACAAAGTCAAGAAAAACATGAAGGTGTCAGGTAAGATTATAGCATGGGCTTACTTTGAGGATCTTGGGGTTTATGCTGTGAAGAGAGAGAGGGAATAGAGTACTTCAGATTCCCTCACGATCTGAAGACTCTCCCCGGGTTTGAGCTCAACCAGCTGGCACGACTAAAGCTTCTATATGCTAACCCTAAGAAGATGTCTGGCTGGTTTGAGGCTGCCCTAAAAAGGGAGTACAGGACTAGATGGGTGAACTTCAAACCACAACAGGCTATGAGGTACATCTGTAGGTCTGAGGTGAGCCCCATCACAGGTCAACCGAAGATAGTCCTGAAGTGGCAGCCTCCGCACACAATGTCCCGAATTCCACTGAGGGAGATGCCACAGGACTTTACCCCACACTTTAAGTGATGGTATTATGATTGGCACTCCGGAGAGGCCGTCATCGTTTTGGATAGGGAAGGCACGATGGACACAATAAGGGTGTTTAATCCCATGTGGCTTATCAACTTGTCAGCGTCAGATGTTTATACGCTATACATGTGGCCATTATTTTTTCACACGTAGGATATGGTGCAAGCACTACAGTTTCAGCATGTCATACGTCTATGCTTCGCACTGAATATAAATGCCAGGGTTTCGAAAGAAGAACAAGTGAAGAGGTTTGAAGAGTTCAAGAAGGAAGTCTAAGTTTAGATAGATCTAGGTCCAAGGGGGAGTTTATTGGTACACATGTCCGTAGGTCTAGTCTAGTGAGATTCAATGTAATAGACTTTCATCTTGTAACACATATGCAATGTTCTATCAATGAAATGAAAAACTCTTCTATGAATGTTTTCTGATTGTTTAATGTCATATCTATTAATATCATTCATTATTACACGCATATATGACAATGTTATATAGGTTTACAGTTTTTAGACATAGTTCTGAACCATTAAAGGTTCAAGAATGCGTTTAACTAAGTATCCTGATTTAGTCGCACGACTGGACCATACGAATGGGCCAATCGCATGACTGAACCAGGTGATTGAGTCAATCGCACGATTGAGTCATGAGACTGACTCAGTCGTACAAATGAACCAATCATATGACTCAGTCACACGACTGCGTCAGTCGCTTGACTCAGTCGTACGAATGAGAGCTGTAAGCTATAAATACCACTTAATTCGTGAAAAAAAAACACTTCGAATATTACAAACCCTAGCAATTCTAATCAAATAGGATATCTGGTCCAGAGAGTCCCTTCCAACTTCATAGAACGTTTCTGATCGATTCTAATCAATTCTTAACGTATTCTCATCGTTAGTTTTTATCGGATTAACGTTCTCCCTGATTGGATCGCCAATCAAATAGGATTCCACACTATTTGATCTGGTTTCACGTTTGAATCAGTTAGTACTCCGTTGTACACGGTCCTAACACTTGACAAAGCTACCAAGCGAAAGTGTTGGCAAAATTGTCCTAGAACGAAAGTTCTACTAGTTTTAGCAAAACAGTGAGTGAAACTAGAAGCTTTATAGCATGTTTCAAGCAAAACTGCTGCTCATTTGCCGAGCGAAACTACGGGCGTAGCTACAGGCAAATTTACCAGAGAATCTACCAAAGTTCAGCGAATCTATTTCTTGCTTTGAAAATGACATCAACCAACATTACCATCTCTGATTTGGAGGTGTTGCACCAAATAGGCCACCGAGGCTTATAAACGGAGGCATTTTAAGGATTGTAAGCGATGCTTGAAGTCCTTTTTCTTTTAAACGGATCATAATTAATGAGAATCTATAATGAAAGGTCCATATACTCCAACAGTGACTGTAGGTGAACAGACTAGTGAGAACACTGACTCCTCAACCTTTTTTGAAAGAGATATTAATCCAATTGATCGCGATCAGAAAGCTTTCGAGGCATTGAGCTTATGCTTATCACAAGACATATACAACCATTTTGCTGAGCACAAAAGTGCAAAGTCTTTGTACGATGCCCTATGTGAATTCTATGATGGAAATGAAGATCTAAAGAAGGACAAGAAAGCCCAAGCGGAGAAGGAGTTTAATTCATTTGTCGGACATAAGAATGAAAGCCTTACTGATCTTACCAGTCGATTTTTTCAGTCTCAAGCACTATAAAGAAGTATGATGAGTAGTTGGGTAATCATGAGCAGGTGACCAAGCTCTTAGACTCACTCCCACCCCAATGGAGCTTACAAGTGAGGATGCTGAAGCAGGATAGAAACTTTGCTGATTACAAGCTTATGGATGTAATTAACAAATTGAAATCTTTTGACTTGATCTGAAGAGAAGGGAATACAATCAATCCTTGGTGCCAACCACAGTATATCCTCAAAATGTTGCATTAATTTCATCCGCTACAAACTCGACTATGTATGGCGCAACTTATGGTGGCTAAACAGGAATTAGTATGTCAGACAAGGCAAGTGGTGGATCTACAAGTGTTGGTTCACACTCAAAGACATCTGTCACCACTTAAATTCCTTCTGATACCATGGCACTGTTTGGAATGTTTGTTCACAGTTATGAAGCCTTAGTTACAGGAGAGGTCAAAGGTAAGGGAATGATGATCGAGGACATGTATCAGGTGGATCCTGATGATTTAGCGGAATCTAATATTCAATGGCAAATGAGAATGCTCACACTGCATGCAAGGAGATTTGTGAGCGTACTGGAAGAAAGAACTTTGGAAATCATAACCAAAATTCTAAGCTTGGTTTGATAAGTCAAAGTTGAGATGTTTGAATTGCAAACAGTTGGGGCATTTTAAAAGAGAATGTCCATCTCCAATCGTCACTGTACCAGAAATGACTGGAACTTCAAAGGTTATCCCGATTACTGAAAAGGAAGAAGCCAAGCAAAAGAAAGACAACCTTGATTTCCAACTTCGATTGGAGTGCAGAGATTACAGCAATAGAGGAAGGGATCAATCATGCGTTAGTAACTGAGGTGGTGAGGGTACAGGAGGAGTTAGTGGAAGAGTTTGATCCTTTTAGTGAATTTAAGGATGAGGTTATGGAAGAAGCTTGTGATGGTAGTGTCAGGCAACAAGGTAAGGATGAAGATAGGGAGATTGAAGAAGTTAAAGAATAGGAGATTGATGAAGCTGAAGAATGTGGAAAGCAAAAGTAGGTTGAGAAGAGGGAGGTTAAGCTAGAGGTAAAGGAAGAGATGAAAGAGGAAGCAAATGAAGATCAGAGATCCAGCATGAAAGCAGAGAAGCAGGAGGAAGAAGAAGGGAAGAAAAACACCCCAGTTTGTCAGTGTGAAAAAGCCCTAGCTGCCGAAAAAGTGGTCATGGGTCTTCCTTATGAGGTATTCAAGATATGTGTTGTTCTCCATATAAAACAAGATTTTTGGAGTTTATAAAGCTAATAGGTTATTATTAGAAAATGAAAAAGAGCTAAAACAAATAAATAAGGAACTTAAAACAAATGAGTCTAAATATTTCATCAATTTAATAAGGCTTTAAAAGAAAATGAGCATTTATAGAGAAATCTTTTGGAAAGAGATGCTGAAATAGAGTCATTAACTGAACGTGTAGCTTTTGCTGAGTTTGAAACAAGCAAATGAAAACCCAGCTTGAAAAATGGACAATATCTAGGATGAAACATGAGGATCTTTGCGATAAACAAAGGGGGTGACACTTAAGACAAGGTTAGCATTTGATTAAACCACTCATGTTTATCCTCCTCCAAGTACCTACTCTTATTCACCTATGCCTACACCTCATCCAACAATTGACTTGATTCAGAATGATACTAACAGTTTGCATATAGGTCTAGAAGGAGTGAATCATAAGGAGATTTGAGAGTATTATGGTTACGGTAGCAGTAGCGGTTTGGGCAGCTCTAGTCATAGATTTTGTAATTCCAAAAAGTCTTTGAAAGACACTAGCTTAAGTAGTTTTGCATCCCAGCAGTTTGGTTCAGACAATGGCTCTTGTAGTTCTAGTTCTAGTCCATCTTATTTATCATTAGATGTTTCTAGCTCATTTCCAAATATTATCAATGCTTGTGTTAATGAAAATGATGAATATTTAAATTAAGCTTCAGTAAGACTTACCAACTCGAATTATTTTGAGAAGTTCCTCTTTCATCCTATTCTATCTTTTACTCTAATTCAGATTTCTAAATCGAAAGAAACAAGAAGATCTTCCTCAGAAATTAAAATCATTAATGAAAATGAATTAGAATCTGTCAAAATTAAGGTCTCAAAAAATGTAAAAGAATCATATAAAACATGTAGCAATTCTGATTCACATGTGATAGATTCTGAGGAAGATAGTACAGTTGATCACAATCCTCTTCCTAACTGCCAAAAAAAAAGGTTTGAAATCCCATTGCTTTAAATGTGGGAAGGATGATCATGTGATTAAAAGTTGTCCTAAATATGTTGATAAAAATTTACATAATCGTTCTTGGTGAAGTAGATTAAATCACTTTGTAAATAATTTGTTTTTTTAAAATTCTTATGATTCAAAACCCAAGTTAGTCAAAACATGGATCCTATTTCCAAACCTAACGATCATTGTGTTCTAATGCCAGGATCATTCAAGAAAAGCTGTCAATTGCTTATGGCATGTGTGATGGCGGATGTTCAGGCATATGACCGGGTTGAAGGACCTTCTCACTAACTATAGAATAATAAATGGAGGATATGTTACATTTGCTGGAGACAAGAAGGCTGGGAAGATGAATGGTTGGGGAGAAGTATCGAATGGTTCATTGACTCTAGAGAAAGTGAACTACGTTCTAGAACCGACATTGAACTTATTGAGTGTATCACAGATATGTGATAAAGACATTCCAATATTGCTTATGTTGGTCCATAATGATCACTAAAACAGTGCAGTGATTGATAAACAACAAAAAATCCCACTGATAATCAATGATCCATGATTAAACACACTTGATAAACAATATTAAGATCAAAACATACTCAATGAGGTAACAAAGCTACAAATATGATGACAATGAGCTCCTAGCACCTCAGCCGTCACACACACACAATAGGGTTTGATAAAACTTGCCAAAACTCCATTCAAAAGAGAAATGATTACAATATATAGTGTAGAGGCTAGATTCACTGACTGATTCACTAGCAAGCGAATCTGTAAAGTCGATAGCTTGCACATTCGTCGGGCACCAAACTAGGTTCGCCCGGTAACAACTCTATACAGACACTGGACTCAAAAGACTAAAGCTTCCAGGAGAATCTATAGATTCGCCCGTAGGTTCGCTACACTACTAAAACAAAATACATATAAAGCAAAACACCGACATGCCGGTGAGTCCAACCTACATATATCATCAATACTCCCCCTAGGTTGGACCTCACTCAAGGGAAGCCTTCTACTGAACTCCAGCTTCAATATCATTCTCAGCCTCAAAATTCTCAATGAACGCTCCTTCCCTCAATTCAATCCCGTCCAATGGATTCATAACGTCCAATGAATCAAGTGGATCAAGGGAAGCCTTCTATCGGTTCAGTCTCAGGCAAATCTAGAATAATAACTTTCTCCTGAGGTTTAACAGTTTGTTCCTCAGTAATCTGAACCCTTGATCCACTTGATTCATTAACAACAGGTTTCTCAAACCTCTTCTCAATGGAATGATCCATCTTTCTGGACAAATCATCCATGTCCATTCTAAAATCATCTGCTTTCCTGACTCTTTCATCCAGCTTCTTAATCTCAGCACAAACGCCCCGGGCTTTATTTACCACCCCGACAAATAAATTTGCTTCAACCTTAGTATCTTCTCTTGCCCCATGGTTGATTCTATTCTCACACAACACCTTCAGATCCTTATCACAGAATAAGAACATCTCTATAGGATCAAAAACTCAAATTTCTGGCCTATCCGGCCCTTTTAATCTAATCACAGCTTCTCCGTCTAGTTCCATAGAACCATTTCTCAAATCTTGTAGCCTAGGAGGTTGAGTATCAGGAACCCTAAACCGGTTCATAATCTTTGGAGCAACAACTTTAAGAACCATTTTGCCTTTCACGAAACCCAATTCTTATCTCTGTTGTATCTTCTTTTCAAAGGCTTCTGATATCTGAAAGATATAAAGTTATCTCTCGCAGCCCTTTGAATAACAACTTTGAATGCCTCGGTTCTTAGATGGTCCTCTCTGCAAAGAAGAGGAAGTTCAGCTAATCTCCTGAGATCCCAACAAGGAAGGGTATTGAAGTGTTTTCTGTGTTTGATGTAGCTTATGTCTCCTCCCCTCCTCTTGATCATATAAGCTGCAGGATCGGATTTCGGGTGATTTTTCTCTCAACTCACTGTGAATCAACACTCTGCAAGCAGTCTTATGAAGAGTTGATCACAATATATCAAGTAACAAGCAGTAAGAAAATTTAACACAGCAAGAAAATTTTCAAGGTACTTTTATATATTGCTTCTCAACTCAAAGGATTACAAGACACTTGGACTCAAATCGCTTAACTAAAGAGTTACAGGGAGAAGATATATATAATACTACCTACAGCCGGACATACTTTGATACCAGCTGGACACCTCTAACCTTACATCTATACTACAAGACTCTAGGTGAGGTCTTTCAGACATTTTGTCTGAAAGTTGGTAGTCAGGACATGTCCCTGACTTACCTTTTGTCACTAACTAAAGTTGATAACATGTACTATCATAAAAAGGTGAACAGTAGAATAAGTATGGTCAACAACATGGCTCTTTAGGAAGATGTCATGCTGTATCAGAGGTCTGCAGCGGACTGTCAGGGACCATACTTTTATCTGCTGGACATAGCAATGTCTTCCGAAGGATAAAGTGCTTCGGAAGAATAACTTCTTCCGAAGGCACTTATACTTCGGAAGACTGCTTCTTCCGAGGCTTGGAGTCTTCTTTGTCTTCGGAAGCAGACTTTGTCTTCAGCTCTTTCATCAGACTTTGTCTTCGGAAGCTCTTTCAGACTTTGTCTTCGGAAGCTCTTTCAGACTTTGTCTTCGGAAGCTCTTTCATCAGACTTTGTCTTTGGAAGCTCTTTCAGACTTTGTCTTCGGAATCTTTTCAGACTTTCGGAAGATCTCTTCTCAGCTTCGGAAGCCTTTGAATGTAGTACCAAAAAATTGACTATGAAGTGATTTTGGTTGCACCAGCCTTATCATGATCCAACAAACTCCCCCTAGGCTGATGCTACCAAAACTTCACTTCTTTCTTCTTCTCAAAGCTCTCAGCACCAAGGAAAGCAAGTGTTTGTCAGTGTCTTCATTCTTTCCTGCTGTGGTGCTGAGAATCTTGTACAGATCCTTGGTGGACAGAACCTCTACTCTGTCACCTTGGATTATGTGTACCCTCTGTTGTGGCCCTCTGAAAAGAGTTTTGATGGGAAGTATAGTCATATTCCCATCGAACTATTGGTTCCAATTCAGGACCTTCCACCATCTGAATAGGCTATGCCTTTGGTGGTTTATCTTCCTTGTCTTCCACTCTTTTCAGCTTCAACTCTTCTTCAATCTTGGCTCTTCTATTTCGTTCAGCCAAGTGGAGACCACTGATATGGTTTCTGGTGTGTGCAGCAGTCTCAGAGTTGGATGGATTGGAGAATGGCTTCTCTGCAAGCTCAGCAAGATCAAATCTGCTGAGATGCAGTAGAGAAGTGGCATTGAGCCTGTTGATTTCACCATTCTCCCTTTCCATAACAAAGTTGTGAGAAGGTTCATCGAACCTCCACTGGATTATGGCATTTCTAGGTCCAGGAGATTGACCAGAAATCCTGTCCTCTTTCCTGGTATCCAGCAGAGTCACCAGTCTTCTTCTTAGCCTCTTCTCCTCAGCATTGAGAGTATCGGAGTTGAGACCAAGAAGTCTTGCAGCCTGGCCCAAGGTGTCTCTAGGCAATTCAAGAAATTGGCCTAGGGTGAGGGAGCTTGAAGAGTTATCAACATAGGTGATGTTGATACCTCTCCCTCACACGAGATGCTGCTCAAGGTAGTGCAGTTGATGAGCCTCGTCTTGAACTCCTTTATCTTCCTCAAGGGAGAGATGTTGAGGAGGCTGAGGGGATGGTCTTGGTTGTTGTTGGGTAGGCTTGGTTTAGTGGTTTTGGGTGTGTTTTGGGTTTTAGGATGGGTAGTTTGGTTGTTTGAGGTGATGTGGGCTTGGTAGAGTTGTGGGTTGAGGGGTGAAGGTTTCATCAGTGGCTCTGTTTTGATGGGAAAAGGAGTTGGTTCTGATGTGGGTTGTGGTTGTGGTGAGTGGCTGGGGAAGACCATTTCTTTCATCCTCCTATACATCTCCTTCCTTTTCCCTAAACGGATGTCAGCCTTAATTTCACTGACTCCGCTGGAGTGTCCTTTCGGACATAGGTCCCACCTGCCTACCAGAGAAGCCATGAGCCTGGAGATAGTCCTCATCCAGGCTTTGTCATCAGACTTCTTGGCGGCAGTGACCTCCTTCTCTTCTTCCCTCTTCCTCTTCACCTTCAACTTCTCCCTAGCAGCCTTCTTCCTTTCCTTCTCCATTTGATCCTACTCTTTATTGTGGAGCAAGGATCATGTCATCGTCATGTGGAGACAGTTCAGGAAGACTGAAGCCTCTTGAGAGTAGGAACTTGATCCTAGCCTCTCTCAGCTTCAGGGCTGCCTCCCTTTGCTCTTGTTCTTCCTTCTCCAAGGCCAACCTGGCTTCTTTTTCTTGTTGTAGCCTTGTTGACCTCTCCAAAGTCACCAACTCCTCTAATGGTAGCAGGAGTATCTCCTCATTGGCAGCTCCTAGATTGATGAGCTGGTCAATGAGTGCTGTTCTTCTCTTCTGGTTGATTTCTTCCTGATTGGCTACAGCTGCCTTAGAACTAGCAGCTAGCAGCTTCTCAGTAGGAAACCTACCTTTCTTTTTGGCCTTCTCAATCTTCTCCTCCTCCTGAAGCTCTTCCGCAGTCAATTTTCTTTTGCCTTTGTCTTTGATGGTGCTTGACTGTGGTGGTTCTTGGATGGAGGGTTATGATTGAGAGAGAAGTTCAGCTGGTGCTTGGGTTGGAGGAATGTCAAAAATGTCCTCCCTGCTCACCTCAGATGCAATTTCAGTAATGACATCTGTGTTGTTCAGTTCCTCAGACATCTGAAATAAGCCTTCCGCAGCTTCTATTTCGGCCTCGGAAGACTTGTCTTGTTCTTCTGTGGCTTCCATGTAAGCTTCGGAAGCTTCAGCTAGAGCTTCGGAAGATGAGACTGCTGCAGATTCTGTCCTAACTGTTTCAGTTGCTGGGCCATCAGTCCCCATTTCCCCTTCGAAGCTAATCTCAGGTTCCATGAAGACCTTAGGTTGACCAACTTCCTCCACAGTGGTAGAAGGTGCAGTCAGTCTTTGAAGCTCCTCAGCCCCAAAGTATGCAAGTGTGGTGTCGGGGCTGGGCTGTTCTAGGGATGATCTCAATACAAACTTTGAAAAGTCTGTAGAGATCTTGAAGCATCCTTGAGTCAATCTCCAGAAAGGATTGAGATGACTCAGGTAGTGTAATGATTTGGGAAGAAATGAGTTGGGTCTGTGGTTCCTGTGGTGTTTGTCTCTGAACTTTCTCCCCCTTTTTGGTAGCATCATCTTGAGAGCTAGATGAGCTAGAGGAAGAAGTCATTGAGACCTGAATCGGTACATGCCTAACAGACCTCTCCGTCTGTTTCTCAGCTAGTTTAGCCTTGAGAGAGTTAATCTCAAGTTGCTGAGTGGCAGTCCTTGATTCTAAGATCCTCACCTGTGATTCCAGGTTGGAGACCTTAGAAAGCAAGTACTAAAGTGTTAGTGCATACTTCCCTCATCTTATAAAAGAATCACGGGGAGATGAGATAACATACCTAGTATGCTCACTCTCACCACCAGATGTGGTTTCTTGGCACTCTGGTTTCCTTTGCTCAGAGTCATCTCTTTCAGTGATGTCAATGGGCAAAGTTGCCGTAGACTCAGTCCTAATTATGTTACCACTGTCCTGAGAGCTCAATGAGAGACTCTGAGTAGTGGCAGCTGAGCCTACATGAGTCCCCTCCATATCAGTGGAACTCACTTCAGTAGCTGGCTTCTGATGGGGGCTAGAGACAAGGGATCCCTCTTGGCTCTGTTGATCTTTCAGTGGGTGTTGTAGATCAACTTCATGGCCATGGAGAGATGTAATCTCTTCATCAGTTCGGAGTAAAAGGTCAGTGAAAGAGAGGGTGGTTAGTCCTACTGACCCGGGACTTAGATCAATGTCTACAGGCATTGAGCCTTTGGTGGGGCTGTCCCTAGAAGCCTGCACAAGGGAGTGTAAAGACTCACCCTGTGGGCTTAAGGCTTGGGGTTCGGGCTCAGGGGTTTGAGACTGAGGAGGCTCAAAACCCACATTGAGGTCAAATGTGAAGGATGGTGTGACCTCGGACTGAGTGGGAGCCCATGATTCCACTCTAGTCCTTTGGGTGTGAACAGAAGGAGCTTGTTCAATCAGAGTAGATTGAACAAGGGTTCGTTTGGGGCGTCTTTGATATGTAGCTTTGATGGGTAAAGAAGGTTTTGGTATTATGGTGGATGTTGCTGGTGTGGGTTCATCACCTGTGGGGATAACAGGGATGTCACCAGGAGCTATGCGCTCAGTCATCTCTGGAGGTAATGGAGTGTACCGTCCAGTGAAGTTGGTGGACATCTTCTTCACTATCTTGAAGATGGTAGGCCTCATGTGTGGAACAGGAAGAGCAGCTGCGCAGACAAGCTTGCTTGGTTCCATCTCACAGTTGATTATGTGTTGAAGAAATCGGGGATACATGAAGAATGTATCCCTGCTCAGATTGGCGATTAGGTTGTTCAACACAAATCATGAGTAGTTGAATCTGAGGCCTCTCACCAACCCATGAACTAGGCATCCTAGTTCATATGGGATTTTATCCCAACCCCCTGATTTGTTGGAGAGGCAATGTAGGACAATGTGTAGCAGGAACTTCCAATGGTAAGAGAAGTTGAACTTGTATACTGTAGACCTGCTGACATCGCCTCCATATCCCATGAGGATATAGGTGCCTTCCACGTCTTCCTTGGGGAACTCAGTAGGAGCCACATCATCGTGAAGCTCGAGATGCTCCCTGATGAGCTGTTCATTGATGACCAACTCTTGGCCACAAACTCGGGTTCTCAGTACTCGAACCCCATTCAGCACTGTAGTTTCACCGTTGCTCCAAAATTCTGACATATGGTTGGAGTATACGGTTGGGTTAACTGTGAGTGCAGTGAGGTAGGTGGATTCGGTGAGAAAGGTGATGATTTAGGTGAAGTCGGCATCCCTTGACGAGTCAAGTAATGCGACTTGGTTGTGCTGAGGGTTTAGCGCCATTGAAGAAAAGGTAAGCTTGAAATTTTGGTGAATTTGAGGGTTTGACAGTGAAGGGAACAGTTAGGGCTGTAAAGTGGTAAAAGAAGATGAAATTGATGAGTCAAGATTATTTAAAAGGGTGAATAGTGGTAGTAGTGGTAATAGGGTAACTGTTTTGGGGTTACTGTGGGTGGTATGGTGGTTTACGGCGGAGAAATGACAGTGGCGGCAAAGATAATTTTAAATAATCTGACCATCATTAACAAAATCTTTACTTTTTACAGAGTGGGGCCCAAAAGATATCCGTTACATATAAAAACCTTTACTTCCGAGGGTAAAACATTTCCGAAGGTAATTTTCTTCCGAGGGCAATTTCTCTTCCGAAGCATGATATTGCTTCCGAAGGTAAAATTGTCCTTTGAAGGCACTTTATCTTCCGAAGCAAGGCATTGCTTCCGAAGGTAAAGTTTTCTTTCCGAATGGAGAGTTGTATAAGTTTTGGAAGTAGATCTGATATAAAATCAATCGCTTCTTCCGAGACCAAAAACTCTTCCGAGAAGAAAATTTCCATTGAGGAATTTGACTTCGGAAGATATTCAAGAATATCTTCCGAGAGTTAATTCCTCTTCGGAAGGAATTTACACTTGGAATAAATTAAAGATCTTTTGTAACAGGGCTTAAATTGTATTGACACAAGAATTTACATATTAAAAAGGTTTTCAAAAGAGGTAGTTATTCAATGTTTATCATCCCAATTGCTGATATGAATACTTAAATCTTTGTTCATCAAATGCCTTTGTGAACAAATCAGCATATTGTTCATTTGAGTCAACTTTGATTAACTTTATCAGCTGTTTCTCATGAATATCTCTAATGAAATGATACCTGATATCAATGTGTTTTGTCTTGGAGTGCTTCACCGGATTCTCAGTAATGGAGATAGCACTGTTGTTGTCAATATGGATAGGAGTAGTCATGAAGTTGAACCCATAGTCTAACATCTGATTTTGAATCCATAGCAGTTGAGCACAGCAGCTAGCAGCAGCAATGTATTCAGCTTCAGCAGTTGATGTAGAGACACAGGATTGTTTCTTGCATTGCCATGAGATAATCCTTCCACCAAGAAATTGACATCCTCCTGATGTTGATTTCTTGTCAATGTTCAGCGACCATAGTCACTGTCAGAGTATCCATAGAGATTGAAATCACTGTTTCTTGGATACCAGAGTCCTAGTTTAGGTGCTCCTTTGAGGTATCTGAGGATTCTCTTTGCAGCAGCTAGGTGAGACACCTTTGGAGCAGCCTGATATCTTGCACAAATGCATGTGGCAAACATGATATATGGTCTACTTGCAGTGAGATACATCAGAGAACCAATAATTGCTCTATACTGATGTTGATCAGTATCCTCCCCCTCAAGGTCAGGGCAAAGATTATGGTTTCTGGGTATGGGTGTCTTGGCTGGTTTACATTCCTTCATTTCAAATCTTTCTAAGATGTCTGAGACATACTTAGATTGATTATGAAGAACCCTTCCTTCATCTGTTTCACCTGGATTCCAAGGAAAAAGTCCATTTTTCCCATAGAACTCATCTCAAACTTCTGCTTCATAATGCTTTCAAAGTCCTTGCACATTGGTCGTTTGAAGAACCAAATATGATGTCATCAACATAGACCTGTACTAGCAAAATGTCTTCTCCATCTTTCTGATGAAAAGAGTCTTGTCAATGGTACCTCTAGTGTATCCATTCTTCAGGAGAAACTGAGACAAGGTCTCATACCACAGCCTAGGTGCTTGGTGCAGCCCATATAGAGCTTTATCCAGCTTGCACACATAGTTGGGGTGCTGTGGGTCTTCAAATCCTGGAGGTTGACATACATAGATTTCCCTATCTATATCCCCATATAGAAAAGCACACTTGACATCAAGTTGGTAGACTGTGAAGTTCTTGGATGCAGCATAAGCAAGGAAGATCCTAACTGCCTCAAGTCTTGCAACAGGTGCAAAGACATCAGTATAATCGATTCCTTCCTCTGGGTGTATCCCTGAACTACTAATCTTGCCTTGTTCTTGATAATCAAGCCTCTTTCATCTTTCTTGTTTCTGAACACCCATTTAGTGCCTATGGGTACTTGACCAGATGGTAGTAGGCATAGATTCCAGACCTTTTGTCTTGTGAATTGAAGCAGCTCCTCCTGTATCGATTCAACCCAACTACTATCCTTTAAGGCATCTTCCACCTTCTTGGGTTCCATCTAAGACAAGAAGCATGAGTACAAGCAGACATTCCCATGATGAGTTTGCCCTCTTGTTTTCACACCCTCAGAGACATTCCCTATGATGTTCTCAGTTGGATGAGTGTTGTGAATCCTAAGGTGAGGAATCACTTCCAGTTGCAGAGATAAGTCTAGGTTGGACATATTCTGATTAGGAACTGGATCACTCTATCCAGCTGCTGTTTCAATGTCATTCAATGTGGACTGATTGAATGATTGAGAAACATCATCAATGGTTGGTTGTGAATTAGTATTAACAGTTGCCTATTCCTTCAGAATACTACTTCCCTCAACCTGGTGTTGTAATGGATCACCTGAAGAACTTTGAGGTTGATCAAGTGATTCACTTGTTGAAGCTTCACTATTCCTGGAGATAGTTACACTATCAGATCTGTGAATAGTTAAAGCTTGTTGCCCTTCAGCTCTTGGAGAATTTGGAATAGGTCTGGGAAGCTCATATAGTTGACCTGCATCAGCATCAGCATCACTTTGAGCACCTGTTCCAGCTGAAACATTCTCATAAGATGGTTTAGAATAGTTTGGAAACAATTCTAAATCAAAGATATACTCAGGTCCATTCCCCCTAACACAAGGAGTGTGCTCATTAACAACTATGTTGGATGACTCCTCAAATTGTTGATTCTTGATATTGTATACTCTATAAGCTTTAGAGCTAGAAGAGTATCCAATAAAGATAGCATCATCCGACTTCTCAGCAAACTTTGCTAAGTTGTCCTTTGTGTTAAGTATGGTACACCTGCAGCCAAAGGACCTTAGAAAGCCAATGAACGGTGGCCTCTTGTTTCATAACTCATAAGGGGTTTTTCCATGGGGCTTCACTACAAGAACCCTGTTCTGCACATAGCATGCAGTGCTGACTGCCTCTGCCCAGAATGTTAGAGGCAGCTTTGAATCAGCTAACATGGTCCGAGCAGCCTCAATAAGTGTCCTATTCCTCCTCCCAGCAACACCGTTTTGTTGAGGAGTTCTGGGAGCACTATATTGTCTGGCTATCCCTTTTGAGTCACAGAATGAGTCAAGAACGAAGTTCTTAAACTCAGTCCCTTGATCACTTCTAATAATCTTAACCTTGTGATCAATTTGATTTTCTATTTTAAGAATAAAAGATTTTAAAGTTTCAGCAGTTTCAGCTTTACTTCTTAAAAGAATACCCATGTAAATCTTGTAAAATCATCAACTATCACAAGGCAGTATGATTTCCTTCCAATGCTCATTATACTTGTGGGTCCAAAGAGATCCATGTGCAATAAGTGTAATGGAGTAGTGATAGAGTTAACACATTTGGATTTATGAGATGATCTGTGTTGTTTCCCTTTCAGGCATGCAACACAGTTATCTTTGCAGAAAAATTCCTTTTTAGGCAAACCATGTACCAAGTTATTTTTAGCCAATTCATTCATTGTTTTAAAATTCACATGACACATGCGTTTATGCCATAGTGTTGACTCATCACTATCAGCTTTGGAAAGAAAGCATGATACTTCACCCATAGGAGAAGCATTGTTCATATCTAGCTTGTACATATCCCCTTTCCTGGGAGATCTGAGAAGCACCAATTCCGGAGGAATTGTCATCCCTGGTCTGAGGATAATGCACTCATGTTCTGTGAAAAGCATCTGATGCTTCTGGTCACAGAATTGAGAAACACTTAACAAATTGTGTTCAAGCTGTTTGACAAAGTGAACTTTGTCAATGTTTATTTTGCCATTGGATATACTTCCTCTGCCCGAAATATATCCTCCGGCCTCACTTCCAAATTGGACAGGCCCTCCATCAAAGTTCTGGAATTGTTGAAGGAGAGATCTGTTCCCTGTCATGTGCCTGGAGCATCCACTATCTACAATCCAGATATTGTTGTTCTTGTCAAATGGATGTCCCTGCACATAAGATGAGATGGTTAGTTTTGTTTGGATGCCCAAGCCTTACAGGTCTTGGGCTCTTCCAAAGATAGTGACATAATTGAACCAAAAGATATGCAATTGGGTTCAATAGAGGTCGTTGTTGAAGAAGAGGTTTGGGCTGCAGCATCTTCCTTGATCTTCCAATCCATCCTTTGCTTGATCTTTGAGGATGAGCTTGTTGAAGCTTTTGCAGCATGGTCTTCTTCCGAAGCTTCTCTCTTTTCGGAAGAAGCCTTCACCACCTTTTCTTCCGAAGTAGTCTTCTTCTGAGAAGGTTTCAAGGGAGCCTTCTTGTTCTTCCGAACCTTAGAAGGTTTGGCTTCCGAAGCCATTTTCCCTTCGGAAGAAGTAGTTTCTTCCGAAAGCAACTTGGCTTCCGAGACCAACTTTCCCTTTTTCATCATTTAGACCTTTTGAAGTGGTCCAACTGAGAAGCCTTCTCTGACTCCTTCTTTTCTAACATTATTTGCATAATGTGTGCTTGATGGATTGTAGTAACAATCTTTAGCCATGTGGTTGTGTAGACCACACATTATGCTGGCAATGTTAGTCTTCTGGGAACTTGCAGGTTGCTGTTTCTTGGGTTTCTTCTCATCATCAGCAACTTTCCCTTTCAACTTCTGATCCTTCAGTAGGATAGGAGTGCTGGTACTACACTCCTTTCCTGAATCAGGAGTACCTACCACTTGAAATCCAGCAGAAATGAAGACACCCTTTTGCTTTGGGTCGATCTTAAGCTTGGACTCTGCAACCTTCTTGGCAGTCCTTCTAGCAGCTTTAGCTCTGCTTCTTCTTGCCTTGGTGGTCAGGATTTGATCATCACAGGTGGAGATGGGTGTATCCTCCTGTTTCTCCCCTGTGGAGGCCACTATTTTCACTTCATCCTCTAGTTCCAATGGAGAAGGGTCAGCAGTTGGAACCTCTTGCTCTTCAGTACCACATCTAGGTAGTCTAATAGACTCATAAGAGTGTGGTGGAGCTATTTCACTGGTTCCCAACCCTTCTTTATTTGATAAAACATTTTGGAATGAGAGGTTGATGTAAGAATAGTTTGGAAGCTTTGCTCAGCAATAGCTTGCTTCCTGGCCTGAGCCTCAGCTGTGACTAACTGGGCTTGAACTTCAGAAAGTTTGGAGATCAGATCTTTGATTTGAGTCTTATAGTTAGTCTTTTCATGTTTTAAGAGAGACACAGTTTTTTCTAACTCATCAATTTTCTTTTGATGGTCAGATTCAGCTCTCTTAAAGTCAGATTTTAGCACATTTAAAGACTCAACCTCAGATCTGATTTCCGAAATGTAATCCTTATACAATTTAACTTTAGCAATACAGGCAACAGTACAAAGATGTTCATATACCTGATCATCATCTGTTCCGGCCATGAGTGCTTGAGCAGGAGTCACATCCTGTACCATGAAGCTCCAGTCAACTTCCTGAGCAACAGCAGCTGTTTCAGTTGACTTCTCTTCATGCTTGGGAGCAGTGGGATGTGTGGAGGCCTGTGGGGTTCCCGGGTTGTTCTTGGGAGCCTTACATTCCCTAGCAAAGTGACCAAGTTGGTTGCAGTTGTAACACCTTGCTTTGCTCTTATCAAACCCAAACTTGCTGTTGACTGGGTTTTGAGGGAATTGCCTTCCAGTTCTCTTGAAGAACTTCTTCGCTCTGTAAGTTAAAAGAGCCATCTGCTGGACAATGTCCATATACTCCACATCATCTGGACTGAAGCACTCAAGATCATCAAAGCAGTATTGAAAATCACCAGAGTGTCCACTTCCAGAGACAAAGGCACAACTATCCTGAAAGGAGCTGTGTTGAACCTTTTGAGACTTTGGAGTCTCAGGTAGAGTGATGAAGGGTCCAGTATGTGAGTTGTCAGGGTAGCATAGCAACTGATGTTGTGGTTCCATGCTTTCCCTTTCAACCACATGAAGGGCTGAACTCAGTTGGTTATTGGAGTGATCAGAGGAGTTCTGCATATTCATCTCCATCTGAAATGCACTTAGGATACCATACAACTTTGTGAGAGAAAGAGTCTTAAGGTCCGAAGTTCTCTTGATGACAACACAGTAGTGAGTCCATAGTTTAGGAAGAGAAGACATGAACTTCCTAACTATGTCTCTGTTCTCAAGAGCTACTCCAATATCTGCCAGAGTATCTACTAGCTCAACATACCTGAAGTATTGTTGAGTCAAGGTCTCACCAGCCTTGAAAGTAAAGTTCTTAAACTGCTGCTTCAAGAGATCTTTCTTGTTCTCTTGGGTTTCCTTGGATCCCTCATACATCAGCTTCAATGCTTCCCATAAATCTTTAGCAGTCTTGCACTTCTTGAAGCGTCTGTAGACGGAGTTGGGGAGAGCAGTTTGGAGACAAGTCATAGCCCTTTGATCTAGCTCTATTCTCTTCCTGTCTTCCTCTGAGTAATCATCAACATCTTTTGGAATGATGTGATTACCAGTGGCAGATGTAGTGCTTGGTATGAAAGGACCATTGACAATGGAGTCCCACATCCTTGAATCTTGACACTTGATAAAGCCTTCCATCCTGATACACCATGTGTCAAAGTCTTCAGGGGTGATCATTGGGGACTTGGTCAAGGTACGAGTTTCCATATCAGCCTTGGAGAGAGCGGCCATTTGAATGAGTGGATTGTGGTGAGGAGTGAAAAACAGGTTGATTAGGATGGTAAGATCTCACAATCAAGAGCCTGGTGCTCTGATACCAATTGCAGGATCGGATTTCGGGTGATTTTTCTCTCAACTCACTGTGAATCAACACTCTGCAAGCAGTCTTATGAAGAGTTGATCACAATATATCAAGTAACAAGCAGTAAGAAAATTTAACATAGCAAGTAAATTTTCAAGGTACTTTTATGTATTGCTTCTCAACTCAAAGGATTACAAGACACTTGGACTCAAATCGCTTAACTAAAGAGTTACAGGGAGAAGATATATATAATACTACCTACAGCCGGATAAACTTTGATACCAGCTGGACACCTCTAACCTTACATCTATACTACAAGACTCTAGATGAGGTCTTTCAGACATTTTGTCTGAAAGTTGGTAGTCAGGACATGTCCCTGACTTACCTTTTGTCACCAACTAAAGTTGATAACATGTACTATCATAAAAAGGTGAACAGTAGAATAAAGTATGGTCAACAACATGGCTCTTTAGGAAGATGCCATGCTGTATCAGAGGTCTGCAGCGGACTGTCAGGGACCATACTTTTATCTGCTGGACATAGCAATGTCTTCCGAAGGATAAAGTGCTTCGGAAGAATAACTTCTTTCGAAGGCACTTATACTTCGGAAGACTGCTTCTTCCGAGGCTTGGAGTCTTCTTTGTCTTCGGAAGCAGACTTTGTCTTCAGCTCTTTCATCAGACTTTGTCTTCGGAAGCTCTTTCAGACTTTGTCTTCGGAAGCTCTTTCAGTCTTTGTCTTCGGAAGCTCTTTCATCAGACTTTGTCTTCGGAAGCTCTTTCAGACTTTGTCTTCGGAAGCTCTTTCAGACTTTCGGAAGATCTCTTCTCAGCTTCGGAAGCCTTTGAATGTAGTATCAAAAAATTAACTATGAAGTGATTTTGGTTGCACCAGCCTTATCATGATCCAACATAAGCATTGTCCAAGGCATTGTATTTCCAGGATATGATCTTCCTATCCATCTCCTTTGTATTAGGTTCCTTAAGATGTTGGAATACAGGAGCTTTTGGTACCTTTTCTTTCTCCCTTTTAAACCATTCTGATTTCTCCAGATCCACGTAATCATTTCCTTCCGGATCCTTAAAACACTAGTATGTAACCTCCTTTTCCTCAACATTATATTCCTCAGGCTCATCCTACGGGTCATCCTCTACTTTTTCTCCACTTCCTAAATCTTCATCCTCTGGCTCATCCACCAAATTAAACTCCTTATTAGATTCAACTGTAACCTCTGGACATGTGAAAGTGTCTAAATCAATTCCCATATGCTCATGATACACTGAATCGTCCACAACCACTTTTTCTTTACCCTTTGATCTTGTTAAATCAACAAACTATGCCTCATGAATTTGTTCAGATCCTTTTGCAACACCCGAACCCTCATCAATCCCTGACAATCCTCCGTATTTTATCAACGGATATGTGTGGAAGCATCCATTAGACTCTTCAGCTCATTCTCAGACATTGTAGGCAGTAATCCGGGCTTCTTCTTCATCTCATTCAATTCTTTGAATACTCTGACAAGCAAATATTGTTGATCTTTTATCATCCGAGCCATCCCCTTAATTAAATCTCCTTTTCCTTTATCCTTTTTCTCTAACTCTGCACGTTTAACTTTCAAAACTGCTAATTCAGCCTCCATTTCTATTTCAGAGACTTTAGCAGTCTCAGCTGCTGCTTCATGCTTTCGTTTGGTTCTCTTCTCAGTCTGAGAGCTAGAACCTACCTCTGCCTTTCTCTTTGTTCTTCTTTCTTGTTCAGTACTCAGCTCAGCCTGGATCTCATCTGTCTCCTTTTCAAATGAATGACTTTTGTCTCTGGCGTATCTTTTTCTCTTTTTTTGTTTTTGTTGAGTCTTCTCCGCAGTCTCCTCAACCCGATTGTTTTCAATCTCAATAAGTTTCTTAATATGAAGCCATCTTTCAGTCGGGTACATGTTTTCCCACATGTAGGTGATCTTCCCCATACAGACATGTCTTGCAGCTCTACAGTCTCCAAATATTCTTATGTTCATCGGCCATATCCTCAGAGTATCCCCAATAATGGGCAGATCAGGCTTTAGGTCATTCAGGATCATTTGAATAAAACGAGGGCTACAACAGCCACTTCTCCTTCTTAGCCGCATAGATGTTCTCCACCATGTAATTATAGATCAGCTTTGCAATATAGGCCTCTTTCCCTTGACAGAATAATACCATGGCCCTGGCCCAATCAAGATTTAACCCACCTGTGCCCGCTTTCCTATGATCCAGGCACATTATAAACACGTGGGCGATGTATCTCCATTCCCGAATCAAATTAGACTTGACAAATTCCATCAGGCATAGGACCCTCGTAACTGGCAGATTTCAATGCCCAGAACACTTCCTTAGCAGTCAACTGGACCTCGTCTCCACTATCTCCTTCTAACTTCAAAGTTCGTGTTAGATCTGCCTCCGTGAATGCAATGTCGTGGTCTTGTACTTTCGAACTAATCCGAGAGGGAGTCATACCAACATATAAAACAACGTTCCTCCAAAAGTCACGAACGTGAAGATTGTATACATCAGAAGAACAAGAAATAGCATGGTGAATGTGTGAAGATTTCAACCATTTAATACAATCTTTATAGCCAACAGCTTTCTCATGGTTCTCGTTGAACAACACTCACATATTATGCTTCTCCTTAAAATATAAGGTTGACATACTTATCTGAAACATGAAACGAAAGTTGGTCAGTCAATATACAACAATTAAAAAATTGTTAGGATTGTGTATTGAACGAAATACTAACTGATAAAAATGTATACCGAATCAAATAGTGCGGAATCCTATTTGATTGGCGATCCAATCAGTGAGAATACATGTAGAACCAATTGCAGATTGAATCTAAACGTTAAGAATGATTGGTAATCGATCTAGTGCGATCTATGAACTTGGAACAGGTTCTTAGAGGTCTCTAGACGGCTAGGGTACGTATCTATTCCAGGAGCTAATTTTTCCACGAATTAAGTGGTATTTATAGGTTAGGGTTTCTCATTTGTGCGACTGAACCATTAGTATGGTTCAGTCGTGCGATTGAGCCATGCGGTTGATCTATTCGCACGACTGAGTGTTCAGTCGTGCGACTGAGCCAATCTCACGTAACAATCATGTGACTGATCCAGTCTCCTGGTTCAATCGTGCGACTAAGTCATTCGCATGAAGTTGTTCATGCGTATGGTACATTAGCATGGTCCATTCTCATGACAACTTCATATTACTAAGTTTGAATGTATTCATTATCATTACATTATTGATATTAGTTCAAAAAACCACACACCTATATAATCAATTCGATACGCGCTAAACAACTCATTAATGAAATATTAAACATTATAAATAGAACCAAACATTTGCATTTCATTAAATACCCAACTATTACTTATGTGTAAGACAATAAAGACATATTACATTAAGATCAGAATCAAGGTACACATTGTTGGTACACATGTCCCAGTTCTAGTTCTAGCGAGCTTAAATGTAATAGACTTTCATTTTGTTACACATATGTAATGTTCGATCAATGTAATGAAATACTCTTTGATTGATTGTGTATTAGTTGTTAAATGTTTTATATTTATATTATTGGATGTTACACGCTTATACGAACATGTTATATAGGTTTACAGTTGTTAGACATAATTCTAAATTGTTAAAGGTTCAAGAATGTGTTTAACTAAGTATCCTGATTCAGTCGCACGACTGGACCATGCGAATGGGTCAATCGCACGACTGAACCAAGTAATTGAATCAATCGCATGATTGAGTCATAAGACTGACTCAATCGTACGAACCAATCACACGACTTAGTCGCATGACTGAACCATACGCATGGCTCAATCGTACGAATGAAAGCTGTAACCTATAAATACCACTTAATTCGTGGAAAAATAACACTTCGAGAATTCACAACCCTAGCCGTCCAAGTTCATCCAGATCGTCCCTTCCAAGTTCATAGATCGTTTCTGATCATTTCTATTCTATTCTAACGTATTCTAATCGTTAGGTTTGATCGGATTAACGGTTTCCCTGATTGGATCGCCAATCAAATAGAATTCCGCACTATTTGATTCGGTTACACGTTGAATTACTTAGTACTCCGTCCATACACGGTCCTATCACACATATATCAACAAACTCCCCCTTGGACCTAGATTCAGCTATTGTCTTACTAACAGGATCTCAGCCTCTCGTGTTGATCAATTAGATTATGTTTGCAGCGGATTTAGCACATTAATTAGCAATTAAAGCAAGAACATAAAAGATATTGCAATTAAAGCATAAACATAGAGAGAGAAGAGTTCTGCGAAGCAATAAATGTTCTATTGGTCGCACGTTTCGGCAATTAAAACTGTATGGCTTGCCATCCTTATATAGGCGGCAAAAGCATGGTGGTGATGTCCTTTTCTGACATCACCGAATATTCAAATTACAGCTGTCAAAACATAAAACTACTGAAGATGTCAACAACTGACATCTTCTTACAAAAGTTCCTAAGTGCTGACAAAAGTAAACTACTGAAATCCTACAACGACTGAAGAACAAACTCTTCAGTCGTTTATAACTACTGATACTATAACAACTACAACTACTGAAATGAAATAAACTACTGATAAAGAAAAACCACCACAACAACTGAAGAAGACTTCTTCAGTTGTTGTGACAAACTCTGAGTCTTCAGTACTTGGTCTTTAGACTTGGCTTCAGATGATATAACAACTGATGACTTCAGTAGATATCATTAGTTGTTGTCTTCAGTCTTTTTCTTCAGACTTTGTGCTTCAGTAGAAGGTCTTCAGTTCTTTAGTTCTTCAGCTTTTGATTCTTCAGTACTTGTCTTCAGTACTTGAAGTCTTCAGTACTTGTAAGATCAGTACTTCAGACTTCAGTACTTGGTCTTCAGTACTTTGGAGTCTTCAGCTGATATTCTTCAGTTCTTTGATCTTCATACTTTGTTCTTCAGACTTTGTCATAACAGCAGAAGGCTGGAGCTAAGATGCTCTCGAGTTTGACATTCAAGCAAGAGAACACAATAGCTGATGAGAGTCTTCAGATGTTCTCGAGTCTGACATTCAAGCAAGAGAACATTGTAACTGATGGGAGTCTTCAGTAGTTGTAGCAGTGGCATGTGGGACTTAGAGGTTTTCCTGATCTTGGCTCATTGGTTCTTTTGGTCCAACAAACTCCCCCTGAACCAATGCAGCCAAAACCTCTAATTATTGGATGTCCCACTTATTGATGGCATAAATATTGGTCTATTTCTTTCTAGATCAGATTAGAAGTTGACCCAGATAAGCACTGGCCAGAGAGGTAGTCTCAAGTGTTTGTTTGGCTAAGTATGGATGGGAGCTCTGTCTTGGGGAATTGGACACAGAGCTATTGCCCCATCCATGAGATCTACCTCCCACGTACAAGCCAGTAGGATTCTCGACAGTAGGCCTGAAGAAAGATCATTTGTTCTTCTTTGGACATGTCTTCAGGCTCACCTTTGAACAATCCCTCCCGACCGTACAGCTCTGAGAGGAACTTGACCTGTCTTCCATTTTTGAGCTCAAGTGTTGTGATTTGCCTATATGCAAACTCATCAGGATGTTTACCCTCCAACAACAGATTGAGCTCATTCCTTTGGAAATTCTCAAGCTTCTTATAGACCAGACCCTTCCTAACCACCCTATTATCTAGCATTGAAAAGGGTGATTGGCCGGCTCTATAAGCTTTCTCGAATTCCTCTACTATTTCCCAGGGTGGTATTACAAGAGCCACAGAGATCTCTTCATCTACAATTCTCTTTAGTTGTCTCTTGTACCTCACATGCATGTCCTTCTTGACTATCCTGTGAGCCACCCTTGGGTCAGGCCAAGTTCTCACCTTATCCTTTTCATATTGAAAAGTCTGTTTGAGGGTGAATAATCTCAGAGCTTCTCTCTGCATGTTTATTATAGAGGTGGTAGCAGTATAACATTTGTCAATGCTTTTCAGCATTTCCTCATCATGTTTCTTTTGCTGCTCCTCCTCTTCTAACTTAACCCTCACAGTGTCCTGCTGTGAGGTGGGAGTGATGGTTTGTGGTTTGGCTTTGGGTAGAGGTATAACTGCTGAAAGTGGCAGGCTATCCTCCTCATCCTCCTCTTCTTCATCTTGCAGCCTCAGCACCCTTCTCTTCTTCTTCAAGGGTGGATCATTGGCTGCGGGTTTTGGTGGTAAAGGAGTTGGTTTTGTGGGTTGTGGTTGGGTTGTTGGTGTGGGAATGTTGGCAGGCACTGCTAGTAGCCTGGAGATAAGGGCTGGTTTGGTTAGCTTTACTAGCAGTGTCCTGTTCCTAGCACCGGCTTCAGATAGGGCCTCAGCGACCAGTCCCTTGGTAAAATCACCAGCCGAACAGATCTTGGTGGTTATTGCCAAGAGTCTGTCCCTGGTCCATGCCTTAACATCAAGGACTGGTCTGCCCAGATACTTCGAAGTGAACCTACTCATAGCCTCAAGTTTTTGTCTTTCCTCTTGGCTATGAGTAGTCCATCGGTACTCAATCTCTCTCCTCTCCATATTCCTGATCTCTTGATCTAGCAAGGCAGTGTCCTTGTCAAAGCCTTGCCTGAACAACTGTTCAATGACTTTGTTCATTGAACGGTTATGTTCAGTATCAGCCTCCTTGACAAGGGCTGCTAGATCAGGGTCAGCCACCTTCTTTCCCTCTCCCTTATTCTTATCAGTGATACTGAAATCCTTTTGGATTTCAACCACTTCTATATGCTCTACCTCCCTCACTTTCCTCTTCCCCTTCTCCCTCACCCTACTACTCTCCTCAGCCAACTCCCTCTCTACCACCACCTCTTTCTCTGCCTCTTTCTCCTCCTCTCCCCTCTTCCTCTTGTCTTGCACTGATGTCTCCCCCTTTTTGGGTGCATTGGTTGGGGTTTGACTATCAGCAAGAGCCTTAGTTATGGCAACCTCCACCATGGGTTGGATATATGTGGGAAGCCTCTCATCAAGGGTTTGAATGATTATATCTTTAAGGATTGGTGTGATGAGAGGTAGGGATTTCTGGAGGATAGCATCCAGCTGCTCAGGGGGGTTCTGACCCTGAGAGCTAGTGCCAGAAACAGGGGCTGGTGGCTGAGTTTGTGGGAGTGGCTCAGTGTCTGTGAGACCTTCGGGTGAAGGTGCCATCTGTGGGGTAGTGGTGGCAGATGGACTTCTATCCTGAGTCATTTGAGCAAGCAGCTCTTTGAGTCTGCTTATCTCATCCTCAAGGAGAGTGTTTTGAGCTACTACATCGTAGAAGAAGCTCAGGTCATCATCAGCATGAGCTGAATCACCTGACCTCCTGACAGTGTCAGGATGAACATGTCCTGAGTGTGGCTCAGTAATGACATGTGCCCCTTGTTCATGGTACTGGGGACTTCTGGCCTCCGGATTGGATCCATCATCGGCCATTGCCTCTGGTGAGGTCTTAGTGATGTTACCAGCTTCACCCTGCTCAGATGTTGATGCAGGGGAAGTGGCAGCCTCACCAGATTGTTCTATCTCCCTAGCCACACTGGGAGATTGAACTGATTCTCTGTGCTGTGGGCTCCTATCAGCACTTGTGCCCACCCCCTCTTCGGTTGGAGTCTCCCCAGTTGTAATAGGTTTCTGGGGAGAGGGTGGAGGGCTCAGATCGGTCAGCACTTTGGCTATTACCAATGTTGGGCTTAGTGGGGCGGTCTCCTCAGTATGTGGGCTAGAAGCAGTATGCACATGGGGAGGACTGTGCTCTTCAATGGCAGTCTCCTCAAGTGAGAGAGACCCCAGTAATGTGGTTGCCCCAAAATTGGTTGCATCAGGCTCCTGTTGAGAGGAAGCCTGTGCGGTTGTGGTGGGTGGAGTCATGGTACTGCTGGGAGAATCGAACCAGCAGGCACATCCTGCCTTTGTGTGGCAGGGGCATCCTCAGGGGACTCATCTCCCTGAGTAGCCTTTGTGGGCTTCTTTTTGGCTTTTGGCTTGGTGGGGACTTTGGATTTGGAGGTGGAGGCTGTGGGTTCCAGCTGCGTGGGTTTTCGCAGCCGGCCAGCCTGTTTCAGTGTTTGGTTAGTGTTGTGCCTGGAGTATACCTCGGCTTGAACAGCCATGGCAGGGACCCCAGTGCCAACTAGTCCCTCAGCCTGAAGCTGGTATTCGATCATGGCCATTATGAACCGTGGATACAAGTTCCAACGGTTAGAAAAGGTTTTGTGGCCATGTCCTTGAGTTCCAAAAATAAAAGATCAGTAAAATTTAAAGGTTGTTTCTCAAGGATAGAATACAATACCTGCTGCCACCTTGTGGACATCTGGTCCCACGAAGAGGTCTTGGGAGCCAGACAGACATTCACCATATGGAAGATCAAGCGTTGAGGGTCTGGGAAATGTTTCTTCAACAAGGTGGAGGCGGAGAGGTTACCCTGATAGTCATGAGATGTAAAGGAGAGATCCAGGGTACCTTTGGGGTAGGAAGTGGGTGAGTGGCATCCTCCAGCTCTAGGGTTTGTCGTATGGTAGCTGGGGTGATAACCACGGGTTTGCCATTGACGGAGGACCGGAGGGAGACCTCGGCATTCTGCTCTCCGGTTTGGATGGTGACATTTGTCCAAAACTCCGTCAAGGAGTCAGTGTATAGAGTGGGGTTTAAGAGAAAAGCCGTTTTGTATGGGGAGTCATGCATAAGATCGACGGCTTGGTGAAATTTGGGCCATAATGGCGATTTTGTAAGGTGGGCGACACAGTTGTGTCGAGGTTTCAGTTGCATGTTCGCCATTAATGGTGTATGGGAATTTCAGAGGTTTGTAAGGATTAGGTCAAGTGAGGAGTAAATGCTCTAAAGGTGGGGTATCTATAGGGTAGGGCAAAGGTTGAAAGAAAACTACTGAAGGTTTTGGTGTTAGTTATCAGTTGTTGTAACACTGATGACGTGGTTTTAACCTTCAGTGGTAACATCTGAGGACTTGGTGTTAGCCTTCAGTAGTTGAAACTACTGAGACCTTGGTGTTGTCCTTCAGATGTTGTGAACGTCTGAAGAGTTACTGTCAGTTTTCAGTAGTTATGAACTACTGATGACTTAGTATTCTTCTTCAGACGTTGTAAACGTCTGAAGAGTTACTGTCAGTCTTCAGTAGTTATGAACTACTGATGACTTAGTATTCTTCTTCAGACGTTGTAAACGTCTGAAGAGTTACTGTCAGTCTTCAGTAGTTATGAACTACTGATGACCTAGTATTCTTCTTCAGACGTTGTAACAACTGAAGACTTGGTGTTAGCCTTCAGTAGTTGTGAACTACTGAGATCAGTAGTTGTGAACTACTGAAGACATGGTATTGCTTCAGTTGTTGTAAACAACAGAGGACTTGGTGTTAGCCTTCAGTAGTTGTGAACTACTGATGTCAGTAGTTATAAACTACTGAAGACATGGTTTTGTCCTTCAGTTGTTTGTGTATGAAACAGCAGCTGTTGTTATCAGCTGATGTGAAATTACTCATCAGCTGTTTCCGTCAAATCAGTTGTTTCATACTAGCCTCGACATTTACTCATCAGCTCTTTGGCTGACTTTCAGATGTTTCATCGACTCTTCAGCTCTTGTGAATATTTATGCCTTCAGCTCTTGTGATCAGATGTTCACAGGTGCTGATGAAATATTCTTCAGAGCTGGTGAACAAATTTTGTCTTCAGTATTTGTGTAAGATTACACATCAGTACTTATGAGCAAAATTTGTTCTTCAGTACTTATTTATTTGAAAATAATACATCAGTAGTTGTAATCCACCTCACTACATCAGTTGTTTTTCAATAAATAATGTACATCAGTACTTTGAGTTATTTTAGTCTTCAGTAGTTGTGAAAGAGCTGAAGACTAAATTACTCATCAGTACTTGTATTTGACCTAATACTCATCAGTAGATGTGAGTTAAGAGCATCAGCATAGGTCAAATCATTCAAGCTGCAGCATACCAAGCCTTAGTACCAAATTTTGGAAGGTGGCACTATCTAAAGGCTTAGTAAAAATGTCTGCAAGCTCATCAGCACTAGGCACAAACTTAGGATCAATCAGACCTTTCTCATAGCAATCCCTGATAAAATGATGTCTGATCTCAATATGTTTGGTCCTAGAGTGCTGGACTGGATTCTTAACAATACAAAGAGCTGAAGCACTATCCATTAATAATGGAGTCTTAGTCTCAGTAATGCCATAATCCAGAAGTTGGTTCTGAAGCCAGAGTATTTGAGAGGTACAACTTGCAGCAGCAATGTACTCAGCTTCAGCAGTGGATGTAGCAATTGATGTTTGTTTCTTACTCTGCCAAGAAACTAAACAATTGCCTAGGAATTGGCAACCACCAGAAGTGGATTTTCTGGTGACTTTGCATCCTGCATAGTCACTATCAGAGAAAGCAACTAATTTGCATGAATGCCCAGCTGAATACCAAAGTCCTAGTGATTGGGTACCTTGCAGATATCTAAAGATCCTCTTGACTGCAATCAAATGGGATTCTTTAGGTGCAGCCTGAAATCTAGCACAAGCACATGTTGAAAACATGATGTCTGGTCTAGAAGCTGTAAGGTACATCAAGGACCCAATCATACATCTGTAAAGGGTTTCATCAACCGCTTTACCTTTCTGATCAACATCTAGTTGTGTGATGCTGCTCATGGGAGTAGAACAGGCTTACAGGTTTGTAAATCAAACTTATTCAACAAGTCTTTGGTATATTGGACTGATGGATGAAGATTCCATCATCCTGTTGTTTAATTTGCAAACCTAGAAAGAACTTTAATTCTCCCATAGCACTCATTTCAAATCTTAGCTTCATAAGCTTTGTAAATTCATCACACAACTTTGGATCAGAGGATGCAAAGATGATATCATCAACATAAATCTGAACAAGGAGCTTATGTTGTCCCACAGTCTTGATGAATAAGGTTTTGTCAATGGTGCCCCTAGTGAATGTATTCTCAAGAAGAAAGGTTGAAAGTGTCTCATACCAGGCTCTAAGTGCTTGCTTCAGCCCATAAAGAGCCTTATCAAGCTTGTACACCCAATCAGGATGTTTATTGTCCTCAAAGCCTGGTGGTTGACACACATAAACCTCTTCTTTGATTTTCCCATATAGGAAGGCACTTTTGACATCCATTTGATAAACCTTAAGACTGTGAAAGGCAGCATAAGCTAAGAACAGTCTAATTGCTTATAGTCTTGCCACAGGTGCAAAGGTCTCATCATAATCGATGCCTTCCTCCTGTGTAAACCCTTGGACAACCAGTCTGGCCTTGTTCTTGACAATTTGGCCCTTCTCATCTGTTTTGTTCCTGAATACCAACTTGGTGCCTATAGCACATTTATCTTTGGGTAATGGAACAAGCTCCCACACTTGCTGTTTCTTGAATTGAAGTAGCTCAAGCTGCATAGCTTCCACCCATCCATTGTCTCTTAAAGCAATATGATAGTTCTTTGGTTCTTGCTGACTGATGAAGAGAGCATAGAAGCAGAAGTTGGACAATTGATTCCTGGTTGAAACTCCAGCATGAATATCACCAATGATTTGTGAAGTGGGGTGATTCTTGAGCTCTTGATAGACTATGATATTTGTGCAAGTGTTTGTAGACCCATCAGCAGCAACAGATGGTGATGGAGATTCCTGAAACCATGTAGAGGATGGCAGCTCAAATGAAGTAGAGCAAGCAGAAATCTCATCAGCATTTGTAGTGGATGGAGCTGCTGAGGCTACAGGAGCATCAGGTTCAGTGAACTTAGGCAGCTTGTCACTAAACCTGAAGAGGTGAGTACTGACTTCATCATCTTCAGTACCACCAGGTGGAGATCTGTTGACAGGCTCAACAGATGGAGGTTGATAAGGAACATATTGCAGTATGTCCAGATCAAACAGCTCCACAGGGTTTTGTGGAATCTTGTCCTTTGGAGATTCATTGAACTTAACATGCAAAGTTTCTTCATCCCCCTTGGTTCTACAGTTGAAGACTCTGTATGCTTTGCAAGTTGATGAATAACCAACAAAGTACCCTGCATCCACCTTACTAGCAAACTTATGGAGTGGGTTGCTAGTGTTGAGAATGAAACAAGGACACCCAAAGGCTCTAAAGAATGAAATAAGAGGGGCCAAATGATGAAGAACTTCATAGGGAGTCTTCATCAACCTCTTATTTACTAAGGCTCTATTCTGTACATAGCAAGCTGTATTGACAGCTTCAGCCCAAAAGGTCAGTGGCAGCCCTGAGTCAGCCAACATTGACCTTGCTGCTTCAATGAGGGTCCTGTTCTTTCTCTCCACCACTCCATTCTGCTCAGGAGTTCTAGGAATGCTAAACTGCCTTCTAATTCCCTTGGACAGGTAGAAGTCATCAAGTGTGTGGTTTCTAAATTCTGTTCCATTGTCACTCCTCACACACTTGACCTGTAGGGAATACTGCTTTTCTACATGTAACACAAAGTTCATTATTGTCTTTGCTGCTTCATCCTTGGAGTGCAAGAAGAAAGTCCATACAAACCTGGAGTAATCATCCACAATTACCAGGCAGTATTTCTTCTTTGCCATGCTCATCACTCTCACAGGACCAAAGAGATCCATGTGCAGAAGTTGTAAGCAGGCAGTGGACTTTGGTTCTTCTATTGAAGGGAATGAAACTTTGTGTTGTTTCCTTTCAAGCAAGCAGTGCAGTCATCTTCACACTTGAACTCCTTCAGAGGCAATCCTCTTACTAAACCATGGCTTATAAGCTGATTCATGTTCTTGAAATTAACATGACCCAGCCTTCTATGCCATAGTGTAGACTCTTGAGGAGATGCCTTGGAGAATAGGCAAGGATGGCCTTTTAGATCCATCTTTTTGGAGAGATCTAAGGCATACACTCTTCCTGTCCTGTTGGCCTTCAGGAGAATGTGTTCATCCAATGCCTTGTCAATCAAACTCAGAACTTTGGATGACAGAATCCTACAGTTCTGGCTTGTGAAAAGGGCAACATGGCCTTTGTCACACATTTGACTGACACTCAAGAGGTTGTACTTGAGATTCTCCACATGGTTAACATCATCAAACCTTATTTCCCCGTTGGAAACAAAGCCTTTTCCGATGATGTAACCCTTTGCATCATTACCAAAAGAAACAAATCCCTTCTTTCCTTGAGAGTAGTCATTAAGAAGGGAGCTGCTTCCAGTCATATGCATGGATCCTCCACTGTCTACATACCAGATGCTTCTATGGCATGTTGAAGAACCCTGCAAACACAACCATGTGTTAGTTAGTCTTGGAGACCCAAACCTGCTTGGCTTTGGGTCTGTTCTCAGCTACAGGTGTAGCACTAACAGGTGTGTTAAGAGTGACAGCTTGAGGTGAAGAAGATGGTACAGAAGAGGAACCCTTTGGCTTGGACTTCCTTTTCTGTGGTTTCAACATAGGAGCATCTAAGTGGTTGACTCTTCCCACTAGTTGCTGAACCATCATCACCAACTGTGTCTGATTTTGTGATAAAGCCTTTAGCTCTTCAGACACATTGGAGTTTGCTGATGATGAGTTCCTATGTTGTACCATCTTTTTCTGAGCAACCTCAGCTGTTGCCTGAGTAATCCCTACCTTCTTAGATTTAACTTTGGGCCTAGGGATTTCAGGCTTGGATGTTGCCAGTACAAACTTGGTTTCAAACTCATTCTTCATTTTATTGATGCTCTCAGTAATTTCCTCCTTCTGTTTGAGTTTGGAACCCCTTTTGTACCAACAATCATCAGTAAGATGATTGAACAAGCCACATATCTCACATGGCTTTTTCTTCATCTTATGCTGATCATCAGCTGAAGAGGATTTAACTGCTGAAGACTTGTTCTTCAGCTGTTTGTCATCAGTACTAGCAGTTTTCTTCCTAGTGCCTGCTTTCCTGGTATCCTCTTTAGCTGTCTTCAAACCTTTCCTACTGTTAGTTTTCTTCTCTTTAGTTCTAACAGTATTTGAGGTTTGAACTTCAGATGTTGTCACTTGCTCTCTAGTACCTTCAGTACTACTAGTGACAACACCTGAGTTGATCAGCCTTTTGGTCATGTGACAGTCTATCTCTGATGATGCTGATTTAGAGGATAGTAAGTCACATGAAGAAGGATTGGTTATTGCTCTCCCCATCAGATTCAACTTCTGCTCTTGAAATGAAGTCTGTGGGAGGAGCAGTGTGATTATAACCAATTCCAAACTTCACATTGGAAGTTGTTTGCTTGCTAAGAAGCATTTCAAAACCCTTGCATGATTGCACCCATCGATCACACTCAACTTGGGTGGTTGCAAGAGTTTCCTTGAGGTCCTTGTACTTCTCTAGAAGTACATCTTCCCTAGCTTTACTATCTTTGATTTGGCAGTTGAGCTTGTAAATCTCATCATTTTTATCTTTTAGAACAACCTCAAAATCAGCTTTTCTTTTGGAAATAGTGTGCTCAAGCTCAAGATTTTTATCTATTAAAGCTACATTTGCTTCTCTAATAGAAGCAAATGCTGCTATGCATGACTCTGAACAAAGCTTGGCTTTTGCCTCAGTGGATACCTGAGATGAGGCATTGGATGATGACCCTTTAGCAGAATCAAGGGCCATCAGAGCAAGATTTCCAAAAGGTTGGTCACCACCATGTTGACCAGCACCTTGGAGTAGTGGTTCCTAACCAGATAGCTCTTCTGGTAGACTACTCCAGTCAACAGCAGTTGGGGTGAAAAAGCTTTGTTGTTGAGGTTGTGTGTGGTGATGAGATTGGGAAGAATGAGGCTCTGGAAGAGCATGAGGTGGTTGAGCCGGGGGTGCTTGAGTTTGACCAGGCTGAGGCATGTAGTAACAGGGGTAAGGATAAGGCATATGACCCTGTGGCACAAAATAAGCAGGTGGTCCTTGTGCTTGAGATGGATGGGGAGAACTGTAGGAAGGTTGCCCTTTGTGCTGTGAGCTATTGCTGGGAAAAGTCACAAAGGGTGCAGATGAGTTAGATCCAGATGATCTACACTCTCTTGCAAAGTGTCCAAGCCTTTGGCACTTGTGACACCTCAACTTGCTCTTGTCAAAACCAACTTTGGTTTTGCCAGAGAGTCCTGGGAATTTCCTACCAGTTCTTTTGTAGAACTTCTGAGAGCGGATATTTATCATTGCCATTTGGTTCAAAATATCCATCTCTTCCAGATCATCATCTGGAATGCCCTTCAAATCCTCCATCAGAAAACACAAATTTCACCACCACCTCCTGAACTACTAACACCAACAAAAGCTTGTTCTGAGTTGGTAGAGAAATCGATATGCTCATCATAAGAACTTTCTGATGAAGCATATTCTGACTCATGACTTATCAAGGCAGCATTACCTTGGACAAAGTCATCAGCGAGCTTGCCAGAAGAGGACAACTTCCTCTTTTGCTCTACCTCTCTCTCAAAGTGAGTAGCTTCCCATGAAGTTGGGTGAGAGATAGAGTGTCCAGGTCAGCACTGGAGCGTAGGACAATGGTATATGTGTCCCATCTCTCAGGAAGTGACCTGAGGAACCTGTTGTTCATCTGGCTGTTGGTGTACTCTTGTTTGACCATCTTCAGCTCAGAGATCAAACAAGAGAACCGCTCAAACTGCTGGGTCAGAGTCTCACCCTTTCTATATGAGAAAGTCTCATATTGTTGGGCAGGATTTCCCTATTGTTTGCTAAGACCGAATCAGTTCCTCCAAATTGTTCCTTTAGAGCAACCCATAGGTCATGAGCAGACTCATGATGCAAGAGCCCTGAATATATCTCGTTTGGAATGGCCATGGCTAAAATTCCATGGGCTCTAGCATCAATTTCAAAGAGCTTTAGATCTTCGTCCGAATACTGTTCAGGTTTCTTCGCAACCTGTTCATTAGATTCCAGGACGCTCACCATAGGCTTGTATGGCCCATGCACCACTGACTTCCAACAACCAGCACTGTTGACAGCCAAGTGGTGCAGCATACGTCTTTGCCATATGTTATACTCGTTCCTAACCAGCATCGGAGGCTTGGTTGCGGAACCAGTATTGTGAGGATCATTGGTTGGTGTTGTCATCTCAGGGTTTGGTCAAAAACAAGTTTAAACACGACAATCGTAACTCAAAACCACCAGAAGACCTCAAGATTTTGGCCGGAAACAGCAGAAACTCACTCTCTATGACTAACTCTTGCAAATTGCTAATTCGATCAAACTGAGAGATCAAAAGAACAGTTTCAAATGATCAATGGTAAGATCGATCAATGATTAACCTGCTCTGATACCATTTGACAGGATCTCAGCCTCTCGTGTGATCAATTAGATTATGTTTGCAGCGGATTTAGCACATTAATTAGCAATTAAAGCAAGAACATAAAAGATATTGCAATTAAAGCATAAACATAGAGAGAGAAGAGTTCTGCGAAGCAATAATGTTCTATTGGTCGCACGTTTCGGCAATTAAAACTGTATGGTTGCCATCCTTATATAGGCGGCAAAAGCATGGTGGTGATGTCCTTTTCTGACATCACCGAATATTCAAATTACAACTGTCAAAACATAAAACTACTGAAGATGTCAACAACTGACATCTTCTTACAAAAGTTCCTAAGTGCTGACAAAAGTAAAACTACTGAAATCCTACAACGACTGAAGAACAAACTCTTCAGTCGTTTATAACTACTGATATTATAACAACTGAAGAACATGCTCTTTAGTTGTTGTACAACTACTGAAATGAAATAAACTACTGAAAAGAAAAACCACCACAACAACTGAAGAAGACTTCTTCAGTTGTTGTGACAAACTCTGAGTCTTCAGTACTTGGTCTTCAGACTTGGCTTCAGATGATATACACTGATGACTTCAGTAGATATCATCAGTTGTTGTCTTCAGTCTTTGTCTTCAGACTTTGTGCTTCAGTAGAAGGTCTTCAGTTCTTTAGTTCTTCAGCTTTTGATTCTTCAGTACTTGTCTTCAGTACTTGAAGTCTTCAGTACTTGTAAGATCAGTACTTCAGACTTCAGTACTTGGTCTTCAGTACTTGGAGTCTTCAGCTGATATTCTTCAGTTCTTTGATCTTCATACTTTGTTCTTCAGACTTTGTCATAACAGCAGAAGGCTGGAGCTAAGATGCTCTCGAGTTTGACATTCAAGCAAGAGAACACAATAGCTGATGAGAGTCTTCAGATGTTCTCGAGTCTGACATTCAAGCTAGAGAACATTGTAACTGATGGGAGTCTTCAGCAGTTGTAGCAGTGGCATGTGGGACTTAGAGGTTTTCCTGATCTTGGCTCATTGGTTCTTTTGGTCCAACACTTACCTTCTTCGTAACCTCCTCGTACTTCATGTACTTCTCTCTTGTGATGCCTACATGTATTTCAAATGCAAAGTGGAGTATGATCACATTTTGGAATTGGAGGGCATGTACAATATCCTACGTGTCATAGAACAGTGGCCACTTGTATAGAGTGTAGACATCTTCAGCTGACAAGTTGTTAAGCCACATTGGGTCCAATACCCTGATAGCATCCATTTTACCCTATTTGTTTAGAACTATGACCGCCTCCCCTGTTCTCTCAATCACAGTACCACCACTTAAAGTGTGGAGTGAAGTCCTGTGGCGTTTCCCTTAGAGGGATTCTTAACATCATGCGTGGAGGACTCCACTTCAGCACTATCTTTGGCTTTCTAATTATGGGATCAACTTCAGACCGCCTGATATACCTCGTAGTTGTTGAGGTTTGAAGTTGACCCACCTGGTGTGGTACTCTCTCTGCAATGCAGCCTCAAACCAGCCTGACATATTTCTCGGGTCAGCGTATAACAGCTTCAGTTTAGCCAGCTGGTTGAGCTCAAAACCAGGTAAAGACTTTAGATCATGCGGGAATCTAAAGTACTCAATACCCTTCTCTCTCTTTACCGCGTATACATTATGATCATCAAAATGAGCCCACGCGATAATCTTGCCTGACACCTTGTCATGTTTCTTCTTCACTTTGTAGAGCTTGGTGTAGACATTCGGTTTAGGATCAGTGCGTTAGGATTGGATCTCCTCAAAACATGCATCCCATTCAGCCTTTCTGATATCAACATCGATGTCTGATGCTTGGGCTTGTTCTTCAACCTTCTCGGACTCTTGCTCCATCTTATCTAACATCTTAAACGTATCACTGACCAGGAATCACCTAGATTAGGGACCATATTTCCCTCTTTGTCAGCATACTCTGGATAGTGCTCTGCAGTCGTCGTCCTTGATCTCTATCTCATAAATGTCGTTCAGCTCGTCGTCACTGTTTACTTCAAAGGTTATAGCATCCTTTACAATCTCATCGGATTGAGCTTGAACATTTGAAAGGATCTCAGCCTCTAGTTTGATCAATTAGGTTGTATTCGCAGCGGATTTAGCACTAGAATTAAACAAATAAGCAAGAACACAAATGATTTGCATGTAACAGTAAAATTATAGAGAGAGAGAGAACAATTCTGCAAAAAGGTGTTTTCTATTGAATCACACGTTTCGGTGAGGATTACAATTAGGTCATCTACCTTTTATAGGCAGAATGACGTATGCTGATTCACTTGATAGTGACATCAAACGGTTATTAACAAACTACTGATAACGAACTAAATTACTGAAGATGTCACAATAGCTGACATCTTCTTACAAATGCTAAGTGTCAAACTATTACAAGAACTAAAAAGAAACTACTAATAACTACAACTACTGAAGAACAAGCTCTTCAGTAGTTTACAATCTACTGAAACAAAATTACAAATACTGAAAAGTAAAACCATCACAACAACTGAAGACAACTTCTTCAGCTGTTGTGACAAACTCTGAAGCTTCAGCACTTGGTCTTCAGACTTTGATCTTCAGATGTTTCATCAGCTGATGACTTCAGTAGTTGTCATCAGCTGATGTCTTCAGTCTTTGTCTTCAGACTTTATGCATCAGTTGTTGATCTTCAGTTCTTCAGTTCTTCAGCTGTTGATCTTCAGCACTTGAGTCTTTAGTACTTGAAGTCTTCGGTACTTGTATTCTTCAGTACTTCAGACTTCAGTACTTGTCTTCAGTACTTGGGATCTTCAGCTGTTGTCTTCAGATCTTTGATATTCAGCTGTTGGGTCTTCAGTCTTTGTCAAACTGCTGATGAAGCCTTCAGCAGTTGTTGTGATGTCATGTTGGACTTAGAGGTTTTTCTGATCTGGCTCATTGGTTTTTTTGGTCCAACAATCTCCCTCTGAACTAATGCAGCCAAAACCTCTAAGCAATTTATTGTCCCACTTATTGATGGCAGGAAGATTGGTATTTTTCCTTCTTGATCAGCTTAGAAGATGACCCAATTAAGCACTGGCCTGGGAAGAGGTCTTAAGAATTTGTTTGGCATAGTATGGATGGGAACTTGTTTTGGGGAACTGGACATAGAGTTGTTGTCCCATCCATAAGACCTACTTCCCAACTATGAGCCTGTAGGATTCTCTTGTGTAGGCCTCTAAAAACATCACTTGTTCCTCCATGGTAAGTACTTCTGCCTCACCTTCAAAGAATCCTTCAGGTCCATAGAGCTCTGAGATGTATTTGGTATGTTTACCACTTTTGAGCTCCACAGTTGTTATGGCCCTATAGGCAAATTCATCTGGGTGATTACCCTAATGAACAACTGGAGCTCATTTCTCTGAAGTTTCTCAAACCTCTTGTAGACTAACACCTTTTTAACAACTCTGTTTTCCAACATCTTTTGTGGTGGGAGGTTAGCCTGATAGGTTTTCTTGAAATCTTCTATGATTTCCCAGGGTGATTTTACAATGGCCAAGGAGATCTCTTCACCTACGATCCTTTTCACCAGGCCATTATATCTCTTTGGTATATCTTTCTTCATAATTCTGTGAGACACCCTGGGATCAGGCCAACTACTCACTTTGTCCTTTTGAAATTAGAATGTATGCCTTAAAGTGAATAATATCAGAGCTTGTTTCTTCATATTCATAATTGATGAGGAAGCAGCATAGGCTTTATCAACTCTTTTCAGCAGCTCATCATCATGTAGCCTATGCTGCTGTTCTTCTTCCAGTTTAACCTTCACAGCTTCCATCTGTGAGGTGGGAGTGATGGGCATAGGTTTGGCTTTGGGTAAAGATATGACTGCAGAGAGAGGCAGCCTATCTTCCTCATCCTCCTCTTCTTCTTCTTCTTGCAGCCTCAACACCCTTCTCTTCTTCTGCAAGGGTGGATCATCGGCAATAGGTTTTGATGGTGATGGGGTTGGTTTTGTGGGTTGTGGTTGGGTAGGTGTTGGTGTGAGATTGGGCAGGCTTTGCTAGTAATCTAGAAATGAGGCAGGTTTAGTCTGTTTGACTAGCAAAGTCCTGTTCCCAGCACCGGCTTCTGATAGGGCTTCTGCGACCAGTCCCTTGGTAAATTCACCAGCCGAACAGATCTTGGTGGCTATAGCCAAGATTCTGTCCCTGGTCCAAGCTCTCACATCTAGGACTGGTCTCCCCAGATACTTCGAAATATAACCTAGTCATAGCATCGAGTCTCTTTCTCTCCTCTTGGCTATAACTGGTCCATCGGTATTCTATCTCCTTTATTTCCAACTTCCTAATTTCTGATCTAGCATGGCAGTGTCCTTGTCAAAGCCTTGCCTGAATAGTTGATCAATGATAGAGTCCATTGATCGGCTATACTCAGCATCAGCTTCCTTTACCAGGACTGCTAGATCAGTATCCCTCACCACCTTCTCTCCCTCCTTCTCTCCTTTCTTCTTTTTGTAAGTGACACTGAAATCTTTTTGGATTTCAGCCACTTCTATCTGTTCAGCTCTCTCCTCCCTCACCTTCTCCTTCCCCTTCACCTTCTCACTCTCCTCAGTCCTCTCCCTCTCATTTTCCTCCTCTCTCCCTACTTCTTTCTCTTCCTCTACCCTCTTCCTCTTAGCTTGCACTGATGTCTCCCCCTTTTTGGGTGCATTGGTTAGGGTTTGACTATCAGCAAGCGTTTTAGCCACAGCAATCTCCACTAAGGATTGTATTTGTGAGGGAAGCCTCTCATCAAGGGTTTTCATCACAATGTCTGTGATTATTGGTGTGATGAGAGGCAGGGATTGTTGGAAGATAGCAACTAGTTGCTCAGGAGGGTTCTGTTCTTGAGAGCTAGTGCCAGAAGCAGGGTCAGGTGGCAGAGTTTGTGGGAGTAGTTGAGTATATGTGAGACCTTCAGATGAAGGTGCCATCTGTGGGTGTATGGTGGCAGATGGACTTGCATCCTGAGACATTTTGGCAAGCAGCTCTTTGAGTCTGCTTACCTCATCCTCTAGGATGGTGTTTTGAGCAACTACGTCGTAGAAGAAGCTCAGTTCATCATCAGTTTGCACTGAATCACCTGACCTCCTGACTTGGTCAGGATGTACATGCACTGAGTGTGGCTCAGTAGTTGCATGTGCCCCTTTGTCTTGGTTCTGGGGACTTCCGGCCTCCGGATTGGATCCATCATTGGCAGTTGCCTCTGGTGAGGTCTTATTGATGGTACCAGCTTCTTCCTGCTCATATGTTGATGCAGGGGAAGTGGCAGCCTCACCAGATTGCCTATCTCCGTGGCCACACTTGGAGATATGACATGTGATTCTCTGTGTTGTGGTTCCATCAACACTTGGTTCCACCCACTCCATGGTTGGAGATATCCTAGTTGTAATTGGTGCCTGGAGAGAGGGTGGAGTGTTTAGATGGGTCAACACTTTTATAATTATAAGAGTAGGACTTTGAGGGGCGGTTGCAGTGGGGGATGGGCTTGAAGCAGTGTGCACATGGGGAGGAGTGTGCATTTCAGTGCAACCTCCTCAACTGAGAAAGGTTACAGATGTGTGGCAGCCCTAGAAATGGTTGCATCAAGCTCCTGTAAAGAGGAAACCTGTGCGGTTATGGTAGGTGGAGCTGGGAGAATCTGGCCAGCAGTCACTTCCTGCGCTTGTTGTACAGGGGCATCCTCAGGGGACTCATCTCCCTGAGTAGCCTTTTTGGGTTTTCTTTTGGGTTTGGGTTTGGTGGGGACTTGGGATTGTGAGGTGGAGGTTGTGGGTTCCAGCTGCATGGGTTTTCGCAGCTTGGCAGCCTTTTTAAGGGTTTGGTCGGTGTTGTGCCTGGAGTATACCTCAGCTAAAACATTAAGCTGGCTCTCTATCATGGCCATAATGAACCGTGGATATAAAATCCAACGGTTGGCAAATGGTTTTGTGGCCATGTCCTTGAGTTCGGAAAAATTATTTCAGTTAAGTTTAAAGGTTGTTTATCAAGGATAGAATACAATACCTGCTGCCACCTTGAGGTCATCTGGTCCCATGAGGATGTCTTTGGTGCTAGGCAAACATTTACCATGTCGAATATGAGTCGTTCTGCATCATGGAAATGTTTCTTCAGCAGGGTTGAGGCCGATAGGTCACACTGATAATCATAGTGAGCAAAAGAAAGGTCAAGGGTTCCTTTTGGGTAGTCGGTGGGGTAGGTGGCATCATCCAGCTTTAGGGTTTGTCGGATTATAGCTGGAGTAATGACCACCGGGTGGTTGTTCACGGACGACCGAGAGAGACGTCGCCATCGTTCTCTCCAGTTTAGATGGTGATATTCGTCCAGAACTGTGATAATGAATCAGCGTAAATGATGGGATTTAGTAGGAAAGCCGTTTGGTAGGGTGAGTCGACCATCAAATCTATGGCATGATGAAATTTGTCCAGAAAGGCGATTTTGTGAGGCATGCGACATAGTTGTGTCGTGGCTTTAGTTGCATGGTCGCCATTAATGGTGTATGGGAGGTTTCAGAGTTTTTGAAATTTTAGGTCAAGTGAGAATGAAAAGCTCTGAAGGTTGGGTATTATAGGGTAGGGCAAAGGCTGAAAGAAAACTACTGAAGATTTTGGTGTTAGTCATCAGTTGTTGAAACTACTGATGACGTGGTTTGAACCTTCAGTGGTTGTAACATCTGAGGACTTGGTGTTAGTCTTCAGTAGTTAAAACTACTTAGACCTTGGTTTTGTCCTTCAGATGTTGTAAACGACTGATGACTTGTTGTTAGTCATCAGTAGTTATAAACTACTGAAGACATGGTTTTCATCTTCAGACGTTGTAACAACTGAAGACTTGGTGTTAGCCTTCAGTAGTTGTAAACTACTGACATCAGTAGTTATGAACTACTGAAGATATGGTTTTGCTTCAGTTGTTGTAAACAACTGAGGACTTAGTGTTAATCATCAGTAGTTGTGAAACTACTGAAGACATGGTTTTGTCCTTCAGTTGTTTGGGTATGAAACACCAGATTTAGGTATCATCTAAAGAGTAAAGTTACTCATCAGCTATTTCCGTCAATTCAGTTGTTTCATTCTGACCTCCACATTTACTTATCAGCTCTTTGGCTGACTTTCAGATGTTTCATTGGCCCTTCAGCTCTTGTGAATATTTTATTCCTCAGCTCTTGTGATCAGATGTTCATAAGTGCTGATAAATTATTCTTCAGAGCTGGTGAACAAATTTTGTCTTTCAGTAATTGTGTAAGATTACACATCAGTACTTGTGAACAAAATTTGTTCTTCAGTACTTATTTGTTTGAAAATTGTTCATCAGTAGTTATAACCACATCAGTAGTTGTAACTACATCAGTTGTTTTCAACAAATAGTGTACCTCAGTACTTTGAAGTATGTTAGTCTTCAGTAGTTGTGAAAATGCTGAAGACTAAATTACTCATCAGTACTTATATTTGACCTTTGCATACTAATGCTCATCAGTACTTGTGAACTGAGAACATCAGTATTAGTCAAATTATTCTAGCTGCAACATACCAAGCCTTAGTGCCAGATTTTGAAATGTGGCACTATCTAAAGGCTTAGTAAAGATGTCTGCAAGCTCATCAGCACTAGGCACAAACTTTGGATCAATCAGACCTTTTTCATAGCAATCCCTAATAAAATGATGTCTGATCTCAATATGTTTGGTCCTAGAGTGCTGGACTGGATTTTTAACAATGCAAAGAGCTGAAGCACTATCCATTAATAATGGAGTCTTTGTCTCTGTAATGCCATAATCCAAAAATTGGTTCTGAAGCCAAAGTACCTGAGATGTATAACTTGTAGCAACAATGTACTCAGCTTCAGCAGTGGATGTAGCAATTGATGTTTGTTTCTTACTCTGCCAAGAAACTAAACAATTGCCTAGGAATTGGCAACCACCAGAAGAGGATTTTCTGGCAACTTTGCATCCTGCATAGTCACTATCAGAGAAGGCCACTAATTTGCAAGAATGCCCAGTTGAATACCAAAGACCTAGTGATTGGGTACCTTTCAGATATCTAAAGATCCTTTTGACTGCAATCAAATGGGATTCTTTAGGTGCAGCCTGAAATCTAGCACATGCACATGTTGCAAACATGATATCTGGTCGAGAAGCTGTAAGGTACATCAAGGACCCAATCATATATCTGTAAAGGGTTTCATCAACCACTTTACCTTTCTGATCTACATCCAGTTGTGTGATGCTGCTCATGGGAGTAGAACAGGGCTTACAGTTTTGTAAATCAAACTTATGCAACAACTCTTTGGTGTATTTGGACTGATGAATAAATATTCCATCAGCCCTTTGTTTGATTTGCAAACCTAGAAAGAACTGTAATTCTCCTATAGCACTCATTTCAAACTTTTGCTTCATGAGCTTTGTGAATTCATCACACAACTGTGGATCAGAGGATGCAAAGATGATGTCATCAACATATATTTGAACAAGGAGCTTGTGTTGTCCTACAGTCTTTATGAATAAAGTTATATCAATGGTGCCTCTAGTGAACTTATTCTCTAGAAGAAAAGTTGATAGTGTCTCATACCAGGCTCTAGGAGCTTGTTTCAGCCCATAAAGATCCTTATCAAGCTTATATACCCAATCAGGATGTTTATTGTCCTCAAAGCCTGGTGGTTGACAAACATAAACTTCCTCCTTTATTTTACCATATAAGAAGGCACTTTTGACATCCATTTGATAAACCTTAAGACTATGAAAGGCAGCATAAGCTAAGAACAATCTAATTGCCTCCAGTCTGGCTACAGGGGCAAATGTTTCATCATAATCAATGCCTTCCTCTTGTGCAAACCCCTGGACAACCAGCCTGGCCTTGTTCTTAACTATTTGGCCCTTTTCATCTGTTTTGTTCCTGAATACCCATTTAGTGCCTATTGCACACTTCCCTTGGGGTAAAGGAACAAGCTCCCACACTTGCTATTTCTTGAACTGAAGAAGCTCAAGCTGCATTGCTTCAACCCATCCATTGTCTCTGAGTGCAACATGGTAGTTCTTTGGCTCTTGCTGACTGATGAAGAGAGCATAGAAGTAGAAGTTTGACAATTGACTCCTGGTTGAAACACCAGCATTGATATCACCCATGATCTGAGACATTGGGTGATTCTTCAGCTCTTGATAGACTATAATATCAGTGCAAGTGTTTGTAGGACCTTCAGCAGTAACATGTGGTGATGAAGATTCTTGAAACCATGTAGGAGATGGCAGCTCAAATGAAGTAGAGCATGCAGAAATCTCATCAGCATTTGTTGTGGATGGAGCTGCTGAACCCACAGGAGCATCAGGTTTAGTTGACTCAGGCAGGTTGTCACTAAGCCTGAAAAGGTGAGAACTGGCATCTTCATCATCAGTACCACCAGCTGGAGGTTGATAAGGAACATATTGCAGTATGTCCAGATCAAATAACTACACAGGGTTTTGTGGAATCTTGTCCTTTGGAGATTCATTTAACTTCACATGCAGAGTCTCTTCAACCATCATTGTCCTACAGTTGAAAACTCTGTATGCCTTGCAAGTTGATGGATAACCAATAAAATACCCTGCATCCACCTTTGATGCAAACTTCTGGAGTGGATCTCTTGTGTTGAGAATGAAACAAGGACACCCAAAGGCTCTGAAGAAGGAAATCAAAGGAGCCAAATGATGAAGTACTTCATAAGGAGTCTTCATCAACCTCTGATTCACTAATACTCTATTCTGTACATAGCAAGCTGTATTAACAGCTTTAGCCCAAAAGGTCAATGGCAATCCTGAGTCAGCCAGCATTGACCTTGCGGCTTCAATGAGAGTCCTGTTCTTTCTCTCCACCACTCCATTTTGTTCAGGAGTTCTTGGAATGCTGAACTGCCTTTTGATTCCTTTGACAAATAAAAGTCATCAAGTGTGTGATTCCTAAACTCTGTGCCATTGTCACTTCTCACACACTTGACTGGAAGGGAATACTGCTTCTCCACATATAACACAAAGTTCATTATAGCTTTTGCAGCTTCATCTTTGGAGTACAAGAAGAAAGTCCATACATATCTGGAGTAATCATCCACAATTACCAGACAGTATTTCTTCTTTACCATACTCATTTCCCTGACAGGACCAAAGAGATCCATGTGCAATAGTTGCAAGCAGGCACTGGACTTAGGCTCTTCTATTGGAGGGAATGAAACTTTGTGTTGTTTTCCTTTTAAACAAGCAGTGCAGTTGTCTTCACATTTGAACTCCTTCAAAGGCAACCCTCTTACTAATCCATGGCTTATCAGCTGATTCATGTTTTGAGATTAAAATGCCCCAGTCTTCTATGCCATAGAGTAGATTCTTGAGGAGAGGCCTTCGCGAATAGGCAAGGATGGCCTTTTAGATCAATTTTCTTGGAAAGATCTAAGGCATATACTCTTCATGTCATGTTGGCCTTCAGGAGAGTATATTCATCCAACACCTTGTCAATCAAACTCAGAACTTTGGATGACAGAATCCGACAGTTCTGGCTTATGAAATGGGCAACATGGCCTTTATCACACATTTGACTGACACTCAAGAGATTGTACTTGAGATTCTCCACATGGTTGACATCATCAAACCTTATTTCCCCATTGGAAACAAAGCCTTTTCCGATGATGTAACTGTTTGCATCATTGCCAAAGGAAACAAATCTCTTCTTTCCTTGAGAGTAGTCATTAAGAAGAGAGCTGCTCCCTGTCATGTGCATGGATCCTCCACTGTCTACATACCAGATGCTTCTATGGCATGTTGAAGAACCCTGCAATTATCATAACAGATTAGTTAGCTTTGAAGACCCAAACCTTTTTGGTTTTGGGTCTGTTCTCATCAACAGATATAACACTAACAGGTTTGTTATGTGTGACAGACTGAGGTGAAGGAGATGGTGTAGAAGAGGAACCCTTTGGCTTAGATTTCCTTTTCTGTGGTTTCAACACAGGAGCATCTAATTGGTTGACTCTTCCCATTAGATGTTGAACCATCATCACAAGTTGTGTCTGACTTTGTGATAAAGCTTTCAGCTCCTCAGACACACAAGTGCTTGCTGGTGATGGATTCCTGTGTTGCACCATCTTCTTTTGAGCAACCTCAGCTGTTGCCTGATTAACCCCATCCTTGTTTTTGGATTTCTTCTTTGACTTTGGGGTTTCAGATTTTGATGTTGCTGATACAAACTTGGACTCAAACTCAATTTTCATTTCATTCATTTTCTCTTTAATTTTCTCTTTTTGTTTGAGTTTGGATCCCCTTTTGTACCAGCAATCATCGGTAATATGATTGAACAAGCCACATATTTCACATGGCTTCTTCTTCATCTTATGTTGATCATATACTGAAGAAGATGAAACTGCTGAAGACTTGTTCTTCAGCTGTTTGCTGTCAGTACTTGCAGTTTTCTTCTTTGCAGTACTTGCTTTCCTGACATCCTCTTTAGTAGTCTTCAAACCCTTTCTACTGACAGTTTTGTTTTCTTCAATACTGATGGTAGTTAGGGTTTGAACTTCAGGTGTTATCACTTGCTCTCCAGTACTTTCAGTATTTCTAGAGACAGCACCTGAGTTGATCAACTTTTTGATCATGTGACATTTAGCATTTGAACCATCAGCTGTTTTAGCATCAACTGATTGGTTCTGTGAGAAATGAATGCTGACTTCTACTTCTGATGATGCTGTATCAGATAGTATGTCACATGCTGAGAAGGATTGGTTATTGCTCTCTCCATCAGATTCAACTTCTGCTCTGGAAGTATAATCTGTTGGAAGAGCAGTGTGATTATAACCAATTCCAAACTTCACATTGGAAGCTGATCGCTTACTTAAAAGCATTTCAAAACCGTTGCAGGATTGTACCCATCGATCACACTCTACCTGGGTAGCTGGAAGTGTTTCCTTGAGGTCTCTGTACTTCTCTAGAAGTACGTCTTCCCTAGCCTCATCCTCTTTGATTTAGCATTTAAGCTTATAAATCTCATCATTTTTATCATTAATCACAGCCTCAAATTCAGCTTTTATCAATTAAAGCTACATTTGCCTCTCTAATAGAAGCAAATGCTGCTATGCATGAATCAGAACAAAGCTTGGCTTTAGCCTCAGAAGATACCTGTGATGAAGCATTGGATGATGACCCATCAGCAGACTCAAAGGCCATTAGAGCAAGATTCCCAAATGGATGATCACCACCATGTTGACCAGCACCTTGGAATAGTTGTTCCTGACCAGTTAAATCATCTGGCAAACTACTCCAGTCAACAACTCCTGGGTGAAGAAGCTGTGTTGTTGAGGTTGGGGTTGATGATGAGATTGGGAAGGTTGAGGCTCAGGGAGAGCATGTGGTGTCTGAGCAGAAGGTCCTTGAGCTTTACTGGGCTGAGGCACATAGTAGTAGGGGTATGGGTATTGCATATGACCCTGAGGCAGAAAGTAAGCAGGTGATGGCTGTGCTGATGATGGATAACCCTGAGAACTAGAATGCTGCCCTTTGTTCTATGAGATATTACTAGGAAAAGTCACAAAAGGGTGCAGAGGTGTTAGATCCAGATGATCTACACTCTCTAGCAAAGTGTCCAAGCATGTGGCACTTGTGACACCTCAGCTTGCTCTTGTCAAAACCAACCTTGGTTTTGCCTGAGAGACCAGGAAATTTCCTGCCAGTTCTCTTGTAGAACTTTTGAGATCGAATATTTATCATAGCCATCTGACTCAAAATATCCATCTCTTCTAGATCATCATCTGGAATGCCCTTCAAGTCCTCCATCAGGAAACACAGGTTATCACTGCTACCCCCTGAACCACTATTAACACCAACAAAAGCATGTTTAGAGTTGGTAGAGAAATCAATATGCTCATCATAGGCACTCTTTGATGCAGCATAATCTGACTCCTGACCTGACAAGGTAGCATTGCCAGTGATAAAGTCATCAGTGAGCTTGCCAGAGATGGACAACTTCCTCTTTTGCTCTATCTCTCTCTCAAATGTGAGCAGTTTCCCATGAAGTTGGGTGAGAGATAGAGTATCCAGATTTGCACTGGAGCGTAGGAAAATGGTATAAGTGTCCCATCTCTCAGGCAGTGATCTGAGGAATCTGTTGTTCATCTGGCTATTAGAGTACTCTTGTTTGACCATCTTCAACTCAGAGATCAAATATGAGAACCGCTCATACTGTTGAGTCAGAGTCTCACCCTTCCTATGAGAGAATGTCTCATATTGTTGGGTGAGGATTTCCCTTTTGTTTGCTAAAACCTCATTGGTTCCTCCAAATTGTTCCTTCAGAGCAACCCAGAGATCATGAGCAGTTTCATGATACAAAAACCCTAAATAGATCTCATTTGGAATTGCCATAGCCAAAATTCAATGGGCTTTAGCATCAATCCCGAACAGCTTAAGTTCTTCGTCCGAATATTGTTTAGGTTTCTTCGAAACCTTCTCATTTGATTCAGGAACACTCACCATAGGCATGTGTGGTCCATGTACCCCTGACTTCCAACAACCAGAACTGTTGACAGACAAGTGATGGAGCATACGACGTTGCCATATGTTATACTCATTCCTCACAAGCATAGGAGGCTTGGTAGAGGAACCAGTATTATGAGGATCGTTCGTTGGTGTCGCCATCTCAGATTCCAGTCAAAATCAAGTTAGACAAAACAAATGTAGCTCAAAACCACAAGAACCTCAAGTTTAACGGCCAGAAACAGCAGAGTCTCAATCTCTATAACTAATTCTTGCAAATTGCTAATTTGATCAAACGTAGAGATCAAAAGAGCAGTTTCAATGATCAATAGAGAAATCGATCAATGATTAACCCGCTTTGATACCATTTGAAAGGATCTCAGCCTCTAGTTTGATCAATTAGGTTGTATTCGCAACGGATTTAGCACTAGAATTAAACAAATAAGCAAGAACACAAATGATTTTGCATGTAACAGTAAAATTATAGAGAGAGAGAACAATTCTACAAAAAGGTGTTTTCTATTGAATCACACGTTTCGGCGAGGATTACAATTAGGTCATCTACCTTTTATAGGCAGAATGACGTATGCTGATGTCACTTGATAGTGACATCAAACGGTTATTAACAAACTACTGATAATGAACTAAACTACTGAAGATGTCATAACAGCTGACATCTTCTTACAAAATGCTAAGTGTCAAACTATTACAAGAACTGAAAAGAAACTACTAATAACTACAACTACTGACGAACAAGCTCTTCAGTAGTTTACAATCTACTGAAACAAAATTACAAACACTAAAAAGTAAAACCATCATAACAACTGAAGACAACTTCTTCAGCTGTTGTGACAAACTCTGAAGCTTCAGCACTTGGTCTTCAGACTTTGATCTTTACATGTTTCATCAGCTGATGACTTCAGTAGTTGTCATCAGCTGATGTCTTCTGTCTTTGTCTTCAGACTTTGTGCATCAGTTGTTGATCTTCAGTTCTTCAGTTCTTCAGCTGTTGATCTTCAGCACTTGAGTCTTCAGTACTTGAAGTCTTCAGTACTTGTATTCTTCAGTACTTTAGACTTCAGTACTTGTCTTCAGTACTTGGGATCTTCAGCTGTTGTTCTTTAGATCTTTGATCTTCAGCTGTTGAGTCATTAGTCTTTGTCAAACTGCTGATGAAGCCTTCAGCAGTTGTTATGATGTCATGTGGGACTTAGAGGTTTTTCTGATCTGGCTCATTGGTTCTTTTGGTCCAACAACATTTCTGCCAGTTGCTCATCAGTAAGATCATGAATTATTTCCCCTTCTACAGGGGTGTAACTCACTGATCTCCTGACAATCCCTTGCAGATCAAGAATCATGGTTAGTTGAGTCTTGACCTGCTGAAGGAGAGTAGCGTCGTATTCGTCCCTCTGAAAATTTGGATCTGCTTGATTTAGACATGTAACACATCAATCCTTAGTTAATAATCAAAAGAGAAACACATTAAACAAAATATAAACATTATATACATTAATTTGATACAATATTCAGTTACACATGATTTTAAATAACATAAACAACTAGACATTACTCTTTTCTTTTATCGTGTGCTCCTCTGCTGGCGGGGCGGATGTGGAGGCACCTTGATCTTGAGCTTTCTTTGTCCTCCTTTCATTCGTAGATGTGGCACCCGCAGCAGATGTATCATCATCATCATCAACACCATCATCAGCATCATCACCAGCATCAGTATCATCCCCTTGATCATCATCATCATTATCACTGTCATCATTAGCACCATCACCTCCATCTCCCTCTCTGATCTTTAGAGGCTCTTCCTTTGACCCTTTGAGCCGCAGCATAATGGTCTTGTTGGTAGCCTCTAACTCCTCTATCCTTTTGGATGAGTGGACATGTTGCTCCTGGAGTTTGGACATCTCTGAGCTCTGTGCAGCAATCTGCTGTGACTGCTGCTCAATCAGCTGAGCCTGCTGAGATATCTGCTGAGATTGTGCAGCAGTAAGCTCTACTAGCTGACGAATCTGGGTAGTCTTCTCGTCATCGGCTGGTAACAGCCTCAGTACCATACTATTCAGTGCAGAGAGTTGTTCCTCTATCCCACTGGGAAGTAGAGGAGATCCAGATGGAAAGGAGGGGAAAGATGAGGGTCCTGCTGGGTGGCTAGTGGTGGTGGTGGTGGTAGTAGTGAAGATTGGTGGTGGTATAGATGAAGGTGGTGGTGGAGCGATGTGGTAGTGGTGTGTGAGGTGGTAGAGGTGGTGGCTGGTGGTGTAGTAGCGGTGGTGGTGGTAGTGGTGGATGGTGTGGCTGAGGTAGTGGATGATGTCAGAGTGAACCTCAACCTCTTCCCCTTCTTGCCGCAGGGGTGTGCCATTCTCTTTTTCCTTGAACCTCTAGGCACAGAGGCTCCCCCTTGGCCGCTGCGTGGGTCCGGGGCATATGTTGGATCTGTATCAGCAGTAGCATCCCCGGACTCCCCGGGCGTCCACCAACCACCCTCAAGCCTCTCTCTGTGGCAACCACCCGGCTGCCAACCGTCCTCATGAAAGGCTCCTCATCACTCTCTTCTTCCTCATTGGGAGGACAGAAGTCTTGGTGAAAGCTGGCTGTAGTGGCATCTGGGTGTGTAGGGGGTGAATGAGTAACCTGTGTAGTGGGGCCCCTCGAAGAAGCAGGCCTGGAGTCTCCGCCCATATCACCATCATCATCGGAGTCGTCAGATGGAAGTGCAATGTGCTCAACACTTGAGTCACTCTCCTCTTGGCGCCACTTTCACCTCCCCGGCACCACATAATCAGCTTGGGCCAGATGGTCGAAGAGTCTCTTCACCGGGGGTTTGACCTGCTTTCCCCGGTAGACCCTCATATGACCAAGTGTCGTATCATCCATGATGTCCAATGACACAGCGTCGTTGCTCTCCTTGGGCAGTGTTAGCAGCTTCTCATCAAAGATCATCTGGTGAAACCTAGGGTACATGCAGAAACCCTCTTTGCCCTTAGCCTCCAGATTCTCTATCAAGTAAGAGAATATCATGTTCGAGAAGCTGAAAGGGTGATTCAGTACCAGAACCACGTAGGAATTTTGAATCTGGTCTGAAAGATGATCAAACCCACCCCTTCGCGAAGCCAAGCACTTAAGGATGACATGTGCTAAGCACTTGTACTGGGGACACAGGTTGCTCTTGTTGAGCATACCTGCGTTGATATCCCCAGCGTACTTCATCCTTAAGAACCACCCTCTAACCGTCAGTGGGTGAAGTCTGGTAGGGTGGTCTGCATCGTCACCCAAGCCAAGTACACATCAGATATCCTTAGCTGTAATCTCTATGTCCATACCGAAAATGGAACTCCTGATGTTGTATGGCTCGTGTGAGCGGTCAACCGATGCCCCCTCCCAGAAGGTTTGCTGAATAGACCTATAGGGAGTGCATGGTGTGGAAATAGCCCTGCAGATCCTGGATCATTTGAGAAAAGCAATGATCCCCGCAAACTCGGCACCATTCCGAGTCCCTAGCATCTAAATGAGCACATATGTTATGCTTAGGGTTGATGGACCACCTGTCAGCCATCAATCTGTAACACAAGACATATAGGCATTAGATCACCACACAACACAATTTAGTACTAATTAACCTGGTTGAATTCATTCTGGTTCAATCATGCGATTGAACCATGCGACTGAGTTCAGTCGGTTGACCAAGCATGCGACTGAGTTCAATCAGGTGACTGAGCCTGCAATTGATTCAGTCAGCCGACTGAGCTCATTCGTATTATCCATTCGGCCGATTGAGTCATTCGACCAGCTCAATCTCGCGATTGGAGTTCATCTGGGTGTCCAGTCGTATGACCCACTGTTCGATCAGCTTAAGTTCAAATTTGGACCAAAACTTAGAATTAGACGTCGTGTTTTGGTTCACTAGACTCACAATCACTTTACTAATAACCTAATAACTTTTATTTCAATATTTTACTCGGTTTAGTTAGGTTATTAGTCCATTTCCAGGTTCGGTTCTTGTGTGGGTCGAAATCCTAAAATAAGGGCACCATTTCATCAGATTTCGGTGAGATATCATCACATTGTACCTGTATAACAACTCACAATCGTTAGAATATCAACAGAAGTCAGAGATTTTGGTCTGATGAAATTTGGGAAGAGTAACGGTCAGGTGTGCGATATTGGGGCGATTTAGGGTGATGAGTTGAATGCGATCGACTATCCCTCTATTTATACTGAGTCTAATTTCAGTCGGGCGACTGGACCCATTCGCTCGGTTCATTCGGGCGAATGGACTTAGACGAGCGATTGGTTCGGTCGATCACATTCAGTCGGCCGATTGGGGTTCAGTTGGGCGACTGACTCATTCGTACAGCTCCATTCGGGCGATTGGCTCAATCTGGCAAGCCATTCGGTTGAATGGTTCATACTCATGATCCAGTCGTGCGATTGGATCACGCTCATTATTTTTTTAACTTTATGACCATTCCAAACTTTTATCCTTTGATTAAACATTATGAGCATTCGATCATCTCAGACATGATAATTTTAACTTTGAAAACATTTGATCACCTCAGACGTGATCCTTTTAAAAAAATTTGTCACCTCAGTTGTGACTTATTTTACATTTGAAAACATGTTTGGTCACCTCAGTCGTGACCTTTGTTAAGTGATTAAATTCCAGATTAAATTCCATGGCATAGTCCAATGTTTAACAAACTATGTTGATGAAATTTAAACAAAACAAAATAACTAAAACTGAAATACAAAACTAAAACTTGTTTTTGTGGTTTTGTGTGAGGTGGAGATTCTAAGATGGAAATCTAAAAGATTCATTTCTTGAAAGACAGCTTCAATTCATTTTGATCATAAGTGGACTGATTCAGTTTTGGAATCATACAGGTCATCAAATCATTCGGGACATGTTATCGAATCCTTTTGATGCTCAATTCTTGTTTTTCATCTAGAGTCGTTAGCAAGTTTAGGAAATCATACTGGTACTATTAGATCCCCACATTGATTTGGATAGCTACACTGATTGTCAGTATAATGGTCCACTTAAATCCATACATAGACTTTTGACCCATATTGGTGATGTATTAGGTTATATTATTTCAACCAACATTTGTGGATCCCACGCTTATATGGTAATCAATATTTCTCAGGAGATTTTTGAGCAGTCTACAGGTATTTTGACAGGAAGAGACTATTCTTAGAGCTTTCAAAGAGAAGCCAACCCTCAGGTTAGTGCCACCGCACAGCAGAGAGGCACACAACCTATCTTCTTGTTAGAGCACCTTTAAAATTTTCTTTTGCACATAACGCACCAACAACTTAGGTTATTAGCTTGATTGCGTTTATTTTCATTTTTCGTGCTTTGCTGTTTTTGTGGTCATCCGCATATTTTTAGTGTCGTTTATTTGCTCGTCACCCTTTATTGGAAATAACTGATTGTGTTAACCAGTGATAAGATGGGAACTCACAGTCAGTAGAATAGTTTAGTTTAAATTGAGTTCACCAATAAGGTCTAATCATCTATTGTGTAGAATCTACTGACACATCATGTAGTGGTCTAACAACCTCTAGGTCTACTTCTTTGCGTCATCTTAGTAGTAACCAGTTTTACTATCATTTTTCCTTTTATATTGCTCAGACTACACAAACTTGTACTTTGAACTTCGCATCAAATACAAATTAATACTTTTAAAAATCCCAAATGGTTTGTTCCTATGTACTATCATTTTCCAAAGTTATTGAATCGGTATCACGGATACGATCTGATTTCTATAAGCTAGCCTCTCCTCCTCGCTCGTTTTTTTATGTTGTTTACTAAACCTATTCTCCCCTTAAAATTCTAAAACCATAAACGATTTGCGTTTTTAGGATTTTAATAGGTGAAGAAATAACATCAATTTAATTAAAACAAAAAAAAATAAAGAAAATAAAAATTAAAAGAAAAATGGACTATATGCATCGGACTAAACCTGGTCATCTTCTGGAATTACATCACTTTTCTTTTTAACTCCGTTGACCTCTAACAGATATAGAAAACATGGTTTATCAAAAGCCTTTGTATAGAGGTCAGCGCGTTGCAAATCCATATATATTTTAACGACATTGATTAGGTTCTTTTCAAAACAATCACGTATAAAGTGATATTTTATGCTGATGTGTTTGGTCTTATGATGTTGGACCGGATTTTTAGTTAACTGCAATTGCAGTAGAGTTATCAACAAAAATAGGAGTAGAAGAGAAATGCAAGCTGTAGTCCCGCATTTGCTGTTGTATCCATATGATTTGTGAGCAGCAGCTGGCGGCAGCAACGTATTCGGCTTCGCAGGTTGACAAAGCAACCGAGGTCTGCTTCTTAGACTGCCAGGTCACTAATCTCCTCCTAAAGAATTGACATCTTGCTGATGTAGACTTGTAGTTCATCTTGCAGCCACCGTAATCCGAGTCACAATACGCTGTAAGCTCAAAGTCATCGTCATGAGGGTACCACAACCCAAGTGTTGGTGTACCCTTCAGATAACAGAATATCCTTTTGACCCCTATCAGATGGTTAACCTTTGGCTTCGCCTAATATCTTGAACATAGACATGTCACATACATTATATCAGGTCTGGAGGCAGTGAGATACATGAGAGATCCAATCATTCCTCCGTACATGGTGGCATCAACCAGATCACCATTCTCGTCGGGTGCTACATCATGGTTTGTAGCAAGTGGAGTCCCAGTTGCGGTAACATTCTCCATGCCAAACCGACTTAGAATATCTCCTTCATACTTAGTCTAATGTAGAAATATCCCATTTGGTGCCTGATCCACCTGTAACCCGAGAAAGAACTTCATCTCTCCCATGGCACTCATTTCAAATTCAGCTTTCATTACTGCTTCAAATTCATTACATACGTCTTCATTCTTGGAACCGAAGGTTATGTCATCAATGTAGATCTGAACAAGCAGCAAGTCACCATCTTTTTCTTTGATAAATAGTGTACAGTCAATTACCCCTCTGCGATATCCGTGTTTCACGAGGTGAGTGGAGAGTTTTTCATACCATGCTCTCGGGGCTTGGTGAAGCCCGTAGAGAGCCTTATCCAGTTTGTAAACTCTGTCCCGATGATATGGATCTTCAAATCCTTCGGGTTGACTGACATACACTGTTTCCCGGATTTCACCATGAAGAAATGCACTCTTTACATCCAGTTGATTGACTTTAATCTTCATGTAAGAGGCATAGGCTAGGAAGATAAGGATGGCTTCCATTCTCTCCACAGGTGCAAATACTTCATTGTAATCTATTCCCTCGACTTGTTGAAATCCTTGATTTACAAGTCGAGCCTTGTTCTCGATGATCACACCTTGATCATATTTCTTACACTTCCAGACCCATTTGGTACTAATGACTTTAGCACCTTTAGGTCTATCAACAAGTGTCCATACACCTAAGTTCTTGAACCGAAGATGTTCTTCTTGCATGGAACTCACCCATGCCTCGTCGTTTAGGGCTTCACTGTCATATTTTGGCTCAAACTTAGACACAAAACAACGATACGCACCATCGTGAAGGTATCCTTTTTCCATGACAGAGGCATAATCAGCTGAGTATAACTGATTTCGTGTCTGCACTCTTGATTGTACATCCCCTATGACATTGTCCAGAGGATGATAAACATTTAGTCGTGATCCAGGAATGGTGGGAACAACTACCTCAGAACCAAGATTATGAACGTTTGGTTCGGTATCTGAGGCAGTAGGAGTTTGAGGTTCCGAAGAATCAGAGACATCAATGTCAGATGTTTGTGGCCTTGTAGGAATGGGAACCTGTTCCTCCTCATTGTTTTGGTCATTCTCCACATCTTCCTCGTCAGAGGAGGAATCACTTACCTCGAGTGCTCCCCCTGACTGGGTAGACGATTCACCTTGTGAACCAGATGTTGTGGCGTCTAGTGATGGTGTGTTTAAGACCTCAAACATCATTTTGTTGCCAAGTCATCGTCAGATGTGGAGAGAGGGATGTTGAAGGACTGGAAGAAGCCATCATAGTCGAAAAAGAAGGCGGGTCCTTTCCCAGCAGGAGGAGTGGTGTATCGCTGAACGTGGAGTTATTGTAGACTCTCTTATTCGGTATGTTGTATCCAAGAAAAATTCCTTCTTCAGCCTTCTCGCTAAAATTTCCCTCCTGATTTTTCTTCAGTAGTGTGCACGGTGCCCCAAACGGTTCGATATACTCTAGATTTGGTTTACGTCATTGAAATAACTCGTAACACATCTTGCCATGAAGTTTAACTACCAGAACTCGATTTAACGCGTAACACGCATTGTCAACTGCCTCATTCCAGAATTGGATAGGCAGCTTCAAGTCTACTAGCATTGTCCGTGCTGTCTCTATTAAGCTACAATTCTTTCTCTCAGCAACGCCATTCATCTGAGGAGTGTAGGCGGAAGTGAACGGGTGCACAATTCCCTTTTCTTTACAGAAAGCCTCCATCCATTGATTCTTGAACTCGGTTCTGTTGTTTGAGCGGACTTGTCTTACATTCAGCTTGTAGAGTGACTCCAGTGTAGTTACTAACTCTTTGAATGACTTAATTTTTTCTGATTTTGATTTCAGAAACATCACCTAAGAGAATCTTGAGTAGTCATCTGTAACTACATAGCAGTACAAGTCGCCCGCGATGCTTCTTGTACTGACTGGACCAAACAGATCCATGTGAAGAAGTTCAATGAGGAAGTTCGATGGAGTGAACTTTCTTGTCCTTATGAAACTTCTTTGTCTGTTTGCCTTTCTTGCACGCCACGCAGAAATCCGAAGTTGGAAGTTTTTGACGTTAACTCCTCTCACTAGATCATTCTGAATCAAGTGATTCATCTTACATGGATTAATGTGTCCCGTTCTCTGATGTAAGGTGATGGAGTCCTTTTCAGTAGCCTTTGACAAGAAGCACTAAACTTGATGATCCGTTGTGGAGGCCATTGATAGATCCAAGACATAAAGGTCATTATATCTTGAGGCAGACATTAAGTCTTGGTCCTCCGGGATGACATTGTCCATTTTCAGGACATAGCACTTCTTGTTATCAAATACTACTTTAAACCCTTTATCATAAATTTGGGATACCGAAAGTAAGTTATTTTGAAGTTGTTGAACGTAGTTTACCTTGTCAAACTTTACGTTCTGATTTTCCACTTTCCCTTGAGCTGTGATATACCCTCCTTTGTTTCCAGCAAATGAAACATGGCCTCCTTTTATTTGTTTGACGTTTGATAAGAGTTCCCTGTTCCCAGTCATGTGCCTGGATGCTCCGCTATCGACAATCCACGTGTTGGTTTCAGCACCATAGTGAACACACTGCACATTCAAATGAAAACATTAGTTCAATTTAGGGGCCTAAGCCTTTACTGGCTTGGGTAACCCAGAGGTATCACACATCATAAATTCCACCCATTTACCTTTTGAGGGTGAGGAACAATCTATGGTCTTCTTGTTCTCATTATCAGATTCATGGACAAATTTCTCTTTCCATAAGCCAGTCTTATGTAAGGCCTGTTTGTGATAAACAAAAGACTGGTTGATAGGTTGAACTTTAGGTTCACTGACTCTTTTTGGTGGAGTCATTGATCTTCTCTTGGAAGGGCTTACTTTAGTGTCATAACGTTCTACCTTCTTCTTTGGCGTCTGATGATAATAAGGACAATAAGACGCAATATGTCCATACTTTCCACAGTTGTAACATGATCTGCTTTCAACTTGATGATTTAAATGTTTCTGTGGAGAAGTATGGGACATCCGTATGACATTGTTTTGTTTGGGTTTTGACATTTCTTGCTTAGATGATTTATTTGATTTATCTGATTTAATAAAATTAATTGTTTGAACGTTTGTAACATTTTTTACCTTTTGTTTCTCTGGACTTAGACATGAAGCACGAGGGTGGTTAACTTGTTTGGTCCTTTTGGGTTCAGAAGTAGACTTGGTTGACCCAGACTTAACTTTAACCTTTTCAAATTGTTTATCCAGATTGACACAGGACATTTTACCTTGTGATTTTGAAGTGGTCTCCTTTAGTTTAGTGCCAGATTCAATAGGTTTACATGTGGAATCTGGGTCACTTACTAGAGGAGTGGACACCACATGATCCTTGATTGGGTTATTATTTATTGGTTTGCTTTTTGCATTCATCAAGCTCTCAGGTGGTGATGGAGCCACTTTATATCCCAAACCCTCCCCATTGTTACGTTCTCTCACTAAGTGTTGAACAATGTGAGAAGAACTTGTCCAACTGTGCAGTTTTTGTTTTAGTGAATTTATTTCTACTTCTATAACTGCATTCTGTTTCTTAGTGTCTTCTAGGGAGTTTAGACAGTACCTAATGTCATTAGCTTGGTTAAAGGCTACTACTTCTGTTTCCCTAAGCTGTTTGTTCAAAAGGTGTATCTTTTCTTTGTAATTGTGCTCATTTTGTTTTAGAACTCTATTTGCTTTTGTGCACAGTTGTAAATCAACGCTTTCACTAAGTGTTTCCCTAAGCTATTTGTTCAAAAGGTCTATCATTATGATCTAATAACCTAGCAAACTTCAAATCAATGCTTTCCCTAAATTTATTGCAATCAGAACACGCATGATTATCAAAAAGTTGGTCAGTAGTACTTACCTGAGGAGGTTCTGACGAGTCAGCCATCAAAGCAGAGTCGGGTGTCTCTCGTTCTGGTGATTCTGACATTATTGTAGTTTTCCCTTCTTCAGGCATGTAATTGACCACAGTTGTAGTCTCTTTAGTGTTAGACATCGCTTGTTCCACTGCAATATCTCCTTCACTAGCTGAGTCATCATCTAAGTCCTCGACACTAGCAATGTTGGATTCTCCAGGAGATACAAACCGAAAGCGCCAATCCTGTCCTTCGTCATCATGAGCGGTCAAGGCTTTAGGATCCTTGCATGACTAAATAGGACTAACTGTGGGTTTATCCTGACGATTGAATGATGTGAAAGGATTCCCATTTCCTGTCTTTTTAGGCTTCACACACTCACGCTTGAAGTGCCCCTTTTCCCCACAATTGAAGCATGTAACCTTGGACTTATCAAAACCAAAGGCAGTGTCCTTAGTTGCAACCAAGTTTCGTCTGGTCTTCTTGACAAACTTCTTAGCTCTCCGGACAACACTTGCTAAGGCCCACATTATATCCATCCTTTCCAGCTCTGTCTCGTCTACCTGTTCGTAGTCCTCATCTGCCAGATGGCAGTTCCCTATTTTCCCAGCAACTAGCCTGTCATAGGAATGGACGACAGCTGCTAAGAGATCCATGTGTTCCTTTGCTACCTCAACTATCACATTTCTGAGATTATCGGTCTAAAGTTTTGTTGCATTGGCTTCAGGTGCGATATATTGGGTACAAGACGACCCTGACGTGTCAGATCCTGAAGAAGAGGCTTGAGATGGACCAGCTGAGCTCGACACAAAGGTTATTTATAGTGGAGCTCCAGATGTTTTGGCTTGAGGAATTGAATTATACAAGGCTGGATTCTGATCATAACTAGACTTTTGAGCCCTGTACTTCATCCTCAATTCTTCCTCCCTCACTTTCAGAATGAAGTCAATGACATCTAACTTCGCGAGCATATCATTCTGTCTAAGGTTGGATACAGAAGAAACCCACTTTTCAAGCAGTCCATCTGCAAAGTTTGAGACCTTGTCTTCCATAGAAGTGGTGACTCTATGAGTGTGCAGCTCACTCATGAAGTGATAGAACCGATCAATGACATCGTCCAAGCTCTCCTTTCCTATTGACGAGAAGTTGTCAAACTCCTTCTTCAACACTTTAGACTTTAGAGCTTTTAACGATGCATTACTGTCATACCTCTTTTCCAATGCATCCCACAGCTTCTTTGCTTGCTTGTTCTCAGAAAATTGATGGAAAACGTCCTTCGGAATTCACTGAGTAAGCAGAGCATAAACTTTTTTCTCAGCATTGTGCTTGAGCTTTTGTCCATCATTCATGCCACCTAGTGTAAGTTTGACTCCATCTGCACCTACAGGCATGCTATACCCTGTCTCTATCGACTCACACAGATTGGGATCTACACCATTCAAGTAAATCTCAAATCTTTGCTTCCATTGTGGGTAATCATCTAACGTGATTAGCTTTGGGGGTTTATTATGATTCCCCACTTAATTCTCCAGTAGCAGTAAGTTCTGAATATGTGAGTCTCTCCCTGCTGTGAATGCTGAGTATTTGTCCTCCATTGCTATAAACTTTAAAATTAAACCAAACTTATGTGCTTGTGCGAATGAAGGTGTATGATTGGGCTATTCGGGCGATTGAACTATGCCGATGGTTCAATCGTGCGACTGAACTTGTGCGGTTGACTCAGTCGGCCGAATGGACTAATGCGGTTGAACAATGTGACTAGACCGCTCAGTCGTATGAATGAAGGTACGAATGAGTCCAATCGTGCGTATGAGGGATGCGAATGAACTCAGTCGTGCGATTGAGTCAATCGGGCGACTGAAGCTGCTGGACTTTGAAAATTCGAAGGTTTAACATGTTTTGGCCGCACAAACTCGAATTTGCACAAACCCTAATTGCCGTATGCCTGAAAACTGAACTTTATGAACAGGAGACGTCTAAAACACCGCTTGACACAAAAGGATTGCGTTTTTAGTGGAAAAAACACAATTTTTATATCAAAAACGATTGAATCACCCGTAAATCAAGAGCCAAAGCTCTGATACGACTTGTTAGGATCGTGTATTGAACAAAATAGTAACTGATAAACATGTATACCGAATCAAATAGTGCGGAATCCTATTTGATTGGCGATCCAATCAGTGAGAACGCACGTAGAACCAATTGCAGATTGAATCTAAACGTTAAGAACGATTGGTAATCGATCTAGTGCAATCAATGAACTTGGAACAGGTTCTTAGAGGTCTCTAGACGGCTAGGGTACATATCTATTCGAAGTGCTATTTTTCCACGAATTAAGTGGTATTTATAGGTTAGGGTTTCTCATTCGTGCGACTGAACCATTAGTATGGTTCAGTCGTGCGATTGAGCCATGCGGTTGATCCATTCGCACCACTGAGTGTTCAGTCGTGCGACTGAGCCAATCTCATGTTATAATCATGCGACTGATCCAGTGTCTTGGTTCAGTCATGCGACTGAGTCATTCGCATGAAGTTGTTCATGCGTATGATAATAAAAACAAAACTAGAATAAAAAATGTATAATAAAATAAAATAAAATAAAATAATAATGATAACAAGAAATAAGAGGATATATATATTTTCTTGTCTTTTGCGAGAAATATCCGGAGTCATAGATTGGCGAGATTGCAGATATGTTTGACCTCTTAAACCCATGCCTTATTCTTTTCAATAAGTAATCTACAACTTCCTTTATCATGTTTTTGGTTTAATTAAAGAATCTCTGGCAACTTGGTCCCCACAAACATTCGACAAAGAACTAGTTCCGTCATCATGGCTTATTGAGCAATATTATTGACTTTGCTTGATTTTACTTTGAAGATCAACTTTTGAATATTGATCTTTTCATGATTCTTGATGCTCTTTTGATTTTGAGAGCAGGCAAAGAGAATGATCAATTGAGAACCATTGTGAGTGCCATTTGAATACCGGGTGAAGGGCTTTTGACAATGTTCCTTTTGATTCAGGACACATTGTGACATAATTATTTGGGGAACTCAGATGATGAGAGCTCCAGGTCAATACTAACGTATAGCAGAGGAGATGATCATCTGAGCATGCTCGGTGAATCTTCAGGTCTATACCAACATATAACAGAGAAGATCACCAACTCCAGGTCATTGTTCGCACAAAGCGGAGGAGTTAAGCACATAATTTATTATATTCTAAGGAACTAACTAAAAGCTCAACTCAGAGGCTTTTCTGAAGAGCAACACTAGCAACATTTTTGTTGTGCTGACTAGAAGCTCAATTCAGGGCAAGGGTGAGGGTGATTTGGGATAAGTTGGGGAAATCAACACAAAGATTTGAAACTCTCAACCTGTTATTGACAGAAACTTGTAACTTTGTGCAAGCCAATCATGTCAAGGAGATAATCCATTATCACCGAGTTCTTGGACTTTATGTTTAGCTGCACAATCACTGTTTACTTCATTTTCGGGCTGAGCCTATCTTTGCATATCCCGACCATAATGCTACTGACCTCCTTCAACCACTCATTTTTGTGGGGATACTGAAAAGAAGCAAAAATTTGACAGACTATTAAAAGTTAGTCTTAAATCTCCCCCGAAATTTCTATTTGAGAGCCATGTAATGGGAAACTTCTGTTCTTTTAATAAAAGAATAATAAAGATAAAGTTAGTGAAGGAATATGTCACACAAGAATTCTCAAGGTAGAAAAACAAAGATAAATATTTACATATTAACACAATAAACAAATATCATTTTCACAAAAGTTTTTCAAAAGGATATTAATCCCAACAGTTGGATCAGTTCATAAAAACAAGGTTTATCAAAGTTTTTGTGAAAAGATCTGCTTTTTTGTTTCCTTGTTTCAATAGGAATATATCAATGAAACCCTTTTCCTGAGCATCACGGATGGCATGGATTTTTGTTTCAATATGCTTTGTCCGAGTGAGATGAACTGGATTCTTGGCAATTCCAACTGCAGCCTCATTGTCACAAAAGATTGGAGTATGAAGGAAGTTGATGCCATAATCCATCATCTGATGTTGAATCCAAAGCACTTGGCAACAACAACTAGATGCAGCAATGTATTCGGCTTCTCCTATGGACAAGGATACAGTAGTTTGCTTTTTGCTTTGCCATGAAACAAGACAATCTACGAGATACTGACATCCACCGGTGACTGATTTCCTGTTTATCCTGAAACCACCATGATCACTATCAGAGTAAGCATGTAAATTAAAATTCCCACCTTTTGGGTACCATAGTCCCAAACGGGAGGAACCCTTAAGATAATGAAAAATGCGTTTAACAGCTTTTTCATGTGATTCTTTTGGATGAGCTTGAAAACTAGCACAGTAGCACATAAAAAATGTGATATCTGGACGACTTACAACTAAATACATGAGAGATCCAATCATCGAACGGTAACGATGAGCATCCACGGATTTCCCATTATCATCTGGAGTCAAGCACGTCTGAGCAGTGAAGGGAATCAATTCTGTATCTGAATTCTCTATCCTGAACTTTGTAAGAATTTCTTTGATATAATTCTCTTGGTGAACAAGAATGCCATCATGTTTCTGTTCCACCTGCAACCCTAAGAAGAAGCACATCTCCCCCATCATGCTCATTTCAAAGCGATCTTTCATCACTTCTTCAAACTCTCTGCATAGCTTCTCATTTGTTGACCAAAAGATGATATCATCAATGTACACTTGAACTATCAGCATCTCACCATCAACTTCCTTCTTGAAAAGTGTCATATCTATAGTCCTATGAGAGAAACCCTTACTAAGCAGATACTGTGTCAGGGTCTCATACTAGATACGGGGAGCTTGATGCAACCCATATAGAGATTTGTCCAACTTGTACTCTCTGTCTGGATAATCTGGATCCTCGAAACCCGGTGGTTGACAAACATATATCTCCTCATAAATGTCTCCATATAGAAATGCACATTTCACATCCATATAAAAAACTTCAAAATTCTTATGAGCAGCATGTGCAAGAAAGATTTGAATAGCTTTAATTCGGGCAACTGCAACAAAAATACTTCAGTATAGTCTATCCCTTCCTCTTGAGCAATTCCTTGAACAACCAATCTAGCTTTGTTTCTGATAACAAAGCCACGATCATCCGGCTTGTTCTTGAACACCCACCAATATGGCACTTGTTTGGAGGAAGATTAACTAACTCCCAGACCATCAACTTCCTGAATTGTTGCAGCTCCATTTGCATAGAATCAACCCAGCTTGGATCTTCAAGTGCCTGTTTGTAATTCTTTTGAACACTCTGAGATAAGAAAGCTGCATGTAGGCACTCATTAATCAACCCACTCTGACTCCGAGTCCTTAAACCATCAGTGATAGAAATATGATATAATCATGTGGATGGTCTTTCAAGGTTTTGAAATTTGTGTTTAAAGTTAATGTGGTGGATGGGGAAGTGAAAGCTTGTGATGGAATAGGAGAACTTATAGGGGAAATTAGATCAGTAGGGGGCAGTGGATTAGTAGGGGGAGATGGATTTGAGTGAGATGAGGATGGAACATCTGATAGAGAAGGGATATCAAATGAAGTGGTAGATACAGAGTTAACAGATTGTTGTGGGTGTGGTCGAATGAGATTAATAGAAGTGTGAGGAATAACATCATCATCGTCATAGATTGGGAGATTGAATGATTTGAAGACAGTGGTAGAATCATAAAACCATGCTGGTTCACTTCCAATGCTCGCAGAGTTAGATTCTTGCCAGTCAACATAGTAGGACTCTTGCATAATTCGCGTCCATTTGTTGTACACACAATATGCCAATTGTGTTTCTGAGTACCCGACTAAGAAACATTCATCTGAACTGCTCCAAACTTCGTGTGCTAATCTTGAGTATTCAAAAATGTGCAAGAGCATCCAAACGGGCGTAGAAAACTAATTAACGGTTTTATTCCATGAAATAACTGATACGATGTCTTCATCTTGCTTTTGACGATCAATACCCGGTATAGAACATAAGCTGCACAATTGACTGCTTCAGCCCAGAAGATAATTGGAAGATTTAACTCAATCAACATAGTCCTGGCTGCTTCCATAAGAGTTTGATTTTTCCTTTCAGCAACACCATTTTGTTGTGGTGTCCTTGCAACACTGAACTGTCTGAGAATATCCCTTTGTTCACGGAAGGAATTGAAGATATAGTTTCTGAACTTAGTTCCATTGTCACTTCTGATGGCTTGAACCTTTCTTTTCCTAAGAGCTTCAATTAAAGGAATTAATGTCATCAACTCTTTAGCAGTCTCACTCTTGCTTGCTAGAAATCTCACCCATGAGTACCTTGAATAGTCATCTGTGACAACCAAATAGTAGGATTTCTTAGCAAATGGTTTGACACTAATAGGGCCAAATAAGTCAGTATGTAACAATTCAAGGGGATGAGAAATTAAATTTTGAATTTTATGGTTATATGGCGTTTTGTGATGTTTTCCTTTCGCACAAGCCATGCACTTCTCTACCACGGAATAGTCTTTCAGTGGTAGTCCTCTCACTAAATTGTTCTTAACCAACTTATTTAGAATTTTAAAATTAATATGCCCTAAACGTCTATGCCACTAAAAAGATTCAAAAGAAGAAGCTTTAGACAGAAGACAGGTGACAGAGGAAGTTGATTCTATTGATCCCATATTGAACAAATAGGTATCATCTCTCCTTGGAGCTTTCATGATCATCAATTCTTCACGGATAGGAAACTCTGGCTTCAAGAATAGACATTCATTTGCAAGAAACAACACGAGAATATTCTTATCATAGATTCATGATACACTGAGAAGATTGAACGCCAACTCAGGAACATAATTAACTTTCTCCAACGTCAGTGAACCATTTGAGACATCACCTTGGCCAATCATCTTTCCACCTTTATTATCTCCAGCGAAAGCCACATAACCTCCATCAATGATTCTATAATTAGTCAACAAGTCCTTGAATCCGGTCATGTGTCTGGAACATACACTATCTACATGCCAAAAACTATTTACGGCGGCGCTGGAATGTTCTTGACATTTAAGAGAAATTAATTAGGCTTTTGAAACTGGAACCCAAGTCTTAGAGAACTTAGGTTTTTGAAATGTAGATCTTTTGTAGAAAAAATCATTTACAAGAATATTCAATCTATTTCCTAAAGATCTATTCTCCATACTTCTGCCAACTAACTCAGAACAGTGCTTTACAACGTGATCATCCTTTCCGCATCTAAAACATTGAGATCTCAAACCTGTCTTTGAACGATTTGATAAAGGAATTCTATCAACAGATATCTCTTCTTCACATTCAGACAATTTCGAATCAAAATCGCTATAAGAGTCAAAAGGCTCTTTTAACTTCCCTGTGGATATTTTTACTTTAGCATATTCTTGTTCAATTTTATCATTTTTGTTCTCAGTCGGAGAGGGTGTTTCTTTATCTTTTCATTTAGAAATCCTTATCGGTGTAAAAGATGGAATAGGATGAGAAAAGAACTTTTGAAAATAGTTTGTTTTCATTTGATTTTCAGAGACATGACCTGAAAGTTTGGCAGTATCATCAACACAAACATCATTAACAACATCATCATTCAAATTATCACAATTGGAAACAGAACATCCTGAATTAAGATTACATAAACCATTGTCTAAATTTGAATTAGTACTTGATGGCACAAATCTACTTAAACTACTGTCTGCAAAAGACTTCTCGGAATTTAAACTAGGGTTACTAGAGTTGCCAAGACTACTACATCCTTCATAGTCATACTCTTCTCGTACCTCCTTATGGTTTACTCTGACTAAACCCGCAAAGAGACTATTAGTATCATTCTGTATAATCTCTTGTATCAACTCATTTGAAGGATGAGGAGTAGGTGTAGGAGAATAATAGAAAGTACTAGGTGGATGATATACACATGCATCATCTTTATTACCCAACCCGGTCTTGATTCTATCCCCCCTTTGTCTTTTGCATAATTCCTCCCGTTTCATGCTCGAAAGTGTCCATTGTTCCAACTTATTTTTGAGTTTTCTTGTTTCAAATTCAGCAATGTGACTTGTTCAGTTAAATAATTAACTTCACAGTTCTTTTCCAAAAGAGTTCTTTTTAAATGTTCATTTTCTTTCAAAGCCTCTCTTAATTTGACAAAATATTTGGACTCATTCAATTTAAGCTCTTTGTTAGTTCGTTTTAGTTTATTTTCATTAGTTATTAACAGCCTATCTGCTTTATATATTCCAATCAGACGAATTTTGCAAATAGATGAGCACATATCTTCTACCATTTAATAAGCAAGACCCATTACATTTTTTCAGCAGCGAGTGCTCGATCATATTGGCAGTAGGGAGTGTTCCTCTTGTACTCTTCAACTACTACCTCCTTTGCTTCCTGGATGATTGCTTCTATATCTTGTTCAGACTTTTCTACTCCATCAGCTTCCTTAGTAACAAATCCAGTTCCACGAGCTGCTTTCTCAGCACCTTTTCCAGCAGTCAATTCGGATACCTTCCCAACCTTTTCATTAAGAACCACAACTTCACAAACAAGACCAGTATTAACCACTTCTTCCTCAACCAGATGTTCTTGAACCATAGTAGCAACTTTTTGAACCTCAGACTTAATAGATTTACTACTATAAACACCATGACCATCATCATCACAAGCTTCTTCATAAAACTCTCTAAATGGATCAAAGCATTCAAGGTAGTCATCATCAGAAACATGCTCATCAACCACTTCAGCAATTAAAGCATGGTTGATTTCTTCCTTAGATTCTTCTATTTCAGCACTCCAATCAAAGTTAGTCAGCAAAGAATTTCTTTCTTTCGCTTGACCTTTTCAACCTTATCCATGATTGGGATGACTATGGAGTTTCTGGAATTAATTGGTTCTGTGACGATGGGAGATGGACACTCTTTCTTGAAATGACCAAGCTGCTTGCAGTTGAAACACCTAAGTTTAGACTTATCATACCCAAGTCTATTATTTTGACCCTGATTGCCAAAATTTCTCCTGCCTGTCCTTTCCATGAACCTCCTTGCCCAAAGTGTTAGCATAGCCATTTGTCACTGAATATCAGTCTCCTCAAGATCATCAGGGTCCACCTGATACATGTCCTCCACAGTCATTCCTTTTCCTTTCAAATCACCAGCAACTAAAGCTTCATAGCTATAAACGAACATCCCAAACAGAGCCATTGTGTTAGATGGAATCTGAGTGGTGACTAATGCATTTGAACTAGGACCAGCATTTGTAGAACCACCACCAGATTTGACAGATTTACCATACTTGATGAACTCCCATAGACTGCACAATATAAAGGTGAGTTTGCAACGGATGAAATCAGTGTAGCATTCTGAGGATGAACATTGGGTGACAACATAGACTGATTATACTCTCTTCTCTTCACATCAAGATCAAATGATTTCAGTTTGTTGATCACATCCATCAACTTGTAATCAGCAAAGTTTCTTTCTTGCTTGAGCAATTTGATTTGCAAACTCCACTGAGCAGGAAGTGAGTCCAACAATTTAGTTACTTGCTCATGATTACCAAGCTGTTCATCATACTTCTTAAGATTGCTTGAAACAGACAGGAAACGGTTGGTTATGTCAGTAAGGTTCTCATGCTTGTATCCCACAAATGAATTAAACTCCTTTTCAGCTTGAGCTTTCTTGACCTTCTTTAGATCTTCATTACCATCATAAAACTCACACAATGCAAGTCCTTGGCAGTTGTGTGTTCAGCAAATCTGTTGTAAATGTCCTGATGTAAACAAAGAATTAAAGCTCCAAGAGCCTTCTTGTCCCGATCAAGTAACTTGATATTAGTCTGTGTGTAAGTACTTGGATCATTGTTTGGTGAAGTAACATCTCCAACAGTGGTTGTTTGTCTGTGAGGCCCATTCACAATTGATTCCTACCGACTGTGATCTATATAGAAGAAAAAAGCCTTCAAACATTGTTGGTACACATGTTCCTAGTTCTAGTTCTAGTGAGCGCAAATGTATTTGACTTTCATTTTTTACACTTATGTAATGTTTTATATATGAAATGAAAAACTCTTCTTTCAATGTTTGTTGGTTGTTGAATGTTATATCTATTAATATGATTTATTGTTACACGCTCAAATGAACATGTTATATAGGTTTACAGTTGTTAGACATAGTTCTGTGTCATTGAAGGTACAAGAATATGTTTAACTAAGTCTTATGATTCAGTCGCACGACTGGACCATGTGAATGGTTCAATCGCACGACTGAACCAGGTGATTGAGTCAATCGCATAATTGAGTCATAAGACTGACTCAGTCATACCAGTGAATCAATCGTACGACTCAGTCGCACGACTGAGCTGGCTCAGTCGTACGAATGAAAGCTGTAACCTATAAATACCACTTAATTCGTGGAAAAAGTAACATTTCGAGAATTATCAACCTTAGCCGTTCTTGTTCGTCCAGAGAGTCCCTTCCAACTTCATAGAACATTTCTGATCGATTCTAATCAATTCTTAACGTATTCTCATCGTTAGTTTTGATCGGATTAACGTTCTCCCTGATTGGATCACCAATCAAATAGGATTTCGTACTATTTGATCTGGTTTCACGTTTGAATCAGTTAGTACTCCGTCCGTACACGGTCGTAACACGGATTTTTAACGCGCCGACTCTACACCAAACCGTTTGATAAACCCAAATTTTTCTATCTGTTAGAGGTCAACGGTGTGAAAAAGAAAAGTGACATCATTTCAGAAGACACAGACGCTTAGTCCGACACTTGTTTAGCTGTTAATCTTTATTTTATTTCTATTTGTTTAATTTCCTTGTCTTATAAAATCCAAAAACACAAAAAGATTTTTGTTTTAGAATTTTAGGGGGATATTAGTTTACTTTCAGTATTTATTTACTTAAAAAAGGGGGGGAGGGTAGATAAGCTAAAATGGCAAAAACAATAAAGATAAGAATGTGATTCAATAAATTGGAAGTGATAGTACACAGGCGTCAAATTACTTGGAACACCAAAAAGATTTTCAATTTTTGCAATTTAGTTTAATTAAATCAAAGAAAATTGTTAGTTAGATAATTCTAAGTCTAACAAATTGAGAAAATGATAGTTTGCTTGTTTGAAACTGTAATTACACAGAGAAAGTTGATCTAAGGAGATGCTAGTTCATTATACGATGTGTTGGTAGATTCAACACAATACACTAGTAGACATCAGTGGTGAATTCAATTGAAACTAATCTATTCAACTGACTCTGGGTTCCCATCTTATTACGGATTAACACAATCAGTTATTTCCAATAAGGGATGACGAGCAAATAAACGCCACTAAAATTGTGCGGATGACCACAAAGAGAGCAAAGCACGAAAAATGAAAATAAACGCAATCAAGCTGATAACCTATGTTGTTGGTGCGTTATGTGCAAAAGAAAAATTTAAAGGTTCTCTAACAAGAAGATAGGTTGTGTGCCTCTCTACTATGCGATGGCACTGACCTGAGGATAAGCATGACCTAGATATTCTAGAATTCATTGTTGTTTGCCGCCTCTCTGCTATGCGATGGCACTGACCTGAGGCTTCGCTTCTCTTTGAAAGATCTATGAACAGTCTCATCTTGTGAAAATACCCGTAGACCGCTCAAAATTCTCTTAAGGAATGTTGATTACCATACAAGCTTCGGATCCACAAATGTCTGTTGAAATAATATAACCTAATACATCACCAATATGTGCCAAAAGTCTGCATATGGATTTAAGTGCACAAGTATACTGACAATCGTTGTGGCTGCACTGCCTGATGTTCAAAATCTATGTGTGTTACATATCAGATCAAGCATGATTTCCAGTTAGAGCTTAGAAGTCTTAGATAAATGAGAAACTGTGATATATAAATATGTTAGTTTCCATTTCAGTATATATTTAAAAGTACCAAGTAATTCAATCTATGCCTGTCTGATTCCATATGAATCTGTCTTAGTAATTATGTTAATGCTAATAGGCTACTTTACCCTACCCTAACAAAATCACAAACACATGTTTATTTGGTTACTTAGGTTAGTGTTTCAAGTTATTTGTAAAGTGTGTTTGTGTCGGACTTCGCTATGTTATTCATTGCTGTGAATGTCACAAATTGAACTTAACGTTAATCTAAAATAAATTGTTTCTGAAAAAGTAAAAGGATCATTTCTGAGATGATCAGGTGGATAAATGGATCATGTCTGAGATGATCAGGTGGATAAATGGATCATGTCTGAGATGATCAGGTGGATAAATGGATCATATCTGAGGTGATCAAAAGGTTTTTAATCTTAAATTGGTCATGTCTGAGATGATCAAATGATCAAAATGTTTTATCTATTGTTACAAGGGGCTAAGTGTCAAAGGGTCAAAAAGGCAAAATTTCACAAGTATGACCCATTCGCACGACTGGACCATGAATATATACCAGTCATACGATTTGATCATACGAATGAACCCATTCGCACGACTGGACCATGAGTATGGATCAGTCGTACAAATGGACCATACAAATGAGACCAATCGCTCGATTGGAGGTGACCGACTGTGACAGTCACACGAATGATCCTCAATCGTACGATTGGAGATGACTGAATGGAAGAGTCGTACGACTGAAGCTCAGTCGCACGAATCAATCGTGCGACTAGGTTCAGTCGCACGACTGAAGGTTGACCTAGTATAAATAGAGGGGGAGTCGGTCTCATTCATCTCATTCACTCAAATCGCCTTTCAGACGCACGATACACCCTCATACTGTCGAAATTTCTTTTGATCTTCTTAGACCTATTTCTGACACTCTTTGACTGCTTGTTTAGACTCTATAGGTACTGCATGGCTAAATAATTGGTTACTACAACGTCAAAAAGATCGAAAAAGTGACCTAGTGTAAACCGAACCTAAAATGACAAATAAACCACTAAAACTAAGCTTTTTGAACAAATTAAAGTAACTAGGGTTTCAGTCGGTCATATGCGAACCAAATGAGCTAGGTCTCAACGTTTAAGATTCAGAATAGCTCAAAATTCAAATTTGAATGAACCAACAGTCGGACATGTGATTGGACACACTGATGAACTTCAATCGCACGGCTGAGCAAGGCGAATGGCTCAATCGCACGACTGAGATGGACGAATGGTTCAATCGCACGAATGAACCAGGCGTCTGAGCTCAATTGCACGACTGAGGTAAACGCATGAGAGATCGCACGAACAAGCCCAGTAGCATGACTCAGTCGTACGGATGAGCTCAATCGTACGACTACATCTCAGTTGCATGACTAGATCTCAGTCATTCGACTCAGTCGCACGACTGAACAAAATTTTCAAGTTCATGAAACAAGTCTAGTATTCTTTGACACGTACTAATGTTTATTTACTTTGTGTCACAGATGGCTAGTCGGTGGCCGATGAGCACTAAGCACAACATATGTGCTCATCTCGATCTCTCTTCCTGCAATACTGCGGAGTTTGCTGGCATCATCACATTCTTACGATGCTCGAGGATTTTCCGAGCGATCTCTACGCCATGCACACCTTACAGATCCATACAACAGGCGTTTTGGGAAGGCGCTACAGTAGATAGGTCCACTGAGCCCCATACTATCAGGAGTTCTATATTCGGGGAGGCCATCCAGATTATAGAGGAGGATATCAGGATAGTACTGGAGTTAGGGGATGATTCCGACGGCTCCACCCGATTACATCCCCTCACTATTTACGGCTGCTTTATGAGGGCTAAGTATTCTGGGGACATTAACACAAGTATGCTCAACAAGAGCAACCTGTGCCCCCAGTTCAAATACTTAGCTGATGTACTTCTGAGATGCATCGCATCCAAGAAAGGGTGGATTCAATGAGCTCTCCGACCAGATGTAGAACGTGTACGCTGCATTGGTGCTGAATCATCCATTCAGCTTCTCTAGGATGATCTTCACTTATATGGTGGAGAACATCAAGGCTAAGGGGAAGGAAAGCTTCTGTATGTATCCACGGTTTATATAGATGATCATAGATCGGAAGCTCCCCTCGCTGCCGAAGGAGAAAGAGCATGCTGTGGTCCTAAAGGTCATGGACGACACTACTCTAGGACGGATGAGGGTATACCGGGGGAAGCAGGTGAAGCCCCCGGTGAGGAGATTATTTGGGCATCTAGACCGTGAGGACTACGTGGCGCCAACGAAGAGGATGTGGTGCGACGACGATAGTGATTCGAATGCTGAGCCGATAGCGGTTCCTGATGATGACACAGATGATGATGATAGTGGCGCTGGTAGAGATACAGGTCTGTCTCACACCCAGACCACTACCGCTGATGTTACATCTCCACCATCTCCACACGGCGATCTAGAGACAGCTAGTTTCCATCAAGACTTCCAGCCTAATGAGGAGGAAGAGTCTGATGATGAGCCACTGACTAGGACGGTGGGCAGCCGGGTGGTTGCCAACGAGAGGGGGATCAGGACGGTTGGTGGACGTCCGGACGGGTCTGGGGAGATGACTAGAGATCCATCAAATACCCCAGACCAGCCCAGCAAGCAAGGGGAAGCTTCCAGGTCCAAGGGGACTCGGAGGAAGAGGATGGCTCAGCCACATGGGCTGAAGCCAAAGAGATGGAGGATCACGTTGATTACTACCTCCACTACCACTTCCACCACTACACCACCTACCACCACTACACCACCTACTACCACTACACCACCTACTACCACTACACCACTTACCACCACTACACCACGTGCCACTGTCACCCCCCACACCACTCCACCCATTCATACTCCACCACCCATATTCACCTCAGCCACCGCTACCACCGCCAGCCGCCAAGCTGGCCCTTCCACATTCCCCACCGGATCATCCTCCCTCCTATTGGAGTGGAGGAATAGCTTGCAGTACTTAACAGGATGGTGCTAAAGCTGTTAGCAACTGACGAGGAGAAATCTGCTAAGCTACTTTAGCTGGAGGAGCTCAATGCTTCTCAAGCTCAGCAGATTTCTCAGCAGGCTGAGCAGATCGCCCAACTCCACGAGCATAAAGAGGAATCGGTGAAGAGATTGGAGGAGTTGGAGGCTGCTAACCGGAAGATTATGCTCAAGCTTAAAGGATCACAAGATGAGCCTCTGAAGATCGGGGAAGGAGATGACGATGGTGATGATGATAAGGATGATGATGAAGAGGATGACAATGATGATGAAGATGAGGAGGGTGACGGTGAAGCGGGAGGTAGGAGGGATGACAATGATGACGATGAAGGGGATGCAGCTGCATCAGCCTCTGCTCATGCTTAAGAGCAAAGGACTAAGAAGAAAAAAGACCATGGAGCATCACGTCAGCCCCGCCTACCTCACCATCAGCTGAAGACACAGAGAGGATTCAAGACAAAAGTAAAGTTTAGATGTTATATTTGTTCAACTTTTGTACTTGAAATCATCAATTGACGTTATAAAATTAATGTATATCTTTATTATTCAGTGTTTGACTATCCTGATAACATACTAACTATTGTTGTGTTACATGTTTAAATCAAGCAGATGCAGCATTTTAGCAAGATGAGTATGATGTTGCTCCCTTACAGCAGATCAAGTCTCTACTGACTATGATACATGATCTGCAAGGGATCGTCTGGAGGTCCGTGAGTTATACTCCTGACGAAGGAGAAATAATTCACGACCTCACTGATAAGCAACTTGATGAAATGTTCCAGCTGAATCCAGATGAGATAGTGAAGGATGCTCCTACCTTCGATGTGGATAGTGACGAGGAGCTGAATGATATAGACGAGATAGAGATAGAAGACATCACTGCTCAGCATTATCCAGAGTATACTGACCGAGAGGTAAATGTGTTTCCCGATCTGGGCAGTACTCTTGGTAGCGATACTCTGGAGAAGCTGAGCCAGAAGGAAAAGGAAGCAGAAGCCTCTACAAGCCAAGCCCTAGCCTCGGACACCAATGTAGATATTAGAAAGGCTGAATGGGCGGCTTGTTTCTCAGAGATCAGAGCCCAGCGCGCTGCAGCTAAGCCAAGTACCTACACCAAGATCTATAAGGTCAAGAAGCATCTAAAGGTATGAGGGAAGATCATATCCTGGGTGTATTTTGAGGATCTCAATGTTGACGCAGTAAAGAGGGAGAGGGAAATTGAGTACTTTATATTCCCACACGATCTAAAGACTCTCCCTGGTTTTGAGCTCAACCAGTTGGCACGACTGAAGCTGTTGTATGCTCACATGAAGAAAATGTCAGGCTGGTTTGAGGCTGCGCTAAAACGTGAGTATCTTACCAGATGGGTGAACTTCAAACCTCAACAGGCTACGAGGTACATTAGAAGATCTGAAGTAAACACTATTACTGGAAGACCAAAGATAGTCCTGAAATGGCACCCTCCGCGTACAATGTCATGTATTCCATTGAGGGAGATGCCATAAGATTTTGCACCCCATTTGAAATGGTGGTATTATGACTGGCGCACTGGAGAGGCCGTCATAGTTTTGGATAGGGAAGGGATGGTAGAGACAATAAGGATATTTGATCCAATATGGCTAACAAACTTGTCCGCTTCTGATGTCTACATATTGTACAAGTGGCCATTATTTTTTGCCACGCAGGATATCGTGCAAGCACTTCAGTTTCAGCATGTTATACGTCTATGCTTCACACTTAATATCCATGCTGGGGTATCTAAAGAAGAACGAGCTAAGAGGTTTGAAGAGTTTAAAAATGAAGTCAAAGATTAGATAGAACTAGGTGGAAGGGGGAGTTTGTTGGTACACATGTCCCTAGTTCTAGTTCTAGTGAGCTCAAATGTATTTGACTTTCATTTTGTTACACTTATGTAATGTTTGGTATATGAAATGAAAAACTCTTCTTTCAATGTTTGTTGGTTGTTGAATGTTATATCTATTAATATGATTTATTGTTACACGCTTAAATGAACATGTTATATAGGTTTACAGTTGTTAGACATAGTTCTGTATCATCAAAGGTACATGAATATGTTTAACTAAGTCTTATGATTCAGTTGCATGACTGGACCATGCAAATGGTTCAATCGCAAGACTGAACCAGGTGATTGAGTCAATCGTACGAATGAGTCACAAGACTGACTCAGTCGTACGAGTGAATCAATCGTACGACTCAGTCGCACGACTGAGCCATACGCATGGCTCAGTCGTACGAATGAAAGTTGTAACCTATAAATACCACTTAATTCGTGGAAAAACGTAACACTTAGAGAATTATCAACCCTAGCCGTTTCTGTTCGTGCAGAGAGTCCCTTCTAATTTCATAGAACGTTTCTGATCGATTCTAATCAATTCATAACGTATTCTCATCGTTGGTTTTGACCGGATTAACGTTCTCCCTAATTGGATTGCCAATTAAATAGGATTCCGTACTATTTGATCTTGTTTCACATTTGAATCAGTTAGTACTCCGTCTGTACACAGTCGTAACAAACATCGTTTCCAGTCCTCAAAATTTTAATCATTTACATGTCTTGGTGGCCTATTTGGTTGAACACTCTTCATATCAGTCATATTCATGTTTGTTGTAGTCATCATTTTAATCAAAATTTAGACTCGCTGAAAAAGAGAAGATTCGCTGATAGATTCGCCCGAGAGAATCTACATAGGTTCGCTCGCCGAGTGCATATGAACACAGATTCGCTGAGTAGGTTCGGTCGGTGGATCAGAACTTTCGTTCAAAGATTAGGTTCGGTGTAAGCTTCGCTTGCACGCCAAACACAAGAGCAGGACTTTCGTTCAAAATGTGATAGATTCGCTGGTTACAAAATTACAAACACCAAATCATTAAGCACCTTAGATTCGCTGTATGAATGAGCAGATTCGCTCGATGAATGAATAGGTTCGCTGGATACACAAAAACCTTTCCTAACATGAAATCAATCAGAACAACCTAAAAACACAACCAATTTTCAAACCGTTTGTTTCTACAGCTTCCTACAACTAAAACTTACAATCCCAAGCAATTTTCATGTCAAATACACAATACACAAATACGAAATAGATCAAACAGTGTTTTGCACCAAAACCCTTCAAAAAAAACTCAAACAATCAAGAGCACTATGGCTCTGATACCATATTGTTGGTCCATAATGATCACTAAAACAGTGCAATGATTGATAAACAACAACAAATGCCACTGATAATCAGTGATACATGATTAAAACACACTTGATAAACAATATTAAAGTCAAAACATACTCAATGAGGTAATAAAGCTACAAAGATGATGACAATGAGCTCCTAGCACCTCAGCCGTCACACACACACAATGGGGTTTGATAAAACTTTCCAAAACTCCATTCAAAAGAGAAATGATTACAATATATAGTGCAGAGGCTAGATTCGCTGACAGATTCGCTGGCAAGCGAATCTGTCAAGTCGCTAGAGCCGGGCACCAAACTAGGTTCTCTGAGTAACAACTCTATACAGACACTGAACTCAAAAGACGAAAGCTTCCAGGCGAATCTATAGATTCGCCTGTAGGTTCGCTATACTACTAAAAGACAAAATACATATAAAGCAAAACACTGACATGCAGGTGAGTCCAACGTACATATATCATCAGTTTATGTCCAATGAATGCATATTCCTGAAACCTGAGTTTACTATTCCAAAGAATTTAGTAATCATGAGAGCTCCAAGGAGGAATGATACATACCTGCTAGATATGGGATCAACAGAATCTACCTCAACTGTGACATGTCTTCTGTCAAAGGCGTCATTATCCGAATCCTTTTTATGGCCTAGACGTTTAGGACATATTAACTTTAAAATCATAAATAAGTTGGTTAAAAACAATCTTGTCTGGGGGCTACCACTCAAAGACTTTTTAGAGGTAGAAAAGTGCACGGCTTGTGCTAAAGAAAAACAACACGAAAAGCCACATAAGCTTAAGCTTGAAAATACCATTTCACATCCCCTTGAATTGTTACATACTGATTTATTTGGTCTCATAAGTGTTAAATCTATCGCTAAGAAATCTTATTGTTTGGTTGTTACAGATGATTTTTCTAGATATTCTTGGGTAAGATTTCTTACAAATAAAGGTGACACCATGGGGGAGTTGCAGAAGCTGATCCTGTCAATTGAAACCATCAAACGAAAGATTATGGCCATCAGAAGCGACAAAGGAACTGAATTCAGAAGTCACATCTTCAACTCATTCTGTACAAGAAAAGGCATTCTCAAACAGTTTAGTGCTGCGAGGACACCTCAACAAAACGGTGTCGCTGAAATAAAGAATTGGACGCTTATCGAAGCCGCAAGAACTATGCTGATTGAGTCAAAGCTTCTAATTATGGGCGGAAGCAGTTAATTGTGCATCTTATGTACTGAACAGGGTGCTTACCGTAAAAGATAAGATGAAGACTTTGTATGTGCTTCTTCATAAACGAAAACCCTTGATTGACTTCTTTCATCCATTTTTGGTTGCTCTTGCACCTTGCTAAACACGCAAGCACAGAAGTCAAAGTTTGGTACTGTTTCTGAAAAATGTTTCTTCGCTGGCTACTCTTCCTCATAAAAGGCGTATCGTATGTACAATAAAAGGATAAGTATTATGCAGGAATCCTTTTATGTTGATTGGAAAGAGTCAAATTTACCAAACATGGGGTCAGACCCATAATGGTTTTATGACTCTAACATTGTATTCAAATTATTCAATCTTCCAATTTTTGACGATGATGTTGTTCCTCAAACGAGTGTGCAAATCTTTCTTCCATCTGAACCACAACAACAGCCACAATCACCCCAACAACCCGAACCTCAACCACAACTACCAATTGATCCTCCATCTCCATTTGATATCCCACCCACACCTCCACCACAACCAATTCCTCAATCACAACCATCTTCTCCTCCCCAACCATCCCAAACTGAATCCTCAACTCATTCAAACCCATTAACCCTTAACACCAATTTTAAAACCCTGAAAGACCACCCACACGACTATATTATTGGTTCCATTACCGTTGGAGTAAGGACACGGAGTAAATCTGGATTGATAAATGAATGTCTGTATGCATGTTCCTTGTCTCAAATTGTACCTAAAAATGTCATAGCAGCACTTCAGGACCCAAGCTGGGTCGAATCTATGCAAATGGAGCTTCAGTAATCCAGGAAACTGAAATTTTGGCAACTAGTCAATGTTTCTCCAAATAAGTTTCCCATCGGGACTTAATAGGTCTTCCAAAACAAACCAGATGATCGAGGAGTTATTATTAGAAAAAAAATCTAGGCTGGTTGTTAAGGGATATGCTCAAGAGGAGGGTATTGACTATACTAAAGTGTTTGCTCTGGCTGCTCGCATTGAAGCTATCAGAATCTTTCTTGCTCACGCGCTCACAAGAACTTTAAGGTCTTTCAAATGGACGTAAAGTGTGCATTTCTCTATAGAAACATTGATGAGGAGATATATGTCTATCAGCCTCTAGGTTTTGAGGATCCAGATTTTCCAGATGAAGTGTATAAGTTTGATAAATCCTTATATGGTTTACATCAAGCACCTCGCATCTGGTATGAAACCTTGACACAATATCTACTCAGCAAAGGCTTCTTTGATGGCACCATGGATATGACACTATTCAAGAAAGAAGTTGATGGTGAAATGCTGATTGTTCAAGTGTATGTTGATGACATCATTTTTGGGTCAACCAATGAGAAACTGTGTAGAGAGTGAAGAAGTGATGAACGATCGGTTTGAAATGAGCATGATGGGGAGTTATGCTTTTTGTTAGGATTGCAGGTTGAACAAAAGCCTGATGGCATTCTGATTCTCAAGAAAAGTATGTTCTGTAGATTCTTAAGAAATTCAAAATGGATGATGCTTCTCCAGAACTTACCCCATTCACATCTCAAACATGCTTAACTCTAGATGATAATGGGAAACCTGTTGATGCTCATCATTATCGTTCTATTATTGAGTCTCTCATGTATCTCATAGCGAGTCATCCAGACATTACTTTCGTCACGTGCTACTATGCCCACTATCAAGCAAATCCAAAGGAATTTCACGAAAAGGCTCTTAAACGTATCTTTCGATATCTTGGTTCCGAACCGGGATTCATTCTTCTGCTACTAATGGTAATGGATGACCACACTTTAGGTTAGGCCGGTATCATCATTTACACAATTCCCCCGTCCAACGATTGATCATGCGAGTACGCATCCAGTTTGGTATCCCAAAGGAGGAAACTTTGAGTTGCATGCCTATTCTGACAGTGATCGTGGAGGTTGCAAGATGAACAGGAAATTAGTCACTAGTAAATGCTAGTTTCTTAGGGATTGTCTCATTTCATGGCAAAGCAAGAGGCAGACAACTGTATCTTTGTCTATAGGTGAAGCTAAATATGTTGTTGCATCAAGCTGCCGCTGCCAAGTGCTTTGGATCCAACATCAGATGATGGATTATGGCATCAATTTTCTTCATACACCACACTTCTGTGATAATGAAGCTGTGATTCGAACTGCAAAAAATCCCATTTATCGCATTCGAACCAAGCAAATTGAAACAAGGGTTCGTGCAATCCGAAATGCTTAGGAAAAAGGGTTTATTGATATTATTCCAATCGACACAAAAAGTCAAAGAGCAGATCTTTTCACTGAAACATTTTGCAAACCACGTGTTTATGAACTTATTTCTTTGTTGGGTTTATGTAAGGCCCCGATTCCGGGCACCTCACAGTTGGTCATTCATCGTATATAAAACATACAATTATTTAAAACAACGCAGCGGAAATTATTAAAACCATTTCTTATATTTTAATGGCAACTTTTGCAAAGTAATACAATACGTTTAACTATTACAAAACACTATAATTGCATTACATCACAAAAATGTCATTGTTATACTAATGGTTGCCATCCCAAAAATGCCAAGTAGCTGCCACGTGCCATCCTCAGCAACTATTACCTGCCAACTGTAAAACACATAAAAATCAGCGTTGCTGAGTGAGTTCTAGTTTTATAAATAAAATACTTTACTTTTGATATAACTTTCTTTACTTCCATACGCGGTCATGCATCATACGTACAGATAGAGAATATTACTTTTAACTTTCATTAACATCCATTGTTCACCATCATATTGATAGCATGCTTTCATTTCATGCTTTTCATTAACATTCTCTTACTTTCATTCTCATTCTTTCGTAACGTACTCATTATCATTCTTTTACTTTCGTACTTGTTTACTTTCTTTCTTTCTTTCATACGTTACGTCATTCTTTTAAATTCATATGGATTGATGAACAATAACCCGAACATTGTGCACGAAGCTGATGCTGGACCTGTGGTAATTAAACCATGAACATTGTGTACGAAGCTGTTCCAGTCACCTAGGGCAAGTCATCTCTCCCCTTTATTCAAACTGATTAGTCCTACCCCGAACATTATGCACGAAGCTGATGCTGGACCTGCGGTAATTAAACCACGAACATTATGCACGAAGCTGATCCAGTCACCTAGGGCATACCAAAGGGCCTTGTCAATCTCAAGGATTGACACTGTGTGCATCCTTTGGGGTGTAAGGCCCCGATCCCGGGCACCTTACGGTTGGTCATCATCACACGTAAAACATACATTTAATACATGATCATAAATACGCAGCGGAATTAATAAAACATGCATTCTCATTTCATTATAAAAGCTTTTACATCATTGTCTTGGTTACAAAATACAAGCTTTTCCTTACATTGCTTAACTATACTATGATTGCTGCTGATGCATATTCCGCAGCAATCATAGGGTCATACAGCGACCTCTACCGAAAGAAAATAATAAAAAGAAAATATATTCTTCTTCGTTAAGAAGATATTAAATTCAAATATATTTTTTCTTCATAAAGAAGATTTCTTAAATAATCCTGTTTATCAGGATTATCAAGAAATCTTGCACTTGCATGCAACACGATGTGTTGCGTGCATTACGGGCCCACAACACATGATGTGGCAGCATAATCAAAAAGTGAATGCCATCCCAAAAGAGCTGAGTAGTCGCCTCGTGCCATCCTCAGCAACACTACCTGCCAACTGGAAACACATAAAAAGTCACCGTTGCTGAGTGAGTTCTAGTTTTATAATAAAACATACTTTCATTCTCATTAACTGTTCTTCCATACATGTGTTCATACATCATACGTACACGTAGATAATATTATTATTATCTCATCATTCATTACTTACTTTCATTCGTGTACACTTCATCATTCTCGTTTACTTTCATACATACATACTTTTCATACTTTCGTACGTACATTACTTTCATTCATACTTCATTACTTACGTTCGAACATTCATTACATTCATTCATACTTTCATTACTTTCGTTCGAACGTTCATCACATTCGGTGACATGTACGATACCCCCTTTCATCATACATACTACTGGTGCTGGACCTGTGGTGGTTAGCCACGAACGTTGTGCACAAATGCTGATCCAGTCACCTGGGGTAGGTACATGCACCACTTATCTTTTCACTTTACTTCTGGATCAATGCCATATGCTATACCCCGAACGTTGTGCACAAATGCGGGTGCTGGACCTGTGATGATCAATCACGAACGTTGTGCACTAATGCTGATCCAGTCACCTAGGGCAAGCGGCAAGGATCCCATACATACTTCTGGTCAATCACAAAGACTGACCCTGATGTGCATCCTTCGAGGTAGCTAACCCGCACACCGTTGAGCTAACACCTGCCAGGGGTGTGCACCTCCTTTCATTTGCTTGCAAGCCTTACTTACATTCATTCATTCATTCTTTAATGCATGCATTCGTTCATCATGTTCCTTCTTTACTTATCTTTCACTTTACATTCTTAATACATTCTTTTCATTCTTTCATTCATTCACGTAAAGTTATTAAAAGATAAGACACATATACATAAGGAACATAAATACTTACATATCATCAGTATTCACCATCTATCATGGCAACATCATACTAACATACATACATCATACATACACTTCTACATTCACTCACATCAACCCTGTTCGGGCGACTGAACTTATACCAGTCGCATGTCCTCCATGCGACTGGGCCATGCGATTGGGCTATCATGCGAATGGGTGCTCAAACGTGCGATTGAACCTCCTTTCGTACGACTAGACACTATGCGACTGGGCTATATGCGACTAACTCTTAACCGTCCGACTGAACTACTCTGCGATTGAACTTATGCGACCGAAACCCTCAGTCGTATCACCTATCGTGCGATTGAGGCTCAATCGGGCTTCTGAGCCTCAGTCGGGCGATTGGACATCAACTAACACTCATTCGGCCGAATGGCCCTTCAGTCACATAACCCTAACTGGGCAGCGACTGGAGTTCTTCATGAACAGCAGTCGCGAACTCCCGCACCCAAACTCGTCTTAAACCAGTTTTTAGCCCAAATCGACCCTCCCTAGCCTCAGGGATTCATACTAGGACGTCATACAAGCATATACAAGTCCTACTTCATACCATAAACACATTACTCAAGATTTACCCAAATGGGTCAAACTTACACTATTTCAAAAATAGGGTTTACATGTGAATCCAGCCCCAAAATCGTTAGAAAACATGTAAATGAGGGGTCCTAGAACTCACATTAACAGGTAGAAGTTGATGAGCTTCGATTTAGCTTGCTTCTCGACAATCGGTCAGCACTTCCCCTCTTTCTTCACTGCTCTCGGTCGCCCTCTGCTCTCTCCCCGACTGAAAAATGGGAGGAGAGTGGAGCTGCTCCTCTTTTATACCCATAGCTCATTCACATCTGGTCCAGGGGCGACTGGACCTTCAGTCGCATCAACACTATGCGATTGGACCCCAATCGCACGTGTTCCATGCGGCTCATACTTCATTCGGGCGGTTGAACTCCAATCGTGCGGTTGAGCTTCAATCGGCCGAATAGCCATGCGGTTGAACCTCCAGTCGCATAGATCACAGGCGACTGAGGCTCAGTCGCATAGCCTACCAAAAAGTCAAACTTCCGGGTGTTACAAGTCCACCCCCCTTATTTTAGGTTTCGTCCCCGAAACCTGTCATTCCTCGAACAATCGTGGGTAATGCTACCTCATTTCTTCTTCAGTTTCCCACGTCGACTCGGATCCCTTCCTGTGCCGCCACTGTACACGCACCAGGGGAACCACTTTATTTCTCAACCTTTTCTCTTTGCGATCTATGATCGCCACTGGTTGCTCTACATAATTGAGCTTGTCGTCTACCTCGATATCATCCAGTGGAACGACCATGTCTTCGTCCGCTAGACACTTCCTCAGATAAGACACGTGGAAAGTCGGGTGGATTCCACTTAGTTCGTCTGGCAAATCTAACCTATAGGCCACCTCTCCTACTGGAGCAATGATTCGGAAAGGGCCTATATATCGCGGACTCAACTTACCTCGCTTCCGGAATCGAATGATCCCTTTCCATGGTGAGACCTTCAACATAACACGATCTCCCACCTGGAATTCAATCAGCCTGCGTCGTTTGTCGGCATACGACTTCTGTCGGTCTTTGGCCGCCTTCATATAGGCTTTAATTCTTTCGAGCTTCTCAGTCGTAGCCTCTACCACTTCGACGCTTCCCAATTCTTTCTGACCAATTTCACCCCAACAGACGGGTGTCCTGCATCTTCTACCGTATAGCATTTCGTAGGGTGGCATGCCGATACTGGCATGATAACTGTTGTTGTATGAGAACTCAGCTAACGGTAGATGGTCATCCCAACTTCCCCCGAAGTCGATAACACATGCCCGAAGCATGTCTTCCAAGGTCTGAATGGTCCATTCATACTGACCATCAGTTTGTGGATGATAAGCCGTGCTAATATGCAACCTCGTCCCCATAGCATCGTGGAATTTCTTCCAGAATTTGGATGTAAACCGGGTGTCGCGATCAGACACAATCGACACCGGTACACCGTGACGAGTCACAATCTCTTTGATGAAAAGATCGGCAAACCTTTCGGACGAATATGTCTCGCGCATCGGTAAGAAGTGAGCACTCTTCGTCAATCGATCCACAATCACCCAGATCGTATCATACCCTTTCGGGGTACGTGGCAGCTTTGTGATAAAATCCATGGTGATGTGCTCCCACTTCCATTCCGGTATGTCCAACGGTTGAATCTTTCCATACGGCTTCTGGTGCTCTGCCTTTACTTGCAAACACGTGAGGCATTTACTCACATACTCCACCACATCACGTTTCATACCCGGCCACCAGTAATCTTTCTTCATGTCTTGGTACATTTTGGTGGCGCCAGGATGAATGGAGTATCGAGACTTATGAGCTTTATCCATAATCCTCATTCGCAGATCCCCGAGACGAGGAATCCACATACGCCCAAACCGAGTTCTAACACCCGTTGCGTTCTCCCCCAACTCCGCGACCAGACCTCTCATGCGTTCAGAGTTAAGATGTTCATCTTTCAAAGCCTCATCTTGGAACTCTTTGACCTGTTTCATTACGTCGGAGGTCATGATTAGCTGGTACGCCTTCACCCGAATTGGCTCGGGCCCCTCCTTTCGGCTAAGGGCATCCGCCACCACGTTGGCCTTGCCCGGATGGTAATGGATCTCACAATCATAGTCCTTTATAAGCTCCAACCATCGCCGTTGCCTCATATTCAGATCTTTTTGCTCGAAGAAGTACTTCACGCTTTTGTGGTCCGTGAAGATGGTGCACTCCGTCCCGTACAAATAGTGCCGCCAAATTTTCAACGCGAAAACCACAGCTGCTAGCTCCAAGTCATGAGTAGGGTAATTAACCTCATGAACTTTCAGCTGTCGGGATGCATAGGCTATCACCTTTCCCCTCTGCATTAATACACACCCCAACCCCGAGTAGGAGGCATCAGAATAAACCACCAAATCTTCACTCCCCTCGGGTAACGCCAATACTGGAGCTTGGGTCAATCTCGTCTTCAGTTCTTCAAACGCCTTCTCTTGAGCTTGACCCCATACAAATTTCACATCCTTCCGAGTCAACTTTGTCAGTGGAGAAGCAATTTTGGAAAAGTCTTCGATGAACCTTCGGTAGTAGCCCGCCAAACCCAAGAAACTACGGATCTCGGACGGCGTCTTCGGAGACTTCCATTGCATCACTGCTTCCACTTTCGCCGGATCGACCATAATCCCGTCCGGATTTACCACGTGACCCAAGAATTGAACTTCACGCAACCAGAATGCGCACTTGGAGAATTTAGCATACAACTTCTCCCTTCTCAACGTCTCCAGAACTTCGCGAATGTGACCGGCATGCTCAGTCTCGCTCTTTGAATAAATCAAGATGTCATCGATGAATACAATCACTGATTTATCCAACATTGGCCGGCACACTCTGTTCATCAGGTCCATAAAAGCAGCTGGCGCATTGGTCAACCCAAACGACATGACAAGGAACTCATAGTGACCATAGCGCGTACGAAAAGCTGTTTTAGGGATATCCTGCTCCTTCACCTTCAGTTGATGGTAGCCTGATCGAAGATCTATTCGTGAGAACCAACTCGCACCCTGAAGTTGATCAAACAAGTCGTCGATCCTCGGCAAGGGGTATCTGTTCTTTACTGTCAGCTTATTCAACTCGCGGTAGTCGATGCACATCCTCATACTACCGTCCTTCTTCTTTACAAACAGGACCGGAGCACCCCAAGGTGAGATACTCGGTCGAATAAACCCCTTATCCAACAGCTCTTGTAACTGCTCCATCAACTCTTTCATCTCCGTCGGGGCCAATCGGTATGGTGCCTTGGCAACAGGTTGGGCGCCTGGTACTAAATCAATCTGGAACTCGATCTCTCTGTCAGGTGGCAATCCCGATAAGTCTTCCGGGAACACGTCTGGGAACTCACACACAACCGGAACATCAGACAGTTGTGGTGCTGGCTTCTCTACATCTTTCACATAACATAAATAGGCGTTACATCCACGCCTCATACATTTCCCCGCCACTGCCATTGAGATCACCTTTGGAATCGTAGTAACCCGATCCCCATAAACTGTCACTGGACTACCGTCAGGCGCTGTCAAACTGATCATCTTCTTGCGACACACAATGTTCGCCTCGAAATCTGCCAACCAATCCATTCCAAGCACCAAATCGAAACCGCCTAACGTCATCGCAAAGGGTTTAACTGGGAATTTGTGACCCTCCAATTCTACATCGCAACCCTCAATTACCTCTGAAATCCTGGTGGTTTTACCTATAGCAGTTTCTACATCAAACGGCACATCCACACGCCTACTACTAACGGGCAATTTGGCACAAAAAGCAGCAGAAATGAAACTCCTACTGGCACCCGAATCAAATAATACAGAGGCTAAAGTTTGGTTCACCAGAAACGTACCGGACACTACATCGGGGTCCGTCCTCGCCTCTTCCTGCGTCATCGTAAATGCACTGGCGCTCGCTTTCGACCCTTCACCCCCTGTCTTCTTCACACCGGAACCCTCAGTTCTCGGCTTCTTGCAGTCTTTATTCATATGACCACTTTCCCCACAGTTAAAGCACCTCATCCCTTTACACTCTTTGGCCACATGACCGGGCTTTCCACACTTGAAACATACATTCAACCCCCATCTGCACTCACCACCGTGCTCTCGCCCACACTTCCCACACTTTCTCGACCCTGCACTTGTCACGACCACACGACGATCATCAACCCGTGCCTTCTTACTACTTGTCGATGTATCACCCCGACCAAACCTCTTCCCCTGCCACTTCCTCTCATCACTTCCCTTCTTACTGCCCTCAGATTTCACCAACGCAGCTCGTTCATCGTACAACCTCCCAGCTAAATCCACCGCCGACCTGAAAGTACTTGGTCGGGCGGAAATCAAATGCCAACGAATTTCAGCTGGCAACCCTGAATATACCGGTTAATCTTGCGAGACACCGGCGTCACTTGTTCTGGCACCAACCGTGCCATGTCATTGAACTTGGTGGTGTATTGTTGGTGGGTCATCGTTCCCGCCTCCAACTGCAGGAACTCTCTCTCAACTCTGTCCATCTCTCGACGAGGACTAAACTCCTCGATCACCATTCTCTTCAACTCAGACCACTTCATTTTCCCAATGGCCCTGCTACCCTCGGCCTGGACAATATTGTCCCACCAGCACAATGCCGTCCCCGTAAACGAGTGGGTAGCAAACTTTACCTTTTTATCCTCCTGGCAGTCACTGATATCAAGGACCGCCTCCATCTCTCTCACCCATTGGTGAGCATCAGCAGCCGTACCTGAACCATCAAAAGTCGGAGGCTTTCATCTCATAAATTTCCCGTAATCACAACCCCGGGATGTCCCCCTTACCTGTTCTTCCTCCTCTTCCTCTTTGTCATCGGACGATACCGTTTCTGCCTCTGTCTGTTGCTGTCTACTGGAGGACCGTTTCCTCCCTCGTCTATCATCCTCGCGTACTGCCTTTATCACTTCGGTCATTACAGACGGTAAGATCGTCTGCATAGCCTGGTGCACTTCCTCAATCACTGCCTCTTTTACCGAGGCTCTCAACTTGGCGCTTTCGTCTGTCTCCTCCTGATGAGGAATCTCGTTCTCCTCACGAACTACTTTCTCTTTCCTAGATCTTCCTCGCGTGATACGCGGCTCATCACCACGTCCACCATCACGGGAAGCATCAGATGATCTATCACCGACCATCTTCTATCACACTGAAAGATTCAAACACCAACACGGTCATTCAAGGAAATGGCTCAGTTTATGTCAAGTATAGTATGTCCCTAATTACAGTGGCCAGTTGTGATTAGCCACTTACTCTACTCTTCACACCCCGAGCATTACCTATCCTGACTACATTAGTATCTAAGTCTAACAGTACACATACTTCACATAACATGCGCACATAATACTGATTAACTTTAATAAAAATACCTGATGGCACGCAACTACTCAGATGGCATTCTCTTCCTTTCTGTCCCATTTTCAGTTTAAGTTTAGGTTTATTTTGAAAATTTACCCATTTCACTTAAACTTTGGCTCTGATACCAACTTGTAAGGCCCCGATCCCGGGCACCTTACGGTTGGTCATCATCACACGTAAAACATACATTTAATACATTATCATAAAATACGCAGCGGAATTAATAAAACATGCATTCTCATTTCATCATAAAAGCTTTTACATCATTGTCTTGGTTACAAAATACAAGCTTTTCCTTACATTGCTTAACTATACTATGATTGCTGCTGATGCATATTCCGCAGCAATCATAGGGTCATACAGCGACCTCTATGGAAAGAAAATAATAAAAAGAAAATATATTCTTCTTCGTTAAGAAGATATCAAATTCAAATATATATTTTTCTTCATAAAGAAGATTTCTTAAATAATCCTGTTTATCAGGATTATCAAGAAATCTTGCACTTGCATGCAACACGATGTGTTGCGTGCATTACGGGCCCACAACACATGATGTGGCAGCATAATCAAAAAGTGAATGCCATCCCAAAAGAGCTGAGTAGTCGCCTCGTGCCATCCTCAGCAACACTACCTGCCAACTGGAAACACATAAAAAGTCACCGTTGCTGAGTGAGTTCTAGTTTTATAATAAAACATACTTTCATTCTCATTAACTGTTCTTCCATACATGTGTTCATACATCATACGTACACGTAGATAATATTATTATTATCTCATCATTCATTACTTACTTTCATTCGTGTACACTTCATCATTCTCGTTTACTTTCATACATACATACTTTTCATACTTTCGTACGTACTTTACTTTCATTCATACTTCATTACTTACGTTCGAACATTCATTACATTCATTCATACTTTCATTACTTTCGTTCGAACGTTCATCACATTCGGTGACATGTACGATACCCCTTTCATCATACATACTATTGGTGCTGGACCTGTGGTGGTTAGCCACGAACGTTGTGCATAAATGCTGATCCAGTCACCTGGGGTAGGTACATGCACCACTTATCTTTTCACTTTACTTCTGGATCAATGCCATATGCTATACCCCGAACGTTGTGCACAAATGCGGGTGCTGGACCTGTGATGATCAATCACGAACGTTGTGCACTAATGCTGATCCAGTCACCTAGGGCAAGCGGCAAGGATCCCATACATACTTCTGGTCAATCACAAAGACTGACCCCGATGTGCATCCTTCGGGGTAGCTAACCCGCACACCGTTGAGCTAACACCTGCCAGGGGTGTGCACCTCCTTTCATTTGCTTGCAAGCCTTACTTACATTCATTCATTCATTCTTTAATGCATGCATTCGTTCATCATGTTCCTTCTTTACTTATCTTTCACTTTACATTCTTAATACATTCTTTTCATTCTTTCATTCATTCACGTAAAGTTATTAAAAGATAAGACACATATACATAAGGAACATAAATACTTACATATCATCAGTATTCACCATCTATCATGGCAACATCATACTAACATACATACATCATACATACACTTCTACATTCACTCACATCAACCCTGTTCGGGCGACTGAACTTATACCAGTCGCATGTCCTCCATGCGACTGGGCCATGCGATTGGTCTATCATGCGAATGGGTGCTAAAACTTGCGATTGAACCTCCTTCCGTACGACTAGACACTATGCGACTGGGCTATATGCGACTAACTCTTAACCGTCCGACTGAACTACTCTGCGATTGAACTTATGCGACCGAAACCCTCAGTCGTATCACCTATCGTGCGATTGAGGCTCAATCGGCATCTGAGCCTCAGTCGGGCGATTGGACATCAACTAACACTCATTCGGCCGAATGGCCCTTCAGTCGCATAACCCTAACTGGGTAGCGACTGGAGTTCTTCATGAACAGCAGTCGCGAACTCCCGCACCCAAACTCGTCTTAAACCCGTTTTTAGCCCAAATCGACCCTCCCTAGCCTCAGGGATTCATACTAGGACGTCATACAAGCATATACAAGTCCTACTTCATACCATAAACACATTACTCAAGATTTACCCAAATGGGTCAAACTTACACTATTTCAAAAATAGGGTTTACATGTGAATCCAGCCCCAAAATCGTTAGAAAACATGTAAATGAGGGGTCCTAGAACTCACATTAACAGGTAGAAGTTGATGAGCTTCGATTTAGCTTGCTTCTCAACAATCGGTCAGCACTTCCCCTCTTTCTTCACTGCTCTCGGTCGCCCTCTGCTCTCTCCCCGACTGAAAAATGGGAGGAGAGTGGAGCTGCTCCTTATTTATACCCATAGCTCATTCGCATCTGGTCCAGGGGCGACTGGACCTTCAGTCGCATCAACACTATGCGATTGGACCCCAATCGCACGTGTTCCATGCGGCTCATACTTCATTCGGGCGGTTGAACTCCAATCGTGCGGTTGAGCTTCAATCGGCCGAATAGCCATGCGGTTGAACCTCCAGTCGCATAGATCACAGGCGACTGAGGCTCAGTCGCATAGCCTACCAAAAAGTCAAACTTCCGGGTGTTACATAGGGTACCTAACCCGTATCATAGTTGAGCTACCTACCACATGGTCGTGCACCTCCTTTCATTTGCTTGCATGCCATTCTTTCGTTCATTACGTTTTACTTTTCATCATCGTTATCTTCCATTTCATTACGTTATTCTTTACGTTCTTTCGTCCGTTTGTCATACTATGTAAAGTAATAACATAATATATAACGTATTTTATAATATAATATAAATACATTTAATCATCATTAAAAGATAACACGTTATACATACCATACATCATTCGTACATTCCACAAACCTAAAACATCCCATAATCATGCTTAAAATGGGTAATCATTACCCATAAGTCAACTTTGGTCAAACCCTAGACTTTCTGCTTTTTCCTGAAATTTCAGAAATTATTCTAAGTGTCTAGGCGCATGGGCACTATTTAGGCCTTTCTACTTTGTTCAGGCGTTTTGCTACTATGCAAACATCTGAACTTACACTTGGTCATTTTTCACTTAGACGCATGGGTCTATTTAGACTCATGTGCACTATTCAGGCGTTTGGGTCTAACACTTAGCCATTCTGGGCAATATCCTAGACGTTTGGGCACTATTCAGGCGCATGGGCCTGACTTAGACGCATGGACATCTAGACGGTTGGGTAGTGTTAGGACGTTTGGGATTCCTGGGCGGTTGGGAACACTTAGTAAATTTAACCGTTGGATGCATGGTTCATTGTTTAGGAGGTTGGGTAACTAACTTCCACTTAAACATCATAAATCAGTTCTAAATCATCCTAAATCACGATCTAAGCTTAGTATTATCATCCTAAGCATCATAACATGTTCATACACACATATATGCCCCAAATTTACACCCACCCGTATACACATTTACACACACATACGGGTGAAAACCCATTTTTCATAAAAGCATGTTCACATGCATTTTCCAGCCCCAAAGTTCATTAAAAACATGTTAAAAAGGGGGTTCTAGAACTAACCTTAGCTGCTTTCATGTATGACTTCCTTAAACCAGAATGTATTGAGTTAAAATGCCTAAAAACCCACCAAAATACACACACAAACGTACATAACACATATAAGCATATAACCGATACCAAAACCCAACATGAACACTTAAAACATTCGAAGTTCTAACCTGAATTAGCCTTTTTCCTCTTCTTCTTTCAAAACCTGAAAGTTCTCTGCTCTTTTTCACTCTCCCTCTAAAAAAATCCAATTGTTTGAGGTGAATAAGCAACATGGGTGGCCATGTTGCTTTATTCACTAACTTTCAAACTTTTGTCCTTTTGGACACTTTTAACCCTTCAACTTGGGTTTTATAGCTTTTCTTTCTTTTCCTTTACTTTTATTCCTTCCTTCATAACTTTGAAAAAAATAACCGGGTGTTACAAGTCCACCCCCTTATATACGTTTCATCCCCTGAAACCTATTATTCATCAAACAGATGAGGGTAATGCTGACTCATCTCCCCTCCAGTCTCCCACGTAGACTCGGATCCCTTCCTATGCTTCCACTGTATATGTACAAGAGGAACCACTTTATTCCTTAACCTTCTCTCTTTACGATCAATTATCGCCACTGGTTGCTCCACATAATTGAGCCGTTCATCCACTTTGATAACTTCCAGTGGGACAATCATATCTTCGTTTGCTAAACACTTCGGCAGATGAGATATGTGGAATGTCGGGTGAATCTCACTTAACTCCTCTGGTAGTTCCAACCTGTAGGCCACCTCTCCTACTCGAGCAATGATTCGGAAAGGCCCTATGTATCTCAGGCTTAAGTTGCCCCGCTTTCTGAACCGAATGATACCGATCAATGGTGAGACTTTTAACATAACTCTATCTCCCACCTATAACTCAATCGGTCTACGTCTCTTATCGGCGTACCACCTTTGTTTATCTTTAGCTACCTTCATAAAGGCCTTGATCTTTTCTAGTTTCTCAGTCGTAGCCTTAATCACTTCGATACTTCCTGAAAGGATCTCAGCATCTAGTTTGATCAATTAGATTTAGTTTGCAGTGGAATTAGCACACGAATTAGGCAAATTTAAACAAGAACACAATAGATTTATCAATGTAACAGTACGGTTATAGAATGAGAGAGAGTTTCTGCACAAAAGATGTATTTCATTAAATACTTGCTTCGAAAACATTACAATTAGGTCATCTTTCCTTTAATAGGGAAAGATGACGTCAGCTGATTTCACTTGATAGTGACATCTAACTGTTATTCAACAAACTACTAAAATGAACATAACTACTAAAGAGTTAACACAACTACTGAAGATGTCAAACAGCTGACATCTTCTTACAAAAAGCCTAAGTGTTAACTATAACTACAACTACTGATAAGAAACTAATGAAACTACAACGACTGAAGAACATGCTCTTCAGTCATTTTACAAGTACTGAAATACAAAAGAAACTGCTGAAAAGAAAAGACTAAAAGGGAAACCATCACAACAACTGAAGAATACTTCTTCAGCTGTTATGACAAAGTCTGAAGGCTTTAGTACTTGGACTTCAGACTTTAGTCTTCAGTTGTTATCATTAGCTGATGTCTTCAGTCTTTGTCTTCAGTCCTTGTACTTCAGCTGATGGTCTTCATTACTTTAGTCTTCAGCTGTTGATCTTCAGTACTTTAGTCTTCAGCTGTTGAAGTCTTCAGCACTTTAGTCTTCAGCTGTTAATCTTCATTACTTTAGTCTTCAGTTGATGAAGTCTTCAGTCTTTGTCAAAAAGCTAATGAGGCCTTCAGCAGTTGTTGGGATGTCTTGTGGGACTTAAAGGTTTTTCTGATCTGGCTCATTGGTTCTTTTGGTCCAACAAACTCCCCCTGAACCAATACAGCCAAAACCTTTAAGCTTATTGAAGTGTCCCACTTATTAAGGCAGAAAGATTGGTCTTTTTTCTTCTAGATCAGCTTAGAAGTGACCCTTGTCAGCACAGGCCTGGGAAGAAGTCTCAAGAATCTAATTGGCAAAGGATGGATGGGAACTCTGTCTTGGGGAACTGGACACGGAGCTGTTACCCCATCCATTGAGATCTACTTCCTAACTATGAGCCTATATGATTCTCTGGTGTAGGCTTCCAAAAATCCAATTTGTTCCTCCATGGTTAGCTCTTCAGCCTCACCCTCAAAGAATCCTTTAAGCCCATAGAACTCAGATAGGAATTTGACCTGTTTTTCATTTTTGAGCTCCACTGTTGTGATCTCTCTGTAAGCAAACTCATCCGGGTTATTACCCTCAAGTAATGGTTAGAGCTCATCCTTCCGATTTCACTAAGCCTCTTATACACCAACCCCTTTTTCACCATTCTATTCTCCAGCATCTTTTGTGGGGGCATATTGGTTGTATAGGCCTTCTTGAAATCTTTAAGGATTTCCCAGGGTGATACTACAATGGCAAGTGTGATCACTGCATCTATAATCCTTTTCACTTGCCTATTGTATCTCTGAGTAATGTCTCTCTTTTGGATCCTGTGAGACGCCCTGGGATCAAGCCAAATCCTCACTCTCTCTTTCTGATATTGGAATGTATTCTTGAGAGTGTATAGCCTCTGAGCTTGTTTCCTCATGCTTATGATTGATGAGGAGGCTCATATGCTTTGTCTACCCTTTTCAACAACTCCTCATCATGTAGTTTATGATGCTCTTCTTCTTCTACCTTCACTTTAACTGTTTGTCTTTGGAGCTCAGGAGTAATTGTCAGAGGGAGACTTTTGGCCTTAGGCAACTGAATGACAGCTGAGATTGGCAGCCTGTCTTCTTCCTCATCATCATCATCATCATCTTCTTCTTCTAGCCTCAACACCCTCCTCTTCCGCTTCAAGAGTGCATCATCGACTATTGGTTTTGTGGGTGAGGGAGTTGGTTTTGTGGGTTGTGGTAGTAGTTGTTTTGGTGTGGGAATTTTGGCAGGCTGTTCTAGCAGTATGGATGTGAGTGACGCTTTGGTTTGCTTGGCTAGAGCAGTCCTGTTCCCAGCACCTGCTACATTTAGGGCTTCTATGATCAGCCCCTTAGTAAATGCTTTAGATGAACAGATCTTGGTGGTTATTGCCAAGATGCTGTCCCTAGTCCATGATTTTATCTCCAAGACTGATCTCCCCAGATACTTCGAAGTGAATCTTGCCATAGCCTCAAGTCTCTCCTTCTCTTCTTGGCTATAGCAAGACCATCGGTTTTCTATCTCTTGTACTTCCAACCTTCTTATTTCTGTATCTAGCTCAGCAGTGTCAAAGCCTTGCCTGAACAGCTGATCAATGATGTTATCCATTGACCTGCTGTGTTCAGCATCAGCCTCCTTGATAAGAACTGCTAGCTCTTTTTCCTTCTCCTTCTCTCCACTTTCCTTTTTCTTGTATGTGACATGAAAGTCTTTTACACTTTCAGCCACTTTCTCCATGTCAATTTCCTTCTCCCTCTGCTTCTCCATTTAAGTCTCCACTACCAACTCCTTCTCTATTTCCACCTCTTTCTCTGTTTCTTTCTCCTTCTCTTCCTCAATCCTCTTTCTTTTCATTGCTTTCACTAACTGAGTCTCCCCCTTTTTGGTTGCATTGGTTGCAAGGGTTTGACTGTCAGAAAGCCTCTTTGCCACAACATCCTCCACCAGGGGTTGTATAACAGAGGGAAGCCTCTCATCATGGGTTTTAATCACAATATCAGTGATAATGGGTGTGATGAGAGGCAGGGAGGTTTGAAAGATAGCAGCTATTTGCTCAGGGGGGTTCTGACCCTGAGAAATAGTGCTAGAAGCAGAGGGTGGTGGTAGAGATTTTAGGAGTGGCTCTGTGTTTGTGAGACCTTCAGATGAAGGTGCCATCTGTTGGGTTCTTATGGTGGCAGATGGACTTGATTCTTGGGAGAATTTGGCAAGTAGCTCGTTGAGTCTACTTACCTCCTCCTCAAGAATAGTGTTCCGGGCTAGAACATCATAAAAGAAGCCCAGGTCATCATCAGTGTTAGCTGAATCACCTGACCTCCTGATTGGATCAGGATGTACATGTGTTGAGTGTGGCTCAGTGATCACATGTGCCCCTTGTTCTTGGTACTGGGGACTTCCTGCCTCAGGACTAGAACCTTCATCGGCAGTTGCCTCTGGTGAGGACTTAGCTATGTTACCAGCTTCATCCTGTTCATTTGCTGAAGTAGGGGAAGTTGCAGCCTCACCAGATGTTCTTGACTCCTTTTCCACACTGGGAGACAGAACATTGTATTCCCTATGCTATGGGTTCTCGTCCACACTTTGATCCTCCCTCTCATCGGTTGGGGTTTTCACAGTTGTTATAGGTGCCTGGGGAGAGGGTGGAGTGTTGAGATGAGTCAGCACCTCTGCAATTATGAATGTTGGGCTGTGAGGGGCGATTGCAGTGGGAGATGGGGTAGAAGTAGTATGCATATGGGGAGATTTGTGCTTTTCCATGGAAACCTCCTCAAGTGAGAAAGGTTCCAGATGTGTGGGTGCCCCTGATAAGGTTGCATCAGGATCCTGTTGAGAGGATGCCTGAGCGGTTGTGGTTGGTGGAGTCGTGGTAATTGCTGGGAGAATACTGCCAGCAGTTACTTCCTGCCTTTGTGTTGCAGGGGCATCCTCAGAGGACTCATCTCCCTGAGTAGCCTTTTTGGGTTTCTTGTGTTTGGGTTTGGTGGGGACTTTGGATTTGGAGGTGGAGGCTGTGGGTTCCAGCTGCGTGGGTTTGCGCAGCTTGGCAGCCTTTTTCAGTGTCTGGTCAGAGTTTTGCCTGGAGTATACCTCAGGTAATACAGCCATGGCAGGGACCCCGAGACCAACAAGTCCCTCAGCTTTCAGCTTATTCTCTATGATGGCCATTATGAACCGTGTATATAATATCCATCGGTTAGCAATAGGTTTTGAGGCCATATCCTTAAGTTCCAAAAGATTATTTCAGAAAAATTTAAGTTTTGTTGCTCAACGATAGAGAATAATACCTGCTGCCACCTAGAGGACATTTGATCCCATTAGGAGGTTTTTGGGGCTAAGAAGACATTAACCACGTGGAATATAAGGCGTTCGGCATCATGGAAATGCTTCTTGAGGAGGGTAGAAGCATGTAGGTCACCCTGATATCCATGGTGGGCAAATGATAGATCAGTGGTGCCCTTTGGATATCCAGTGGGGAAGGTGGCATCATCCAGGTTTAGGGTTTGGCGAAGGATTTCAGGAGTGATGACCACCTGTTGGTTATTGACGAACGACCGGAGAGAGACCTTGGTGTCATTCTCCCAAGTGATGGTGACGTTCATCCAGAACTGGTGTAATGATTCAGCATATATGGTTGGATTTAGTAGAAAGGCCGTTTTGTATGGGGAATGGACCATGAGATCAATGGCATTGTCGAACTTTGTCTAGAATGGTGATTTGGTAAGGTAGGCAACACAGTTGTGTCTGGGTTTGAGCTGCATGGTCGCCATTAATGTTAGGAGAGAGGTTTCAGCGGTTTTTGAATGTTAGGTTATGAGAGAATGAAAAACTCTGAAGTTAGGGTTAGGTATTTATAAGGGTTATGAAACAGCTGAATGGAAACGACTGAAGGTTTTGGTGTTAGTCATCAGTTGTTTGAAACGACTGATGACATGGTTTTAACCTTCAGAGGTTGTAAACGTTTGAAAGCTTGGTGTTAGTCATCAGTAGTTGTAAACTACTGAAGACATGGTTTTGCTTTCTGACGTTGTAAACGACTGAAGACTTGTTGTTAATCATCAGTAGTTGAGAACTACTGAGGATATGGTTTTCATCTTCAGACATTGTAAACAACTGAAGACTTGGTGTTAGTCATCAGTAGTTGTAAACTACTGACATCAGTAGTTGTAAACTACTGAAGACATGGTTTTGGCTTCAGTTGTTGTAAACAACTGAGGACTTGGTGTTAGTCATCAGTAGTTGTAAAACTACTGAAGACATGGTTTTGTCCTTCAGTTGTTTGGTATGAAACAGCAGAAATTGAAATCAGCTGAGGAGTAAAATTACTCATCAGCTGTTGTCGTCAATTCAATTGTTTCATTCTGACATCAATATTTACTCATCAGCTCTTTGGCTGACTTTCAAATGTTTCATTGGCCATCAGCTCTTGTGAATATTTATTCCTCAGCTCTTGTAGACAGATGTTCATAAGATCTGATGAAATAAATTATTCTTCAGAGCTTGTAAACAAATATTGTCTTCAGTACTTATGTGTAAGATTACACATCAGTACTTGTGAACAAAATTTGTTCTTCAGTACTTATTTGTTTGAAAAAATATACATCAGTAGTTATAACCACATCAGTAGTTGTAACTACATCAGTTGTTTTCAACAAATAATGTACTTCAGTACTTTGAAGTATTTTAGTCTTCAGTAGTTATGAAAAATGCTGAAGACTAAATGACTCATCAGTACTTATTTTTGACTTTTGCATACAAATGCTCATCAGTACTTGTGAGCTGAGAGCATCAGTATTAGTCAAATTATTCTAGCTACAGCATACCAAGCCTTAGTACCAGATTTTGGAATGTGGCACTATCTAAAGGCTTGGTAAATATGTCTGCAACCTCATCAGCACTAGGCACAAACTTTGGATCAATCAGACCATTTTGATAGCAATCCCTAATAAAATGATGTCTGATCTCAATATGTTTGGTCCTAGAGTGCTGGACTGGATTTTTAACAGTACAAAGAGCTGAAGCACTATCCATTAGTAATGGAGTCTTAGTCTCTGTAATGCCATAATCCAAAAGTTGATTTTGAAGCTAGAGTACCTAGGATGTACAACTTGTAGCAGCAATGTACTCAGCTTCAGCAGTGGATGTAGCAATTGAAGTTTGTTTCTTACTCTGCCAAGAAACTAAACAATTGCCTAGGAATTGGCATCCACCAGAAGTGGATTTTCTGGTGACTTTGCACCCTGCATAGTCACTATCAGAGAAAGCAACTAATTTGCAAGAATGCTCAGTAGAATACCAAAGACCTAGTGATTGGGTACCTTGCAAATATCTAAAGATCCTTTTGAATGCAATCAAATAGGATTCTTTAGGTGTAGCCTGAAATCTAGCACAAACACATGTTGCAAACATAATGTCTGGTCTAGAAGGTGTAAGGTACATCAAAGACCCAATCATACATCTGTAAAGGGTTTCATCAATCGCTTTACCTTTCTGATCAACATCCAGTTGTGTGGTGCTGCTCATTGGAGTTGAACAGGGCTTACAGTTTTGTAAATCAAACTTATTCAAAAGATCTTTTGTATATTTGGACTGATGAATGAAGGTTCCATCAGCCCTTTGTATGATTTGCAAACCTAGAAAGAACTGTAATTCCCCTATGGCACTCATTTCAAACTTTTACTTCATTAGCTTAGTGAATTCGTCACACAACTGTGGATCAGAGGATACAAAAATTATATCATCAACAAAAATTTGAACAAGTAGCTTATGTTGTCCCACTTTCTTTATGAATAAATTTTTATCAATGGACCCTCTAGTGAAATTATTTTGTAGAAGAAAAGTTGATAATGTTTCATACCAGGCTCTAGGAGCTTGTTTCAGCCCATAAAGAGCCTTATCAAGCTTATACACCCAATCAGGATGTTTATTGTCCTCAACACTTGGTGGTTGACACATATAAACTTCCTCTTTTATTTTACCATATAAATAGGCACTTTTGACATCCATTTGAAAAACTTTAAGATTGTGAAAGGCAGCATAGGCTAAGAACAATCTAATTGCCTCCAGTCTGGCTACAGGGGCAAAGGTTTCATCATAATCAATACCTTCTTCTTGTGCAAACCCCTGTACTACTAGCCCGGCCTGGTTCTTAACAATTGTGCCCTTTTCATTAGTTTTATTCCTAAACACCCATTTAGTGCCTATTACACACTTACCTTGGGGTAAAGGAACAAGCTCCCACACTTGCTGCTTTTTGAACTGAAGAAGCTCAAGCTGCATTGCTTCAACCCATCCATTGTCTCTTAATGCAACATGGTAATTCTTTGGCTCTTGCTGACTGATGAAGAGAGCATAGAAGCAGAAATTGGACAATTGACTCCTGGTTGAAACTCCAGCATTGATATCAACAATGATTTGAGACATTGGGTGATTCTTCAGCTCTTGATAGATAATAAGATCAGTGCACGTGTTTGTAGGACCTTCAGCAGCAACAGATGGTGATGCAGATTCTTAAAACCAAGTAGGAGATGGCAACTCAAATGAAGTAGAGGATTCAGAAATCTCATCAGCATTTGTTGTGGATAGAGCTGCTGAAGCTACAGGAGCATCAGGTTTAGTTGACTCAGACAGTTGGTCACTAAACCTGAAAAGGTGAGTACTGGCTACATCATCATGAGTACCACCAGATGGAGAACTGTTGACAGGAAAAACAGCTGGAGCTTGATAAGGAACATATTGCACTATGTCAAAATCAAATAACTCCATAGGGTTTTGTGGAATCTTGTCCTTTGGAGATTCATTAAAATTCACATGATTTTTGTTCTGCAGTTGAAAACTCTGTATGCCTTGCAAGTTGATGAATAACCAACAAAATACCCTGCATCCACCTTTGATGCAAACTTCTGGAGTGGATTGCTCGTGTTGAGAATGTAACAGGGACACCCAAATGCTCTAAAAAATGAAATCAGAGGGGCCAAATGATGTAGAACTTCATAAGGAGTCTTCATCAACCTTTGATTCACTAACACTCTATTGTGCACACAGGAAGCTGTGTTGACAGCTTCAGCGCAAAAGGTCAGTGGCAAACCTGAATCAGCCAACATTGACCTTGCAGCTTCAATAAGGGTCCTGTTCTTTCTCTCCACCACTCCATTTTGTTCAGGAGTTCTTGGAATGCTGAACTGCCTCTTGATTCCCTTTGATAGGTAAAAGTCATCAAGTGTGTGATTTCTAAATTCTGTGCCATTATCACTCCTCACACACTTGACTGCAAGGGAACACAGCTTCTCCACATATAACACAAAGTTCATAATAGCTTTTGCAGCCTCATCTTTGGAATGCAAGAAGAAAGTCCATACAAATCTGGAGTAATCATCCATAATTACCAAACAATATTTCTTCTTTGCCATGCTCATCACTCTGACAGGACCAAAAAGATCCATATGTAATAATTGCAAGCAGGCAGTGGTTTTGGCTCTACTATTGGAGGGAATGAGACTTTGTGTTGTTTCCCCTTTAAACAAGCTGTGCAGTTGTCTTCATATTTGAACTCCTTCATAGGCAGCCCTCTTACTAAACCATGGTGTATCAGCTGGTTCATGTTTTTGAGATTCACATGACCCAGCCTTCTATGCCATAGAGTAGATTCTTGAGGAGAAGCCTTGGAGAATATGAAAGGATGGCCTTTTAAATCAATTTTCTTTGAAAGATCTAAGGCATATACTCTTCCTGTCCTGTTGGCCTTCAGGAGAGTATGATCATCCAACACCTTGTCAATCAAACTCAGAACTTTGGATGACAGAACCGACAGTTCTGGCTGGTGAAAAGGGCAACATGGCCTTTATCAGACATTTGACTGACACTCAAGATATTGTACTTGAGATTCTCCACATGGTTAACATCATCAAACCTTATTTCCCCATCGGAAACAAAGCCTTTGCCGATGATGTAACCTTTTGCATCATTGCCAAAAGAGACAAACCCCTTCTTTCTTTGAGAGTAGTCATTAAGAAGAGAGCTGCACCCTGTCATATGCATAGATCCTCCACTGTTTACATACTAGATGCTTCTTTGGCATATTGAAGAACCCTGCATTCACAACAAATCAGTTAGTTTTTTAGACCCAAACCGTTTTGGTTTTGGGTCTGTTCTGATCAACAGATGTTACACTAACTTGTTTGTTATGAGTAACAGCCTGAGGTGAGGGAGATGATGTAGAAGAGGATTCCTTTGGCTTGGATTTCCTTTTCTGTGGTTTCAACACAGAAGCATCTAATTAGTTAACTCTCCCCATTAGATGTTGAACCATCATAACAAGTTGTGTCTAATTTTGTGCTAAAGCCTTCAGCTCATTAGACACATTAGTGCTTGAATTTGATGGATTCCCGTGTTGAACCATCTTCTTTTGAGCAACCTCAGCTGTTGCCTGATTAACCCCTTCCTTCTTTTTGGATTTCTTTTTGGAGTTTGGGGTTTCAGGTTTTGATGTTGCTGGTACAAACTTGGTCTCAAACTCATTTTCATTATATTTATTTTCTTTTAATGTTCTCATTTTGATTGAGTTTGGATCCCCTTTTATACCAGCAATCATCAGTGAGATGATTGAACAAGCCACATATTTCACATGGCTTCTTCTTCATCTTTGGTTGATCATCTACTGAAGAAGATGAAACTGCTGAATACTTGCTCTTCAGCAATTTGCTATCAGTACTTGCAGTTTTCTTCTTGTAGTACTTGCTTTTCTGATATCTTCTTCAGTAGCTTTCAAACCCTTTCTACTTGCAGTTTTCTTCCCTTCAGTACATGCAGTAGTTGGGGTTTGATCTTCAGGTGTTATCACTTGCTCTTCAGTACTTTTAGTACTTTGAGAGACAACACCTGAGTTGATCAACTTTTTGATCATGTGACTGTCAGCATTTGAACCATCAGCTGCTTCAGCATCAGCGGATTGGTTTTGTGAGGAATTAATGCTGACCTCAACCTCTGATGGTGCTGTATCAGATAGTAAGTCACATGATGAGAAGGATTGGTTATTGCTTTCTCCATCAGATTCTACTTCTGCTCTGGGAGTAAAATCTGTAGGAGGAGCAGTGTGATTATAACCAATGCCAAACTTCACATTGGAAGCTGATTGCTTACTAAGAAGCATTTCAAAACCCTTGCAGGATTGTACCCAACGATCACACTCTACCTGGGTAGCTGCAAGTGTTTCCTTGAGGTCTTTGTACTTCTCTAGAAGTACCTCTTCCCTTGCCTTATCATCTGTGATTTGGCATTTAAGTTTATAAATCTTATCATTTTTTTCCTTAAGCACAGACTCAAATTCCACTTTTCTTTTGGAAAGGGTTTGCTCTAGCTAAAGATTTTTATCAATTAAAGCTACATTTGCTTCTCTAATAGATTCAAATGTGGCTATGCATGATTCAGAACATAGCTTGGCTTTGGCCTCAAAAGATACCTGTGATGAAGCATTGGAGGATGAACCATCAGCAGACTCTAGGGCCATGAGAGCAAGGTTCCCAAAAGGATTATCACCACCATGTTGACCAGCACCAGGAAACAGTTGTTCATGACCAGATAAATCATCTGGTAAACTGCTCCAGTCCACAACTCCTGGGGTGAAGAAGCTGTGCTTTTGAGGTTGGGATTGTTGATGAGATTGGGATGGTTGAGGCTCAGGGAGAGCACGTGGTTAATGAGCAATGGGTGCTTGAACTTGACTTGGCTGAGGCATGTAGTCGCAGGGGTATGGGTATGGCATATGACCCTGAGGCACAAAATATGCAGGTGATGCCTGAGCTGGTGATGGATGACCAGAACTGGTGGAATGTTGCCCTTTGTTCTGTGAGCTATTGCTTGGAAAAGTCACAAAGGGTGCTGATGAGTCAGATCCAGAAGATCTACACTCTCTAGCAAAGTGTGCAAGCCTATGGCACTTCTGACACCTCAACTTGCTCTTGTCAAAACCAACTTTGGTTTTCCCAGAGAGACCAGGAAATTTCCTGCCAGTTCTCTTGTAGAACTTTTGAGATCTGATATTTATCATTGCCATTTGACTTAAAATATCCATCTCTTCCAGATCATCATCTGGAATGCCCTTCAAGTCCTCCATCATAAAGCACATGTTATCACTGCTACCTCCTGAACTACCATCAACACCAACAAAAGCATGTTTAGAATTGGTAGAGAAATCAATATACTCATCATAGGCACTCTCTGATGCAGCATATTCTGACTCTTGACCTATCAGTGCAGTATTGCCTGATACAAAGTCATCAGTGAGCTTACCGGATGATGACAACTTCCTTTTCTGTTCTATCTCTCTTTAAATGTAAGCAGTTTCCCATGAAGTTGTGTGAGAGATAGAGTGCTCAGATTTGCACTAGAGCGTAGGACAATAGTGTATGTGTCCCATTTCTCAGGCAGGGATCTGAGGAATCGGTTATTCATCTGGTTGTTTGAATACTCTTGTTTAACCATTTTCAGCTCAGAAATCAGACAAGAGAATCACTCAAACTGTTGAGTCAGAGTCTCACCCTTCCTATGAGAGAATATCTCATATTGTTGGACAAGGATTTCCCTAGTGTTTGCTAGGACCTCATCAGTTCCTCCGAATTGTTCCTTCAGAGCAACCCAGAGATCATGAGCAGCTTCATGATGCATGAGCCCTGAATAGATTTCATTAGGCAGTGCCATGGCCAGAATTCCATGGGCTTTAGCTTCAATTTCGAACAGCTTTAGATCTTCGTCCGAATATTGATCAGGTTTCTTCGGAACCCTCTCAATTGATTCAGGAACACTCACCATAGGCTTGTATGGTCCATGCACCACTGATTTCCAACAACCAGCGCTGTTGATGGACAGATGATGGAGCATACGTCGTTGCCATATGTTATACTCACTCCTAACAAGCATCGGAGGCTTTGTTGAGGAGCCAGTATTGTGAGGATCATTTGTTGGTGTCGCCATTGAACAAATTCAAGCTAATTCAAACTAGTTTCAGAAAATCTAGCTCAAAACCACGTAAACCTCAAATTGAATGGCCAGAAGCAGTAAAAACTCAATCTCTATAACTGATTCTTGCAAATTTGCTAATTCGATCAAACGTAGATAGCAAAAGAGCAGTTTCAATGACCAATTGTTAAATTGATCAATGATTAACCGGCTCTGATACCATTTGAAAGGATCTCAGTATCTAGTTTGATCAATTAGATTTAGTTTGTAGCGGAATTAGCACATGAATAAGGCAAATTCAAACAAGAACACAATAGATTTATCAATGTAACAGTACGGTTATAGAATGAGAGAGAGTTTCTACACAAAAGACGTATTTCATTCAATACTTGCTTCGACAACATTATAATTAGGTCATCTTTCCTTTTATTGGGAAAAATGACGTCAGCTGATGTCACTTGATAGTGACATCTAACTGTTATTCAACAAACTTCTGAAATGAACATAACTACTGAAGAGTTAACACAACTACTGAAGATGTCAAACAGCTGACATCTTCTTACAAAAAGCCTAAGTGTTAACTATAACTACAACTACTGATAAAAAACTACTGAAACTACAACGACTGAAGAACATGCTCTTCAGTCATTTTACAAGTACTGAAATACAAAAGAAACTACTGAAAAGAAAAGACTGAAAGGGAAACCATCACAACAACTGAAGAATACTTCTTCAGCTGTTGCGACAAAGTCTGAAGGCATCAGTACTTGGACTTCAGACTTGAACTTTAGTTGTTATATCGGCTGATGTCTTCTGTTGTTGTTATCAGCTGATGTCTTCAGTCTTTGTCTTCAGTCTTTGTACTTCAGCTGTTGGTCTTCAGTACTTTAGTCTTCAGTTGTTGATCTTCTGTACTTTAGTCTTCAGCAGTTGAAGCCTTCAGCACTTTAGTCTTCAGCTGTTGATCTTCAGTACTTTAGTCTTAGCTAATGAAGTCTTTAGTCTTTGTCAAACAGCTGATGAGGCCTTCAGCAGTTGTTGTAATGTCTTGTGGGACTTAAAGGTTTTTCTAATCTGGCTCATTGGTTCTTTTGGTCCAACACTTTCCAACTCTTTCTGACCAATGTCACCCCAACAAATGGGTGTCCTACATCTCCTACCATATAGCATCTCGTATGGTGACATACCAATACTGGCATGATATATGTTGTTGTATGATAATTCTGCTCATGGCAAATGGTCATCCCAACTTCATCCAAAACCGATCACGCATGCTCGAAGCATGTCCTAGAGTGTCTGGATCGTCCTCTCAGACTGACCATCCGTCTAAGGATGATAAGCCGTGCTGATGTGTAGTCTCGTTCCCATCACATTGTGGAATTTCATTCAAAACATAGATGTAAACCGAGTGTCATGATCAGACACAATAGACACTGGCACACCATGACGAGCTATAATCTCTTTGATAAGTAGATCCGCGAGTCTCTTAGAGAAATACGTCTCTCGGATAGGTAGGAAGTAAGCACTCTTTGTCAAACGATCAACAATCACCCATATAGCATCATACCCTTTCAGGGTACATGGTAACTTCGTAATAAAGTCCATGGTGATATGCTTCCACTTCCACTCGGGTATATCCAACGGTTGGATTTTCCCGTACGGCTTCTAGTGTTTCGCCTTCATTTCCAAACAAGTAAGGCATTTGCTCACATACTCTGCTATGTCACACTTCATACTCGGCCACCAGTAATCTTTCTTCATGTCGTGGTACATCTTGGTAGCACCGGGATGAATGGAGTATCAAGTCTAATGAGCCTCATCCATGATCCTTCCACGTAGATCCCCGTGTCGAGGAATCCACATTCGTCCGAATCGGGTTCTAACACCAAGAGTGTTCTCACCCAATTCCGTGACTAGACCTTTCATCATTTCAGAGTTAAGACGATCTTCTTTGAACGCCTCATCTTGAAACTCTTTGACCTATGTCATCATATCAGAGGTCATAATCAACTGATAAGCTTTCACCTGAATTGGCTCGGGTCTCTCCTTTCAGCTAAGGGCATCTGCCACCATGTTAGCCTTGCCTGGATGGTAATGCATCTCACAATCGTAATCCTTTATGAGCTCCAAGCATCGCCTCTGCCTCATATTCAAATCTTTCTGCTCGCTTTTATGGTCTGTGAAGATGGTGCACTTCATCCCGTACAAGTAGTGCCGCCAAATCTTCAAAGCAAATACCATGGCTGCCAGTTCTAGATGGTGCATGGGATAGTTGACTTCTTGGGTTTTCAGCTGTCGGGATGCGTAGACTATCACCCTTCCACGTTGCATCAATACACAACCTAACCAAGAATAAGAAGCATCCGAATATACCAGTAAGTCTTTACTACCTTCGGGTAATGTCAAGACAGGAGCTTATGTTAATCATTCCTTTAACTCCTCAAAAGCATCCTCTTGTTCTCGACCCCACATGAACTTCACATTCTTGTGAGTCAACTTTTTCAAAGGTGAGGCTATATTGGAAAAGTCTTGAATAAATCTCCTGTAGTAGCCTACCAATCCCAAGAAACTACGAATCTCAGATGGCGTCTTTGGAGACTTCCATTACATCACGGTCTCAACCTTTGCCGGGTCTACTATAATCCGCTTGGGATTTACCACGTGACCCAAGAATTGCACTTCACGCAATCAAAAAGCACACTTAGAGAATTTGGCATACAACTTTTCTCTCCTAAATGTCTCCAATACCTCGCATATGTGTCCGGCATGTTCTTCCTCACTTCTCGAATAAATCAGGATATCGTCGATAAATACAATCACTGATTTATCTAACATAGGCCGACACACTCGATTCATCAAATCCATAAACGCAGCTGGTGCATTGGTTAAACCAAAAGACATAACGAGAAACTCGTAGTGTCCATAATGCGTACGAAAAGCTGTCTTAGGAATGTCCTGCTCCATCATTTTCAATTGATGGTACCCAGATCGAAGATTTATCCTCGAGAACTAGCTGGCTGCTGATCGAACAATTCGTCAATCCTCGGTAACGGATACCGATTCTTTACCGTCAACTTGTTCAATTCACGGTAGTGAATACAGATCCTCATACTACCATCCTTCTTCTTCATAAATAAGACCGAAGCACCCCAAGGAGATATACTCGGTCTAATGAACCCCTTATCGAGCAATTCCTACAATTTCTCCATCAACTCCTTCATCTCAGTCGGAGTCAACCGATACGGTGCCTTAGCGACAGGTTGAGCACCGGGTATCAAGTGAATTTGAAATTTGATTTCGCGATCCGGTGGCACACCTGATAAGTCCTCTGGAAACACATCGGGAAAGTCACATACCACCGGCACATCGGACAATTGTGGTGTTGACGTGTCCACATCTTTCACGTAGGCCAAATAAGCACTACATCCATGCCTCATGTACTTTCCTGCCACTACCATAGAAATCACTTTCGGAATCGTCATAACTCGATCACCGTATATCGTCACCGAACTCCTGTCAGGTGCTATCTGTCTAATCATCTTCTTACGACACATAATGTTCGCTTCATAAGTTGCTAACCAATCCATTCCTACTACTACATCGAATCCAACTAGGGGCATCACATGTAACTTAGCAGCAAACCTATGACCCTCTAATTCTATGGTATAATCCTCTATCATATTAGTAACTCTAATGGACTTACCAATAGCAGTTTCTACAACAAAGGGCTCATCAATACGTCTACTACTAACAGGCAATTTAGCACAGAAAGTAGTAGAAATAAAACTCCTACTGGCACCGAAATCAAATAAAACAGAAGCAAGAGTTTGATTTACTAGAAACGTACCTGACACAACATCGGGGTCCATCCTCGCCTCCTCTCTGGTCATCGTGAATGCTCTAGCACTCGCCTTTTGCCTCTCAGTCCTGGTTCCCCGCTCTGGAACTCTACCCTCGGCTTCTTGCACTCCCTACTCATGTGGCCTACTTCACCACAGTTGAAGCACCTCGCGGCTCTGCAATATCTTGAGATGTGGCCGGGCTTCCCGCACTTGAAATAAACATTACGCCCCAGCCTGCACTCGCCAGCGTGCTCCTTTCCACACCTCCCGCATCTCTTCACTCCCGAGCCTGCGGCAACCACCCGTCGATCATCAACCCTAGCCTTCTTGTTCTTCGGGGTGAAGCCGCCACGCCTAAACCGTTTCCGGTTCTAGTTCCGATCATCACCACCAGTCTTCTTCTTCTCAACCACCATCACCTCCCTCTCGTCATACAATCTCCCAGCTAAGTCAACCACCGACCTAAACGTACTCGGTCGGGCGGCAATTAGGTGCCTACGGATATCCGCCGGCAAGCCCTGAACATATCTTTTGATCTTTTATGACAGGGGCATCACCTGATCTGGCACCAGCTATGCCATCTCGTTGAACTTGGTGGTGTACTGCTGATGTGTTATGGTTCCCGCCTCCAGCTGTAGGAGCTCTCTCTCCACCTTGTCCAACTCCCGATGATGACATAAATCCTCAATCAACAACTTCTTCAGCTCGCTCCACCTCATTCTACCAATCGCCCTGCTACCCTCAGCTTGGACAATGTTGTCCCACCATCATAAAGCCGAGTCCATAAATGAATGGGTGGCAAACTTCACCTTCTGGTCCTCCCAGCACTCACTGATTGCTACAACAGCCTCCATCTCCCTCACCCATCGGTAAGCAGCAGCAGCAGTACCATTACCATCAAAGGTAGGGGGCTTGCACCTTTGGAATGCCCCATAATTACAGCCACATGCTGCCTCCGGTACAGGCTCCTCCTCCTCCTCCTCCTCATGAGTAGGAATAACCGTCTCGGTCTCGGGTTGCTCTCTCCCTCCCGAGGATCTGTTCCTCTCCTTCCTCTCTCATTCTCTAACTGCTTTAATCACCTCGGTCACCACAGACAGTAGGATCGTTTGCATGACCTGATGAACCTCCTCCACTACAGCCTCCTTCACCGAGGCTCTTAAGTTAGCACTCTCATCACCACACTCCGAATCAGGGGTCTCGGGCTCCTCATGGGTCACCTTCTCAACCCTGGCCCTCTCTCTTGTGACCCGTGGTTTAGCACCACGTCCACCCTGTACTCCGCCTCGTGAAGCCTTAGAAGATCTGCCTCCAACCATTCCTAATCATTATAAGATTCAAACACTAACATGGTCATTGAAGGTAATAGCTCAGTTTATTTCAAGTATAGTAAGTCCCTAATTACAGTGGCCAGTTGTGATTAGCCACTTACTTTACTCTTCATACCCTAAGCATTTCCTATCCTAGCTACATCAGTATCTAAACCTACTAAGGGCAAACAGACCAAATAACATGCGCACATAATACCGGTTAACCTTAAAGAAAATAGCTGATGGCACGTAGCTACTTGGACTGGCATCCCTTCCCCTTGTCCCATTCTCAGTTTAAGTTTAGGTTTCTTTTGAAAATATTTACCTATTTCACTTAAACTTTGGCTCTGATACGAACTTATAAGGCCCCGATCCTGGGCACCTCAAAGTTGGTCATTCATCGCACATAAAACATACAATTATATAAACATTGCAGTGGAAATTAATTAAAACCATTTCTTATATTTTAATGACAACTTTTGCAAAGTAATGCAATACGTTTAACTATTACAAAACACTATAATTGCATTACATCACAAAAGAGTCATTGTTATACTAATGGTTGCCATCCTAAAAATGCCAAATAGCTGCCCTATACCATCCTCAGCAACTATTACCTGCCAACTGTAAAACATAAAATTCAGCGTTGCTGAGTGAGTTCTAGTTTTATAAATAAAATACTTTACTTTTGATATAACTTTCTTTACTTTCATACGCGGTCATGCATCATACGTACATATATAGAATATTACTATTAACTTTCATTAACATCCATTGTTCATAATCATATTCATAGCATGCTTTCATTTCATGCTTTTATTAACATTCTCTTACTTTCATTCTTATTCTTTCGTAACGTACTCATTATCATTCTTTTACTTTCGTACTTGTTTACTTTCTTTCTTTCTTTCGTATGTTACGTCGTTCTTTTACATTCAAATGGATTGATGAACAATACCCCGAACATTATGCACGAAGCGATGCTGGACCTGTGGTAATTAAACCACGAACATTGTGCACGAAGCTGATCCAGTCACCTAGCGCAAGTCATCTCTCCAATTCATTAAAACCGATTCGTCTACCCCGAACATTGTGCACGCAGCTGATGCTGGAGCTGTGGTAATTAAACCACGAACATTATGCACGATGCTGATCCAGTCACTTAGGGCATACCAAAGGGCCTTTTCAATCTCAATGATTGACCCTATGTGCATCCTTTGGTGTAACTAATCCACATCACAGTTGAGCTAACGACAACATGGTCGTGCACCTCCTTTCATTTGCTTGTAAGCCATTTTTTCGTTCATTACGTTTTACTTTTCATCGTTGTTATCTTCCATTTCATTACGTTATTCTTTACATTCTTTCACCCGTTTATCATACTACGTAAAGTAATAACATAATATATAACGTATTTTATAATATATTATAAATATGTTTGATCATCATAAAAGGATAACACGTTATCCATACCATACATCATTCGTACATTCCATAAACCTAAAACATCCCATAATCATGTTTAAATTGGGTAATCATTACCCATAAGTCAACTTTGGTCAAACCCTAGACTTTTTGCTTTTTCCTGAAATTTCAGAAATTATTCTAATTGTCTAGGCGCATGGGCACTATTTGGGCGTTTCTACCCTGTTCTGGCGTTTTGCTACTATGCAGGCGCCTGGACTTACACTTGGTCATTTTTCACTTAGACGCATGGGCCTATTTAGACGTATAGGCACTATTCAGGCGTTTGGGTCTAACATTTAGGCATTCTAGGCAATATCCCAGACGTTTGGGCACTATTCAGGCACATGGCCTGACTTAGACGCATGGACATCTAGGCGGTTGGGTACTGTTTAGATGTTTGGGATTCCTGGGCGGTTGGGAACACTTAGTAAATTTAATCGTTGGACTCATGGTTCACTATTTAGGCGGTTGGGTAACTAACTTCAACTTAAACATCGTAAATTAGTCCCAAATCATCCTAAATCATTATCTAAGCTTACTATTATCATCCTAAGCATGATAACATGTTCATACACACATATATGTCCCAAATTTACACCCACCCGTATACCCATTCACACACAAATACGGGTGAAAACCCATTTTTCATAAAAACATGTTAACATGCATTTTCCAGCCCTAAAGTTTGTTAAAAACATGTTAAAAAGGGGGTTCTAGAACTCACCTTAGCTGCTTTCGTGTATGACTTACTCAAACCCAAATGCATTGAGTTCAAATGCCTAAAAACCCACTAAAATACACACACAAACTTACATAACACACATAAACATATAACCGAGACCAAAACCCAACATGAACACTTAAAACATTCGAATTTCTAACCTGAATCAGCCTTTTTCCTCTTCTTCTTTCAAAACCCGAAAGTTCTCTACTCTTTCTTCTCTCTCTCTCTCTAAAAATCCGATTGTTTGAGGTGAATAAGCAACATGGGCGGCCATGTTGCTTTATTCACCAACTTTGAAACTTTTATCCTTTTGGACACTTTTAACCCTTTAACTTAGGTTTTATAGCTTTTCTTTCTTTTCCTTTACTTTTATTACTTCCTTCATAACTTTGAAAAAAATAACCGGGTGTTACAGTTTAATATCTTTCTAAAAATCCGTTTTCCTAATAAAATGTCCTTCTTTTGTAAGTAACTCTTTCCACTTTTTACATTTGTCAAATAATTTCCAATATCCCATATTCCTTCCTATTTTATTGTATTTTTATTTTTTCTACTTTATATGTGAAATACAAAAAAAATTCTATCCATGTGAGGGTAAATAGAAATTTAGGGGGAGAATATACTTTTAAAGTGTTTTCTAATTATGTTCTCTCAGAAACCCCCAGAAAAAGAAGTTAAAAAGAGGTCAACGGCTTGTGTTCGGATATGCATAATAGACTCAGCCTGAAAACGAAGTAAATAATGATTGTGTAGCTAAAACTAAAGATCAAGAACTCAGTAATAAGGATTATTCTCATGACATCTTGGTCCATACAAAGATACAAGTCTTGTCAAAACTTGGTTGAGAGTGGATGTTTTTTCTTAAGTCTGCTCTTAGTCATTGATCGGGTCTAACATCTCTTAGCCCAAATTGTATATTAGGTATAATAAAATGCGTATTTATCTCCTCTTCCATGCGTGAGCATTGACCTGGAGTGATGATCTTCTCTACTATGCAAAAGCATTAACCTGAAGCTCTCATCAATATGCTAAGATGATCTTCTCTGCTATGCGGAAGCATTGACCTGAAGCTCTTATCTTTTGGAATAAGATGTACATCTCCTCTGTTATATGTAAGTATAGACTTGGAGATATGATCTTAGTGTCTGTATATTATTATCTCTCATCAAAAGATCATGCAGTCATATGCATGCATCTATGTCAAGTATGAACTAGTCAAGCAAAATCTTTGATTATACTTAATAAACCCTGATGACTGGATAAGTTCTTTGCCTGATGTCAGTGGGGACCAAGTTACATGAGCTTCTCTAGTTGAACCTAAAACATGATAAAATCAGTTGCAGGTCACTCGTTGAAAAGAATAAGGCATGGGTTTAAGGGCACAAAGATACCAGCAATCTCGCCAAGACTTGATTCTCAAAAAAAATCGAGAAAAAGCTGCAAACTATATCCTTTTGATATTTTATTTCATTCTAGTTCCTTTTATTTTATTTTATTTGTTTATATTATAATCATTCAATTACTTGTATGCTTTTTAAGTTGGAATTATGCAGTGAGGAAATTATCTTTAATAAATGTTTGTATATATAAAAAATGGGCAAAACTATGGGCGAAACTGCAGTTTCGCCAAAGGAAACTATACTTTCCCCACCAGTCACGCTCAACAGTGAGCAAATCACATAAACGGGTGAAACTATAGTTTTGCTCCTAGCGAAACTAGGTGGTATAAATTGCACAGTTTGAGATCCTAGTCTCATAAGTGCGAATTTAGCCTAAACCTAGTTTCTCTCAGCATATCTTGGTCAAATCTTGTATTGTGTCTTGTTTGATGAAATAATCGGTTGATTTATGCTTAGGTTCGTTAGGCGACTTTGTTTTAAACTTTAATCGGTTTAGTTTCAGTTAATTTAAGAGCTGAATTTGTTTCGCTGAAGTGGTAAGGTCGCAGTTTCGTTCAGTGAAACTGCGAGATACTTCAGCGAAGCTGAACGGAAGTTCATAGTTTCAAGCGAAACTGTAACATTGTGTGTTCGAGCACAAGTGACAGTTTTCCTGGGAAACTTTCAGTGAAACTATGTATTCGCCTAGTATGACTTCCTGAGTTTAATCTTAAGCAAAACTAATAGCGAATATAGTTTCTCTTAGGTGAAATTACAAAATAAGTTGTGAGCAAAACTGTCAAACAACTAATGCACATAATTTGATGCCTTAGACTCAGTGAATCTATGTTTTAATATTAGCGAATCTATGGTTTCCTGACAGCGAAACTAACTATTTCACCAAGCAAAATTACAGTTTTGCTGCCAACAAAACTAGCCAAATCTGACTTTTCACTTTTTTTGTTTTGTCTCTTATTGTGTATAACTTTTTCACTAACCTATTTGTGTTTTTCATTTCAGATTAACATGGCTAATTTAAATTTTGATGATAAGTTCAACATTCTGGCTCTTCTGGATTATGGGAATTCAAAAGCTGCGGGATTTAAAGACTGTATTAGATGGTTGAGGCAATCTCCCATACCTTATGCCATTTCACATATACCTACCATCTACGACCTTCACGTGAGAGACTTTTAGAGATCAGCTGAGCATGATGCTGGAATTGTGCTGCCCTGGATAGTTGCAAGGATTGAAGGTCATGACATAGTGATCACTACAGAAACTATTGCCCCGAGTACTTCGTCTTCAAGATGATTGTGGGCCAGAGCTAGTGCTGTCTGATGCCCAAGTTTGGGGGCATTCCGAAGTATAGAGTATGAAGGGCCACCTTTTGGTTCCAAGAAGGAAATAAAGAAATCTCTTCTTTCAAAGGAATGGAGATATATATCCCACGTCTTTATCATGTGTCTGGATCATAGAAAGGGAGGATCAGACGGGCTAAACATTCATTAGGCTAGGGAAATGATAATCTTGTAGGTTAGGTTGGGGTTTCTTGACACTCAGTTTTTCTCTCAAACTCATCTTGAACAACACTCAGTTAAAGATAGAGTCAATAAGAGTTGATCACAATATAACAAGTAATAAGGAACATAAGAAGTAATTTTCAAGGTACTTTTATATATTGCTTCTCAACTCAAGTATTACAAGACTCTTACAAGCTCTGTGAAATGAGTTACAATAAGAACCTATATATAATACTACCTATAGCCGGATATACTTTGAAACTAGCTGGGATCCTATAACTAAAGCCTATACTACAAGACTATAGTTTAAGGTATCTCGGATAAAGTCTTATCTGAGATATGGTAGTCAGGACATGTCCCTGACTTACCTTTTGTCACCAACTAATGTTGATAACATGTACTATCGTAAAAGGTAAACAGTGGAATAAGGTATGGTCAACTACATGGCTCTTTAGGAAGAAGCCATGCTGTGTCTACAGCGGAGTGTTAGAGACCATACTTATGTCCACTGGTTCATAGCAGTGTCTTCCGAAGGTTAAATGGCTTCGGAAGAACAAGTAATTCCGAAACCACTTATACTTCGGAAGAGACTGCTTCTTCTGAGACTTGGAAACTTCTTCTTTTGTTAACTTCTGAAGTAGAGTTCTGTCTTCGGAAGTTGATCTTTCACTTTGTCTTCGGATGAACTCCACAACCTTCAGAAGTTCCATCCTAAGCTTTGGAAGCCTTTGTATGTAGTACCAAAAATTATCTAAGTGAATTGGTTTTGGTTGCACCAGCCTCCTTCTTGATCCAACAAACTCTCCCTAGGCTGATGCTACCAAAAGTTCACTTATCTCTTCTTCTCAAAACTTTTAGCACCAAGGAGAGTAGGTATTTATCTGTTTCCTTGTTCTTCCCTGATGTGGTACTGAGAAGTTTGTACAAGTCCTTGGTAGACAAGATGTCCAGTCTATTACCTTGGATGATGTGTACCCTCTCTTGTTGCCCTCTGAAAAGAGTTAGTTGATGGGAACTGTAATCATATTCCCATCTAACTATAGGTTCCAATTCTGGACCCTCCAGTATCTATAGAAAGGTAGCGCCCATGGTGGAAGATCTTTCCTTGTCTTCCTATCTTCTCAGCTTCAACTCTTCTTCAATCTTGGCTTTTGCAGTTAGCTCGGCTAGATAAAGACTGCTGAGATGATTTCTGATGACAGCAGCAGTTTCAGAGTTGGAGGGGTTGGAAAATGGCTTCTCTGCTAACTCAGTAATATCAAAGCTGCTATAGTGTACCAGAGAGGTTGCATTAAGTCTGTTGACTTCGTCATTTTCCCTTTCCACATGAAAGTTGTGAGAAGCTTCATCGAACCTCCACTGGATTATTTTCTTTCTAGGCACAAGAGACCGACTGGGAATCTTGTCCTCTTTCCTTGTATCCAGCAGAGTCACCAGTTTCCTTCTAAGTTTCATCTCTTCATCATTTAATGAATCTGAGTTGAGGCCTAGAAGTCTGGCAGCCTGGTCCAATGTTCCTCTAGGCAAATCAAGGAATTGATTTCTTGTGAGGGAACATGAAGATCCATCAACATAGGTGATGTTGACAGAGTCTTCTTCATATGAGACTTCACTCAAGGTTGTGCAGTTTATGGGCTTGGTCTTGATTGCCTTGAACTCCTCAAGAGAGAGATGTTAAGAAGGCTAAGGGGATGGTTTGGATGGTAGTCGGGTAGGTTGTGGTTTAGAGGTTCTTGGAATTGTTTTAGGTTGAAGTATAGGAAGTTTAGGTGGTTGGGGTGATGAAGTGGATGTGGGTAAAGATGTGGGTTTAGGAGTGAAAGGTTCGGTTTTGATGGTGTAGATACTTGTGTACCTAGTTACTGAGCTTAATGTAATATGTCTTTATTGCTTTACACTTATGTAATCGTTGGGTAATTAATGAAATGAAAATGTTTGGTTGTGTTTATAATGTTTAATATTTCATTACTGAGTTGTTTAACATGTATCGAACTAGCTACATAGGTTTGTGGTTGTTTAATTAATATTGGTAATGTATTGTTTAAGAAATATATTCAAACTTAGTCATGTGAAGCTCTCATGCGAATGGCCCATGCTAATGGACCATACGCATGAACAACTTCATGTGAATGACTCAGTCGCATGACTGAACCAGGAGACTGGATCAGTCGCATTATTGGAATATAAGATTGGTTCAGTCGCAGGACTGAACACTCAATCATGCGAATGGATCAACCGCATGGCTCAATCACATGACTGAACCATACTAATGGTTCAGTCACCCGAATGAGGAACACTAACCTATAAATACCACTTAAATCATGGAAATACGCAGCACTTCGAATCCCTAAGTACCCTAGCCGTCCAGCAACCTCTAAGAACTTGTTCCAAGTTCATAGATCGCACTAGATCGATTATCAATCGTTCTTAACGTTTAGATTCAATCTACAATTGATTCTACATGCGTTCTCACTGATTGGATCGCCAATCAAATAGGTTTCCGCACTATTTGATTCGGTATACACGTTTATCAGTTAGTATTTCGTTCAATACTACGTCCTAACAAGTTGTGGTGTAATGAGGGAAAGTTCAGCGAGAAGGCTAAAGATGGAATTTTTCTAGGATACAACATACCGAATAAGAGAGTCTATAACAACTCCATAGGTCAAGTAGAAGTGTGGTGTAATGCTGACGTTCAGAGATACACCACTCCTCCTGCTGGGAAAGGACCTGCTTTCTTTTTCGACTATGATGGCTTCTTCCAGTCTTTCAACATCCCTCTCCCCACATCTGACGATGACTTGGCAACCAAAATGATGTTTGAGGTCTTAAACACACCATCACAAGACGCCACAACATCTGTTTCATAAGGTGAATCGTCAGGGGGAGCACTCGAGGTAAGTGACTCCTCATCTGACGATGAAGCTGTGGAGAATAACTAGAACAATGAGGACGAACAGGTTCCAACTCATGCAAGTCCAAAAAGATCTGACATTGATGCTTCTGTGTCCTCGGAACCTCACACTCCTACTGCCTCAGATGCAGAACCAAATGTCCATAATCTTGGTTCTGAGGTAGTTGTTCCCACTACTACTGGATCACACTTAAATGTCTACCATCCTCTAGACAATGTCATTAGGGATGTCGGATCTGGAGTTCAGACAAGAAATCACCTATACTCAGCTAATTATGCCTGGGTAATGGAAAAAGGATACCTTCACGATGGAGCATATCGTTGTTTTATGTCATAGTTTGAGCCAAAATACGTCAGTGAAGCCCTGAATGATGAGGCATGGGTGAGTGCCATGCAAGAAGAACTTTTGCAGTTCAAGAAGTTGGGAGTATGGACTCTCGTGGATAGACCAAAAAGAGCTAAAGTTATTGGAACCAAATGGGTCTTGAAATGCAAGAAAGATGACCAAGGAGTCATTATCAGGAACAAGGCTCGTCTTGTAGTTCAAGGATTTCGACAAGTCAAGGGAATAGATTACAATGAAGTATTTGCACCTGTGGCAAGAATGGAAGCCATTCGTATCTTCCTAGCCTATGCCTCTTACATGAAGATTAAAATCTATCAACTGGATGTAAAGAGTGCATTTCTTCATGGTGAAATCCGGGAAACAGTTTATGTCAGTAAACCCAAAGGATCTGAAGATCCATATCATCGGGACAGAGTTTACAAACTGGATAAGGCTCTCTACGGGCTTCACCAAGCTCTGAGGGCATGCTATGAAAAACTCTCTACTCACCTCGTGAAACACGGATTTCACAGAGGTGTAATTGGCTGTACACTGTTTATCAAAGAAAAGATGGTGAATTGCTTCTTGTTCAGATCTACGTTGATGACATAATCTTCAGTTCCAAGAACGAAGACTTATGTAAAGAATTTGAAGCAGTAATGAAAGCTGAATTTGAAATGAGTGCCATGGGAGAGATGAAATTCTTTCTCGGTTTACAGGTGGATTAGACATCAAAAGGCATATTTCTACATCAGACTAAGTATGTAGGAGATGTTCTCAGTCGGTTTGACATAGAGAATGCTTCCGCAGCTGGGACTCCACTTGCTACAAACCATGAGGTAGCACCCGACGAGAATTGTGATCTAGTCGATGCCACCATGTTCCGAGGAATGATGGGTCTCTCGTGTACCTCACTGCATCAAGACCTGATATCATGTATGCAACATGTCTATGATCAAAATATCAGGCGAAACCAAAGGTTAACCATCTGATAGGAGTCAAAAGGATATTCCGTTATCTGAAGGGTACACCAACACTTGGGTTGTGGTATCCTCATGACGATGACTTTGAGCTTACAGTGTATAGTGACTTGGATTATGGTGGCTGCAAGATGAACTACAAGTCTACATCAGCAGGATGTTAATTCTTTGGGAGGAGATTAGTGACCTGGCAGTGTAAGAAGCAGACCACGGTTGCTTTGTCAACCTGTGAAGCCGAATATGTTGCTGCCGCCAGCTGCTGCTCACAAATCATATGGATACAACAGCAAATGCGGGACTACGGTTGGCATTTCTCTTCTACTCCTATTTTTTTTATAACTTTGCTGTAATTGCAGTAACAAAAAATCCAGTCCAACATCCTAAGACCAAACACATCAGTATAAAATATCACTTTATACGTGACTGTTTTGAAAAGAACCTAATCGATGTTGTTAAAATAAATACGAATCTTCAACGCGCTGACCTCTATACAAAAGCTTTTGATAAACCACGTTTTCTATATCTGTTAGAGGTCAACGGCGTCAAAAAGAAAAGTGACGTAATTCCAGAAGATGAAATTGCTTAGTCCGACACCCGTTTATTTTCTTTTATGTTCTCTTATTTTCTTTTATTTTCTTTTATTTTAAATGTCTTGTCTTAAAAGTCCAAAAAACACAAAAAGATTTTCGGTTTTAGAATTTTAGGGGGAGATTAGTTTAGTATTTTAGTATTTAGTTACTATATAAATAAAAAAATGGGAGGAGGAGATTCTAGAAATGAGATCGTATCTGTCATATCTGTGATACTGATTCAATGACTATGGAAAATGATAGTACACAGGAACAAAGAGTTTGGGACTTTAAAATAAGTTAAATGATGATTGAGGTAAAACATCAAAGTATAAGACGACGATGTTTAAGCAACATAAAAGGAAAAATGATAGTAAAGCTAGTTTCTACTAAGGGAACACGGAGAAAGTAGACCTAGAGGTTGCTAGATCATTAGATGATATGTCGGTAGATTCAACACAATAGATTAGTAGATCTCGTTGGTGATTTCAATTTTAAATTAAGTTGTTCAACAAGCTGTGGGTTATCATCTTATCCCTGGTTAACACAATCGACTAAGTTCCATTAAGGGGTGACGAGCAAACTTAATGCCACAAAAGTGTGCGGTTGACCATAAAAAGAGCAAAGCACATAAAAGAAAAAAAACAATCTAGCTGATAACATATGTTGTTAGTACGATCTGTGCAACAAGAAAGTAATTTGTCAAACAAGAGGATAGGTTGTGTGTCTCTCTACTGTGCGGTGGCACTGACCTAAGGATTAGCATAACCTAAATATTCCAGAATTCGTTGTTGTTTGCGCCTCTCTGTTGTGCGATGCCATTGACCTGAGGCTTTGCATCTCTTTGAAAACTCTCAGAATAGTCTCCTCTTGTCACAATACCCGTAGACCGCTCAAAAATCTCCCGAGGAATGTTGATTACCAAATATGTATGGGATCCACAAATGCTTGTTGAAATAATTAAACCTTAAATAATTACCAACGTCTGTCAACAATCTGCGTATGGATTTAAGAGGACAAGTATACTGACAATCATCGTGAGTAGCAATTCTTGAAAGTCCAAATCAATGTGTGATCTTGTAGAACTAGTATGATTTCCTAAATTTGCTTATGACTCTCGATGAAAACTAGAATCCAAATCAAAAGGCTTTGATAAATTGTCCTAAATAATTTGACAAACCTGTATGATTCCATAATGAATCAGTCCAGTTTTGATCAAAGTAGCGGAATGCTACTTAGGATTTCAACCTCCCACAAAAATACAAAATTAAGCTTTTCGTTTGGGTTTCTTACTTGTAGTTGGTTTGAAGTCTAGTTGTGTTAGTTAGTTTGTGTTAATTGTCAGACTATGCAATGGAATTCAATCTGTGAGTAAATCACTTAAATGGATCACGTCTGAGGTGATCTGGTGGATAAATGGATCACGTCTGAGGTGATCTGGTGGATAAATGGATCACGTCTGAGGTGATCGGGTGGATAAATGGATCACGTCTGAGGTGATCGGGTGGATAAATGGATTATGTCTGAGATGATCACAAGTTTTCAAAGTTAATATGATCATGTCTGAGATGATCAAATGCTCAAAATGTCTAATCTATAATCAAAGGGTGTAAAATGCAAATTGGTCATAAATTCAAAATCATGAGTATGACCCACACGCACGATTGGACCATAAGTATGGACCAACCGTGCGAATGGACCATACTCATGCCCTAGATAATCGAATGGAGTATGAGTATGAACCATTCACACGAATGGCTTACAAGATTGAGCCAGTCGCCCGAATGGATCTGTGCGGATGAGTCAGTCGCCCGACTGAGGTCCAGTCGGCCCGCTGAATGTGATCGACTGAACCAATCGCACGACTGAGGTCCAATCCCCCGAATGAACAGAGCGAATGGGTCCAGTCACCCGATTGAAATCAGATTCAGTATAAATTGAGCCCTAGTCGATCGCATTCAACTCATAACCTGAAATCGCCCCCATATCGCACACCTGACCGTTACTCTACCAAAATTTCATCTGACCGAAACTGACATCTTATTTCGATATTCTGACGATCTCGGTTGTTTATACAGGTACAATGCGGTGCAACCCATCCAAAATTCCACAGATTTGACTTCAAAATCATGAAACTCGACCCACAAAAGAACCGAACATTGAAATGTACTAATAACCTAACCAAACTAAGTAAAATATGGAAAAAAAAGTTATTAGGTCATTAGTAAAGTGACTGCAAGTCTAATGAACCAAAACACGAAGTCTAACTCTAAGTTTTGGTCCAAATCTGAACTGAACTTGACCGAACAATGGGTCATGCGACTGGACACTCGGATGAACTACAATCACACGACTAAGTTGGACGATTGAGCCAATCGGCCGAATGACCGATATGAATGAGATCAGTCGGTCGACTGAACCAATCGTATGCTCAGTCATCCGATTGAACTCAGTCGCATGATTCAATCACCCGAATGTATTCAATCATACGATAGGTCAACCGACTGAACTCAGTCGCGTGGTTCAATCGCATGATTGAACAAGACTGAGTTCTACCAGGTTAATTAGAACTGATTTGTGTTGTGTGGGATCTAATGCCTATATGTCTTGTGTTACAGATTGATGGCAGACAGGTGGACCATCAACCCTAAGCACAACATATGCACTCATTTAGATGCTACGACTCGGAATGGTGCCGAGTTTACGGGGATCATTGCTTTTCTCAAGCGATCTAGAATCTACAGGGCTATTTCTACACCATGCACTCCCTATATGTCTATTCAGCAGGCCTTCTGGGAGGGGGCATTGATTGACCGTTCACGTGAGCCTTACAGCATCAGGAGTTCAATTTTTGGTATATACATAGAGATTACAGCTGAGGATATTCGGCGGGTACTTGGTTTGGGTGACGACGCAGACCACCCTACCAGAATTCACTCCACTGACGGTTAGAGGGTGCTTCTTAAGGATTAAGTACGCTGTGGATATCAACGCGGGTGTGCTCAACAAGAGCAACCTGTGTCCCCAGTACAGGTACTTAGCATATGTCATCCTTAAGTGCTTGGCTTCACGAAGGAGTGGGTTTGATGATCTTTCAGACCAGATTCAAAATGCCTACGTGGCTCTGGTACTGAACCACCCTTTTAGCTTCTCGAGCATGATATTGTCTTACTTGATAGAGAATCTGGAGGCTAAGGGGAAAGAGGGTGTCTGCATGAACCCTAGGTTTCTCCAGGCGATCTTTGATGAGAAGCTGCCGACACTGCCCAAGGAGAGCCACGATGCTGTGTCCTTGGAGATCATGGATGATACTACACTGGGTCGTATGAGAGTATACCGTGGAAAGCAGGTCAAACCCCCGGTGAAGAGACTCTTCGGGCATTTGGCCCAGGCTGATTATGTGGCGCCGGGGAGGCGAAAGTGGTGCCACGAGGAGAGTGACTCAAATGTTGAGAAAATTGCTCTTCCATATGACGACTTCGACGATGATGGTGATACTGGCAGAGACTCCGGGCCTGCAACTTTGAGGGCCCCCCCACTAGACAGGTTACTTATTCACCCCCTACACACCCAGATTTCACTATAGCCAGCTTTCACCAAGACTTCTGTCCTCCTGATGAGGAAGAAGAGAGTGATGAGGAGCCTCCCACGAGAACGGTGGGCAGTGGGGTGGTTTCCACAGAGACAGGCTTGAGGGCGGTTGGTGGACGTCCAGTGGAGTTTGGGGATGCTGCTTCTGATTCAAATCCCTCTTATGCCCCGGACTCGCTCAGTAGCTAAGGGGGAGCCTCAGTGTCTAGAGGCACAAGGGGAAAGACGATGGCACACCCTATGGAAAGAAGGGGAGGAGGTTGAGGTTCACTCTGACATCATCCACCAGCACAACCACTACCTCAGCCACACCATCCACTGATGTGTTGCAAAACACATATGTTTTTTGTAACATCCAAAAAGTTTGATAATTATTTATTTATTAGGATTAGTGTTCAGTCGCACAAACATGCGTGCGAATGAACCTCAGTCGCTTGCCGTGCGTGCGAATGAGGCCCAATCGCACGAATGAAGGGCGTACGGGCTCAATCGTACGATTGAGCCGTGCGAATGGTCCAATCGTACGATTGAGTATGTCGGCTAAAAATTTTCATGTAGGATAAATAGGGCGGTTAAGAGTGTTAACAGCAGACATTATCTGCTGTACTTTCACCCCCTTGCTCCTGTCGAACCCCAACACCCCTGTTCTTGCTAGATTGAGTAAATTAGCTCCGTTTTGGTAAGTTTTGCTTGTTACGGATCGATTCTTGAATATGTTAGGCTGTGTATGTGGTTGAAATTGATCCAAAAACATGTTTTAATCAGAGTTTCTGTTCAATCTTTCTGTTAAACTGAAAAGTGAATGTTCGGGCCCTAGTTTTTGTGAAATTTGATGAAATAAGGACCCGAAACGGTTGTAAATGAGGTGTACAAGTTCTGTTATGAATATGGTATAATCTGAACGGTTAAAATTCGAGTTTTTGGATCAAATACGTCAAGAACACAGCTGCTGATCCGTTTCAGGCGAATGAGCCCAGTCGCATGACCCATTCGTGCGACTGAGTCAATCGCATTGTTCAATCGTACGACCGAAAGTCAGTCGCATAAACCAATCGCACGAATGGAGGTCATTCGTATAAACCCTGTTATAGCTCATTCGCACCTCTGTCGCATGGTCCATTCTTACGACTAAGCTCAGTCGCATGTTCAGTCGCACGAATGAGTCCAGTCGCATGGCCTTGGTCGTATGTAGTGATCAGCTAGGGGTGATTTGACTAAGTTAGGGTTGTTGTTTTAGATTTGCCTTGAGAAGGAGAAGTTCTAGCTGCCCTAGTGTATTTGGATTGATAATCACTTACTGAGAACATTAAGGTGAGTTCTAATTGCCCTTTTTATGTGTTAATGTCGTATGATAAATGTGGTTTGATAAAATCGGGCACTGGCATGCATATAAATAAATATAAAATGTGAAAATGAGTTGAAAGTGGTAAATTGTGATGAATGGCGAGGTGGAGGTCTGACCCACCAAATTATAGACGGAGGTTTGACCCGTCAACGCCAAATTATAGACGGGGGTTTGACCCGTCAACGCGCGAGGTGGAGGTTTGACCCACCAAATTATAGACGGAGGTTTGACCCGTCAACGCGCGAGGTGGAGGTTTCACCCACCAAATTAAACACTGATAAAAGATGTCCATAAATATCTTGTGGGTATTCGATATGCATATCAATACTGGGATAAATAAATGGACTGATGAATGTGTGTGTGGATCATTTGGTGTGATAACAGTTGATGAATTGTTACCATTGAAATGTGGTGTATGTTAGAACTCACCAGTTTATCTGATTTTGTGTTTGTTTTCTAATGCATGCCAGGTAGTAATAGAGGTGCTCGTGATGGTCCCCCACAGAGTTAGCTTCCGGTTATGGTGTATGATACTGGCCACAAATGTTGGGTTTTTGGGAATGAAGTACTTGAAGTTAACTAAGTTTTGAAATGTCGGATAAAGTCTTGTAAATATTGTTAATGATGTAAACAGTTTTTAATATATGTAAAATTCCGCTGCGTTTATAGTCTCTGAATTGTTATAACAACCCAACTAGTAGCACCCTCCTTATTATATTATTGTTATGAGATTGAGGGTGTTACAAGTTGGTATCAGAGCCATAGTTAAAGAGATTTGAACATTTAATTGTTTCAAACTTTAACTGAATATATGGGAAGTGCCAGTATCTACAACCGGAGGTGGGGTGAATTATTGTGTGGATGAGTACTTAATTATTTGCGATAATTCATTCAATTGTTGAATGAAAGTAATTGTTTAAGATAAAGACTACTATTATGTGTATGCATGATTTTGTGCTTTAGATAGTGTTAGAAATAAACTGTGAAAGGATAATGAGAAGAGGCAGGATGGTGTGAATAAGTAAATAATTGATAACATCTGGCCAATGTTATGAGCAATTTACATTATATGCAACATCCTGGTATCACTCATTATTTGATTATGGTTTATTTCTGATCGTAGATGGAGGAAACCAGTAATACAAATTCTAGACTTGAAGCTAGGATCTCTGGTGATGAACTTAAGGCAGCTATAGGTGATGAAGTTGCCCGAGTGTTGCGTACTACCTTACCTGAAATGTTGAGTGACCTTAGGAAAGGTGGTTAATCATCTTCCCAACCAACTCCTCCACCTGTTATTGTTGAGCCGGTAGTGGAGAAACCAATATCATATAAGCATTTTAAGGAATGTGACCCGCCTAAGTTTGAAGGCCAGAAGGATGTAGTAGTAACTTACAAATGGTTACGAGAGATGGAAGCGGCGTTTAAACTTAGTAGATGCAAGGAAGATCAGAAGGTGGGCTTGGCAGTGCATTCTTTTCAAGCAGAAGCCTTGTACTGGTGGGATACAGTGGAACAGGCCATGGGTGAGGCCGCCGTAAGTCAGATGACGTGAGAAACTTTTAAAGAACTGGTGATAGAAAAGTTCTGTCCGAAGGGCGAGATGGACAGAATTGAGATCAAGTTTTTACAGTTTCAAGCAGGCGCTTTAAGTCATAAAGAGTATACTTCCAGATTTGAAGAAATGGCTCGTTTGGTACCTCATTTAGTAACTCCTGAGACAAAGAGGATTACTAGGTATGTTCAGGGATTACCTCCTAAGGTAAGAATGCTGGTCAAGTCAAATTCTCCTTCCACTTATCAGGTCACAGTGAATTTGGCTGCGGACATGTATGAGGAAGTCACTGAGTCTGAGAAACCTGTGGTGAAAGAGGAAGTGGTGAGTCATCAGGAAGCTTCACTGAGTTCTAGGCCTATGTATGGACAGAGTGGGCCGCAGAAGAGGAAGTTTAATGCTAAGGGTTTTGTAGGTCCCCCTCCTCGGTGTAATAAATGCGGGAAGTTTCATAGAGGGGAATGTAGACTGAATCACCCGGCATGTCGTAAATGCAGGAAACCTGGACATTTTGTTTCTAGATGTCCAAAACTTCGGTGTTATGGATGCGCGGAGATGGGACATATGAAATCTGAATGTCCAAAGTTTAGATCTGGACCGGTTCCTATTCGTGCAGTAGGAGGACCGAGTAAAGTCAGCGTGAGTGGTAGTAGCGGTACTGCGGGGAGAGCATTCACAATGACTGCGGAGGAGGCTAAGGCATTACCGGATGTTGTGTCGGGTACGTTTCTTGTTAATGATGTACCTGCTAGAGTTTTATTTGATTCAGGAGCTAATAGAAGTTTTACATCAATAAAATTCCATGCCTTAATAAAAGTTAGACCATCAAAGTTAGATGTTGCTTTTTCAGTAGAGACTTCCTCTAATCAATTCATAGTTGTTAGTGAAGTAATAGATGATTGTTTTGTTGAATTAGAAGGTGTAAAATTTCCTGCTAGATTACACATTATGAAATTAGGAGGTTTTGATGTAGTATTGGGAATGGATTGGTTATCCATGTTTGAGGCTCAGATAATATGCAAGAGAAAGATGATTGTGTTGCGAGCACCAGATGGTAATCTGGTGACGGTTTTTGGCGATGATCATGATAATGTGGTGAAATTCATATCTATGATTAAGGCTGAGAAATTATTGAATAAGGGTTGCGAGTCATTCTTGGCATATGTAGTTGATACTGTTAAGGAGACGAAGAAATTGGAAGATGTTCCAGTAGTTTGTAATTTCCCCGATGTATTTCCAGAGGATCTACCGGGTATACCTCCTGATCGAGAAATTGAGTTTAGAATTGATTTAATACCTGAGGCAAAACCTGTTGCTAAAACCCCTTATAGACTTGCACCGGCCGAGTTAAAGGAACTCCTGAAGCAATTGCAGGAATTATTAGACAAGGGTTTTATCCGACCCAGCTCTTCGCCATGGGGTGCCCCTGTTTTGTTTGTAAAGAAGAAAGATGGCATTTGAGGATGTGCATAGATTACAGAGAACTAAACAAGCTGACTGTCAAGAATAAATACCCGTTACCCCGTATAGACGATTTATTTGATCAACTTCAAGGTGCTAATTGGTTCTCAAAGATAGATCTTAGATCCGGGTATCATCAGTTGAAGGTAAGTGAAGAAGACATACCAAAGACAGCTTTTCGTACGCGATATGGGCATTATGAATTTTGGTGATGTCATTTGGATTAACGAATGCTCCTGCTGCATTCATGGATTTGATGAACAGAGTATGTAAACCGATGTTGGATAAATTGGTAATTGTGTTTATAGATGATATTTTGATCTATTCTAAGAATGAAGGAGATCATGCTTGTCACATTCGAGAAGTATTGGAAACTTTAAGAAAGAATAAGTTGTATGCAAAATTCTCGAAGTGTGAATTTTGGTTAAGAGAAGTGCAATTTTTGGGCCATGTGGTGAATGCGAATGGAATATTGGTGGACCCTGCAATGATTGAAGCTGTGGTGAACTGGGGAATTCCTAAAAGTCCTTCAGAAATTCGTAGTTTCTTAGGACTGGCAGGATACTATAGGAGATTCATTCAGGATTTTGCTAAAATTGCTTCCCCATTGACGAAGTTAACTCGAAAGGACGTTAAGTATGAATGGAATAAAGAACAGGAAGCTGCTTTTCAGGAACTGAAGAATCGATTGACACAAGCCCCAGTATTAGCAATACCAGAAGGTGTAGAGGATTTAGTAATATATTCTGATGCATCATATCAGGGATTGGGGTGTGTTTTAATGCAACGTGGGAGAGTTATTGCTTATGCTTCTAGACAGTTGAAGACTCATGAAGTCAATTACCTAACCCATGATTTAGAACTAGCAGCTGTGGTTTTTGCTCTTAAAATATGGCAACATTACTTATATGGGGTGAGATGTACTATCTTTACTGATCATAAAAGTCTGAAATACTTCTTTGAGCAAAAAGATTTGAATATGAGACAAAGGCGATGGTTGGAGTTAATCAAAGATTATGATTGTGAAATTTTATATCACCCCGGGAAAGCAAATGTGGTTGCTGATGCATTGAGCAGAAAGGAGAAGTACGAACCGATTAAGGTTAAGGCGTATAAACTTGTAATCACTCCTGATTTTATGCAACAGCTGAAAGAAGCCTAACTGGAAGCATTAAAAGAAGGAAACATTAAGAGAGAAAGAATGGTCGGTCAAGAGAGATATTTAGAAGAAAATAGCCATGGTGTTAAGATCAGGTTTGGTCGAATGTGGGTTCCGTTGGCTTTACGTGATACGGTACTTGATGAAGCTCACAAATCTAGGTATTCCATTCACCCAGGCATGACTAAGATGTACCAAGATTTGAAGCAAGATTATTGGTGGCCAGGGATGAAATTTAATGTGATGCAGTATGTAAATAGATGTCTGACGTGCGCCCAGGTGAAAGCTGAACATCAGAAACCTTATGGATTGTTGCAGCCATTAGCTATTCCAGTTTGGAAGTGGGATGATCTAACTATGGATTTTATAACAAAGTTGCCCCGTACACCAAAAGGTTATGATACTATTTGGGTAGTGGTAGATCAGTTAACCAAGAGTGCTTTGTTTCTACCAATACGGGAAACCTATTCGGTAGAAAGGCTAGCTGATATCTTTACTAAAGAAATAGTTAGATTGCATGGAGTTCCGAAAAGTATTACATCTGATAGAGATGCTAGATTTACCTCCAGGTATTGGAGAAAATTTCACGAAGCCATGGGAACTAGACTATACTTTAGTACAACCTATCATCCCCAAACAGATGGTCAAAGTGAAAGAACTATTCAGACATTGGAAGATATGCTACGGGCATGTAGTATTGATTTTGGAGGCAGCTGGGATAATCATCTTCCATTAGCTGAATTTGCATACAATAACAGTTATCAAGCTACCCTTCAAATGTCTCCGTTTGAAATGTTGTACGGAAGAAAATGCAGAACTCCACTGTATTGGGGAGATATGGGGCAACGTGAATTGGGAAATAGTGAAATAATTGAAGAAACAATGTCAAAGTTTGAAGTAGTCAGAAATCGTATTAGAGAAGCGAAAAGCAGGCAGAAATCGTATGCAGATCGTAGAAGAAAACCATTGGAATTTAAAGTTGGGGATTTCGTCTTATTAAAAGTTTCTCCATGGAAAGGCATTATTCGATTCAGAAAGAGGGGCAAGTTAAGTCCACGTTTTATTGGACCTTTCCAAATAGTGGAGAAAGTAGGGTACGTGGCGTATAGGTTGGACTTGCCTGAAGAACTAAGTGCTATTCATCCAACCTTCCACGTCTCTCAGTTACGGAAGTGTTTAGCTAATGAAACTCAATATGTACCATTAGATGATATTGAGGTTGATGAGAAGCTCAATTATGCTGAACAGCCTGTGGCCATTATGGATCGTAAGGAGAAGAAACTTAGAAATAAAATCATTAGCTTAGTCCGGGTGCAGTGGGCACATCGCCAAGGATCTGAGTCAACCTGGGAACCAGAAGAAGAGATGAGGCGGAACTACCCTCATTTGTTTTAGTCAGGTTTCGAGGACGAAACCCTAAATAAGGTGGGTAGACTTGTAACATCCAAAAAGTTTGATAATTATTTATTTATTAGGATTAGTGTTCAGTCGCACAAACATGCGTGCGAATGAACCTCAGTCGCTTGCCGTGCGTGCGAATGAGGCCCAATCGCACGAATGAAGGGCGTACGGGCTCAATCGTACGATTGAGCCGTGCGAATGGTCCAATCGTGCGATTGAGTATGTCGGCTAAAAATTTTCATGTAGGATAAATAGGGCGGTTAAGAGTGTTAACAGCAGACATTATCTGCTGTACTTTCACCCCCTTGCTCCTGTCGAACCCCAACACCCCTGTTCTTGCTAGATTGAGTAAATTAGCTCCGTTTTGGTAAGTTTTGCTTGTTACGGATCGATTCTTGAATATGTTAGGCTGTGTATGTGGTTGAAATTGATCCAAAAACATGTTTTAATCAGAGTTTCTGTTCAATCTTTCTGTTAAACTGAAAAGTGAAGGTTTGGGCCCTAGTTTTTGTGAAATTTGATGAAATAAGGACCCGAAACGGTTGTAAATGAGGTGTACAAGTTCTGTTATGAATATGGTATAATCTGAACGGTTAAAACTCGAGTTTTTGGATCAAATACGTCAAGAACACAGCTGCTGATCCGTTTCAGGCGAATGAGCCCAGTCGCATGACCCATTCGTGCGACTGAGTCAATCGCATTGTTCAATCGTACAACCGAAAGTCAGTCGCATAAACCAATCGCACGAATGGAGGTCATTCGCATAAACCCTGTTATAGCTCATTCGCACCTCTGTCGCATGGTCCATTCGTACGACTAAGCTCAGTCGCATGTTCAGTCGCACGAATGAGTCCAGTCGCATGGCCTTGGTCGTATGTAGTGATCAGCTAGGGGTGATTTGACTAAGTTAGGGTTGTTGTTTTAGATTTGCCTTGAGAAGGAGAAGTTCTAGCTGCCCTAGTGTATTTGGATTGATAATAACTTACTGAGAACATTAAGGTGAGTTCTAATTGCCCTTTTTATGTGTTAATGCCGTATGATAAATGTGGTTTGATAAAATCGGGCACTGGCATGCATATAAATAAATATAAAATGTGAAAATGAGTTGAAAGTGATAAATTGTGATGAATGGCGAGGTGGAGGTCTGACCTACCAAATTATTGACGGAGGTTTGACCTGTCAACGCCAAATTATAGACGGAGGTTTGACCCGTCAACGCGCGAGGTGGAGGTTTGACCCACCAAATTATAGACGGAGGTTTGACCCGTCAACGCGCGAGGTGGAGGTTTCACCCACCAAATTAAAAACTGATAAAAGATGTCCATAAATATCTTGTGGGTATTCGATATCATATATCAATACTGGGATAAATAAATGGACTGATGAATGTGTGTGTGGATCATTTGGTGTGATAACAGTTGATGAATTGTTACCATTGAAATGTGGTGTATGTTAGAACTCACCAGTTTATCTGATTTTGTGTTTGTTTTCTAATGCATGTCAGATAGTAATAGAGGTGCTCGTGATGGTCCCCCACAGAGTTAGCTTCCGGTTATGGTGTATGATACTGGCCACAAATGTTGGCTTTTTGGGAATGAAGTACTTGAAGTTAACTAAGTTTTGAAATGTCGAATAAAGTCTTGTAAATATTGTTAATGATGTAAACAGTTTTTAATATATGTAAAATTCCGCTGCGTTTATAGTCTCTGAATTGTTATAACAACCCAACTAGTAGCACCCTCCTTATTATATTATTGTTATGAGATTGAGGGTGTTACATTTTTAGAATCGGTTTTTGAGTCGTTATTCGTCTATTGTGTTTAATTTTATTAGAATAAGTTAATGCTTTTCGTTATTTGTCATTTGTAGGTGTTTGGATGCAGGAAGGAATGGAAAACGAGTCGGAACGAGGGCATTGGACAAGTGAAGGAGTTGCAAGTTGTTAAACTTGAAAAATAAAGAAAAATTGCAGAGAAATAGGGTCTTCGCGCTGCGCGCACGACTACCCACTATGTACGCGCTGCGCGAAGAGAGAGATCGCGGCCCCTGACTATTTTATCCCTTAGCGGTGCGCGCCCAGCTTTGTTATACTTTACGCGCTGCGCGAAGAGAGAGAACGCGGCCAAACCCTAATTTTTACATTTAAATAAAATGTTTAACACAATCTACAAAGAGAGCCCCGACTTCCAGACGACCAAAGAGGCGATTTCCACACCAAGAAGCAAAGGATTGGAGATTTGGAGCTAGGAATTGAAGAATCGAAGACCTAATCGTCCCGGTTTTTACGTTTCTCTTCGTAGTTTTCATTCCTTTGTAATCAATGACTTATGCTTTGATCATGTTTAGAGGCTAAACTTCTGTAGCTACCTAGGTTTTGATGAATATGCATGTTTAACTTAGTATTCTTTCGGTTTTTGGAGTGTACTAGTGTTTAAAGTTATTGATAATGATTTGGTTTGCATGATCAGTTGTGTACGTGTATTTAGATCTGTTCTTGTGATTGGTTTATTGCTTCACGTGTGTCTTGATGAATGTCTTTCATATAATGGATGCATGCTAGATCGTTTGCCTAGGGTTTGCGGTTTCTAGATGATTTGGTAGACGTATTGAATCATTGAAGTGATTTATCTTGAATTGGACTAACTAAATATGCAACTAATCTTAATACTGTGAGGTTAATAGATTATCAGGTTGTCTTGTGTGATTGATTGCTAGATTAGAGTCTCTGTGAGGAGTTCGGTCTGGTTCCCCTTTCATATCATAGTTTCCTGAGTCTGATTAGGCATTCCAGGTCTATCCCCTTACCTTTAGGTATTGTGACATTCGCGCCGTGAGGTAGAGTGTCTTTCGGGTGTGTCGTTAGCTTAGTTGGAGAACCTGTGAGGGTAATCCACAAACCGGTGTTTTATCGGCTTATTAGGTCAATCTAGTTGCTTCCCTTGAAAGTGTCGAGGTTTCTCTAGGTCCCTTTTAAGTTAGTATCTTCAGATCCCGGTTACACAAGTATTTCAAAAACCTTTAGAAGAAAAGCCAAAACATGTATAGGATTCTTGCCTAGGTAGTGTTTTCTTCTCCTGATTTAAATCTAGTCAATTCCTTGTTTTCTGTCCAGTCTTAGTTCTTTTAAAGTAATTTAAAACAAACCCCCCATTTATTGTGTTTTCTTCTCCTGATTTAAATCTAGTCAATTCCTTGTTTTCTGTCCAGTCTTAGTTTTTTTAAAGTAATTTAAAACAAACCCCCCATTTACTTTCATTTAGTATTTTTAGTCGAGTCTTAGGTAAGTTTAGTTTACGTTTTCCATACAGAAATCTTTGGGTTCGATAACTCGGACTTTAAAGCTATTCTGCAATTGACCGGTACACTGCCGGTTGTGTTGCTTAGGATCGAGTCTTAGTCTTAGTTTTATAAATTTAAAGCTTTTCAGTGTCTAGTTTAGAATCAATTTTTGTTAGTTTTATTTAGGTAGTCTAGCACACATCAAAGTTTTTGGCGCCGTTGCCGGGGATTTCTTGGCGATTGCGTTAATTAGACTTACTTGATTTAATTGCTATTTGTGCTAAGTGTTTTTTTACTTGATTCAATTCTATTTGTTTGAGTCAGTCTTACAGTTTTTAATTTTGTGTTTTGCAGGTTTATGCCCCGCTTGAGATCACAAGTACCACCTCCGGATCAAGCTTTGCAGCTTGCGTTGCCCAAATTTAAGGGTGGTACTTCTTCTCTTTCTGTTTTTGATTCTACACCTTTTCCTACAGCACCTTCTTCTACTTCTTCTGCAGATTCTAGCCCACCTAGTTCACCACACACACATATGGCTGAAAATCAGACTGTTCATCATCAAGCCACCAATGGCTTCACAGGAGTTAGCAATCCAATCATACTTCCTACCATTGCTAATGATAACTCCTGGCAGATCCCATCCTACGTCATGACAGCTATCACTAATAACTGTCAGTTCCACGGACGACAGGATGAGGACGCCCCTGCACACATAGGTCGCTTAGAGCGAATAGGTAGAACTTTTAAGTTGCAGGGTGCGTCTGATGATGCCATCTTTTTACAGCTGTTTCCCTTTTCACTTGCTGATCGAGCCGCCACTTGGCTCGAATCTCATGCAGCTGGTACTTTCACCACCTGGCCGGCTCTTCGTGAGCGTTTTCTTCATAAATATTTTCCGCCGGCCAAGGCATCTAGGCTTAGAGATGAGATACATTCGTTTAGGATGGAGCCCGATGAGCCTTACTATCGTGCTTGGGAGAGGTTTCAAAACCTCCTTAGTCGTTGCTCCCAACATGGTTTGTCTGAATGGGCTTTGGTAGAAAAGTTTTACAATGGGTTGAATTATGAGACGAGAGCTAGGTTTGACACGTCTGCGGGTGGGCATCTCATGGGTATGAAAAATGTGAATGAATGTAATGAGATGTTTGAGAGTTTTGCCCAAGCAGAACATGAGCAGCGGTCTGGAAACAGGAATTCCAGTCCAGCCACTGGTACCTCATCCCGAGGAGTTCACCATGTCACCATGGATACTAGTGTGGCTGCTGCTCTTGATAGCCTAGTTCGTGAGGTTAGAGAGCTGAAAAAGAAGGTTGATAGGTGTGAGCTATGTAGAGGTGACCATGCCACTAGTGAGTGCCCTTTGATAGGTCAAGAGCAAGCCAGTTATGTAGGTAACAATCCTTATAACTCCGGTTGGAGAAATCAGATCAACTGGCGTTCTTCAGGTGCTCCCCCTGGTTTCTAACAGAATTCTAATCAAAACCAGGGGCAGGGTAATGGTTCAGGTGGTCAGTCAGGGCAGAATAGTGGAGAGTTGAGTAGGATAGAGAATCTGTTGACTCAGTTAGTGGTTAAGGATGCTAAGACGCAGCAGATTCTAGCTGAACATGATATCTTATTGAAAAATCAGCAATCAGCTTTCCTAGATCTTCAGAGGACTGTAGGGGATATAGCTAGAAGGTTAGATGAGAGGCCCCAAGGTCAGTTGCCCCGGTAATACTCAACAGAACCCGAATGCACATGTTAAGGCCATTACAACTAGGTCGGGTAGGCAGTTAGATGAGGTGAGAGGCCCTATAGTTGAGGAGGTCGTGTTTGAGAAGGATGAGAGTGAGAAGGTAGTAGAGAATCCCTCTGGGGATAGTGCTGTTAGGAAGCCTAGTGTGTTTGAGCGTTCTCCGGTGATTGATCATTCCCGTCTCCTGTTTCCCGATAGGCTTAAGAATCAAAAGTATGAAAGGGATTACGGGCACTTTTTGGATTTGTTTAAACAATTGAAGGTCAATCTCCCGTTCATAGAGGTAATTAAGTGGATGCCTAGGTATGCTAAATTTTTGAAAGACCTTTTGAAGAATAAAAGCAAACTAGGTGAAATTTCGAGTGTTTCCTTGTCGGGTGAGTGTTCTGCGGTGGTCATGAACCAACTACCGGAGAAATTGGCAGATCCCGGGGTCTTCACAATCCCGTGTCTGTTTGGTAGTGAAGTTCAATGCCACGCGTTGGCGGATTTAGGAGCTAGTATCAATCTTATGCCCTATTCCTTGTATGAGAAGCTAGGTTTAGGTGAGTTGAGCCCAACGCGCATGACACTTTCCCTTGCTGATAAATCTGTTAAGCATCCGCGGGGAATTGTAAAGAATTTATTGGTTAAGGTTGGTAAGTTTGTGTTCCCCGTGGACTTTGTAGTGTTAGACATGGAGGCTGATGAGCGAGTTCCTATCATTCTAGGTAGACCCTTCTTGTGTACTACTAAAGCTAACATTAATGTGTTTAAGGGTGAGATCACACTTCACGTGGGAGAGGAGAGTGTAGTGTTTGAGGTTGCCAAATCGATTAGGGGTCCTAGTATTCCGAAACAGTCGGTGTCCTTGATCAATTCATGTGAGGTGGATGATAGGATGATGGAGAATGAGAGAGTGTATTCGGTTGAGGAGGAGGATGAGTTAGATCGATTGGTGGATGAGTTTATACGAGTTTGTGAAAGTGATGATGAGTTAGTTGATTGTGAATTTGAGAAGTTTGTGGTTGAGGATAGCAAATCCCCAAGTGTGGGGATGTTAGAGTTTGATAGAGAACCGCCACCATTAGCAAAACCCAAGTGTGGGGATTGTTGTGATTTGATTGATTCTGAATTTGGTGGTTTCTTGTTTAGTGGTGAGTTTGGATGTGAGGTTGTTAGTTTCGGGGGTGAGCTGGGTCTTCATGATCCCCCGTAAGTTGATCTTGGAAGATAGTATTTGGGTAGAGACCCGTTTGTAGAGTTTGTAGAGTTGGTTTGCTTGAGTTTTAGGTAGTTTGTGTCGGTTTTTGTGTTTCGTGTGCTTTGTTTTTCGTGTCTTGTTAAGTGTTTGCAGGGAAACGATTATTCGGTTGCAATTTGACACCTGACCAGGATGCTACCAGGTAAGTTTTATTTGTGTTCCCCTGTTTGTTGAGTCAGATTGTTTATTTTATTGAGTCTGTTTGATGCTGTGTTTGCCTGGTAGAGTGTTTGTTTTGTAGGTTTGGAATAATTCACCCGTACTCAATCTCCATTCGGGTGAATATATCCAACACTTTTTAAGGAGGCAACCAGTGATTCCTGATCGCGAATGAAATGCTATACGATCAGAGGTTTTGGATTCAGACTGTGCACAGATGGAATCTGCTTATTACCAGCTAAGTCTTTTCCAAAACTCTTCTTATTTATGTCTTTCTTTTTAATTTCCACATTGAGGACAATGTTAAATTTAAGTGTGGGGATAGGAAGACATGTGTCTTAGGTTTAATTTAATTGAGTCAGTCAGTCTTTAATATTTGAGTGTGTTTAGTTAGTTTTATTATTTTTGTCTGTTTATTTGAGTCTTAAAAAAAAAAGTCCCTGATTTTGATGTTTGCATATATTAAAAAGTGGAAAATGATAGAAAAAATCAGGTGTTCGGTTTTTCAAATAACACACATATAAGATGAATAACTGATTAAAAACATGTCTGATTTGGGATGTGCGGGTAGGCCCAGCTGATCTTGTAAGGTTATCCTAGGAGTATTTTAGTACACTTAATTAAACATTATTAAGTGTTGTGGGTTCTCACCATTGGAAGCCAAAACCGTAGACAGTATAAGGGGTACCACTGTAGGTTAAGACCCAGCTGTAGTTTTTCTAGCAGGCACGCTTTAACAGGCGGCGCCTTTAGGAAATCCACCCATATATTGAGCATGACAAAAAAAAAAAGAGAATAATGAACTTAAAATTTTAAAAACCTGAGGCCTATGCGTTGGTTGCGGGGGATAGTGACTCTTGCTTGCAACACCTTTAGGAATTAGGTATAATAAGCTTAAGGCTCATGCGTTGGTTGTGGGGGATGGTGACTCTTGCTTGCAACGCCTCTGAGAATTAGGTATAATAAGGCAATTCTCAAAAAAAAATATATTGAGAAAAGCTCAGAAAAGATGCCCAAAAGGGCACAAACAAATTCCATCTAGAGATAGAGGGATTATAGTTGGGTAGTGGGTTACGGTGGTAGAAAAATCTTAGAAATTTGATTTATTCTGTGCCTAGAAAGCTTGAAGCGGGAATAGGTACCGAAGTGTGAGACCCATAATGAATTAATCAAATACTTGAACTTAATTGCAATACGATTGGGGACCTGAATGATCGGCGGTTGGGTTTAAGTGGACAAATATACCTGTGATCGCGGTCAACATGTTATTAGATCTTAATATAAGCCGTTAACTTTAATTTTTTTGAGAACCGGATTTAAACCTGATTATGATTCCATAGCATAATACTTTTTCAGGGACGAAAAAGAGTCAAGTGTGGGGATGTTTGATGTGTTGCAAAACACATATGTTTTTAGAATCGGGTTTTGAGTCGTTATTCGTCTATTGTGTTTAATTTTATTAGAATAAGTTAATGTTTTCGTTATTTGTCATTTGTAGGTGTTTGGATGCAGGAAGGAATGGAAAACGAGTCGGAACGAGGGCATTGGACAAGTGAAGGAGTTGCAAGTTGTTAAACTTGAAAAATAAAAAAAATTGCAGAGAAATAGGGTCTTCGCGCTGCGCGCACGACTACCCACTATGTACGCGCTGCGCGAAGAGAGAGATCGCGGCCCCCGACTATTTTGTCCCTTAGCGGTGCGCGCCCAGCTTTGTTATACTGTACGCGCTGCGCGAAGAGAGAGAACGCGGCCAAACCCTAATTTTTACATTTAAATAAAATGTTTAACACAATCTACAAAGAGAGCCCCGACTTCCAGACGATCAAAGAGGCGATTTCCACACCAAGAAGCAAAGGATTGGAGATTTGGAGCTAGGAATTGAAGAATCGAAGACCTAATCGTCCCGGTTTGTACGTTTCTCTTCGTAGTTTTCATTCCTTTGTAATCAATGACTTCTTTTATGACTTATACTTCTGCTTTGATCATGTTTAGAGGCTAAACTTCTGTAGCTACCTAGGTTTTGATGAATATGCATGTTTAACTTAGTATTCTTTCGGTTTTTGGAGTGTACTAGTGTTTAAAGTTAATGATAATGATTTGGTTTGCATGATCAGTTGTGTACGTGTATTTAGATATGTTCTTGTGATTGGTTTATTGCTTCACGTGTGTCTTGATGAATGTCTTTCATATAATGGATGCATGCTAGATCGTTTGCCTAGGGTTTGCGGTTTCTAGATGATTTGGTAGACGTATTGAATCATTGAAGTGATTTATCTTGAATTGGACTAACTAAATATGCAACTAATCTTAATACTGTGATGTTAATAGATTATCAGGTTGTCTTGTGTGATTGATTGCTAGATTAGAGTCTCTGTGAGGAGTTCGGTCTAGTTCCCCTTTCATATCATAGTTTCCTGAGTCTGATTAGGCATTCCAGGTCTATCCCCTTACCTTTAGGTATTGTGACATTTGCGTCGTGAGGTAGAGTGTCTTTCGGGTGTGTCGTTAGCTTAGTTGGAGAACCTGTGAGGGTAATCCACAAACCGGTGTTTTATCAGCTTATTAGGTCAATCTAGTTGCTTCCCTTGAAAGTGTCGAGGTTTCTCTAGGTCCCTTTTAAGTTAGTATCTTCAGATCCCGGTTACACAAGTATTTCCAAAACCGTTAGAAAAAAAGACAAAACATGTATAGGATTCTTGCCTAGGTAGTGTTTTCTTCTCCTGATTTAAATCTAGTCAATTCCTTGTTTTCTGTCCAGTCTTAGTTCTTTTAAAGTAATTTAAAACAAACCCCCCATTTATTGTGTTTTCTTCTCCTGATTTAAATCTAGTCAATTCCTTGTTTTCTGTCCAGTCTTAGTTCTTTTAAAGTAATTTAAAACAAAACCCCCATTTACTTTCATTTAGTATTTTTAGTTGAGTCTTAGGTAAGTTTAGTTTACGTTTTCCATACAGAAATCTTTGGGTTCGATAACTCGGACTTTAAAGCTATTCTGCAATTGACCGGTACACTGCCGGTTGTGTTGCTTAGGATCGAGTCTTAGTCTTAGTTTTATAAATTTAAAGCTTTTCAGTGTCTAGTTTAGAATGAATTTTTGTTAGTTTTATTTAGGTAGTCTAGCACACATCAAAGTTTTGCACTACCACCACCACTGCTACTACACCACCAGCCTCCACCTCTACCACCTCACACACCACTACCACACGCGCTCCACCAACACCAACTTCATCTATATCACCCCTAATCTTCACTCATCTGGCACCACCTTCATCTATACCACCCCAATCTTCACTACTACCACCACCACCACCACCACTAGTCACCCAGGAGGACCGTCATCTTTCCCTTCCTTTACATCTGGATCTCCTCTACCTCACAGTGGGGTAAAGGAAAATCTCTCAGCATTGAACCGTATGGTGCTGAGGCTGTTAGCAGCCGATGACGAGAAGACTGCCCAGATTCGTCAACTAGTAGAGCTTACTGCTGCACAATCTCAGCAGATATCTCAGCAGGCTCAGCTGATTGAGCAGCAGGCACAGCTGATTGCTGGACAGAGCTCAAAGATGTCCCAACTCCAGGAGCAACATGTCCACTCAACCAAAAGGATAGAGGAGTTGGAGACTACCAACAAGACCATCATGCTGAGGCTGAAAGGGTCAAAGGAGGAGCCCCTAAAGATCAGAGAGGGAGATGGAGATGATAGTGATAATGATGATAGTGATGATGATGATGATGGCGATGATCAAGGGGATGATACTGATGTTGATGATAATGTTGATGATGATGTTGATGATGATGATGATGATACATCTGCTGTTGGTGCCACATCTGCAAGTGAAATGAGGACAAAGAAAGCTCAAGATCAAGGTGCCTCCACACCCGCCCCGTCAGCAGAAGAGCCCATGATACAAGACATGAGTAATGTCTAGTTATTTATGTTATTTAAAATCATGTGTAACTGAATTTTGTATCAAATTAATATATATATATATAATGTTTATATATTGGTGAATGTGTTTCTTTTTTGATTATTAACTAATGATCGACGTGTTACAAGTCTAATTCAAGAAGATCCAAATTATCAGAGGGATGAATACGATGTTGTTCCCCTTCAGCATGTCAAGACTCAATTAACCATGATTCTTGATCTGCAAGGGATTGTCAGGAGATCAGTGAGTTATACCCCTGAAGAAGGGGAAATAATTCATGATCTTACTGAAGAGTAGCTGGCAGACATGTTCAAGCTCAATCCCGAAGAGATTGTTAAAGACACTCCAACTTTTGAATTAAACAGTGATGATGAGCTGAACGACATTGATGAGATAGAGATCGAAGATGCTACTGGAGCGTACTATCCAGAATATGCTGACACAAAGGGAAATGTGTTTCCCAATCTGGGTGATTCCCTGGTCAGTGATACATTTGAGATTTTAGATAAGATGGAGCAAGAGTTCGAGAAGGTTGAAGAAACAGCCCAAGCCTCTGATATAGATGTTGATATCAGAAAGGCATTGTGGGCTGCATGTTTTGAGGAGATCAGAGCCCAACGCACTGCTCCTAAACCGAATGTCTACACCAAGCTCTACAAAGTGAAGAAACATCATAAGGTGTCAGGTAAGATTATCGGGTCGGCTCATTTTGATGATCTTAATGTGTACGCAATAAAGAGAGAGAAGGGATTGAGTACTTTAGATTCCCACATGATCTAAAGTCTCTACCTGATTTTGAGCTCAACCAGCTGGCTAAACTGAAGCTGCTATATACTGATCCGAGAAAGATGTCAGGCAGGTTTGAGGCTGCACTGAAGAGAGAGTACCACACCAGGTAGGTCAACTTCAAACCTCAATAACCTACGAGGTATATCAGATGGTCTGAAGTTAATCCATAAACTAGAAAGCCAAAGATACTGCTGAAGTGGATTCCTCCGTGCACGATGTCGAGAATCCCTCTAAGGGAAATGCCACAGGACTTCATTCCACACTTTAAGTGGTGGTACTATGATTGGAGAACAGGGGAGGCGGTCATAGTTCTGAATAAAGAGGGCAAGATGGCTACTATCTGGGTATTTGACCCAATTTGGCTTACCAACTTGTCGGCTGAAGATGTCTACACTCTATACAAGTGGCCAATGTTCTATGACGCGCAAGATATTGTACAAGCCCTCCAATTTCTAAACGTGATCAGACTCTGTTTTGCATTTGAAATGCATGCAGGAGTTTCAAGAGAGGAGAAGTACAAGAAATATGAAGAGGTTATGAAGAATGTAAGACAATAGATGAAACTAGGTTCAAGGGGGAGTTTGTAGATACATGTGTACCTAGTTTCTGAGCTTAATGTAATATGTCCTTATTGTTTTACACTTATGTAATCGTTGGGTACTTAATGAAATGAAAATGTTTGGTTGTGTCTATAATGTTTAATATTTCATTAATGAGTTGTTTAATGCGTATCGAACTAACTATTTAGGTTTGTGGTTGTTTGAATTAATCTTGGTAATGCAATGTTTAAGAAATATATTCAAACTTAGTCATGTGAAGCTCTCATGCGAATGGACCATGCTAATGGACCATACGCATGAACAACTTCGTGCGAATGACTCAGTCGCACGACTGAACCAGAAGACTAGATCAGTCACATGATTGGAATATAAGATTGGTTCAGTCGCACGACTGAACACTCAGTCATGCGAATGGATTAGCTGCATGGCTCAATCGCACGACTGAACCATACTAATGGTTCAATCACCCGAATGAGGAACACTAACCTATAAATACCACTTAAATCGTGGAAATACGCAACACTTCAAATCCCTACGTACCCTAGCCGTCCAGAGACCTCTAAGAACCTGTTCCAAGTTCATAGATCGCACTAGATCGATTATCAATCGTTCTTAATGTTTAGATTCAATCTACAATTGATTCTACATGCGTTCTCACTGATTGGATCACCAATCAAATAGGATTCTGCACTATTTGATTCGGTATACACGTTTATCAGTTAGTATTTCGTTCAATACTACGTCCTAACAGATGGTGAAAGGTAGGGGTGAGTGTTTAGGTTGTGGTTGAGAGTTTACGGTGAAGGTCATTCCCTTTGCCTTTCTGTACATCTCTTTTCTCTTTCCCATACGGATGTCAGCGTTGATTTCACTGACAATTTGTTAGAGTGTCTTCTTTGACATGGGACCCACTTGCCTTCAAGAGAAGCCATGGGCCCGAAGATAATCTTTCATCCAGGCCTTTTCACTTAGCTTCCTGGTTGCGGTGACCCTTGCTTCTTCTTCCTTCTTCTTCTTCTCCTTTGTCTTTTCTCTTGTAGCCTTTCTTCTTTCTTTCTCCATTTGATCCTCTTCTTTGTTATACAGCCAGAGGACCGTCTCATCATTGTATGGAGAGAGTTCTTGAAGATTAAAGCCTCTTGAAAGTAGGAATTTTATCCAGTCTTTCCGCAGCTACAAGTCAGCTTCTTCTGTTCTTCTTTCTCTTTCTCTAAGGTCACTCTAGCTTCCTCTTCCTATTTCAGCCGGGTTGACTTCTTCAGATTCACCAACTCTTCTAGTGGTAGCAGGAGTGTTTCTTCATTGGCAGCTCCCAATTTGATAAGCTCGTCAATGATCACTTCTCTCTTCTTGTTGTTGATATCCTCCTGATTGGCTGCATCTGCATTTCTACTAGCAGCTAGCAACTTTTTAGCCGGAAGTCTTCCTTTCTTCTTTAGTTTCTCAATCTTCTCCTCTTCCTGAAGCTCTTCCGCAGTCATCTTTCTTTTCCCTTTATCTTTTGAAGAGCTTAACTGTAGTGGTTCTTGAACAATGGATTCTGATTGTGAGAGAGGTAGAGAGGGTGTCTGGAATGGAGGTAGATCCAGAGAGTCCTTGCTGTTCACTTGAGATGCCATTTCAAGGATTGCATCTGTGATGATTAGTTCTTTGGAGAAGTTGAACAGTCCTTCCGCAGCTTCCATTTCAGCTTCGGAAGATTCAGCTTGTTCTTCCGAGACTTTAACTTCAGCTTCGGAAGTTTCAGCTTGTTCTTCCAAGGCTTTAACTTCAGCTTCAGAAGATGGAGAGAGTTCTATGTGGACCTTAGGTTGTCCAACTTCTTTCACAGTGGTAGAAAATGCAGTATGCCTTTGAAGCTCTTTAGCTCCGAAGTAAATCATTGCAGCATCAGGGCTTGGCTGATTAGTGGAGGATCTCAACACAAACATGGTGAAAAGTCTGTAGAGATCGCTGATCATCTTTGAGTCAATCTGAAGGATAACTTGAGATGGCTCAGACACAGTGATGAGAGAAGATGTTGAAGTTGATGATTAGCTCTGTGGTTCTTCAGATGTTTGTCTCTGAACATTCTCCCCCTTTTTTGTAGCATCATCTTGAGAGCTAGACGAGCTGGGGGAAGAAGTCAATGAGACTTGAATAGGTACATGCCTAACAGATCTCTCGGTCTGTTTCTCAGCTAGTTTAGCCTTGAGATTGTCAATCTCAAGTTGCTGAGTGGCAGACATGTTCTCTAAGATCCTAACCTTAGATTCTAGGTTTGAGATCTTAGAGATCAAGTACCGAATTGTGAGTAACAGACTTCACTCATCTTCAGGTGAAGAATCATGGGGAGATGAGACAACATACCTAGTATGTTCAGCCTCACTACCAGATGTGGTTTCTTGGCACCCTGGTTTCCCGTGCTTAATGATGTCCCTTTCAGAGTCATCAGAAGGCTTGGTTGCCACAGATTCAGTCTTAGATATGTTACCACTATCCATAAGGTCCATTGAGGCACCTTTTGTAGTGGCAACTGAATCTGCATGAGTCCCCTCCACATAAGTGGGACTCATATCAGTTATAGGTTGCTGATGGGGGCTAGAGATAAGGGATTTCTCTGGGCTCTGTTGATCTTGGAGAGGGTGTTGGAGATCAAGTTCATTGCCATGGAGAGATGTTATCTTTTCATCAGTTTTGAATAGAAGGTCAGTAAAAGATAGGGAGTTTAGACCTACTGACCCGGGACCTTGGTCAATGTATACAGGCATTGAGTCTTTGGTGGGGCTGTCCCTAATTGGCTACTTAGAAGAGTGTAAATACTCATCCTGAGGGCTGAAGGTTTAGGTGTCAGGATCCTAGGTTTGAGAATGAGGAGACTCAAAGCCCATAATAAGGTCAAAAGAGAAGGATGGAGAGACCTTAGACTGAGTGGGAGCCTATGTTTCCACTCTAGTCTTTTTGGATTGAACAGGAGGGGCTTGTTCATTCAGAGTAGATTGAACAAGGGTTCGTTTGGGGTGTCTTTGGTATGTGATGGTGATGGGTGGAGAAGGCAGTGTTAGCATTATGGTGAAGATTGCTGGTGTGGGTTCATCACCTGTGGGGTGAACAGGGATGTCACCAGGAGCTATGTGCTCAATCATACCTGGAAGTAGAGTAGTATACCTTCTAGTGAAATTGGTGGAAACCTTCTTATAAGTCTTGAAGATGGTAGGCCTCATGTGAGGGACATTCAGAGCAGCCACACAGACAAGCTGACTCTGATCCAGTTCACAGTTGATGATGTGCTGAAGGAATCTGGGATACATAAAGAATGTTTCCCTCTGAAGATTCTTAATGAGATTAGTCAGCACAAATCTTTAGTAGTTGAAGCGTAGGCCTCTCACCAATCCATGAACTAGGCATCCTAGTTCATATGGGATTTGGTCCCATCCCCTAGATTTGTTTGACAGACAGTGAAGGACAATGTGCAGGAGGAACTTCCAATTGTAAGAGAAGTTGAATTTGTAGACTGTCGATCGGCTCATGTCTCCACCATATCCCATGAGGATGTAAGTGTTGTCTAAATCAGATTTGGGGAATTCTGTAGGAGCTCCCTCATCATGAAACTCGAGATGCTCCTTGATGAGTTGTTTAGTAATTACCAACTCTTATCCACAAATGCGGGACCGTATCACATGAACTCCGTTTAGGGTTTCGACTTGACTGTTTTCCCAAAATTCAGCCATTTGATTTGATTAAACAGTGGGATTTATAGTTAAGGCTGTGTAATAGGATGATTGGGTTAGAAAGGAGATGATTTCAGAGAAGTCAGCTTCTCTTGAAGAATAAAGAAATGCGACTTGATTGTGCTGAGGGTTGAGTGCCATTTGAGAAAGGTGAAACTGGATATATTTGAACTTGGGTGAAAGAGGCTTTAAGGTCAGTAAATTGGTAAATCAAGGTGAAGTTGAATAGTCAGGATTGTTTAAATGGGAGAGGAATGGGGGTAATGGGGGTAAGGATAAGGTGAGGTTATGAAATGACAGTGGCGGTAAGGGTTAAATTTTAGTTAAATAATCCGACATCATTAACAAAATCTTTACCTTTTACAGAGTGGGGCCCAAAAGATATCCGTTACACAGTAAAATCTCTCTTTCCGAGTGTAAAACATTTCCGAAGGTAGTTTGTCTTCCGAAGGCAATTCTTTCTTCCGAAGCAATACTTTAGAAGGTAGTATTGCTTTCTGAATGGAGAGTTTTAATAAACTTCGGAAGTAGATCTGATATGAACTCAGTCGCTTCTTCCGAGACTAGAAACCCTTCTGAAAAGAAAATTTTCTAGGGAGGAATTAGCTTCGGAATATATTGAAGAATATATTCCGAGAGTTGATTCCTCTTCGGAAGAAATTTACACTTAGAACATTTCAAAGAAATCTTTTGTAACATGGCTTAGATTGTATTAAAACGAGACATTACACATTAGAAAGTTTTCAAAAGAGGTAGTTTAATCAATGTTTATCATCCCAATAGCTTTTTTGAGATATTTAAACATTTGTTCATCAAAAGCTTTAGTGAACAAATCAGCGTATTGTTCATTTGAATCAACTTTGATTAGCTTGATCAGATTGTTCTCATAAATATCTCTAATGAAATGATACCTTATATCAATGTGCTTTGTCTTGGAGTGCTTTACTGGATTTTTAGTTATGGAGATAGCACGGTTGTTGTCAATATGGATAGGAGTACTCATAAAGTTGAATCCATAGTCTGACATGTTGAAGCATATATTGTCATATATAGTCTGTCTGTCGCTTGTTGAATAGTCTAGACTTAATGTAATACACCTGATGTGTTGTAAACACATGAAACTGGGTCATTCACAGGGGAATATGCGAATGAGACTCAGTCGTACGACTGAGCCATGCAAATGGACCAGTCATGCGACTGAGAGATGCGATTAGGCCAGTCGTATGATTGAACCAAACGCATGGCCCAATCGTACGAATGGGCGCAGTCGCATCTGATATGGGTTGAGGCCTATAAATACCTGTTTCATTGTGTAGAGAGATTAAGGTTTGTGCCTGGGGCCTAGGTGTTAACGGATGAGAGGGGAGATCATGCTCGATCTCCCCTTGCCAGAAGTCATGATTCTTCTGTTTATTGAGCTTGTAATAATTCTTTTTTATTAATGAAATCATTCAATTATGGTTCATACTTTTGTTTATCTTTTGGTTTTTCTCCTTCCGTCAAGAACACGCTCGGATGTCTACCGATCCAGCGACTTCACAATTGGTATCAGATCCGGTTACTGCTGGAATGATCTAGCAATCATTCTAGCAACCCGAGCTCTTGATTTCTAGATCTATTTCAGGTTCTTTCACGTTAAACCCACTTTGTGTTCTTCGTGTTTTGCTCAGATCTGGTTACGTGTGGTGCTTCTATGTTAAAATCGAACTCGAAACCACGTTCCCATCACCCCTGCATATCTTATGATGTTTATTTCGGTTTGGTTCATGTAAAATTCATCAGATTAGGGTTTTTGGCGGCCATGGCGGCTGCAGATCTAAAAAACTACGTGTAGACCCGTTCGTACGACCGGACCATGCGACTGGACCATTCGTACGACTGGACCATGCGACTGGACCATTCGTACGACTGGACCATGCGACTGGACCATCCGTACGACCGGACCATCTGTACGACTGGACCATGTGACTGGACCATCCGTATGACTGGCATGCGACTGGCATGCGACTGGACCAGTCTTATGAACAGTCATAAGACTGGACCAGTCTTATGACCATTCATGCTACTGGACCAGTCTTATGACCAGTCATGCTACTGGACTAGTCTCATGAAGATATCATTCGTATTATCCAATCACACGAATGTGATAATTGTACTCCATGTCATACGAATGAACGGCGTTCCAGACATTTAAAAAAAAAAAGGGTCTGGAACTACCGTTTGCACAGATTTGAGGATGCGCAAAGCACATTCACCTTGAGGTTCTTTTGTCAAATAAGTTCGATGGATACCCCATTATTCATTGGATTTCCAGAATAGGTGATTGTAGTGAGAACACAAAAGAGAAATAGAAGATGTCAGCAGTCGGTGCTGATTTTGTGGGATAGTCAGGAGCATCTGACTATTTATGGGCCAATCAAGTTATATTTATCCGCACAGAGAGGATTCTCATTCTTAGGGGGAATCCATGTATAGAGAAATTGAAGACGCAATCTGAAAGTGATGATTTGAGCAGGTTTCTGATGATGAATCTACGTGCATGCTGATTTGTTTGATATTGTCAGCTGTGGATTGGAACCTTCAACATTTTGCCCAATACACCGTATGAAGACGCCAGGAGAGCACAATGTTTATATATTGGGATATGCTGAATGTGAGGGGGAATTTCTACAGTTGTTAATGTAAATCAGGTTAGACTGTGTGAAGATTGAAGCAATGGAAAATTGTTCATGTCATTATCTGGAAAAATCAGTCATATGGGGAATCTTGCTGCTATGATGGTGTTCTACAAAGTAAACGAAAGCTATTGTGCCTAAATTCATTTTCAGGGATACTGTAGTAACCTGACGGATCGACAACGTTGGCTAATATGGTTTTTCGTTTCATTCTATTAGAAACCAGAGCAAAGATTGACAGAAGATTGTAAGAGGTGTTATCTACTATTCGCAAGCAACGTTGTTGGGTCATTATAAGGCTGGTGCAACCAAAACCACTTCACATAGTCAAATTTTGGTGCTACATTCAAAGGCTTCCGAAGCTAAGTATGAGATCTTCCAAAGTCTGAAGGCAACAGCTGAAGTCAACAGCTGAAGGCAATAGCTGAAGTCAACAGCTGAAGATAACAGCAGAAGACAAAGTCTGAAGAAAGAGCTGACGACTATCTTCCGAAGACAAAGTCTGAAGAAAGAGCTGAAGACTATCTTCCGAAGACAAAGTCTGAAGAATACTTCCGAAGACAAAGTCTGAAGAAAGAGCTGAATACTATCTTCCGAAGACAAAGTCTGAAGAATACTTCCGAAGACAAAGTCTGAAGAAAGAGCTGAAGACAAAGTCTACTTCCGAAGATGTAAGGCCCCGTTCCCGGGAGCCTCACAGTTGGCAATTCATAGCATAAAATTAGTTTAGTAACAAAAGATTGTAGCGGAATTAATTAGACATTCATTTAAAATGTACAAAACATGTCATGCCCATACATTTGTCTCTTAATTGTAAACAAAACACAATACTTGTTCTTAAAATTTCAAATAAAGTTTCATAAACAGAAATGCCATCCGTAAATTTCCAAGTAGCTCCACGGTGCCATCCTCAGCATCAGCACTTACCTGCCAACTATTATGCATAAAAGTCAGCTTTGCTGAGTGAGTTCTAGTTTAAAGTAAATAGTAAATATAACTTTGTCTTTCATATAATGACCACGCATACGTAATACATACATTTCATCATAATAGGCATGTTCATTATCTTTCATTCATTAATATCTTCCACTTTAACATAAACGAGATTGCACAAAGCAAGAGCTCCATGTTGATTGACAACAAATGCCAATCCCTGTCGGTACACATGAAAATGGTAGCTAACCCCCGACAGTTGATCCACACTGCAAGGCACATAGCCTGCTCATGAATACAGATCCATCATCATACATCAGACTCACATAAGTGAAGTCTATCATAGTGCTTGAAAGACTTTTCATCATCATACGAGCCCGGGGTTAACATTCGTTAAGTTCCACTTCTCATTAATATTATTTTTCACTTAATATATAATACGTAACTTATTAAATACACAACATACCAAGTACTAGTCATCATAACACGTAACCGACCCTCCGCGGGACAGCGGGGGTTCGGTGGCAGCAGCCCCTGACAGCGGGGTCCTAGGGGCAGCAGCCCCTAGTGGGGTCCAAGGGGCAACGCCCCTGGCTGGGGCCGGCCAACCCCCGAAAATTATTTTGAGCTATTTAAATGTCACATTTTACTTTAGAAAAATGTATTTTTCTTGTTAAAACACCTTGAAATCCTTATCTTGAAAACCTTAGGTTTACTATGCATAATAGCCCCAAAAACATGGAAAAACGTTTAAATAAGGGGATCTAGAACTCACCTGAACTTATCCAAATAGCTTAAATTCTATGTCACTTAAGCTATAGTCTGAACACTCTAGCTGCACGGAATTTAATACACAAAAACGTCATTTTCTTCATAAATTCGCTGACAGTTTCGCTGTAGTTTCGCTGCCAGTTTCGCTGGTAGTTTCGCTACCAGTTTCGCTGGGCAGCACTTCTGCCAGTTTCGCTGGAAAGGTTCGCTGCCATGAGCGCCCAACTTTCGTTGGAATTTCCTAGTTTCACAATGTCTATAGGTCCACAGTTTCGCCCAAACGAAACTGTAGTTTCGCCCAAGCGAAACTGTGATTTCGCTGGAACGGCTCTTAATTTCGCTGGATGATTATGCAAGTTCGCTGGATGCATATACAGTTTCGCAGATCGAATAAAAATCACGAAACAGTCCGTTTTTAACCCAAAATCATAACTTTTTACGTCCAACCTCTTAGTTTATCATCCATGAAGCTAAATCTAAGCTTTATACATGTTTTCATACGTAAAAATGTGACCTTTATGTGATTCTTTGCAACTTTTCAAAACCCAGAACCCTAGAATCCGGGTTTGATCTACAGAAGGGTTTAGAGGTCGATTCTTACCTGGATTTATGGCTCTTTTCTTAAGATTTGATGCCCAAACGCCCAGATCTCCAATTCCCTGACCATAGAAGCTCCAAATCTTGAGATTCTTGCACTTTCTCTCTCTACTTTCTCTCTCTACGAATTTTTGTTGTTAGGGTTGGAATGGAGAAGATGGTGGTTTCTTCGGCAGGTTAAGGGCTGGTTATTGGCCTTAATCTTGCCCATGAATCCCACTTAGCCCATAATCCTTTTCCTTCTTTTATTAAATCTCCATTAGTTAGGCCCACTTATCCTTAATGACTCGTTTTGACTTTTCGGGGTGTTACAGAAGACAAGTAAGACTCCAAGCCTCGGAAGAAGCAGTCTTCCGAAGTATAAGTGGCTTCGGAAGAAGTTATTCTTCCAAAGAAATTTATCCTTCGGAAGACATTGCTATGACCAGTAGACATAAGTATGGTCTCTGACAATCCGCTGCAGACCTCTGATACAGCATGGCTTCTTCTTAAAGAGCCATGTTGTTGACCATACTTTATTCTACTGTTTACGTTTTTATGATAGTACATGTTACCAACTTTAGCTGGTGACAAAAGGTAAGTCAGGGACATGTCCTGACTACCAAATCTCAGGTAACATATCTGAGATACCTTAACCTATAGTCTTGTAGTATAGATGTTTAGTTAGAGGTTTCCAGCTGGAATCAAAGAATATCCGGCTGTAGGTAGTATTATATATGTATTCTCATTATAACTCATTAGGTAGATAGATTGAGAGAGCTTGAGCTTGTAAGAGTCTTGTAATCGTTTGAGTTGAGAAGCAATATATAAAAGTACCTTGAAAATTTTCTTTCTGTGTTCATTATCATTTGGTATGTGCTATATTGTGATCAACTCTTGTTAGACTCTTTCTGAGTGTTGTTCAAGGTGAGTTTGAGAGAAAACCACTTGTTGAGTGACCTAAACCGATCCTTCAATTGGTATCAGAGCTACCAGGCTCTCGATTGTGAGATCAACTTTTTTTCACTCCTCCCTACAAACCACTCACTCAAATGGCCGCTCTCTCGAAAGCTGATATGGAAACCGGTACCATGACTAAGTCGCCACTGATCACCCCTGAAGACTTTGGCACATGGTGCACAAGAATGGAAGGCTTCTCAAGTGTCAAGACTCAAGGATGTGGGACTCCATTGTTAATGGTCCTTTCATACCAAGCACTACTTCTGCTACTGGTAATCGTATCATTACAAAAGATGTTGATGATTACTCAGAAGAAGATAGGAAAAGAATAGAGCTTGATCAAAGGGCTATGACTTCTCTTCAAAGTGCTCTTCCAAACTCCATCTATAGAGGCTTCAAGAAGTACAAGACAGCTAAAGACTTATGGAACGCATTGAAGCTTATGTATGAAGGATTCAAGGAAACTAAAGAGAACAAGAAGGATCACTTAAAGCAGCAGTTTGGAAACTTCAGTTTCAAGGCTGGAGAGACCTTGACTCAACAATACTTCAGGTATGTTGAGATAGTGGATACTCTGGAGGATATTGGAGTACCTCTTGAGAACAGAGACATAGTTAGGAAGTTCATGTCTTCCCTTCCTAAACTATGGACACACTATTGTGTTGTAATCAGGAGAACTTCGGACCTTAAGACTCTTTCTCTCATAGAGTTGTATGGTATCCTAAGTGCATTCCAGATGGAGATGAACATGCAGAACTCCTCTGGTAACTCTAATAACCACCTGAGTTCAACCCTTCATGTGGTTGAAAGGGAAATCACAGAACCACAACATCAGTTGTTGTGCTACCCTGACAACTCACATAATGGACCCTGCATTACTCTACCTGAGACTCCAAGGTCTCAAAAGGCTCAACACAACTCCTTTCAGGATAGTTGTGCCTTTGTCTCTGGAAGTGGACACTCTGGTGATTTTCAATATTGCTTTGATGATCTTGAGTGTTTCAGTCCAGATGATATAGAGTATGTGGACATTGTCCAACAGATGGCTCTCTTAAGTTACAGTGCAAAGAAGTTCTTCAAGAGAACTGGAAGGCAATTCCCTCAAATACCAGTCAACAGCAAGTTTGGGTTTGACAAGAGCAAAGCAAAGTGTTACAACTGCAACCAACTAGGTCACTTTGCTAGGGAATGCAAGGCTCCCAAGAACAACCCGGGAACCCCACAGGCCACATATCCCTCAACCTCAAAGCACGAAGAAAAGACAACTGATACAGCTGCAATAGCTCAAGAAGTTGACTGGAGCTTCATGGTACAGGATGTGACTCCCGCTCAAGCACTCATGGCCGGAACAGATGATGCTCAGGTATTTGAACATCTTTGTACTCCAACTTGTATTGCTAAAGTTAAACTCTATAAGGATTACAATATGGAAATCAGATCTATGTTGAGTCTTTAAATATCTTAAAATCTGACTTTAAAAGAGCTAAATCTGACTATAAAAAGAAATTGAGGAGTTAGAGAAAACTGTGTCTTTTAAAACATGAACAGACAAATTACAAGACTCAAATTAAAGATCCGATATCCAAGCTGTCTGAAGCACAAGCCCGGCTTGTCACTGCTGAGGCTCAGGCCAGGAAGCAAGCTATTGCTGAGCAAAACTTCCAAGCAATTCTAGCATCATCCTCTCATTCCAAAATCTTTTATCAAAACAAAGAAGGGTTGGGAACCAATGAAATAGCCCTATCACACTCTTATGAGTCTATTAGACTACCTAGATGTGGTACTGAGGAGCAAGAGGTTCCAACTGCTGACCCTTCTTCATTAGAATTAAAGGATGAGGCAAAAATAGTGGCCACCACAGGGGAGAAACAGGAAGATACACTCATCTCCACCTATGAAGATGAAATCCTAACCACTAAGGCAAGAAGAAGCAGAGCTAAAGCTGCTAGAAAGACTGCCAAGAAAGGTGCTGAGTCCAAGCTGAAGATTGACCCAAAACAAAAGGGTGTCTTCATCTCTGCTGGATTCCAAGTGGTAGGTACTTCTGATTCAGGAAAGGAGTATAGTACCAGCACTCCTGTCCTATCAAAGGATCAGAAGTTGAAAGGGAAAGTTGCTGATGAAGAAAAGAAATCCAAGAGATAGCAATCTTCAAATTTCCAAAAGACTAACATGGCATGCATAATGTGTGGTCTGCACAACCACATGGCTAAAGATTGTTATTACAATCCAGCAAGCACACATTATGCAAATAATGTTAGAAAAGAAGGAGTCAGGGAAGGTTTCACATTTAGACCATTTCAAACGGTCCAAATGATAAAAAAGGGAAAGTTGGTCTCAGAAGCCATGTTGCTTTCGGAAGAAAGTATTTCTTCCGAAGGGAAAATGGCTTCGGAAGCCAAAGCTTCAAGGTTCGAAAGAACAATAAAGCTCCGTTGAAACCATCCCAGAAGAAGACTTCTTTGGAAGAACAAGTGGTGAAGGCTTCTTCCGAAAAGAAAGAAGCTTCGGAAGAAGACCATGCTGCAAAAGCTTCAACAAGCTCATCCTCCATGATTAACCAAAGGATGGACTGGAAGATCAAGGAAGATGCTGCAGCCCAAACCTCTTCTTCAACGACCTTTATTGAACCCCATTGCATATCTTTTGGTTCAATTCTGTCATTATCTTTGGAAGAGCCCAAGACCAGTAATCCTTGGGCTTCCAAACAAAACTAACAATCTCATCTTATGTGCAGGGACATCCATTTGACAAAAACAACAATGTCTCGATTGTAGATAGTGGATGCTCCAGGCACATGACAGGGAACAGATCTCTCCATTAACAATTGCAGAACTATGATGGAGGGCTTGTCCAATTTGGAGGTGAGACTAGAGGATATATTTCAGGCAGAGGAAGTATATCCAATGGCAGAATAAACATAGACAAAGTTCACTTTGTCAAACAGCTTGAACACAATCTGTTAAGTGTTTCTCAGTTCTGTGATCAGATGCATCAAATGCTTTTCACAGAACATGAGTGCATTATCCTCAAACCAGGGATAACAAGTCCTCCGGAATTGGTGCTTCTTAGATCTCCCAGGAAAGGGGATATGTACAAGCTGGATATGAACAATGCTTCTCCTATGTGTGAAGTATCATGCTTTCTTTCCAAAGCTGATAGTAATGAGTCAACACTATGGCATAAACGTATGTGTCATGTAAATTTTAAGACAATGAATAAACTGGCTAAAAATAACTTGGTACATGGTCTGCCTAAAAAGGAATTTTTCTGCAAAGATAACTGTGTTGCATGCCTGAAAGGGAAACAACACAGGACATCTCATAAATCCAAATGTGTTAATTCTATCACTACTCCATTACACTTATTGCACATGGATCTCTTTGGTTCCACAAGTATAATGAGCATTGGAAGGAAATCATACTTCCTTGTGATTATTGATGATTTTACAAGATTTACATGGGTATTCTTTTTAAGAAGTAAAGATGAAACTGCTGAAACGTTAAAATATTTTATTCTTAAATTAGAAAACCAAAGTGATCACAAGGTTAAGATCATTAGAAGTGATCAAGGGACTGAGTTTAAGAAAATTGTTCTTGACTTATTTTGTGACTCAAAAGGGATTGCCAGACAGTATAGTGCTCCCAAAACTCCTCAACAAAACGGTGTTGCTGAGAGGAGGAACAGGACACTTATTGAGGCTGCTCGAACCATGTTAGCTCATTCAAAACTTCCTCTAACATTCTGGGCAGAGGCAGTTAGCACTGCATGCTATGTGCAGAACAAGGTTCTTGTAGTTAAGTCCCATGGAAAAACCCCTTATGAGTTATGGAACAAGAGGCCACCATTCATTGGCTTTCTAAGGTCCTTTGGCTGCAGGTGCACCATACTTAACACAAAAGACAACTTAGCAAAGTTTGCTGAGAAGTCAGATGATGCTATCTTTGTTGGATACTCTTCTAGCTCCAAAGCTTATAGAGTATACAACATTAAGAATCAACAATTTGAGGAGTCATCCAATATAGTTGTCAATGAGCACACTTCTTGTGTTAGGGGGAATGGACCTGATTATATCTTTGACTTAGAATTGTTTCCAAACTATTCTAAACCATCTTGTGAGAATGTTTTAGATGGAATAGGTGCTCAAGGTAATGCTGATGATGATGCTAATCAACTGTTTGAGCTACCCATACCTCTTCCAAATTCTCCAAGAGCTGAAAGACAACAAGCTTCAACCATTCATAGCTCTGATAGTGTAACTATCTCAACAAATAATGAAGCTTCAACAAGTGAATCGCTTGATGAACCTCAAAGCTCTTCAGGTGATCCATTACAACACCAGGTTGAAAGAAGTAGTATTCTGAAGGAACAGACAACTGTTAATACTACTTCACGGCCAACCATTGATGATGTTTCTCAGTCATTCAATCAGTCCTCATTAAATGACTTTGAAATAGCAGCTGGACAGAGTGATCCAGTTCCTGATCAGAATATGTCCAACCTGGACCTATCTCTGCAACTGGAAGTGATTCCTCGTCTTAGGATTCACAACACTCATCCAACTGAAAACATCATAGGGAATGTCTCTGAAGGTGTGAGAACAAGAGGGCAAACTCATCATGGGAATGTCTGCTTGTACTCATGCTTCTTATCTCAGATGGAACCCAAGAAGGTGGAAGATGCCTTGAAAGATAGTAGTTGGGTTGAATCGATGCAGGAGGAGCTGCTTCAATTCAGAAGACAAAAGGTCTGGAATCTATGCCCACTACCTTCTGGTCAAGTACCCGTAGGCACTAAATGGGTATTAAGAAACAAGAAAGATGATAGAGGCTTGATTATCAAGAACAAGGCAAGATTAGTAGTTCAAGGATACACCCAAGAGGAAGGAATCAATTATACTGATGTCTTTGCACCAGTTGCAAGACTTAAGGTAGTTAGGATATTCCTTGCTTATGCAGCATCCATGAACTTCACTGTCTACCAACTTGATGTCAAGTGTGCTTTTCTATATGGGGATATAGATAGGGAAATCTATGTATGCCAACCACCAGGATTTGAAGACCCACAGCACCCCAACTATGTGTGCAAACTGGACAAAGCTCTATATGGGCTACACCAAGCACCTAGGTTGTGGTATGAGACATTGTCTCAGTTTCTCCTAAAGAATGGCTACACCAGAGATACAATTGATAAGACTCTCTTCATCAGGAAGACTGGAGAAGAAATTTTGCTCGTTCAAGTCTATGTTAATGACATCATATTTGGTTCTTCAAATGACCAAATGTGTATGGACTTTGAGAGCACTATGAAGCAAAAATTTGAGATGAGTTCCACGGGAAAAATGGACTTTTTCCTAGGAATTCAGGTGAAGCAATTGAAGGAAGGATTCTTCATCAATCAATCCAAGTATGTCAATGACATCTTAGAAAGATTTGAGATGAAGGACTGTAAGCCAGCCAAGACACCCATACCCAAAAACCATAATCTTTGCCCTGACTTTGAGGGGGAGGATACTGAACAACATCAGTATAGAGCAATTATTGGTTCTCTGATGTATCTCAGTGCTAGTAGACCTTATATCATGTTTGCCACATGCATTTGTGCAAGATATCAGGCTGCTCCAAATGTGTCTCACCTAGCTGCTGCAAAGAGAATCCTCAGATACCTCAAAGGGGCACCTAAACTAGGTCTCTAGTATCCAAGAAATAGTGATTTCAATCTCTATGGATACTCTGACAGTGACTATGGTGGCTGCAATATTGACAAGAAATCAACATCAGGAGGATGTCAATTTCTTGGTGGAAGGATTATCTCATGGCAATACAAGAAACAATCCTGTGTCTCTACATCAACTGCTGAAGCTGAATACATTGCTGCTGCTAGCTGCTATGCTCAACTGCTATGGATTTTAAATCAGATGTTGGACTATGGATTCAACTTCATGACTACTCCTACCTATATTGACAACAACAGTGCTATCTCCATTACTGAAAATCCAGTGAAGCACTCCAAGACAAAGCACATTGATATCAGGTATCATTTCATTAGAGATATTCATGAGAAAAATCTGATAAAGTTAATCATTGTTGACTCAAATGAACAATATGCTGATTTGTTCACAAAAGCCTTTAATGAACAAATATTTAAATATCTCATATCAGCTATTGGGATGATAAACATTGATTAAAACAACCTTTTTTGAAAACTTTTTAATGTGTTAAGTCTTGTGTCAATACAATTTAAGCCCCGTTACAAAAGATCTCCTTGAAATATTCCCAGTGTAAATTTCCTCCAAAGAGGAATTAACTCTCGGAAGATATTCATTAATATCTTCCGAAGTCAAATTCCTCCATGGAATTTTTCTTCTCGGAAGAGTTTTTAGTCTCGGAAGAAGCGATTGATTTCATGTCAGATCTACTTCCGAAGCTTATAAAACTCTCCATTAAAACAATTCTTACCATCGGAAGCAGTGCTTTGCTTCGGAAGAAAGAATTGGATTCGGAAGAAAATTACCTTCGGAAAAGTTTTATACTCGGAAAAGGAGGTTTTACTGTGTAACAGAAAAATCTTTGGGCCCCACTCTGTAAAAGGTAAAGATTTTGTTGATGATGATTAATTATTTAAAATTATCCCTTACCGCCACTGTCATTTCATAACTGCAAACAGCCGCCCTACCACCATTACCGCAATTCCTCCCATTTAAATAATCCAGACTGTTCAATTTCATCTTCTTTTACCGATTTACTGCCCTAAACATTTCCTTCACTTCCAATCCTGCAAATCACCCAAGATCAAATTTACCCTCTTACAATGGCCCAAAACCCTCGGCACAACCAGGTCACATTACTTGACTCGTCAAGAGATGCTGACTTCACTGAAATCATAACCTTTCTTTCTGAATCGACCTACTACACGGCGCTTACTGTTAACCCCACCGTTTACTCAAACCACATGACCGAATTTTGGAGAAACGGTCAAGCAGAAATCCTAAATGGGGTTCGCATCCTAAGAACCCGCATTTGTGGTCAGGAGTTGATCATAAGTGAGTAACTCATCACAGAGCATTTAGATCTTCATGATGATGAAGCTTCTACTGAGTTTCCCAAAGAAGACTTGGTTGGCACATACATCCTCATGGGATATGGTGGAGACGTGAGCAGGTCAACCGTCTACAAATTCAACTTCGCATATCATTGGAAGATTCTCCTGCATATCGTTCTTCACTGCCTATCCAACAAGTCAGGGGGATAGGATCAAATCCCATACCAGAACTGGGATGCCTAGTTCACGAGTTGGTACGAGGCCTGCGCTTCAATTACTGAAAGTTTGTGTTTACCAATCTACTTGGGAATCTTAGAAGGGAAATATTTTTCATGTAATTGCAGGATCGGTTTCGGTCACTCAACAAGTTGTTTTCTCTCAAACTCACCTTGAACAACACTCAGAAAGAGTCTAACAAGAGTTGATCATAATATAACAAGTAACAAATGATAATGAACACAGAAAGTAAATTTTCAAGGTACTTTTATATATTGCTTCTCAACTCAAACGATTACAAGACTCTTACAAGCTCAAGCTCTCTCAATCTATCTACCTAATGAGTTATAATGAGAATACATATATAATACTACCTACAGCCGGATATTCTTTGATTCCAGCTGGAAACCTCTAACCAAACATCTATACTACAAGACTATAGGTTAAGGTATCTCAGATATGTTACCTGAGATTTGGTAGTCAGGACATGTCCCTGACTTACCTTTTGTCACCAGCTAAAGTTGGTAACATGTATTATCATAAAAAGGTAAACAGTAGAATAAAGTATGGTCAACAACATGGCTCTTTAAGAAGAAGCCATGCTGTATCAGAGGTCTGTAGCGGATTGTCAGAGACCATACTTATGTCTACTGGTCATAGCAATGTCTTCCGAAGGATAAATTTCTTCGGAAGAATAACTTCTTCCGAAGCCACTTATACTTCGGAAGACTGCTTCTTCCGAGGCTTGGAGTCTTCCTTGTCTTCGGAAGTAGACTTTGTCTTCAGCTCTTTCTTTAGACTTTGTCTTCGGAAGTATTCTTCAGACTTTGTCTTCGGAAGATAGTCTTCAGCTCTTTCTTCAGACTTTGTCTTCGGAAGTATTCTTCAGACTTTGTCTTCGGAAGATAGTCTTCAGCTCTTTCTTCAGACTTTGTCTTCAGCTGTTATCTTCAGCTGTTGACTTCAGCTGTTGCCTTCAGGTATTAACTTCAGCTGGTGCCTTCAGACTTCTGAAGATCTCATACATAGCTTCAGAAGCCTTTGAATGTAGCACAAAAATTTGACTATGTGAAGTGGTTTTGGTTGCACCAGCCTTATAATGACCCAACAAACTCCCCCTAGGCTGATGCTACCAAAACTTCACTTCCATCTACTTCTCAAAACATTCAGCACCAGGGAAAACAGATAACTATCTGTTTGCTTGGCCTTCCCAGTGATGCTGAGAAGTTTGTACAAATCCTTGGTAGACAGAACATACAGTCTGTTACCTTGGATTATATGTACTCTTTGCTGTGGCCCTCTGAGAAGAGTTAGTTGGTGGGAATTATAGTCATATTCCCATGCAACTATAGGTTCCAAGTCTGGACCCTCTACCATCTATAGAAAGGTTGTACCCTTGGTGGTAGGTCTTTCCTCTTCTTCCTGTCTTCTCATCTTTAACTCTTCTTCAATCTTGGCTCTTGCATTTAGTTCAGCCAAGTGGAGACTGCTGATATGATTTCTGATAAGAGCAGTAGTCTCAGAGTTGGAGGGATTGGAGAATGGCTTCTCTGCAATCTTAGCAATATCAAATCTGTTGAGACGCAGCAGGGAAGTGGCAATGAGCTGATTGGTTTCGCCATTCTCTCCTTGCACAACAAAGTTACGAGAAGTTTCATCGAACCTCCACTGGATTATACCTTTCCTAGGCACAGGAGACTGACTAGGAATCCTATCCTCTTTCCTTGTATCCAGTAGAGTCGCCAGTTTTCTTCTAAGTCTCTTCTCTTCAACATTAAGAGAATCAGAGTCGAGACTCAGAAGTCTTGTAGCCTGGCCCAAAGTTCCTCTAGGCAACTCAAGAAATTGACCTAGGGTGAGGGAGCTTGAAGAGTTATCAACATAGGTGATGTTGATAAGATCTCCCTCACAGGAGATGCTGCTCACAGTAGTGTAGTTGTTAAGCTTTGTCTTGATCTCCTTAATCTTCTCAAGAGAGAGATGTTGAGAAGGCTGAGGGGATGATCTGGGTTTCTGTTGGGTAGGTTTGGGTTCAGTGGTTCTGGGTTGTGTTTTGGGTTTAAGGATGGGAAGTTTAGGTGGTTGAGGTGATGAAGTGGGTATGGGTAGAGTTGTAGGTTCAAGGGTGAAGGTTTCATCTGAGGGTTCGGTTATGATGGGAAAGGATGGTTCTTCTGGTGTAGGTTGTGGTCGAGTGGTTGGTTGTGGTTGAGTGGCTGGTTGTGGTTGAGTGGCTGGGGTGAAGATCATTCCTTGTCCCCTTCTATACATCTCCTTCCTCTTTCCCATACGGATGTCAGCCTTTATTTCGCTAACTATCCGTTAGAGTGTCCTTTCGGACATAGGTCCCACCTGCCTACCAGAGAAGCCGTGAGCCTGGAGATAGTCTTTCATCCAGGCTTTGTCACTGAGCTTCTTGGTGGCAGTGACCCTCTCTACTTCTTCCCTTTGTTTCCTCTCCTTCATCCTCTCCCTTGCAGCCTTCTCCCTTTCTTTCTCCATTTGATCCTGCTCTTTGTTGTGGAGCAAAAGGATCATATCATCATCATGTGGAGAAAGTTCTGGAAGAATGAAGCCTCTAGAGAGTAGGAACTTAATCCTAGCTTCTCTCAGCTGCAAGTTAGCTTTCCTTTGTTCTTCTTCTTCCCTCTCCTAGGCCAACCTGGCTTCTTCTTCTTGTCTAAGCCTGGTTGTCCTCTCAAAAGTCACCAACTCCTCTAGTGGTAGCAGGAGTACTTCCTCATTGGCAGCTCCTAAGTTGATGAGCGGATCAATGAGTGCTGTCCTTCTTTTGTTGTTGATTTCCTCCTGATTGGCTGCAGCTGCCTTTGAACTAGTAGCTAGCAGCTTCTCAGTAGGGAATCTACCTTTCTTCTTTAACTTCTCAATTCTTTCCTCTTCCTGAAGCTCTTCCGCAGTCATTTTCCTTTTGCCTTTGCCTTTGGCAGAACTTGACTGTGGTGGTTCTTGGATAGAGGGGTCGGATTGAGAGAGAGGATCAGCTGGTGTTTGGGATGGAGGAAGATCAGAAATGTCCTCCCTACTCAACTAAGATGCTATTTTAGTAATGACATCTGTGATGATCAGTTCCTAGGACATTTTGAACAATCCTTCCGCAGCTTCCATCTCAGCTTCGGAAGACTTATCTTGTTCTTCCGAGGCTTCAACTTTAGCTTCGGAAGTTTCAGCCTGAGCTTCGGAAGAAGAAGCTGATGCAAGTTCTGTCTTAACTGTATCAGTTGCTGGGCAATCAGTCCCCATTTCCCCTTCGAAGTTAATCTCAGGTTCAATGTGGACCTTAGGTTGACCAACTTCTTCCACAGTGGTAGAAGGTGAAGTCAGCCTTTGAAGCTCTTCAGCCCTAAAGTACATCAGTGTGGTGTCAGGGCTGGGTTGTTCTAAGGAGGATCTCAACATAAACTTTTTGAAAAGTCTGTAGAGATCATGAAGCATTTGTGAGTCAATCTTTAGAATTGATTGAGATGACTCAGGTAGGGTAATGATTTGTGAAGTAACACATGAGGAACCACTGATCCAGTCTGCTACTTCATAAATCATTACCCTACCTGAGTCATCTCAATCAATTCTAAAGATTGACTCACAAATGCTTCATGATATGGCGACTTAGAAGAAAACTGGCGACTCTACTGGATACAATGAAAGAGGACAGGATTCCTAGTCAGTCTCCTATGCCTAGGAAAGGAATAATCCAGTGGAGGTTCAATGAAACTTCTCATAACTTTGTTGTGGAAAGAGAGAATGGTGAAACTAACCGGCTCAATGCCACTTCTCTACTACATCTCAGCAGATTTGACATTGCTGAGCTTGCAGAGAAGCCATTCTCCAATCCCTCCAACTCTGAGACTGCTGCTCTTATCAGAAATCATATCAGCAGTCTCCACATGGCTGAACTAAATGCAAGAGCCAAGACTGAAGAAGAGTTGAAGATGAGAAGACAGGAAGAAGAGGAAAGACCTACCACCAAGGGTACAACCTTTCTGCAAATGGTAGAGGGTCCGGACTTGGAACCTATAGTTGCATGGGAATATGACTATAATTCCCATAAACTAACTCTTCTCAGAGGGCCACAGCAAAGGGTACATATAATCCAAGGTAACAGACTAGATGTTCTGTCTACCAAGGATTTGTACAAACTTCTCAGCATCACTGGGAAGGACAAGCAAACAGATAGTTATCTGCTTTCCCTGGTGCTAAAAGTTTTGAGAAGTAGAGGGAAGTGAAGTTTTGGTAGCATCAGCCTAGGGGGAGTTTGTTGGGTCATTATAAGGCTGGTGCAACCAAAACCACTTCACATAGTCAAATTTTGGTGCTACATTCAAAGGCTTCCGAAGCTAAGTATGAGATCTTCCGAAGTCTGAAGGCAGCAACTGAAGTCAACAGCTGAAGTCAACAGCTGAAGGCAACAGCTGAAGTCAACAGCTGAAGATAACAGCTGAAGACAAAGTCTGAAGAAAGAGCTGAAGACTATCTTCTGAAGAAAAAATCTGAAGAATACTTCCGAAGACAAAGTCTGAAGAAAGAGCTGAAGACTATCTTCCGAAGACAAAGTCTGAAGAATACTTTCGAAGACAAAGTCTGAAGAAAGAGCTGAAGACAAAGTCTAGTTCCGAAGACAAGGAAGACTCCAAGCCTCGAAAGAAGCAGTCTTCCGAAGTATAAGTGGCTTCGGAAGAAGTTATTCTTCCGAAGAAATTTATCCTTCGGAAGACATTGCTATGACCAGTAGACATAAGTATGGTCTCTGACAATCCGCTGCAGACCTATGATACAGCATGGCTTTCTTCTTAAAGAGCCATGTTGTTGACCATACTTTATTCTACTGTTTACCTTTTTATGATAGTACATGTTACCAACTTTAGCTGGTGACAGAAGGTAAGTCAGGACATGTCCTGACTACCAAATCTCAGGTAACATATCTGAGATACCTTAACCTATAGTCTTGTAGTATAGATGTTTGGTTAGAGGTTTCCAGCTGGTATTAAAGAATATCAGGCTGTAGGTAGTATTATATATGTATTCTCATTGTAACTCATTAGGTAGAGAGATTGAGAGAGCTTGAGCTTGTAAGAGTCTTTGTAATCCTTTGAGTTGAGAAGCAATATAAAAAAGTACCTTGAAAATTTACTTTCTGTGTTCATTATCATTTGTTACTTGTTATATTGTGATGAACTCTTGTTAGACTCTTTCTGAGTGTTGTTCAAGGTGAGTTTGAGATAAAACCACTTGTTGAGTGACCGAAACCGATCCTGCAAACGTCCAAGGGGGAATTTGTTGAAGCATATATTGTCATATATAGTGTGTCCGTCGCTTGTCGAATAGTCTAGACTTAATGTAATACACCTGATGTGTTGTAAACACATGAAACTGGGTCATTCGCAGGGGCATATGCGAATGAGACTCAGTCGTACGACTTAGCCATGCAAATGGACCAGTCGTGCGACTGAGAGATGCGATTAGGCTAGTCGTGCGATTGAACCAAACGCATGGCCCAATCGTATGAATGGGCCTAGTCACATCTGATATGGGCTGAGGCCTATAAATACCAGTTTCATTATGTAGAGAGATTTAGGTTTGTGCCCGGGGCCTAGGTGCTGCAGGATGAGAGGGGAGATCATGCTCGATCTCCCCTTGCCAAAAGTCGTGATTCTTCTGGTTATTGAGCTTGTAATCATTCGGTTTTATTAATGAAATCATTCGATTATGGTTCAAACTTTTGTTTATCTTTTGGTTTTTCTCCTTCCATCAAGAACACGCTCGGATGTCTACCGATCCAGCGACTTCATAATCAGGTGCCACAGGACTTTACCCCACATTTTAAGTGGTGGTACTATGACTGGCACTCTAGAGTGGCCATCATTGTTTTGGATAGGGAAAGAACGGTGGACACAATAAGGATGTTCGACCCCATGTGGCTTATCAACTTGTCAGCTTCAGATGTTTATACGCTATACAAGTGGCCACTATTTTTTGACACGCGGGATATATTGCAAGCACTACAGTTTCAAGATATCATACGTCTATACTTCGCACTTAATATTCATGCCGGGGTTTCAAAAGAAGAACGAGTGAAGAGATTTGAAGAGTTCAAGAAGGAAGTCAAAGTTTAGATAGAACTAGGTCCAATGGGGAGTTTGTTGGTACACATGTTCCTAGTTCTAGTATAGTGAGCTTTAATGTAATAGACTTTCATCTTGTAACACATATGTAATGTTGAATCAATGTAATGAAAAACTCTTCTGTTTAATGTTTATTGGGTGTTTAATGTTATATCTATTAATATTATTTATTGTTACATGCTTATATGAACATGTTATATAGGTTTACAGTTGTTAGACATAGCTCTGAATCATTAAAGGTTCAAGAATATGTTTAACTAAGTATTCTGATTCAATCGCACGACTGGACCATGCGAATGGACCAATCACATGACTGAACCAGGTGATTGAGTCAATCACACGATTGAGTCATAAGACTAACTCAGTCGTACGAATGAATCAATCGTATGACTCAGTCGTACGAATGAATCAATCGTATGACTCAGTCGTACGACTGAGCCAGTAGCTTGGCTCAGTCGTACGAATGAAAGCTGTAACTTATAAATACCACTTAATTCTTGGAAAAAGAAAACACTTTGATAATTGACAACCCTAGCCGTCCCAGTTCGCACAGAGCGTCTCTTCCAAGTTCATAGAACGTTTCAGATCATTCTACTTCATTCTTAAAGTATTCTAATCGTTAGGTTTGATCCGATTAACGTTCTCCCTGATTGGATCACCAATCAAATAGAATTCCGTGCTATTTGATTCGGTTTCTCGTAGAATCAGTTAGTACTCCGTCCGTACTCGGTCCTAACAAGTGGTATCAGAGCTTTGGCTCTTGATTCTTCATGGATTCAATCGTTTTTGTGAAAAAGTCAACGTTTTTAGTCTAAAGATCCATTCTTTCTGCTCAAAATACAGTTTTTTACGTGTGCATGCTTTGAAAATTGAGTCTTTTTCGAGTTGCAGCCGTCTAGGGTATTCAAAATCGTGTTTTAGGTCGAATTGTGTGAAAAAAGTTGAAAAAATTCGAAGTCAGCAGTCTCAGTCGCACGATTGACTCAATCGCACGACTGAACTCCAATCGCCCAGTTCAATCGCACGATTGGACAAATCACTCGTTCAATCGCATGATTGTCCCAGTCGTTCTGCTTATTCGCACAACTACCCTAATCGTCGGCCCAGTCATACGACGCAGCTCAATCGCATATTGATTGTCTCAAGTCGTCCTTCAGTCGTCCATTTCAGTCGCATACAAAGTTTGGTTTTAAAAGTTTAAGACTACTTCATTATGGACTCAGAGAACTTTGCATTCTCAGCAGGGATGGACTCCAGGATCCAGAACCTTTTGCTGTTGGAAAATGAGATCGGGAACCATAATAAACCACCTAAGCTATTGTCTCTTGATGAATTTCTTCAATGGAAACAAAGGTTTGAGATTCATCTTAATGGAGTGGATACAAATCTCTAGAATGCTATTGAAACTGGCTACAATATGCGAATTGATGCTGATGGTATACCCCTTACTTTGAGTGGACTAAGTGATGCACAAAAGGTTGCTTATAATGCAGAGAGAAAACCTATGCTATGTTGACCCAGTCAATTCCCAAAGACATCTTTCATCAATATTCAGAAGATAAGCAGAGCAAAAAGTTATGGGAGGCTCTTGAGAAGAGATATGAAGGTAATTCAACACTAAAGTCACTAAAGGCTAAAGAGTTGGTACACATGTCCCTAGGTCTAGTCTAGTGAGATTCAATGTAATAGACTTCCATCTTGTAACAATATGTAATGTTTTATCAATTAAATGAAAAACTCTTCTATGGATGTTTATTGGTTGTTTAATGTCATATCTATTAATATTATTCATTGTTACACGCATATATAAACATGTTATATAGGTTTAAAACTGTTAGACATAGTTCTGAATCATTAAAGGTTCACGAATGTGTTTAACTAAGTATTCTGATTCAGTCGCACGACTGGACCATGCGAATGGGCCAATCGCACGACTGAACCAGCTGATTGAATCAATCGCACGATTGAGTCATAAGACTGACTCAGTCATACGAATGAATCAATCGTATGACTCAGTCGCACGACTGAGCCAGTCGCTTGGCTCAGTCGTACGAATGAGGACTGTAACCTATAAATACCACTTCATTCGTTGAAAAACGTGACACTTCGATAATTTACAACCGTAGCTGTCCTAGTTCGCACAGAGCGTCCCTTCCAACTTGACAGAGCGTTTCAGATCATTCCTACTTCATTCTTAACGTTTTCTAATCGTTAGGTTTGATCCGGATAACGTTCTCCCTTATTGGATCGCCAATCAAATAGAATTCCGCGCTATTTGATTCGGTTTCACGTAGAATCAGTTAGTACTCCGTCCGTAGACGGTCCTAACAAGTGGTATCAGAGCTTTGGCTCTTGATTCTTTGTGTATTCAATCTTGTTTTTGAAAAAGTCAACGTTTTTAAGCGAAAAGATCCCTTCTTTCTGCTCAAAATGAAGTTTTTACGTGTGCATGTTCTAAAAATTAAGTCTTTTTCGAGTTGCAGCCGTCTAGGGTGTAAAAAATTGCGTTTTTAGGTCAAAGTGTGTGAAAATTTCGATTTCAGCAGTCTTAGTCGCACGATTAACTTAATCGCACGACTGAACTCCATTCGCCAGTCCAATCGTACGACTGAAGTCAATCGCTCATTCAATCGCACGATTGACTCAGTCAGTCTGTCCATTCGCACAACAACCCAAATCGCCTGCCCAGTCGCACGACTAAGCTCAATCGCACGATTGTGTTTCGGTCGTCCCCCAGTCGCCCTCTCTCAGTCGCATACACATTTGCTTTTCTAGTTTAAGACTACTTCATTATGGACTCAGAGAACTTTGCATTCTTTGCAGGGAAGGACTCCAGGATCCAGAACCTCTTACTGTTGGAAAATGAGATCGGGAACCATAATAAACCACCTAAGCTATCGTCTCTTGATGAATTTCCTCAATGGAAACAAAGGTTTGTGATTTATCTTAATGGAGTGGATACCAATCTCTGGAATTCTATTGAAACTGGCTACACTATGCCGGTTGGTGCTGATGGCATACCCCTGACTTTGAGTGGACTAAGTGATTCACAAAAGCTTGCTTACAATGTAGAGAAGAAAGCCTATGCCATATTAACCCAATCAATTCCCAAAGACATTTTTCATTAATATTCAGAACATAAGCAGAGCAAAAGGTTATGGGAGGCTCTTGAGAAGAGATATGAAGGTAACTCAATACTAAAGTCACTAAAGGCTAAAGTGTTGAAGAAAGAGTTTGATAACTTCTCTTCTATTGGAAATGAAAGCTTGGATGATATCATAGATCGCTTCTACCATTTGATGAGTGAACTTCGCACTCATGGTGTTACAACGTCCAAAGAAGAAAAAGTGGCAAGCTTGGCTGATGGCCTACCAGAGAAGTGGGATTCATTCGTCTCCACTTTAAGATATAACTCAGTGCTGGAGACTTTGGATATTAATGATTTCATCCTGAAAGTTAAAGAAGAAGAGGTGAGACATAGGTACAAGACAAAGAAGGGAGCATACACTCAGGATCCATCTGTCTACAACGTTACTCCTTCTCCTACTGCTAAATCCCCGAGTGCCCCTCTGAAGACTGCCTTTGTGTCTAATGCATCATCTGCAACCGGTCAAAGCTCATCGTCTAGTGGTGAGTCACATGTTTCATCCGGGGTTCAACAAAGCCCTACAGTTGCTCAATCAACGAAGTTAGCGACAAAAAATCTACGAAAAGTAACCGTGGAAGTGGCTAAGGAGCACATGGACCTACTTGCTGTGGTGGTTCATTCTTATGATGGGTTGGTTGCAGGAAAGATGGAAACTACCAATTGGCTAATGAAGACTATGAATAGGTGGATGAAAATGAATAGGAAAGAATGGAGATAATGTCGGCTCTCGTAAGTGCTGTGCGACGAGCAAAGAAGTTTGTGAAGAAGACGGGACAGAATTTGGTGGCTACCAAAGATACCATGTTTGGATTCGACAAGTCTAAAGTCACCTGTTTCCACTATGGTGAAAAGGGCCACTTCAAGCGGGAATGTGTCAAGCCAAAGAAGACTGGCAATAGGAACACGTTCTCGTCCTTCAACAAACTGGATAAAGAGAAAAAGACAGCTTCAACCAGCAGTGATTCAAAGGCAATGGTTGCTCAAGGTGATGAAGGACAGGACTTGTCCTTCCGATTCTTCACTGATAGTGAAGACAACATTGCATCTGTTGAAGAACTGAATGAAGACTCAGCGAGTGAGGGGGAGAACTCAGCTGAGCCTGACACTGCTGATGTGGATGAGACCTTAGCTGCTGTTAATCAATTTGTTGAAAATGAGCTGATTGCTGAAACTGAAGCACAGCCGGAACCTCAAAATGCTTTCATGGCTGGAACTTCTACATCTGCACAGGTAGAATCAAAGGATGATATGTTTATTAAACATGCTTGTGTTGAATGTGATTAATTTAGGGAAAGCATTGATCTGAAATTTCCTAAGTTATTAGATCATAATGATAACTTAGTAAATGACTTCAAAATGGGCACTGAGGCAAACAGAGTGCTAAAACAAAACGAGAGCAGCTATGAGGAGAAAATTGAAGCATTAAAGAAACAACTTAAAGAAACTGAAGTGGTTGCGTTTAACCAAGAAAATGATATAAAGTTTTATTTAAAGACAATTGAGGAAAATAAAAAGGATAGAGCTATTTTGCAAGTTGAAAATGAGTCTTTAAAACAAAAACTCCACAGTCCAGCTAGTTCTTCTCATATTTTGAAAAACTTGGTTAAGGAACGCAACAACGGGGAAGGGTTGGGTTATAAGGTTGTGCCTCCACCACATGAGATCCTTTTGAACACCAAACAACGACCAATTAATAATAATCCAATAAAGGACCATGTGGTGACTACTCCTCTGGTCAGCGATCCGGACACAGCAGTTAAACTTGTTCCTTCGGCTACTGATCAGACAACATCAACATCAGGCACAACTGGCAAAAACATCATTGAAAACAGGGTGGAAGAGAATGTTCAAGCATCTCTTGGGTTGGGTTCAAAATCCGCTACCTCACAACCTAAGATTTCCAAAACCACCCAAACTACACTTGCTAAGCAAGATAACAATCATCTTCGAAGACAAAACACCAATAACGTTAACAAGTTAAATTTGTCAAGGAAGGTGAAAGTCAAAGGAGTGAGACCAAAATGTCAGTACCCGAAGTTTACTCACCGCCCCACAAGAGATCCCCTAGTCCCGTTGAAAGGAGATCATGCTATACTTGTGGACAATGCGGTGACATCTCTTCAAACTGTCCACGCTATCAGACACCCAAAATTAAAATTGAACTAGACAATGAAGTTAAATTGGTTTCAAAACAGAGATCTAAGACTCCGGTTAGGTCTAAAACACCTGTTAGGTCTAAAACACCTGTTAGACCTAATACACCTTCTAGGTCTGTTACCTCTCCTTAACGCCATAGACAACACAGACAAGCCACTGGAAAGTCTGTGATGCCTGAGGTGAAACCTGTTTTTGAAACTAAACCTAAGGTTCAAACTGCAAATCAGTTGTCGGTTTACCATAAACAATCCTTTCACAAGGATGGTTTGTGGAAAGCCAAAACACCTGAAGGGTCTGAAAGCATGGATAAATTGAAGATTGATATTCCTCCTACTGATAAAGGACAGTGGGTCGAGTTCGTGATGTGTGATGCCTCGAGGCAACCCAAGCCAGTCAAGGCTTGGGTCCCCCTCCTTAACTAATCATTTTCAATTATATGCAGGTTGTCCGCTATAGTGCTTCTACCAACACATGGATTGTAGATAGTGGAGCATCCAGGCACATGACAGGAAACAAGTCTCTCCTTTACAATGTCAAACAAATTAAAGGGGGACATGTTTCTTTTGCTGGAAACAAAGGAGGTTACATTACCGCACAAGGAGAAGTAGGTAACAAAAATGTAAGGTTCGATAAAGTTAACTTTGTTCAACAATTGGAAAACAAGCTGCTTTCAGTGTCTCTGATTTGTGACAAGGGCTTCAAAGTTATGTTTGACAATCGGAAGTGTTACATTCTCAAGAAAGAGATGGAGATTCCAGAGGAGCAGGTATTAATGTCAGCATCTAGGTATAATGACCTGTATCTTATAGATATGTCTAATGCTTCTACTCGTGTGTCTCATGTTTAACGCTTTTTGTCTAAAGCTACAAAGAAGGATTCCATCTCATAGCACAGGAGAATGGGACACATTAATCACAGGAAGATGAATCATTTCCTGTTAAGAACTTCAAACTTCCTGATTTTTATGTCTCTTGCAAGAAGGGAAAGCAGACCAGGAAATCTCACAAGACCAAGCACGTCAATTCTCTAGAGATACCCCTAGAGCTATTGCACATGGATCTATTCGGTCCCGTTAGCACGAAGAGTATCGCAGGAGACTGGTACTGCTTTGTAGTGATAGATGACTACTCATGGTTCTCCTGGGTGATGTTTCTGAAAGCAAAGTCAGAAACCTTTGAGTCATTCAAGGTGCTCGTCACTACACTGGAGTCTCTCTACAAGCTGAAGGTTAGAAGGATTCGTTCAGACAATGGAACAGAGTTAAAGAATCAGTGGATGGATGCTTTATGCAAGGAAAAAGGAATTCTGCATCAGTTCACCTCTGCATACACACCACAGATGAATGGAGTTGCTGTACGAAAGAATATGAGCTTGATCGAGACTGCCAGGACTATGTTGGTAGATTCAAAGCTGCTAGTGCAGTTCAGGGATGAAGCTGTTGTAAACGCATGCTACACACTTAATCGTGTGTCAGTTGTCAAGTGGCATGGGAAGACTTGCTATGAGTTGCTTCAGAAACGTAAACCTAACTTAGAGTATCTGGAACCATTCGGAGCTCCATGTACATTACTGAAGAAACTCCAGAAGGCAAGTTCAGTGAAAAGGCAGATCAGGGGATCTTTCTAGGATACAACATACCAGATAAACGAGTTTACAACAACTCAACTAGTTAGGTCGAAGTATGGTGCAATGTCGAACCATCCCCCTGCTGGAAAAGGTCCATCATCGTTCTTCGACTACGAAGGCTTTTTCAAATCTTTCAACCTTCCTCAAATAGATTCAGATGAAGAGATTACTACTCAGATGATGCATGATGTTCTAAACACACCGAATCTGAATACTAGCAATACAACACCTGAAAGTGGTTCATCGGGATCTTCACCAGCTGATCAGGACGAGAGTGATGACTCATCAGATAATGAAGAAGCAGCTAAGACAGGCATTGAGCATAATGTTGATCAAGAAGAAAGCTCACCTGCTGCTGAACCTTTATCAGGAAATACGGATACTAAACCTCCAGTCACATATTTGATACTGAAGTTGTCATCCCTACGACACCTGTGACTAGGATCAGTACGAATCATCCACAGGAGGCTATCATTGGAGACTTACACTCCGTTGTGCAGACGAGAAATCAGTTGTACTCTGCTGATTATGCTGCAATTATGGAAAAGGGCTACATGAATGATGGAGCATTCAAATGCTTTGTATCTCAAGTCGAACCCAAACACGTAAGCGATGCCCTGAAGGATGAGGCCTGGGTCAATGCTATGCAAGAGGAACTGCTACAGTTCAAGAAGCTTGGAGTGTGGACACTCGTTGACCAGCCCAAAGGAGTTAAGGTGATAGGTAACAAATGGGTGCTACATTGCAAGAAGGATGACCAAGGTGTCGTTATCAGAAACAAGGCACAGTTGGTCGTTCAAGGCTTCAGACAAGTCGAAGGAGTCGATTACAATGAAGTCTTTGCACCAGTAGCTGGAATGGAAGCAATCTGCATCTTTCTAGCCTACGCATCTTACATGAAGATCAAAGTCTATGAAGTAAATGTAAAGAGTGCATTCTTGCATGAAGAAACCCGTGAAGAGGTCTACGTCAGTCAACCCAAAGGATTCGAAGATCCTTATCATCGGGACAGAGTCTACAAGTTGGACAAGGCTCTGTATGGGCTACATCAGGCTCCTCGAGCCTGGTATGAAAAGCTCTCCACCCACCTGCTGAAACACGGGTTTTGCAGGGGTGTGATTGACTGCACGTGGTTTATTAAAGAAAGATACGGAGATTTACTGATGGTGCAAATTTATGTGGATGACATAATCTTCGGTTCATGAAACGAAGATCTATGTAAAGAATTTGAATCTGTGATGAAGGCAGAATTTGAAATGAGCGCCATGGGAGTAATGAAGTTCTTCCTAGGACTAAAGGTGGACCAGACACCTACCGGTATTTTTCTGCATCAGACTAAGTATGTTGGAGACATTCTTAGTCGCTTTGATATGGAAAATGTCACTGCTACCGGTACCCCACTCGCCACAAATCATGATGTGGCTCCTGATGAGAATGGGGATTTGGTGGATGCCACTATGTATTGTGGGATGATCAGATCTCTCATGTATCTCACTACCTCCCATCCAGATATGATGTATGCCACATGTCTGTGCTCCAGATATCAAGCAAAACCGAAAGTAAATCACCTGATCGGGGTGAAAAGAATCTTTTGTTTTCTGAAGGGTACTCCAACACTAGGGTTGTGTTACCCTTATGACGATGACTTCGAGCTAACGGCGTATAGTGATTCAGATTATGGCGGCTACAAGATGAATTTCAAGTCTACATCAACAGGGTGTCAGTTTTTAGAAGGCGTTTAGTCACGTGGCAATGCAAAAAGCAGACCTCGGTTGCCTTATCAACCTGCGAAGCTGAATACGTTACTGCTGCAAGCTGCTGCTCTCAGATTATCTGGATCCAACAGCAAATGCGGGACTACGGTTTGCAATTCTCTAACACCAGTATCTTTGTTGATAACTCTGCTGCCATAGCTGTATCTAAAAATCCGGTTCAACACCCTAAAACTAAACACATCGGCATAAAGTATCACTTCATACGCGACTGCTATGAAAAACAATTAATCGATGTGGTAAAGATAAACACAAATTTTCAACGCGCTGACCTCTATACTAAACCGTTCGAAAAACCCAGATTTTTCTATCTGTTAGAGGTCAACCGCGTGAAAAAGAAAAGTGACATTATCTCGGAAGAAACAGATTCATAGTCCGACACTAATTCAGTTATTTTCTTTTAATTTATTTTATTTTTTTAATTTCTCGGTCTTATAAAAATCTAAAAACACAAAAAGATTTTCTGTTTTGGAATTTTAGGGGGAGATTAGCTTACTTTAAGTATTTATTTACTCAAAAAAAAGGTGAAGGGCAGATAAGCTAAGTGGCAAAAACAACAAAGATAAGACTGTGATTCAACACTATGGAAAGTGATAGTTCACAAGCGTCTAGTTACTTGGAACACCAAAAAAGATTTAAATTTTTGCAAGTTTAGTTTAACTTAAATCACAGAAAATTGTTAGTCAGAGAACCCTAAGTCTAACGAATTGGGAAAATGATAGCACGCTTGGGTGTTACTGTAATTACACGGAGAAAGTTGATCTAGGGAGGTGCTAGTACACTATACGATGTGTCGGTAGATTCAACACAATAGACTAGTAGACATCATTGGTGAACTCAATTTAAACTAAATGGTTCAGCTGACCGTGGGTTCCCATCTTATCACTGGTTAACACAATCAATTATTTCCAATAAGGAATGACGAGCAAATAAACGCCACTATATGTGTGCGGATGACCACAATAAGAGCAAAGCACTAAAAATGAAAATAAATGCAATCAAGCTGATAACATATGTTGTTGGTGCGTTATGTGCAAAAGAAAATAAGAAATGCTCAAACAAGGAGATAGGATGTGTGTCTCTCTGCTGTGCGATGGCACTGACCTGGGATAAGCATAACCTAGATATTTGTAAGGCCCCGCTCACCGGGCACCTTACTGTTGGTCATCATCACACGTAAAACATACATTTAATACATGTTCATAAAATACGCAGCGGAATTAATAAAACATGCATTCTCATTCCATCATAAAAGCTTTTACATCATTGTCTTGATTACAAAATACAAGCTTTTCTTTACATTGCTTAACTATACTATGATTGCTGCTGATGCATAAGAAAACGAGGATAATCTCGTTTATTCGAATCCTCAGCAATCATAGGGTCATACAGCGACCTCTACCGAAAGAAAATAATAAAAAGAAAACATATTCTTCTTCATCTAGAAGATATTATGTTCAAAAATATATTTTCTTTTATAAGCAAGATTTCTTAAATAATCATGTTTATCAGGATTATCAAGAAATCTTGCACTTGCATGCAACATAATGTGTTGCGCGCATTACGGGCCCACAACACATGATGTGGCTGCATAATCAAAAAGTAAATGCCATCCCAAAAGAGCTGAGTAGTCGCCTCGTGCCATCCTCAGCAACACTACCTGCGAACTGGAAAACACATAAAAGTCAGCGTTGCTGAGTGAGTTCTAGTTTTATAATAAAACATACTTTCATTCTCATTAACTGCTCTTTCATACATGTGTTCACACATCATACGTACACGTAGATAATATTATTATTATCTCATCATTCGTTACTTACTTTCATTCGTGTACACTTCATCATTCTCGTATACTTTCTTACATACATACTTTACATACTACACATACTTTCATATGTCTTTACTTTCATTCATACTTTACATACTTTCGTATGTCTTTACTTTCATTCATACTTTCACTTCATACGTTCGAACCTTCATTTTATTCATTCATTCATTTATTACTTTCGTTCGAACGTTCATTACATTCGGTGACATGTACCATACCCCCGTTCATCATACATACTACTGGTGCTGGACCTGTGGTGGTTAGCCACGAACGTTGTGCACAAAGCTGATCCAGTCACCTGGGATAGGTACATGCACCACTCATCTTTTCACTTTACTTCTAACATACGTTAGCCGAGTCTCTTGCAGTGCGCGACTGCTCACCTCAGTGACAATCTTATGATTGCCTGCTAACCGAGTCTCTTGCAACACGAAGTTGCTCACCTCATTATCAATCTCAATGATTGACCCGATGTACATCCTTCGGGGTAGCTAACCCGTACACCGTTGAGCTAACACCTGCCAGGGGTGTGCACCTCCTTCATTTGCTTGCAAGCCTTTCTTACTCTCTTTCATTAATGCATGCATTCATTCATCATGTTCCTTCTTTCATTATCTTTCACTTTACGTTCTTAATACATTCATTTCTTTCGTTCATTCATTCACGTAAAGTTATTAAAGATAAAACACATATATATAAGGAACATACATACTTACACATCATCAGTATTCACCATTTATCATGGCAACATCATAATAACATACTACAGCATACTAACATACACATAACATTCACTCATCATCCTACAAGGCATCTTTCATGTATGGCATACAACAGGTGCAACCATGCAACATCATCATCACTATCATGCCTACGTTACTCATTTTCCTCAAATTAATCAGATCTTACTAAGCCTGATCTGCATTTCACATTCTGGTTCATCCGCTTTAGTCTGTTCATCCGCATTAGTCAATGCGGATGAGTAATACCTTACCCGCATTAATTTGCCTCATCCGCATTAGTTAATGCGGATGAGGAATGACTTACCGCATTTCCTGAGTTGGTCTCCCGCATGGGTTAATGCGGTTTACTGCCTTAACTGCATATCGAATGTACCCGTATTGGGTTAATGCGGATGAAGGAAGGCCTTGACCGCATTTGCTTGGTCATCCGCATTAGTCAATGCGGTTGCCTGATGCCTTACCCGCACTTCTCTGGTCATCCGCATTAGTTAATGCGGTTGACCACAACCACATTTACTTCGGTAGTCCGCATTTGGACAATGCGGTTGAGTAAGGCAACCTGCAACTTAACCTGTTCCATTTCTACAATCCATACATCATCTCAACATACATTAACTCGGCTCTACCACATCAGTTACTCAGAACCAACTAGACATCATGCATATCATAAAAATAACTTCTAAAACATACATCAGCAGTACTCATATGATCAACATGCCGAGATTCATCTATCTGCCCTAGGAATCTTACATACCCTAGGCATAGCAGTCCAAACGGACCATACACACTTTCATACTCATACATACATACACAGATTGAGCGCTCACAGCTCAAAAACAGTTTCAATATGTGCTCCAGCCCCAGAAATCGTTCAAAATATGTAAAAGAAGGGGTCTTAGAACTCACATTGTGCTGCTGGGTATGACTCCTTCGAAATCAGTAGCCGTGGAACCCAGTACCTCGAACTCGTCTTCCTCTTCTTCTTGTTCTTCCTTCAAACTCGTAGTCTGCTCTCTTTCTCTCTCTAAAACTCTCGCTGAATTTGGGGGTTGTGAGAAAAATGAAAGAAGTGGGCAGCCATCCTTATGTACATCAGATATTCCACCTTTCTTGTACTTTTACACAAAACCCCCTTCTACTTTCTCTTTCTTTTCCTTTTCCTCCAAAATTCTTTCTTTTCTTTTCTCCTTATTATTTCCCTTTGTCCAATCAAAATTGCGGGTGTTACAAGTCCACCCCCCTTATCTTAGGTTTCGTCCCCGAAACCTGTCATTCCTCGAACAGTCGTGGGTAATGCTGCCTCATTTCTTCTTCAGTTTCCCACGTCGACTCGGATCCCTTCCTGTGCCGCCACTGTACACGCACAAGGGGAACCACTTTATTCCTCAACCTCTTCTCTTTGCGATCTATGATCGCCACTGGTTGCTCTACATAATTGAGCTTTTCGTCTACCTCTATATCATCCAGTGGAACGACCATGTTTTCGTCCGCCAAACATTTCCTCAGATGAGACACGTGGAAAGTCGGGTGAATTCCACTTAATTCATCTGGCAGATCCAACCTATAAGCCACCTCCCCCACTCGAGCAACAATTCGGAAAGGGCCTATATATCGCGGACTTAACTTCCCCCGCTTCCGGAATCGAATGATCCCTTTCCAAGGTGAGACCTTCAACATAACCCGGTCTCCCACTTGGAACTCAATTGGTCTGCGTCGTTTGTCAGCATACGACTTCTGTCGGTCTTTGGCCGCCTTCATATACGCTTTAATTCTTTCGAGCTTTTCAGTCGTAGCCTCTACCACTTCGACGCTTCCCAATTCTTTTTGACCAATTTCACCCCAACAGACGGGGGTCCTGCATCTCCTACCGTATAACATCTCGTAGGGTGGCATGCCAATACTAGCATGATAACTGTTGTTGTACGAGAACTCAGCTAACGGTAGATGGTCATCCCAACTTCCTCCGAAATCAATAACACATGCCCGAAGCATGTCCTCCAAGGTCTGAATGGTCCTTTCTGACTGACCATCAGTTTGAGGATGATAAGCCGTGCTAATATGCAACCTCGTTCCCATGGCATCGTGGAATTTCTTCCAGAATTTGGATGTAAACCGGGTGTCGCGGTCAGATACAATCGACACCGGTACACCATGACGAGTCACAATTTCTTTGATGAAAAGATCGGCCAACTTCTCGGACGAATATGTCTCCCGCATCGGTAAGAAGTGAGCACTCTTCGTCAATCGATCCACAATCACCCAGATCGTATCATACCCTTTAGGGGTACGTGGCAGCTTTGTGATAAAATCCATGGTGATGTGTTCCCACTTCCACTCCGGGATGTCCAAAGGTTGAATCTTTCCATACGGCTTCTGGTGCTCCGCCTTCACTTGCAGACACGTGAGGCATTTACTCACATACTCCACCACATCGCGTTTCATACCCGGCCACCAATAATCTTTCTTCATATCTTGGTACATCTTGGTGGTGCCGGGATGGATGGAGTATCGAGACTTATGAGCTTCATCCAAAATCTTCATTCGCAGATCCCCAAGACGAGGAATCCACATACGCCCAAACCGAGTTCTAACACCCGTTGCGTTCTCACCCAGTTCCGCGATCAGACCTCTCATGCGTTCAGAGTTAAGATGTTCGTCTTTCAAAGCCTCATCTTGGAACTCTTTGACCTGTTTCACCACGTCGGAGGTCATGATTAGCTGGTACGCCTTCACTCGAATTGGCTCGGGCCTCTCTTTTCGGCTAAGGGCATCCGCCACAACGTTGGCTTTGCCCGGATGGTAATGGATCTCACAGTCATAGTCCTTTATGAGCTCCAACCATCGCCGTTGCCTCATGTTCAGATCTTTTTGCTCGAAGAAGTACTTCAAGCTTTTGTGGTCCGTGAAGATGGTACACCTCGTCCCATATAAATAGTGTCGCCAAATCTTCAACGCGAAAACCACAGCTGCTAGCTCCAGGTCATGAGTAGGGTAATTAACCTCATGAACTTTCAGCTGTCGGGATGCATAGGCTATCACCTTTCCTCTCTGCATTAATACACACCCCAACCCCGAGTAGGAGGCATCAAAATAAACCACCAAATCTTCACTCCCTTCGGGTAATGCCAATACTGGAGCTTGGGTCAATCTCGTCTTCAGTTCTTCAAACGCCTTCTCTTGAGCTTGACCCCATACAAATTTCACATCCTTCCGGGTCAACTTTGTCAGTGGAGAAGCAATTTTGGAAAAGTCTTGGATGAACCTTCGGTAGTAACCCGCCAAACCCAAGAAACTACGGATCTCGGACGGCGTCTTCGGAGACTTCCATTGCATCACTGCTTCCACTTTCGCCGGATCGACCGTAATCCCATCCGGATTTACCACGTGACCCAAGAATTGAACTTCGCGCAACCAGAACGCGCACTTGGAGAATTTAGCATACAACTTCTCCCTTCAAAACGTCTCCAGAACTTCGCGAATGTGACCGGCATGCTCAGTCTCACTCTTTGAATAAATCAGGATATCATCAATGAATACAATCACTGATTTATCCAACATCGGCCGGCACACCCTATTCATCAGGTCCATAAAAGCAGCTGGCGCGTTGGTCAAACCAAACGACATAACGAGGAACTCATAATGACCATAACGCGTACGAAAAGCTGTTTTAGGGATATCCTGCTCCTTCACCTTCAGTTGATGGTAACCTGATCGAAGATCTATACGAGAAAACCAACTAGCACCTTGAAGTTGGTCAAACAAGTCATCGATCCTTGGCAAGGGGTATCTGTTCTTCACTGTCAGCTTATTCAACTCACGGTAGTCGATGCACATCCTCATACTACCGTCCTTTTTCTTTACAAACAGGACCGGAGCACCCCAAGGTGAGATACTCGGTCGAATAAACCCCTTATCCAACAGCTCTTGTAACTGTTCCATCAACTCTTTCATCTCTGTCGGGGCCAATCGGTATGGTGCTTTGGCAAAAGGTTGGGCGCCTGGTACTAAATCAATCTGGAACTCGATCTCTCTGTCAGGTGGCAATCCCGATAAGTCTTCCGGGAATACGTCTGGGAACTCACACACAACCGGAACATCAGACAGTTGTGGTGCTGGCTTCTCTACATCTCTCACATAACATAAATAGGCGTTACATCCACGCCTCATACATTTCTCCGCCACTGCCATTGAGATCACTTTCGGAATCGTAGTAACCCGATCCCCGTAAACTGTCACTGGACTACCGTCAGGCGCTGTCAAACTGATCATCTTCTTGCGACACACAATGTTCGCCTCGAAATCTGCCAACCAATCCATTCCAAGCACCAAATCGAAACCACCTAACGTCATCGCAAAGGGTTTAACTGGGAATTTGTGACCCTCCAGTTCCACATCGCAACCCTCAATTTCCTCACAAATCCTGGTGGTTTTACCTATAGCAGTCTCTACATCAAATGGTACGTCCACACGTCTACTACTAACGGGCAATTTGGCACAGAAAACAGCAGAAATAAAACTCCTACTGGCACCCGAATCAAATAATACAGAGGCTAAAGTTTGGTTCACCAGAAACGTACCGGACACTACATCAGGGTCCGTCCTAGCCTCTTCCTGCGTCATCGTGAATGCTCTGGCGCTCGCTTTCGACCCTTCACCCCCTGTCTTCTTCACGCCGGAACCATCGGATCTCGGCTTCTTGCAGTCTTTATTCATATGACCACTTTCCCCACAGTTGTAGCACCTCATCGCTTTACACTCTTTGGCCATATGTCCAGACTTCCCACACTTGAAACATACATTCAGCCCCCATCTGCATTCACCACCGTGCTCTCGCCCACACTTCCCACACTTTCTCGACCCTGCACTTGTCACCACCACACGACGATCATCAACCCGTGCCTTCTTACCACTTGTCGAAGTATCACCCCGACCAAACCTCTTTCCCTGCCACTTCCTCTCATCACTTCCCTTCTTACTGCCCTCAGATTTCACCATCGCAGCCCGTTCATCGTACAACCTCCCAGCTAAATCCACCGCCGACCTGAAAGTACTTGGTCGGGCGGAAATCAAGTGCCAACGAATTTCGGCTGGCAACCCCTGAATATACCGGTTAATCTTGCGAGACACCGGCGTCACTTGCTCTGGCACCAACCGTGCCATGTCGTTGAACTTGGTCGTGTATTGTTGGTGGGTCATCGTTCCCGCTTCCAACTGCAGGAACTCTCTCTCAACTCTGTCCATCTCCCGACGAGGACTAAACTCCTCGATCACCATCCTCTTCAACTCAGACCACTTCAATTTCCCAATGGCCCTGCTACCCTCGGCCTGGACGATATTGTCCCACCAGCACAATGCCGTCCCCGTAAACGAGTGGGTAGCAAACTTTACCTTCTTATCCTCCTGGCAGTCACTGATATCAAGGACCGCCTCCATCTCTCTCACCCATTGGTGAGCATCAGCAGCCGTACCCGAACCATCAAAAGTCGGAGGCTTGCACCTCATAAATTTCCCGTAGTCACAACCCCGGGCTGTCTCCCGTACCTGTTCTTCCTCCTCTTCCTCTTCATCATCAGACAATACTGTTTCTACCCCTGCCTGTTGCTGTCTACCCGAGGACCGATTCCTCCCTCGTCTATCCTCCTCTCGTACTGCCTTTATCGCTTCGGTCATTACAGTCGGTAAGATCGTCTGCATAACCTGGTGCACTTCCTCAATCACTGCCTCTTTTACCGAGGCTCTCAACTTGGCGCTTTCGTCCGTCTCTTCCTGGTGAGGAACCTCGTTCTCCTCACGAACTACTTTCTCTTTCCTAAGTCTTCCTCGCGTGATACGCGGCTCATCACCACGTTCACCATCACGGGAAGCATCAGATGATCTATCACCGACCATCTTCTATCACACTGAAAGATTAAGACACCAACACGGTCATTCAAGGAAATAGCTCAGTTTATGTTAAGTACAGTAAGTCCCTAATTACAGTGGCCAGTTGTGATTAGCCACTTACTCTACTCTTCGCACCCCGAGCATCACCTATCATAACTACATTAGTATCTCAGTCTAACAGTACACGTCATTCACATAACAAGCGCACATAACACCAGTTAATCTTTAAGAAAATACCTGATGGCACGCGACTACTCAGATGGCATTCTCATTCTCCCTGTCCCATTCTCAGTTTAAGTTTAGGTTCATTATGAAAATTTACCCATTTTACTTAAACTTTTGCTCTGATACCAACTTGTAAGGCCCCGCTCACCGGGCACCTTACTGTTGGTCATCATCACACGTAAAACATACATTTAATACATGTTCATAAAATACGCAGCGGAATTAATAAAACATGCATTCTCATTCCATCATAAAAGCTTTTACATCATTGTCTTGATTACAAAATACAAGCTTTTCTTTACATTGCTTAACTATACTATGATTGCTGCTGATGCATAAGAAAACGAGGATAATCTCGTTTATTCGAATCCTCAGCAATCATAGGGTCATACAGCGACCTCTACCGAAAGAAAATAATAAAAAGAAAACATATTCTTCTTCATCTAGAAGATATTATGTTCAAAAATATATTTTCTTTTATAAGCAAGATTTCTTAAATAATCATGTTTATCAGGATTATCAAGAAATCTTGCACTTGCATGCAACATAATGTGTTGCGCGCATTACGGGCCCACAACACATGATGTGGCTGCATAATCAAAAAGTAAATGCCATCCCAAAAGAGCTGAGTAGTCGCCTCGTGCCATCCTCAGCAACACTACCTGCGAACTGGAAAACACATAAAAGTCAGCGTTGCTGAGTGAGTTCTAGTTTTATAATAAAACATACTTTCATTCTCATTAACTGCTCTTTCATACATGTGTTCACACATCATACGTACACGTAGATAATATTATTATTATCTCATCATTCGTTACTTACTTTCATTCGTGTACACTTCATCATTCTCGTATACTTTCTTACATACATACTTTACATACTACACATACTTTCGTATGTCTTTACTTTCATTCATACTTTACATACTTTGGTATGTCTTTACTTTCATTCATACTTTCACTTCATACGTTCGAACCTTCATTTTATTCATTCATTCATTTATTACTTTCGTTCGAACGTTCATTACATTCGGTGACATGTACCATACCCCGTTCATCATACATACTACTGGTGCTGGACCTGTGGTGGTTAGCCACGAACGTTGTGCACAAAGCTGATCCAGTCACCTGGGATAGGTACATGCACCACTCATCTTTTCACTTTACTTCTAACATACGTTAGCCGAGTCTCTTGCAGTGCGCGACTGCTCACCTCAGTGACAATCTTATGATTGCCTGCTAACCGAGTCTCTTGCAACACGAAGTTGCTCACCTCATTATCAATCTCAATGATTGACCCGATGTACATCCTTCGGGGTAGCTAACCCGTACACCGTTGAGCTAACACCTGCCAGGGGTGTGCACCTCCTTCATTTGCTTGCAAGCCTTTCTTACTCTCTTTCATTAATGCATGCATTCATTCATCATGTTCCTTCTTTCATTATCTTTCACTTTACGTTCTTAATACATTCATTTCTTTCGTTCATTCATTCACGTAAAGTTATTAAAGATAAAACACATATATATAAGGAACATACATACTTACACATCATCAGTATTCACCATTTATCATGGCAACATCATAATAACATACCTACAGCATACTAACATACACATAACATTCACTCATCATCCTACAAGGCATCTTTCATGTATGGCATACAACAGGTGCAACCATGCAACATCATCATCACTATCATGCCTACGTTACTCATTTTCCTCAAATTAATCAGATCTTACTAAGCCTGATCTGCATTTCACATTCTGGTTCATCCGCTTTAGTCTGTTCATCCGCATTAGTCAATGCGGATGAGTAATACCTTACCCGCATTAATTTGCCTCATCCGCATTAGTTAATGCGGATGAGGAATGACTTACCGCATTTCCTGAGTTGGTCTCCCGCATGGGTTAATGCGGTTTACTGCCTTAACTGCATATCGAATGTACCCGTATTGGGTTAATGCGGATGAAGGAAGGCCTTGACCGCATTTGCTTGGTCATCCGCATTAGTCAATGCGGTTGCCTGATGCCTTACCCGCACTTCTCTGGTCATCCGCATTAGTTAATGCGGTTGACCACAACCACATTTACTTCGGTAGTCCGCATTTGGACAATGCGGTTGAGTAAGGCAACCTGCAACTTAACCTGTTCCATTTCTACAATCCATACATCATCTCAACATACATTAACTCGGCTCTACCACATCAGTTACTCAGAACCAACTAGACATCATGCATATCATAAAAATAACTTCTAAAACATACATCAGCAGTACTCATATGATCAACATGCCGAGATTCATCTATCTGCCCTAGGAATCTTACATACCCTAGGCATAGCAGTCCAAACGGACCATACACACTTTCATACTCATACATACATACACAGATTGAGCGCTCACAGCTCAAAAACAGTTTCAATATGTGCTCCAGCCCCAAAAATCGTTCAAAATATGTAAAAGAAGGGGTCTTAGAACTCACATTGTGCTGCTGGGTATGACTCCTTCGAAATCAGTAGCCGTGGAACCCAGTACCTCGAACTCGTCTTCCTCTTCTTCTTGTTCTTCCTTCAAACTCGTAGTCTGCTCTCTTTCTCTCTCTAAAACTCTCGCTGAATTTGGGGGTTGTGAGAAAAATGAAAGAAGTGGGCAGCCATCCTTATGTACATCAGATATTCCACCTTTCTTGTACTTTTACACAAAACCCCCTTCTACTTTCTCTTTCTTTTCCTTTTCCTCCAAAATTCTTTCTTTTCTTTTCTCCTTATTATTTCCCTTTGTCCAATCAAAATTGCGGGTGTTACAATATTCTAGAAATCATTGTTGTTTGCTGCCCCTCTGCTGTGCGATGGCACTGACTTGAGGCTTGGCTTCTCTTTGAAAGTTCTAAGAATAGTCTCTTCTTGTCAATATACCCGTAGACCGCTCGAAAGTCCTCTAAGGAATGTTGATTACCATATAAGCTCGGGATCCACAAATGTTGGTTGAAGTAAGGTAACCTATTGCATCACCAATACGTGTCAAAAGTCTGTGCATGGATTTAAGTTGACAAGCATACTGACAATCGTCATGGATGCACCGCCTGATGTTGATAATCAACGAGCGTTACGTATAAAAGGTTAGTTTCCATTTCACAAAACATGTTTATGTCTGTCTCATTTGATAAGAATCTGTCTTAGAAATCTCAGATGAATGCGATACTATGATATATAAATATGTTAGTTTCCATTTCAATAAATGTATAAAAGGTTCCAAGTAATTGAGTTTATGTCTGTCTGATTCGATAAGAATCTGTCTTGGAAATGATGTTAATGCTAATAGGCTGATCTACCCAACCCTAAGAAAATCACAAAAACATGTTTATTTTGTTAGTTTAGTGTTTTAATTTACTTGTAAAGTGTGTCAGTGTCGGACTTTGCTATGTTACTTATTGCAGTAAATGTCACCAAATGAGCTTAACGTTGATTCTAAACAAATTGTTTCTGAAAATTTAAATGGATCATGTCTGAGATGATCAGGTGGATAAATGGATCATGTCTGAGATGATTAGGTGGATAAATGGATTATGTCTGAGATGATCAGGTGGATAAATGGATCATGTCTGAGATGATCAGGGGGATAAATGGATCATGTCTGAGATGATCGGGTGGTTAAATGGGTCACGTCTGAGGTGATCTGGTGGATAAATGGATCACGTCTGAGGTGATCAACAGGTTTTAATCTAAAAGTGATCACGTCTGAGATGATGAACTACTCATAATGTTTATCTATTGTTAAATCGAACTGAGGGTCGTATGGTAAAATGGTCAAAATGGCACAAGTATGTCCCATTCGCACGACTGAACCATAAATATGGACCAGTCGTACGATTGGAGCATACGAATGAGTCAAATCGTACGATTGGACCATGCGAATGAGCCCAATCGCACGATTGGAGGTGACCGACTGTGTCAGACGTTTGAATGAACCACAATCATACGATTAGAGGTAAGTGATTGGGTAAATCGTACGACTGAATCTCAATCGCACGAATCAATTGTGCAACTAGGCTCAGTCGCACAACTAAATCGTGCGACTAGATTCAGTCGCATGACTGGAGAGTGCCCTAGTATAAATAGAGGGTGAATCGGACTCAGTCGCTCCATTCACTCAAATCTCCCCCAAATCGTACGATACACCCATACTCCGCCAAAATCTCGTTTGATCTCCTTACACCTGTTTTGACACGTTCTGACCATCTGTATTTGCTCCATAGGTACTACACGACTCTGGTTGGCTGTTAAATAGGTTACTACAACGTCAAAATGGATCGATAGTGACCTAAGTTAAAGCTGAACAAAGCTGGACAAATAAACTAATAAAACTAAGAGTTATGAACATTTAAAAGTTGTTAGAAGCTTAATCGGTCATGTGCGAACCTAATAATCCATCCCTCAACGTTTAACCACAAGAATAGCTCAAAAATTAAATTTGAATGGACAATCCGTCAGTCATGCGACTGGACACTCTGATGAACTCCAATCGCACGACTGAGCAGGACGACTAGACTCATTCGCACGACTGAGAAAGACGAATGGCTCAATCGCACGATTGAACCATGCGTCTAAGCTCAATCGCATGGCTGAGGCAAATGCATGAGAAATCGCATGACTAAGTCCAATCGCTAGACTCAGTCGCACGTATGAGCTCAATCGCATAACTACAGCTCAGTCGTCTAGCTTAATCGCACAACTAAATTCAATCGCTCAGTTCAGTCGCATGACTGAACAAAATGTTCAATTACATGAAACAAGTCTGGCATACTTTGACACGTACTGACGTTTACTTGTTCTGTGTCACAGATGGCGAGCAGATGGCCTATGAGAACTGAGCACAACATTTGTGCTTATCTCCACTTGACATCCCGCAATTCTGCTGAGTTTGCTGGGATTATCTCATTCTTACGACGATCGCGGATCTATCGTGCTATCTCAGCGCCTTGCACTCCTTATCTATCGATACAGAAGGCTTTCTGGGAGAACGCAGTGATAGACCGGTCGACTGATCCCCACAACATCAGGAGTTCGATTTTTGGGGAGGCCATCCATATCATGGAAGAGGATCTACCGACGGTTTAGGATTTCGGGGATGATGCAGACTGCCCTACTAGACTACATCCCCTGACCGTCTGTGGCTGTTTCATGAGAGCCAAGTACTTTGGGGATATCAACACAAGCATGCTCAACAAGAGCAACTTGTGCACCCAGTTTAAATACTTGGCACATGTACTTCTGAGATGCATCGCATCAAGGAAGGGTGGTTTTGATGAGCTGTCAGACCAGATGCAAAATGCATACGTCGCTCTGGTGCTGAACCATCCCTTCAGTTTCTCCAGGATGATCTTCACCTACTTGGTGGAGAACATCAAGGCCAGGGGGAAAGAAGGCTTTTGTATGTATCCTCGGTTCATCCAGATGATTATCGACCAAAAGCTCCCCCAACTGCCTAAGGCTCAAGAAGATGCGGTCGTCCTAGAAATTATGTACGACACTACACTGGGAAGATGAAAGTCTACTGGGGGAAGCAGGTGAAACCCCCGGTGAGGAGATTGTTTGGGCACCTGGCCCGTGAGGATTACATGGCGCCAGCTAGGAAAAAGTGGCGTCATGATGATAGTGACTCGGACACGGAGTCAATAGCTGTCCCTATTTATGATTCTGATGATGATGGCGATGATGGTAGAGATACTGGTACTGAGACCACTACTGCAGATGCTGATGCTATATCTCCACCATCCCCAAACGAAGGTTTAGAGACAGCCGGATTTCATCAGGATTTTCAGGCCGTGGAAGAAGGAGAAGAGTCAGATGATGAGCCCTGGTACGAATGGTATGAAGCCATGTTGTAGCCACGGAGAGGGGAATTAGCGCGGTTGGTGGATGCCAGGGAGTGTCTGGGGGTTCTACGGCTGACCCATCATACATCCCAGACACTCCCAGCAGCCAAGGGGGAGCATCCGGCTCTAAAGGACTCAGACTCAAACGGATGGCTCAGCCCCATGGGAAGAAGCCCAAGAGAAGAAGGTTGACCCTACTCACATCCACCACCACTACCTCAACCACCCCTACTACCTCAACCACTCCCACTACCACAGCCACCACTACACCCATTCCACCACCTGTTACCACCATACCAACTACCACTACCATACACTCTACATCACCACCCACTCATATGCCACCACTAATCTTCACGACCGCTACAGCTACCACCACTAGCCACCAAGCCGGCCCATCCTCCTTCCCCACAAGATCATCCCTCCTTCCTATTGGAGTGGAGGAATAGCTTGCAGCACTTAAGAGAATGGTGCTAAGGCTGTTAGCTACAGATGAGGAAAAGGCAGCTCGGCTTCGTCAGCTTGAGGAGCAAAACGCTTCTCAAGCTTAACAGATTGCTCAGCACGCTGAGCAGATCTCCCAACTCCAGGAGCAAAATGTCCTGTCTACTCAGAAGATTGAGGAGTTGGAGTCAGCTAATAAGAAGATTTTGCTAAAGCTGAAGGGGTCACAAGCTGAGCCTCTCAAGATAGGGGAAGGAGAGGATGATGATGATGGTGATGATGATGAGGATGATGAGAGTAATGAGGATGATGACGATAGTGGTGATGATCAAGCCAAGGAGGGGCAAGATGATGATGATGATGATGATTCTGCTACAAATGCTGCTGATCCTGGTTAGGAACAACGTACAAAATGACGACAAGACCATGGATCTATAGCAGCTCCTCCATCATCACCTACTACTGAAGCTACCGAGCAGATCTAAGGCAAAAGTATAGATTAGATGTTTTATTATTTAACTTTTGTACTTGAATCATCTTTTGCTATTTATGTAATTAATGTAATTATTAAGTATTCAATGTTTAATTATCTTGACTATATACTAATGATTGTTATGCTTCATGTCTAAATCAAACAGATCCATTATTTCAGCAAGATGAGTACGATGCTGCTCCCCTCCAACAAATCAAGTCTCAACTCACCATGATTCTTGATCTGCAGGGGATCATCAGAATGTCTATGAGTTATACTCCTGAAGAAGGGGAAATAATTCACGACCTAACTGATGAGCAGATTGCTGACATGTTCTGGCTGTATCCAGATGAGATCATAAAGGATGCGCCAACCTTTGATGATGCTAGTGACGACGAGCTCAACGATGTTGAAGAAATAAAGATTGAAGACATCACGGATCAGCATTATCCAGAATACACTGACTGAGAGGGAAATATGTTTCCAGATCTGGTTAACACTCTCGGCAGTGATGTTCTATAGAAACTCAGCAAGTAGGTGAAAGAAGCTGAAGCATCACCCAGCCAAGCCCAAGCCTCGGACGCCGATGTTGATATCAGAAAGGCTGAATGGGCAGCTTGCTTCGCCGAGATCCGAGCCTAGCGCGAAACTGCTAAGCAAAGTACCGACACCAAGCTCTACAAAGTAAAGAAGAACATGAAGGTTTCAGGGAAGATTATAGCATGGGCTCACTTTGAGGATCTTGAAGTTTATGCCGTGAAGAGAGAGAGGGGAATAGAGTACTTCAGATTCCCTCACGATCTGAAGACTCTCCCCGGGTTTGAGCTCAACCAGCTGGCACGACTAAAGCTTCTATATGCTAACCCAAAGAAGATGTCCGGCTGTAGCTGCCCTGAAAAGGGAGTACGGGACTAGATGGGTGAACTTCAAACCGTAGCAGGCTACTAGGTACATCAGGAGGTCTGAGGTGAGTCCCATCACAGGTCAACCGAAGATAGTCCTGAAATGGCGACCTCCGTGCACAATGTCCCGAATTCCACTGAGGGAGATGCCACAGGACTTTACCCCACACTTTAAGTGGTGGTACTATGACTGGCGCTCGGGAGAGGCCGTCATCGTTTTGGATAGGGAAGGCACAGTAGACACAATAAGGGTGTTCGACCCCATGTGGCTTTTAACTTGTCAGCGTCAGATGTTTATACGCTATACAAGTGGCCATTATTTTTTGACACGCAGGATATAGTGCAAGCACTACAGTTTCAGCATATCATACGTCTATGCTTCGCACTGAATATCCATGCCGGGGTTTCGAAAGAAGAACAAGTGAAGAGGTTTGAAGAGTTCAAGAAGGAAGTCAAAGTTTAGATAGATCTAGGTCCAAGGGGGAGTTTGTTGGTACACATGTCCCTAGGTCTAGTCTAGTGAGCTTCAATGTAATAGACTTCCATCTTGTAACAATATGTAATGTTTTATCAGTGAAATGGAAAACTCTTCTATGAATGTTTATTGGTTGTTTAATGTCATATCTATTAATATTATTCATTGTTACAAGCATATATAAACATGTTATATAGGTTTACAACTATTAGACATAGTTCTGAATCATTAAAGGTTCACGAATGTGTTTAACTAAGTATTTTGATTCTATCACATGACTGGACCATGCGAATGGGCCAATCGCATGACTGAACCAGGTGATTGAATCAATCGCACGATTAAGTCATAAGACTGACTTAGTCGTACGAATGAATCAATCATATGAATCAGTCGCACGACCGAGCCAGTCGCTTGGGTTAGTCATACGAATGAGGACTGTAACCTATAAATACCACTTAATTCGTGGAAAAACATGACACTTTGATAATTTACAACCCTAGCCGTCCCAGTTCGCACCAAGCGTCCCTTCCAACTTCACAGAGCGTTTCAGATCATTCATACTTCATTCATAACATTTTCTAATCATTAGGTTTGATCCGAATAACGTTCTCCCTATTGGATCGCCAATCAAATAGAATTCCGCGCTATTTGATTCGGTTTCATGTAGAATCAGTTAGTACTCCATCCGTACACGGTCCTAACATAAAGTGTTGAAGAAAGAGTTTGATAATTTCTCTTCTATTGGGAATGAAAGCTTTGATGATATCATAGATCGCTTCTACCACTTGATGAGTGAACTTCACACTCACGGTGTTACAACGTATAAAGAGGAAAAAGTGGCAATCTTGGTTGATGGGCTACCAGAGAAGTGGGATTCATTCATTTCCACTCTAAGATATAACTCTATGCTAGAGACTTTGGATATCAATGATTCATCCTGAAATTAAGAGAAGAAGAGGTAAGACATAGTACAAGACAAAGAAGTGAGCATACACTCAGGATCCATCTCTCTACAACGTTACTCCTACTCCAACTGCAAAATCTACTAGTGCCCCTCTGCAGACTGCATTTGCATCTAATGCATCATCTGCAACTGGTCAAAGCTCATCGTCTGGTGGTGAGTCACATGTTTCATCAGGGGTTCAACAAAGTCCTACAGTTGCTCAATCGAGGAAGTTAGTTACAGAAAATCTGGGCAAAGTAACTGTGGAAGTGGCTAAGGAACACATGGACCTACTTACTGCTGTGGTTCATTCTTATGATGGTTTGGTTGCAGGAAAGATTGGGAACTGCCACTTGGCTGATGAAGACTATGAGCAGGTGGATGAAAATGAACTGGAAAGAATGGACATAATGTGGGCTCTTGCAAGTGTTGTGCGATGAGCAAAGAAGTTTGTGAAGAAGACGGGATAGAATCTGGTGGCTACCAAAGATACTACTTTTGGATTCGACAAGACTAAAGTCACCTGTTTCAACTGTGGTGAAAACGGCCACTTCAAGCGGGAATGTGTCAAACCGAGGAAGACTGGCAATGGGAACCCGTTCTCGTCCTTCAACAAATAGGATAGAGAGAAAAAGACAGCTTCAACAAGCAATGATTCAAAGGAAATGGTTGCTCAAGGTGATGAAGGACAGGACTGGTCCTTCCGATTCTTAACTGGTGGTGAAGCTAACATTGCATCTGTTGAAGATCTGAATGAAGACTCAGCGAGTGAGGGGGAGAACTCATTTGAGCTTGACACTGCTGATGTGGGTGAGACCTTAGCTGCTGTTAATCAACTTGTTGAAAATGAACTGAATGCTGAATCTGAAGCACAACCGGAACCTCAAAATGCTTTCATGGCTGGAACGTCTACATCTGCACAGGTAGAATCAAAGGATGATATGTTTATTAAACATGCTTGTGTTGAATGTGATAAATTTAGGGAAAGCATTGATCTGAAATTTCCTAGGTTATTAGATCATAATGATAACTTAGTAAATGACTTAAAATTGTGCACTGAGGCAAATAGAGTGTTAAAACAAAATGAGTGCAGCTATAATGAGAAAATTGAAGCGTTAAAGAAACAACTAAAAGAAACTGCGGTTGTCGCGTTTAACCGAGAAAACGATATAAAGTTTTACTTAAAGACAATTAAGGAAACTAAAAAGGACAGAGCTGTTTTGCAAGTTGAAAATGAGTCTTTAAAGCAAAACTCCACAATCTAGCTAGTTCTTCTCACATTTTGAAAAACTTGGTTAAGGAACGCAACAACGAGGAATGGTTGGGTTATAAGGTTGTGCCTCCACCACATGAGATCCTTTTGAACACCAAACAACGTCCTATTAATAATAATCCAATCAAGGACCATGTGGTGACTACTCCTCTGGTCAGCGATCCGGACACAGCAGTTAAACCTGCTCCTCCGACTGCTGATCAGACAACATCAACATCAGGCACAACTGGTAAAACCATCACTGAAAACGGGTGGAAGAGAATGTTCAAGCATCTCTTGGGTTGGGTTCAAAATCTACTACCACACAACCTAAGATTTCAAAAACCACTCAAACTAAACCGGTTAAGCAAGATAACAATCATCTTCAAAGACAATACCCCATAACATTAAACAAGTAAAATTTGTCAAGGAAGGTGAAAATCAAAGGAGTGAGACCAAAAAGTCAGTACCTGAATTTTACTCACCGCCCCACAAGAGATCTCCTAGTCCTGTTGAAAGGAGATCTGCTATACTTGTGGACAACGCAATCACATCTCTTCAAACTGTCCACGCTATCAGACACCCAAAATTAAAATTGAACTAGACAATGAAGTTAAAAAGTTTTCAAAACAAATATCTAAGACTCCCGTTAGATCTAAAACACCTGTTAGATCTAAAACACCTGTTAGGTCTAAAACACCTTCTAGGTCTTTTACCTCTCCACAACACCACAGACAACACAGACAAGTCACTGGCAAGTCTGTGATGCCTGAGATAAAACTTGTTTTTGAAACTAAACCTAAGGTTCAAACTGTAAACCAGTCATTGGTTTACCATAAACAATCCTTTCACAAGGATGGTTTGTGGAAAGCCAAAACATCTGAAGTGTCTAAAAGCATTGATAAGTTAAAGGTTGAGGTCCCACCTACTGATAAAGGATAGTGGGTTGAGTTCTACTGATAAAGGATAGTGGGTTGAGTTCATGATGTGTGATGCCTCTGGGAAACCCAAGCCAGTCAAGGCTTGGGTCTCCCTCCTTAACTAATTATTTTCTATTATGTGCAGGTTGTCCGCTATAGTGCTTCTACCAACACATGGATAGTTGATAGCAGAGCATCCAGGCACATGACAGGAAATCAGTCTCTCCTTTACAATGTCAAACAAATTAAAGGGGGACACGTTTCTTTTGCTGGAAACAAAGGAGGATACATTACCGCACAAGGAGAAGTAGGTAATGCAAAGGTAAGGTTTGATAAAGTTAATTTCGTTCAACAATTAGAAAACAATCTGCTTTCAGTGTCTCAGATATGTGACAAGGGCTTCAAAGTTATGTTTGACAATTGGAAGTGTTACATTCTGAAGAAAGAGATGGAGATTCCAGAGGAGCAGGTATTAATGTCAGCATCTAGGTATAATGACATGTATGTTCTAGATATGTCTACTGCTTCTACTAGTGTGTCTACTGATTAATGCTTTTTGTCTAAAGCTACAGAGAAGGATTCCATCTCATGAATGGGACATATTAATCATAGGAAGATGAATCATCTGATTCATAATAACTTAGTTGAGGGAGTTCCTGTTAAGAACTTCAAACTTTCTGATTTTTATGTCTCATGCAAGAAGGGAAAGCAGACTAGGAAATCTCACAAGACCAAGCACGTCAATTCTATCGAGATGCCCTTGGAGCTATTGCATATGGATCTATTCGGTCTCGTCAGCACGAAGAGTATCGCCGGAGACTGGTATTGCTTTGTAGTCACAGATGACTACTCACGGTTCTCCTGGGTGATGTTTCTAAAAGCAAAGTTAGAAACCTTTGAGTCATTCAAGGTGCTCGTTACTACACTGGAGTCTCTCTACAAGCTGAAGGTTAGGAAGATTCGTTCAGACAATGGAACAGAGTTCAAGAATCAGTGGATGGATGCTTTCATCAAAGAAAAGGGAATTGTTTATCAGTTCACCTCTGCATACACACCACAGATTAATGGAGTTGTTGAGCAGAAGAACAGGAGCTTGATCGAGACTGCCAGGACTATGTTGGCAGATTCAAAGCTGCCAGTGCAGTTCCGGAACGAAGCTATTGCCAACGCATGCTACACACTTAATCATGTGTCAGTTGTCAAGAGGCATGGGAAGACTTGCTATGAGTTGCTTCAGAAACTTAAACCTAACCTGGAGTATCTGGAACCATTCGGAGCTCCATGTAAGTTACTGAAGAAAACTTCGGAGGGCAAGTTCAATGAAAAGGCAGATCAGGGGAACTTTCTAGGATACAGCACACCAGACAAATGAGTTTACAACAACTCAACTGGTTAGGTTGAAGTATGGTGCAATGTCGACTTACAACGATTCACCATCCCCCCTGCTGGAAAAGGTCCATCATCGTTCTTCGACTACAATGGCTTTTTCAAATCACTCAATCTTCCTCAGATAGATTCAGATGAAGAAATTGCTACTCAGATGATGCACGATGTTCTAAACACATCGAATCTGGATACTAGCAATACAACTCCTGCGAGTGGTTCATCCGGATCTTCAACAGCTAATCAAGATGAGCGTGATGACTTATCAGATGAGGAAGAAGCCGCTGAGATAGGCCTTGAGCAAAATGTTGATCAAGAGGAAAGCTTATCAGCTTCTGAACATGCATCTGGACATACGGACACTGAACATCCTGTCATAAATCTGGATACTGAAGTTGTCATCCCTATGACAACTGTGAATACGATCAGTACTAATCATCCGCCGGAGGCTATCATTGGAGATCTACACTCCGGCGTGCAGACAAGAAATCAGTTGTATTCTGCTAATTACGCTTCAATTATGGAAAGGGCTACGTGAATGATGGGGCCTTCAAATGCTTTGTATCTTAAGTCGAACCCAAATACGCAGCGATGCCCTGACGGATGAGGCCTGGGTCAATGCTATGCATGAGGAGCTGCTACAGTTTAAGAAGCTTGGAGTGTGGATACTCGTTGACCAGCCCAGAGGAGTTAAAGTGATAGGCACCAAATGGGTGCTACGCTACAAGAAGGATGACCAAGGTGTTGTTATCAGAAACAAGGCACGGTTGGTTGTTCAAGGCTTAAGACAAGTCGAAGGGGTTGACTATAATGAAGTTTTTGCACCAGTGGCTAGAATGGAAGCAATCCGCATCTTTCTAGCCTACGCATCTTACATGAAGATCAAAGTCAATCAACTAGATGTAAAGAGTGCGTTCCTTCACGGGGAAGTCCGTGAAGAGGTCTACGTCAGTCAACCCGAGGGATTCGAAGATCCTTATCATCAGGACAGAGTCTACAAGTTGGACAAGGCTCTGTATGGGCTACATCAGGCTCCTCGAGCCTGGTATGAAAAGCTCTCCACCCACCTGCTGAAACACGGGTTTCGCAGGGGTGTGATTGACTGCACGCTGTTTATCAAAGAAAGAAACGGAGATTTACTGATGGTGCAAATTTATGTGGATGACAAATCTTCGGTTCGTGAAACGAAGATCTATGTAAAGAATTCGAATCTGTGATGAAGGTAGAATTTGAAATGAGCACTATGGGAGAAATGAAGTTCTTCCTGGGATTACAGGTGGATCAGACACCTACCGGTATATTTCTGCATCATACTAAGTATGTCGGAGACATTCTTAGTCGCTTTGATATGGAAAATGTCACCGCTACCGGTACCCCACTCGCCACAATTCATGATGTGGCTCCTGATGAGATTGGGGATTTGGTGGATGCCACTATGTATTGTGGGATGATCGGATATCTTATGTATCTCACTGCCTCTCGTCCAGATATCATGTATGCCACATGTCTGTGCTCCAGATATCAAGCGAAATCAAAAGTAAATCATCTGATCGGGGTGAAAAGAATCTTTCGTTATCTGAAGGGTACTCCGACACTGGGGATGTGGTATCCTCATGACGATGACTTCGAGCTAACGGCGTATAGTGATTCATACTATGGCGGCTGCAAGATGAATTTCAAGTCTACATCAACAGGGTGTCAGTGTTTTGGAAGGTGTTTAGTCACGTGGCAATGCAAGAAGCATACCTCTGTTGCCTTATCAACCTGTGAAGCTGAATACGTTGCTGCTGCAAGGTGCTGCTCTCAGATTATCTGGATCCAACATCTAATCCGGGACTACGGTTTGAAATTCTCTAACACTCCTATCTATGTTGATAACTCTGCTACCATAGCTGTTACTAAAAATCCGATTCAACACCCTAAAACTAAACACATCGGCATAAAGTATCACTTCATATGCGATTGCTATGAAAAACAATTAATCGATGTGGTTAAGATAAACGGTCTCCTCTACACTAAACCGTTTGATAAACCCAGATTTTTCTATGTGTTAGATGATTCAACACTATGGAAAGTGATAGTTCATAAGCCTCTAGTTACTTCGAACGACAAAAAGATTTTAAATTTTTGCAATTTTAGTTTAAATTAAATCACAGAAAATTGTTAGTCATAGAACTCTAAGTCTAAAAAATTGGGAAAATGATAGTACGCTTGGGTGATACTGTAATTACAAGGAGAAAGTTGACCTAGGGAGGTGCTAGTTCACTATACGATGTGTCGGTAGATTCAATACAATAGACTAGTAGACATCATTGGTAAACTCAATTTAAACTAATTTGTTCAACTGACTGTGGGTTCCTATCGTATCACTGGTTAACACAATCAATTATTTCCAATAAGGAATGACGAGCAAATAAATGCCACTAAAAGTGTGCGGATGACCACAAAAAGAGCAAAGCATGAAAAAAATGAAAAATAAACGCAATCAAGCCGATAACCTATGTTGTTGGTGCGTTATGTGCAAAAGAAAAAGTTAAAGATGCTCTAAAAAGAAGATAGGTTGTGTGCCTCTCCGCTGTACGATGGCACTGACCTGAGGATAAGCATAACCTAGATATTCTAGAATTCACTGTTGTTTGCCACCTCTCTGCTGTGCGGTGGCACTGACCTGAGGCTTGGCTTCTCTTTGAAAGTTCTAAGAATAGTCTCTTCTTGTCAAAATACCCGTAGACCACTCAAAAGTCTCCTGAGGAATGTTGATTACCATATAAGCATAGGATCCACAAATGTTAGTTGAAATAATATAATCTAATACATCACCAATATGTGTCAAAAGTCTGTGTATGGATTTAAGTGGACAAGTATACTGACAATCGTCGTGGATGCACCGCCTGATGTTGATAATCAATGTGTGTTAGTTATCAGATCAAACATGATTCCCAGTTAGAACTTAGAAGTCTGAGATGAATGGGATACTATGATATGTAAATATGCTAGTTTCCATTTCAATAAATGTATAAAAAGTTCCAAGTAATTGAGCTTATGCCTGTCTGATTCCATATGAATCTGTCTAAGAAATGATCTTAATGCTAACAGGCTTATTGACCCAACCCTAAGAAAATCACAAAAACATGTTTATTGTGTTACTTTGTTTAGTCTTTTAATTTATTTGTAAAGTCTGTCAGTGTCGGACTGTGCTATGTTACTCATTGCAGTAAATGTCACAATATGAACTTAACGTTTAATCTAAAATCAATTGTTTCTAAAAGGATAAATGGATCATGTCTGAGATGATCAGGTGGATAAATGGATCATGTCTGAGATGATCAGGTGGATAAATGGATCATGTCTGAGATGATCAGGTGGATAAATGGATCATGTCTGAGATAATCAGGTGGATAAATGGATCATGTCTGAGATGATCAAGTGGATAAATGGATCATGTCTGAGATGATCAGGTGGATAAATGGATCACATCTGAGGTGATCAAATGTTGTTTTAATCTTAAAATGGTCATGCCTGAGATGATCAAATTGATCAAAAAGTTTATCTATTGAAATAAGGGTATAAGTGTTCATGGGTCAAAAAAAGAAAAAATTCACAAGTAGAACCCATTCTCACGACTGGACCATGAGTATGGACCAGTCGTACGAATGGACCATACGAATGAACTCATTCGCACTACTGGACCATGAGTATGGACCAGTCGTACGAAAGAACCATATGAATGAGCCCAATCGCACGATATGAGGTAACAGACTGTGACAGTCACACGAATGAACCTCAATCGTACGACAGGTTATGACTGAATGGCTGAGTTGTACGACTGAAGCTTAGTCGCACGACTCAATCGTGCGACTAGGTTCAGTCGCATGACTGAAGGATGCCCTAGTATAAATTGAGAGGGAGTCGGTCTCATTCGCCCCATTCTCTTAAATCGCTCTCCACTCGTACGACCTAAACTTACTCTGCCGAAATTTCATTCAATCTTCTTATACTCATTTTGACATCTTCTGACCATCTGTCTCTGTTTCATAGGTACTACACGACATTTGTTGGCTAATAACTCGATTACTACGACGTAAAACTAATCGGGAAGTGACCTAAGTTAAAAACGAGACAATAAAGACAAGTAAACAACTGAAACTAAGTCTTTTCAACATATAAAATTAGAAGCTTATTAGGACATATGCGAACCTAATGAGCCATTCCTCAACAATTAACATCAAGAATCGCTCAAAAATCAAATTTGTATGGACAAACCGTCAGTCATGCGACTGGACACACTGATGAACTCCAATCACACGACTGAGCAGGACGACTAGACTCAATCGCACGACTGAGATGGACGAATGGTTTAATCGCACGACTGAACCAGGCATCTAAGCTCACTCGCTCGACTGAGGTAAATGCATGAGCAACGAACGACTAAGTCCAATCGCTTGGCTCAGTCGCACGTACGAGCTCAATCGCATGACTAGAGCTCAGTCGTCCAGCTCAGTCGCACGACTAAATTCAATCGCTCAGTTCAGTCGCATGACTGAACAAAATGTTAAATTACATGAAACAAGTCTGGTATACCTTGACACGTACTAACGTTTATTTACTTTGTGTCACAGATGGCGAGCAGATGGCCTATGAGCTCTAAGCACAACATTTGTGCTTATCTCGACCTGACTTCCCGCAACTCTGCGGAGTTTGCTGGGATCATCACATTTTTACGACGCTTGAGGATCTCTCGTGCGATCTCAGCGCCATGCACTCCTTACCGATCGATACAGCAGGCGTTCTGGGAAAGCGCTGCTGTAGACAGGTCTACCGATCCCCACACCATCAGGAGTTCGATTTTTGGGGAGGCCATTCAGATCACCGAAGAGGATATACAGATGGTTCTTGAGTTTGGGGATGATGCTGATGGCCCCACTAGATTACATCCCCTTACCATCCGTGGCTACTTCATGAGAGCCAAGTATACTGGGGACATCAACACAAGTAGGCTCAACAAGAGCAATTGTGCCCCAGTTCAAATACTTGGCACATGTACTTTTTAGATGCATTGCATCAAGGAAGGGCGGCTTTGATGAGTTGTCAGACCAGATGCAGAATGCATACGCGGCACTGGTGCTGAACCATCCTAATAGCTTCTCCAGGATGATCTTCACCAAGGCCAAGGGCAAGGAGAGTTTCTGTATATACCCAAGGTTCATTCAGATGATTATCGATCAGAAACTCCCCCACTGCCTAAGGAGAAAGATGATTCAGTCGTATTGGAAGTTATGGATGATACGACACTACGGAGAATGAAGGTATACCGGGGGAAGCAGGTGAAGCCCCCGGTGAGGATATTGTTTGGGCATTTGGCCCGAGAGGATAACGTGGCACCGTCGCAGAGGAAGTGGCGCCATGATGATAGTGATTTAGACTCAGAGCCAATAGCGGTTCCAGATGATGATTCAGATGATGATGATGGTGATGGTGGAGATATAGGCCCCACACAATCTAGGGCCACTACTACTGATGTGACATCTCCATCATCCACCCAAGGAGGAGCAGAGAGTGCTAGTTTCCATCAAGGATTTCAGCCTGATGAGGAAGAAAAGTCAGATGATGAGCCCCTGGTACGAACGGTAGGAAGTCATATCGTAGCCACGGAGAGGGGTATTAGGACGGTTGGCGGACGTCCTGGAGCGTCTGGGGAAACGGTTACTGACCCATCTTACATACCAGACACTACCAGTAGCCAAGGGGGAGCCTCCGGGTCCAGGGGGACTCGGAGGAAACGGATGGCTCAGCCATATGGGCTGAAGCCCAAGCGGAGGAGGATTAGCCTAATCACCACTACCACAGCCACCACCACCTCCACAGCCACCACCACTACCACAGCCAACCCTACTACCACTCCTCCACACACTACCATTACACCACCAACCACCTCTATACCACCCCCAATCTTCTCTACCACCACTACACCCCCAACCACCTCTATACCACCCCTAATCTTTACCACCACCACGAGCCACCAAGCCAGCCCATCCTCCTTCCCCACAGGATCATCCCTCCCTCCTATTGGAGTGGAGGAACAGATTGCAGCACTTCACGGAATGGTGCTGAAGCTGTTAGCTGCAGACGAGGAGAAGGCAGCTAGGCTTCGTCAGTTTGAGGAGCAAAATGCTTCTTAAGCTCAGCATAATGCTCAGCAGGCTGAGCAGATCTCCCATCTCCAGGAGCAAAACGTCACATCTTCTAGGAAGATTGAGGAGTTGGAGGAGGCGAAGAAGACGATCTTGCTCAAGCTGAAAGGGTCGCAGGATGAGCCGTTGAAGATAGATGAAGGTGATGACGATGGTGATGATGATGAGGATGACGATGATGAGGATGAGAGTGAGAATGATGATGAGGAGGGTGATGGCGAGGCTAGAGGCAAGGATGGTGATGACGATGAAGGGGATGCAGCTGCATCCGCCTCTGCTCCTGGTCAAGATTAAAGAACTAAAAGGAAACAAGACCAGGGAGCTTCAGCGTCTGCCCCGCCTACCTCCCCTTCTGCCGAAGACCCAGCGATGATTCAAGGCAAAATTCGAGATTAGGTGTCTATTTATATTAAACTTTTGTTCTTGAAATCATGTATCAAATATGTGTTTAATTAAATAAATGAAAAGTTAAACCGACAATTGTTATGTGCTTAATGTATACTAACTTGCATTGTGTTCGGTTATTTCTTTAAGAGGTTCATCAAAACAGGCTGACGAGCATGATGCGGTGCCCCTTCGATAAATCGAGACTCAATTGACAATGATTCTCGATTTGCAAGGGATAATACATTGCTCTTTCAGCTACACGCCTGAAGAGGGAGAGAACATACATGATTTGACTGATGAACAGATTGCTGAACTGTTCAACCTAAATCCTGACAAGATTGTAAAGAATGCTCCAACTTTTGATGATGCTGATGATGATGAGCTTAATGATGTTGAAGAAATTAAGATTGAATACATCATAGATCAGCGTTATCCGGAATACGCTGACTGAGAGGGCAATGTGTTTCCAGATCTGGTAAACACTCTCGGCAGTGATATTTTGGAGAAACTTAGTGAGAAGGAAAAGGGAGCTGAAGCATCAACGAGCCTAGCCCAAGCCTCGAACGCTGATGCTGATATCCGAAAGGCTGAATGGGCGGCTTGTTTCGCTGAGGTCCGAGTCCAACGCGCTACAACAACTCAGAGTACCTACACCAAGCTCTACAATGTCAAGAAGAACATGAAGGTGTCAGGGAAGATCATTGCATGGGCTCATTTTGAGGACCTTGGAGTTTATGCGGTGAAGAGGGAGAGGGGAATCGAGTACTTTAGATTCCCTCATGATCTGAAGACTCTCCCTCGGTTCGAGCTCAACCAGCAGGCACGCCTGAAGTTACTATATGCTGACCCAAAGAAAATGTCAGGCTGGTTTGAGGCTGCCCTGAAAAGGGAATACCGGACGAGATGGGTAAACTTCAGACCACAGCAGGCTACACGGTACATCCAAAGGTCTATAGTGAGTCCCATCACCGGTCTACCAAAGATAGTCCAGAAGTGGCGCCCTACACGTACGATGTCTAGAATTCCATTGAAGGAGACGCCACAGGACTTTACCCAACATTTTATGTGGTGGTACTATGACTAGCGCTCTGGAGAGACCGTCGTTGTTTTCGATAGGGAAGGAACGGTGGACACAATAAGGGTGTTCGACCCCATGTGGCTTATCAACTTGTCAGCTTCAGATGTTTATATGCTATACAAGTGGCCACTATTTTTTGACACGCAGGATATAGTGCAAGCACTACAGTTTCAACATACTACAGTTTCAACATATCATATGTCTATGCTTCGCACTCAATATTCATGCCAGGATTTCAAAAGAATAACGAGTGAAGAGATTTGAAGAGTTCAAGAAGGAAGTCAAAGTTTAGATAGAACTAGGTCCAAGGGGGAGTTTGTTGGTACACATGTTCCTAGTTCTAGTCTAGTGAGCTTCAATGTAATAGACTTTCATCTTGTAACACATATGTAATGTTGAATCTATTTAATGAAAAACACTTATGTTTAATGTTTATTGGGTGTTTAATGTTATATCTATTAATACTATTTATTGTTACAAACTTATATGAACATGTTATATAGGTTTACAGTTGTTAGACATAGCTCTGAATCATTAAAGGTTCAAGAATGTGTTTAACTAAGTATTCTGTTTCAGTTGCACGACTGGACCATGCGAATGGACCAATCGCACGACTGAACCAGGTGATTGAGTCAATCTCACGATTGAGTCATAAGACTGACTCAGCCGTACGAATGAATCAATTGTATGACTCAGTCGCACGACTGAGCCAGTCGCTTGGCTCAGTCGTACGAACGAAAGTTGTAACCTATAAATACCACTAAATTCGTGGAAAAAGAAAACACTTCAATAATTGAAAACCCTAGCCGTCCCAGTTCGCACAGAGCATCCCTTCCAAGTTCATAGAACGTTTCAGATCATTCCTACTTCATTCTTAACGTATTCTAATCGTTAGGTTTGATCCGATTAACGTTCTCCCTGATTGGATCGCCAATCAAATAGAATTCCACGCTATTTGATTCGGTTTCATGTAGAATCAGTTAGTACTCCGTCCGTACTCGGTCCTAACATAACATCTTGTTCTGAATCCACAGCAGTTGAGCACAGCAGCTAGCAGCAACAATGTATTCAGCTTCAGCAGTTGATATAGACACATAGGATTGTTTCTTGCATTGCCATGAGATGATCCTTCCACCAATAAATTGACATCCTCCTGATGTTGATTTCTTGTCAATGTTGCAGCCACCGTAGTCACTGTCAGAGTATTCATAGAGATTGAAATCACTATTTCTTAGATACCAGAGACCTAGTTTAGGTGCTCCTTTGAGGTATCTGAGGATTCTCCTTGCAGCAGCTAGGTGAGACACCTTTGGAGCAGCATGATATCTTGCACAAATGCAAGTAGCAAACATGATATCAGGTCTACTAGCAGTAAGATACATCAGAGAACCAATAATTGCTCTATACTGATGTTGATCAGTATCCTCCCCCTCAAGGTCAGGACAAAGATTATGGTTTCTGGGTATGGGTGTCTTGGCAGGTTTACAGTCCTTCTGTTAGGTCAGAAAGATAGTCTAATATTTTCCACACAGTCAAAGCCAACAAAAGTCAACAACGGTCAAAGTCAAGAAAAGTCAAACGTCGAGTTCGAAACGAAGAACCGAGATGAGACGTTGAAGATATATTGTGACTAGGATCTTTATTGTAATAAATATATTTTGTGTAAACAAAATATATTCAATCTAGTTTTTGTCATGTTTTAGTTTAATTTTATTTTTCCCTAATTAGTTTAAGTCTAGGGGCTTAATGTGTCATTAGTGAATATTATATTTACTATAAATAGTTAAGTTGCAATTAGGGATAAGAAGCTTGAATGAGCTAGATTTGAGGGTTTCCATATAAGCAATATCATATGCAAATCAATATGGATCAAACAGGGATTTTTCATTGATGTTCTTGAGTGTTCATACAAGTTCTTCATATTTTATCATTTTGATCCAAATCTTCATTGTTGTTTAATTGATTCAAGTGCTCCTGGACTAACAATTTTGTATCAGAGCCAACTTTAATCAATTTCTACTTCTGATTTGAAGATTTTGTTACTGGTTTTTGAAATTTCTTAGAGAGAGAAAATGGGGTTTTAGAGAGAGAAACTAGATCTGAGTTTTTTTTGTGTTCATCAATATCACTGTTTTGATCAGATCTACAACATTTCAGAATAGATTTACAACATTTGATAACATATATTGGATCTACATCAACTTTTATACAAGAAACATCAAAGAAAAATTTCAGATCTGAGATTTTCTTTCACACACACTAAGTGTGTGTGTTCCTGGTGTTTTTGAGAGCTTCATATCTTCAAGGGGCGAAACTAGATCCATTTTGAACGAAAGTTCAATCTGTCCGGCGAAACTATTAATTTTCCGGCGAAATTATGCTCTTGTGAAACTATAATTTTGTCCGGCGAAATTGTACTTTTCTGGCAGATCTACAGTTTCGTCCGGCGAAATTCCGGCGAAACTACAAAATTTTCAGCGAAATTAAAGATAAATCAGCAAATTTATAATAAGAAGTTGCGAAATCAATAATCTTGCTGTGAAATTAAAAATAAATATATTTCGAGTTTAGCATAATGATTGTTAACTATCAACAACAACCAACAAGACCCACTATTGCCTAAATCAACCAGATCCACCACAACTGTAACAACAACCAACAACAATTTCACATACAAAACAAACACCACCCACCTGTGTTTAAAATTTAGATCCCTCATCACTCAATCAAACCTTTCTCCTAAACCCCTTCCATCTCCAACCACCGCACCACCATCCTCTAACAGCAGCTTCCATCCCCACACCACCATCCCGTTCGATTTACCAGATCCAACCCTCCCGAGCGAACCCAACACCACTATCTATACTCTCCACCCTTACCATCATAATCCATCTTCACCGCCAACACCTACCTGCCACCACACAAACCGCCCGCAGCCCTACCCACCTTTACCTTTCCCTCCGGTCGCACGAAGTGTACACTTTTCCCGACATAGAACAACCAAATTTGTAGCTCCTGCAACTTATGTTGTACTTTCTTTTGGTCGATCCAACTCAAGAAAGATATTATTCGCCCGTTGTACATGGCTCCGACCAAAGAAGAAAGAGCAGAAGAATAGGATCAAGAGCAGCAGGATAAGCACCGGCTGAGCATCGGCTCTTCTGCAGGTGGAAGCTGCAGCGGCCACACCTCACACACAGTGTTTGTGTGTGTGTGACAATTTTAAAAATAAATAAATAAAAAAAATTCCGGCCGCCGGAAAACTCGTCGGAAAGGCGGCTCTCCGGAATAGTCACCGGAACCCTAGAGGGTTCTCTAATCTGCCTCTCTCTCCACACACTTAAGTGTGTATGTGTATTGTGTGGTGAAAAGAGTGGGTTAGGTTTTTAGTTTGTCAATTTGGGCCTTTCTTTTAAAAATTAAATTAACCTTCATTTGGGCCAGTTAAAGATTAGTTGGGTTAATTCTTATTGGGTTGGGTTTTCAATTAGGTTTAGCAAATTGAGCTGAATTTATAAAATAAGGTGTAGGCTAATAATAAAATTAAAGAAAATTGACATGCTGGGAATAATTGAGTTCATTCCGATAAAGAAATTTTCACCGATTGTAAAAGATTTATAAAAAAACAAGCTGACCTTCAGAAGACTTTAAATCAGATAATCTCACAACGGCTCAAAGCCGGTTTGACTGTTTTGCAGCTTTAAAGAATGAAAGATGTCTGATGTTGTTGATCGATTTCTGATAGTGGCAAGCAACCTTACAAGGTATGATGACCAGCTGGGAAACCATGAGCAAGTCATAAAACTCCTGGACTCTCTTCCTCACAGTGGAGTCCACAAGTTAGATTGTTAAAGCAGGAAAGAAACTTTGCTGACTACAAACTCATGGAAGTTATCAACAAGTTAAAGTCATTTGATTTGGATATGAAAAGTAAAGAGTACAATCAATTCATGTATGGTGGTGTATCTTCAAGTGTTGAGAACAAAGAAACAAAAAGAAGAAGTCAACCATGCATTGTTGATTGAGGTGGTAAACAATGTTGAGGATTCGTTGAGGATTTTGATCCTTTTAAAGAATTCAGGTGTGATACTCAAGGTGAGAGTTTTGGTGATGTTGGTGATTGTGCAAGCCGATGTAAAGTTCAGGATGAAGAAAAACAAGAGGAAGGTGAAGCTGAAGAAGCTAAGAAGAGAGCTACTGAGGAGAAAGAATACAAAAAGAACACTCCCGTTTGTTAATGTGAAAAAGCCCTAGCTACGGAAAAGATAGTTATGGGACTCCCTTATGAGGTTGTACAGGACATGTGTTCTCCTCCCTGTAAAATTCGTTTATTCGGGGTTTATAAAGCTAACAGATTATTGTTAGAAAATGAAAAAGAATTAAAACGAATAAAAAAAGAACTTAAAATCAATGAGTCCAAATATTTTATTAAACTGAGAGAAGCTTTAAAAGAAACTAATCTTTTAAAAAGAAATCTTTTAGGAAAGAATGTCGAGATTAATGTTTTGAGTGAACGAGTCACATTAACAGAATTTGAGACTAGCAAGCTTAAAACTAAACTTGATAAATGGACGATATGAGGGATGAAACAGATAAAACTATTCTGTAAGCAAAGGGGAGCAAGAATCAAAATGGGTGTGGGATGTGGTGAAACTTCATATGTTTATCCTCCTCCTAGCACTCATTGTTACTCTCCTATGCCTCAACCTCACCCATCTAATGATTTGATTGAAGCTGTAGATACTAACAGTTTACATGCAGGTTTAAGCTGTGTTAATCACAAAGAGGTTAGAGATGAATATGATTCTCCTGCAGGTTTGGGACTCATCAAGCAAGGATCTGATGTGCAAATTGATAATTCTACATCTGATGCTCCAAACCAGCATTAGTTGCTTCTCCAATCTTCTTTAACAAATTCAAAACAGGTAACATTCCTTCGTTTATTCCTGTCAGTTTTGTCAAAGAAGGAACAGTTGTTGCATCGTCAGGCAATCAGAATCCTATAACTGAAGCCGACACAAAAGGAGGTGTCAATCAAGATCCGTTGGAGAAAGATCTGTCTATACGAGACTGGATAAGCTCAGATGATGAATCAAACACAGAGGAGCGTGTTGGTTCATCATAGATCAAGATAGCTCCTGAAATTGTCAAGTCTCAAATGCTTCCAAAAGCTGAGTCAAGACCTATCCGAATCTCAGCCCCAACTACTAAACAAATCAGCAGTTCCTCCAAAACTTGGCAGAAGTACTCACCATCTTCATCTGCTATCTATCAAGCTTGTCACAAATATACCTCAAAGTGTGCCAAGTCACCAGTCATACAAAAGGGTTCTTGGGAGAATGCTTTGATTTCATCTCCTTAAACATCACACTTCAAATCACAGACCTGTTTAAAATCCACATTGACAAAGCCTCAAAAGGTTCACTCTCCTGATATCCAAAAGACGAAGATTCAAGGTTGTCAACAAGCTACAACAACCTCAAAGGAGGATCCACCCTCTTCTAATGACCGCGGGACTACAAAGAACCAAAAGCCTTACAAGGCTTGTTTTAGATGTGGAAAAAAAGGTCATGTGCTAAAGAAGTGCCCTCAGGTTCAGAGGAAAGTTCTAGATGATAAAGACAACACGGGTTGCTTTTCTATTTCAAGAGGTAAAAAGCTCACATCTTTGAATGGTTGGATGATGAACATTCCATCCAAACCTTCGCATGTGAAGCCGGTTTCACATGATTCAAAGATGAAAGTGACAAAAGCGTCAAAACCAAAATCTTTACCCTCGGGGATTAAACAGAATATGATTTCCAAATTTAATTCTTTCAAATCGAAAATGCTTGAAACGAAACAAATTTCGCAAATTAAAAGAAAAGAGGAAAAGATCATGGATACAAGAACATGTTGTGTACTTAAACAAGTGTCTTATACTGATGAAAATGGAACACCCAGGACTACGATGGCTTGGGTCCCCCTTTCTAACAAATCTGTTAATGAGTGCAGGAACATTTCAGGAGGACTGTTAGTAATCCGGTTTAGTGACAGGGATTGTTCCTAATTCAAATTTGAGGCGGAACAAACAGGTTAAGGTCATGGTATTATATTCACAATCAGGATTTTTATCTGCATTCTCACAGTTCTCACTTCACAGTCACTGCATATTTCTTGATAATTCATTTCTTATCTTGATAATCGGTGTAGTTTGGAAGAACTTCTTTGATAAATTTTTATTTTTGTACAATTTTATAAAAAAAATTAAAAATTAAAAAATTAAAAAATAAAAAAATATATATAAAAAATAAAATTAAAAAAAATAAATAAAAAATAAGTTTGCAAAAATAAAAATTTAGGGGGAGAGTAAAAGTACATAAAAATGAAAAGAGAACTGAGAACTTGATTCGAGATGATTGAGAAATGATTATATATCTTCTTGAAATGCTTGTTTTTGCATGACTTGCGTTTTTAAAATGAGAAATGATAGTAACTGATTTTATTATCTGATTTACATCTTATTTTTAAGTATAAATAATAGAAAAAACAAACAGATTCTTTAATGATATGCTTGGTAGGCTCAGCCTGAAGAATAAAGTTGACAGCAGCATGATGATTTAAATTAAATATATGCTTAAGGATGTTTGGATTTACGCAATCATTTTAGCCTGCACGAAAACTGAGTCCCGACAAAAATTGGATTGAGAATTGATCTTTCACCCACCATAATTCAAATCATTAAAGCTATATCTCTATCTCTTTGCCATGTTTTATGTATTTATGTGTCTTGTGTTTGTGCTAATCTCCTCTGTTGTACGGAAGTACTAACCTGGATTGATGATCTCCTTTGCTGTACGATAGTACTGACCTCGAGCTCTCGTCAGCACATGATTAAATGGTCATCTCCTTTGTTATACGTGAGTATAGACCTGAAGCTCTCACCATTTTGGTCTAAGTTGTGTGAAATCATCTAACGATGAATTCATCATAGAATGCAATATTCTGATGATAATCTCTTGCACACTAATGCACAAGCCTTGTTCCATAAACATCGTAATAAAATTCAGGAAATCCTGAGGTTGGGTGATGGTTTTTGCCAAATCATTGTGGGGTCCTAGTATTCTAAAGTGCTTAATCGAACCATAACGAATCATCTGATGCTTGTTGAAAAAGATAGGGCATGGGTTTAAGTGGACAAACATATCAGCAATCGTTATTGATCTGTTTGAGAATTTCAAAATCATTCAAAGACTGTGATTAAATTCAGTTATCAGTGTGATCTCATTGCTTGTCGATGATTAATTTCATCTTTGTGCTAAAGTATATCTTGAGGATGTGATCTCATGATCGATTCAGTTCTCGGTAATTAAAAAATAATAATATACAAATATAAAAAAATTAAAAAATATACATAAAATAAAATTAAAAAATTTATTATAATAAATTTTCATTTCAAAATTCTTTTAGGTCTTCCATATTATGCTATTGGAATCATCTCGTCTTTCATGCATTTCCCAGAAATTGCGCACAAACGAACACAGGTTCGCTTGTTTTCACACACATATAAACACGGGTTTATTTTGTTAAAATGAAATGATCTAATTAGAAATGTCAAGAATGTGTTTCAGATTTTTACTGTAAGTGATGGCCGATCATCAATCGAGCAGTGTACCTGATTAGAGAACCTGTTCGTCAAATTTGTAGAAGATACCGAGCTAGGAATCCTCATCCTACATCTTCTGAACCACTCAGAGATTCAAGAAAGGGTTTCCATTAAAATCAAGAGGATGCACACGACAAGGTGGAGCATGCAAAAAGGGGGAGCTAGTGAGATAAAGATCTTCAGCAAGAAAATTTGAGAAGCATCAGTCTAGGGGGAGTATTGTTGGACCTCAAAATTGAGCCTGAAGCTTACCAAATTGAAGATCAAGTTCAGTTGACTTATCGATACTGATCACGATGAAAGACGTTGATAATAATAGACTAAGGGGGAGTATTGTTGGGTCAAAAAGATAGTCTAATATTATCAACACAGTCAAAGTCAACAAAAGTCAACATTGGTCAAAGTCAAGAAAAGTCAAACGTTGAGTTCGAGACGAAGAACCGAGATGAGACGTTGAAAATATATTGTGATTAGGATCTTTATTGTAATAAATATATTTTGTGTAAACAAAATATATTTAATCTAGTTTTTGTCATGTTTTTGTTTAATTTTATTTTTCCCTAATTAGTTTAAGTCTAGGGGCTTAATGTGTCATTAATGAATATTATATTCACTATAAATAGTTAAGTAGCAATTAGGGATAAGAAGCTTGAATGAGCTAGATTTGAGGGTTTCCATGTAAGCAATATCATATGCAAATCAATATGGACCAAACAGGGATTTTTCATTGATGTTCTTGAGTGTTCATACAAGTTCTTCATATTTTATCATTTTGATCCAAATCTTCTTTGTTTTTTAATTGATTCAAGTGCTCCTGGACTAACACCTTCATTCCAATTCTCTCTAAGATGTCATTGCCATACTTGGTTTGATTGATGAAGAACCCTTCCTTCAATTGGTTCACCTTAATTCCAAGGAAATAGTCCATTTTTCCTATGGAAATCATTTCAAACTTCTTCTTCATAATGCTCTCAAAGTCTTTGCACATTTGGTCATTTGAAGAACCAAATATGATGTCATCAACATAGACTTGAACAAACAGGATATCCTTTCCAGACTTCTTTATAAAAGAGTCTTATCAATGGTATCTCTGGTGTAACCATTTTTCAGAAGAAATTTAGACAAAGTCTCATACCACAGCCTAGGTGGTTGGTGCAACCCATATAGAGCTTTATCCAATTTGTACACATAGTTGGGGTGCTATGGGTCATCAAATCCTGGAGGTTGGCACAGTACACTTCCCTATATATATCCCCATATAGAAAAGCACACTTGACATCAAGTTGATAGACAGTGAAATTCTTGGATGCAGCATAAGCAAGGAAGATCCTAACGGCCTCAAGTCTTGCAACAGGTGGAAAGACATCAGTATAATCAATTCCTTCCTCTTGGGTGTATCCTTGAACCACTAATCTTGATTTGTTCTTGATGATCAAGCCTCTATCATCTCTCTTGTTTCTTAAAACCCATTTAGTGCCTATGGGTACTTGACAAGATGGTAGTGGGCATAGATTCCAGACCTTTTGTCTTCTGAATTGAAGTAGCTCTTCCTGCATCGATTCAACCCAACTACTATCTTTCAAGGCATCTTCCACCTTCTTAGGTTCCATCTGGGATAAAAAAGCATGAGTACAAGCAGACATTCTCATCATGAGTCTGCCCTCTTGTTCTCACACCTTTAGAGACATCCCCTATGATGTTCTCAGCTGGATTAGTATTATGAATCCTTAGCCGAGGAATCAATTCTAGTTGCAGAGATAAATCCAGATTTGACATATTCTGCTTAGGAACTGGGGCATTTTGACCAGCAGTTGTTTCAAAGTCGTTCAATGAGGACTGATTGAATGAATGAGAAACATCATCAATTATTTGCTCTAAAGCATTATTAACAGTTGCATGTTCCTTCATAATGCTGCTTCCTTCAGCCTAGTGTTGTACAATATCACCTGATGAAGTTGAAGGATGAACAGGTGAGTCACTGGTTGAGGCTCCACTATCTCTTAAGATGGTTATACTTTTAGTTCTGTCAACAGTGGGGGCTTGATTTGTTGTGGATCTTGGAGAACTTAGAATGGGTCTGGGTAACTCAAATAGATGGTTGTCTTCAGAAATGTTTTGAGTACCTGTTCCAGCTGAAACATTCTCACAAGATGGTTTAGAATAGTTTGGAAACAATTCTAAATCAAAATATGATCAGGGCCATTCCCCCTAACACAAGGAGTGTGCTCATTAACAACTATATTGGATGACTCCTCAAATTGTTGATTCTTAATGTTGTATACTCTATAAGCTTTGGAGCTACAAGAGTATCCAACAAAGATAGCATCATCTGACTTTTCAGCAAACTTTGCCAAATTGTCTTTTATGTTAAGTGTGATACACCTACAGCCAAAGGACCTTAGAAAACCAATGAATGGTGGCCTTTTGTTCCATAACTCATAAAGGGTTTTTCCATGTGGCTTAACTAGAAGAACTCTGTTCTGCACATAGAATGCGGTGCTGACTGCCTCAGCCTAGAATGTTAGAGGTAGTTTGGAATCAGCTAACATAGTTCTAGAAGCTTCAATAAGTGTCTTGTTCCTCCTCTCAGTAACACCGTTTTGTTGAGGAGTTTTGGGAGCACTATATTGTCTGGCAATTCCTTTTGAGTCACAGAATGAGTCAAGAACAAAGTTCTTAAACTCGGTCCCTTGATCACTTCTAATGATCTTAACCTTGTGATTAATTTGATTTTCTATTTTAAGAATAAAAGATTTTAGTGTTTCAGCAGTTTCATCTTTAGTTCTTAAAAAGAATACCCATGTAAATCTTGTAAAATCATCAACAATCACAAGGCAGTATGATTTTCTTCCAATGCTCAATATACTTGTGGGACCGAAAAGATCCATGTGCAATAAGTGTAATGGAGTAGTGATAGAGTTAAGATATTTGGATTTGTGAGATGTCCTGTGTTGTTTCCCTTTCATGCAAGCAACACAGTTATCTTTGCAGAAAAACTTTTTTTAGGTAAACCATGTACTAAGTTACTTTTAGCCAATTTATTCATTGTCTTAAAATTTACGTGACACATACGTTTATGCCATAGTGTTGACTCATCAGTATCAGCTTTGGAAAGAAAGCATGATACTTCACCCATAGGAGGCATTGTTCATATCTAGCTTGTACATATCCCTTTTCCTGGAAGATCTAAGAAGCACCAATTCCGTAGGAATTGTCATCCCTGGTTCGAGGATAATGCACTCATGTTCTGTGAAAAACATTTGGTGCTTTTGATCACAGAATTGAGAAACACTTAAAAGATTATGTTCAAGCTGTTTGTCTAAATGAACTTTGTCAACTTTTAATTTACCGTTGGATATACTCCCTCTGCCAGAAATATATCCTCCATCCTCACCTTCAAATTGGACAGGTCCTCCATCATAGTTCTAGAACTGTTGAAGGAGAGATCTGTTCCTTGTCATGTGCCAGGAGCATCCACTGTCTACAATCCAGACATTGTTGTTCTTGTCATATGGATGTCCCTGCACATAAGCTGAGATTGTTAGTTTTGTTTGGAAGCCCAAGCATTGCTAGTCATGGGTTCTTCCAAAGTTATTGACATAATTGAACCAAAAGATATGCATTGGGGTTCAATAGGGGTCTTTAAAGAAGAGGTTTGGGCTGCAGCATCTTCCGTGATCTTCCATTCCACCATTTGGTTGATCTTGGAGGATGAGCTTGTTAAAGCTTTTGCAACTTGGTCTTCTTCTGAAGCTTCTTTCTTTCAGAAGAAGACTTCACCACCTTTTCTTGCGAAGCAGTCTTCTTCTGGGATGGTTTCATGGGAATTTTCTTGTTCTTCTGAACCTTAGTAGCTTGTGCTTCCGAAGCAATTTTCCCTTCGGAAGAAAAATTTTCTTCCGAAAGCAACCTTGCCTCCGAAACTAGCTTTCACTTGTTCATCACTTGAACCGTTTGAAAGGTCCAAGTGTGAAACCTTCCCTGAATCCTTCTTTTCTAACATTATTTACATAATGTGTGCTTGCAGGATTGTAGTAACAATCTTTTGCCATGTGGTTTTACAGACCACACATTATGCATGCAATGTTAGTCTTTTGCGAATGTGAGGGTTGCTGTTTCTTTGGATTCTTCTCTGTATTAGCAAATTTTCCCTTCAACTTCTAATCCTTTGGCAGGACAGAAGTGCTGGTATTACACTCCTTTCCTGAATCGAAAGTACCTAACACTTGGAATCCAGCTGAGATGAAGACACCTTTCTGCCTTGGGTCGATCTTCAGATTGGACTCAGCCACTTTCTTAGCAGTTCTTCTAGAAGCTTTAGCTCTGCTTCTTCTAGCCTTGGTAGTTAGGATTTGGTCTTCACAGGAGGAGATGAGTACATCTTCCTGTTCCTTCCCTATGGTGGCCACTATTGTTGCTTCATCCTTCAATTCTAGCGAGGAAGGATTAGTAGTTGGAACCTCTTGCTCCTCAGTACCACATCTAGGTTGTCTAATGGACTCATAGGAGTGTGGTGGAGCAATTTAATTGATTCTCAACCCTCCTTTATTCTGATAACATAGTTTGGAATGGGAGGATGATACAAGAATAGCTTGGATGTTTTGCTCAGAAATAGCATGCTTCCTGGCCTGAGCCTCAGCAATGACAAGCTAGGCTTGAGCCTCAGACAATTTGGATATCCGATCCTTGATTTGAGTCTTGCATTTGGTGTGTTCATGTTTTAAAAGAGATACATTTTTCTCTAACTCCTCAATTTTCTTTTGGTAGTCAGATTCAGCTCTTTTTATATCAGATTTTAAGATATTTAAAGACTCAATGTCCAACCTGATTTCCATATTATAGTCCTGATAAAGTTTAACTTTAGCTATACAGGCTGGAGTACAAAGATGTTCATATACCTGGGCATCGTCTATTCCGGCCATGAGAGCTTGAGCAGGAGTCACATCCTGTACCATGAAGCTCCAGTCGACATCTTGAGCTATTGCAGCTATTTCAGTTGACTTTTCATCTGGCTTTGAGGTTGAGGGATGTGTGGAGGCCTGTGGGGTTACCGGATTGTTCTTGGGAGCCTTGCATTCCCTTGCAAAGTGACCGAGTTGGTTACAGTTGTTACACTTTGCCTTGGTCTTGTCAAACCCAAACTTGCTGGTAGTTGGGTTTTGAGGGAATTGCCTTCCATTCTTTTAAAGAACTTTTTAGCTCTGTAAGTTAAAAGAGCCATCTGTTGGACAATCACATACTCTACATCGTCTAGACTGAAACACTTAAGATCATCAAAGCAGTATTGAAAATCACCAGAGTGTCCACTTCCTGAGATAAAGGCACAACTTTCCTGAAACGAATTGTGTTGAGCCTGTTGAGACCTTGGAGTCTCAGGGAAAGTGATGTATGGTCCATAAGAGCAGGATGGCTGCTCGTAGGTCAGGTAATGCTGAGGTTGTGGGGTTAATGAGCCTTGAGCGACCATTAAAGCATTGCTAGCAGGAAGACTCATGGGTCTGCTTGTTTGGTGGCCCTTCTTACTCTGCATCTCTATATGATATCTATCGAGGATGCCATACAGTTCAGTCATGGTAAGAGTGTTCAAGTTTTCTGTTCTCTTGATAGAGACACAGTAGAATGTCCACTTGTTTGGAAGAGCACTCATGAACTTTCTAGTGAGATCTCTAAGTTCAGGAGTGATCTTTACAGACTGAAGAGAAGAGATAAGATCCATGTACCTGAAGTACTGCTGGCTGAGGGTTCCTCCAGCAGTGTGAGCAAAGTTCTCTAACTGTTGCTTCAGTGAGTCCTTCTTTGAGTTGTTGGAGTTTGAATACATCTGAGTAAGTGCATCCAAACAACTCTTTGGCAGTCCTGCAATGCTCAAATCCCACCATATTGGAGTTCGGTATTGCAGTCATAAGAATGGTCATAGCATTGCTGTCGATGTCCATCTTCTTTTTGTCTTCATTAGAGTAATCCTCAACAGCCTTTTCTATCATGGCACCATTTCCACCAGATGCTGCCACCTTTGTCTTATGCGGGCCAGTGACAATGGAGTACCATATTTTGCTGTCTTGGTACCTGATGAAGCCTTCCATTCTTCTGCTCCAAGACTTAAAATTTTCAGGAGTAATGATGGGAGCCTTTGTCATAGTTCCCATCTCTACTTCGGATTTGTTAAGGGCCATTTTAAGTGAGTGAGTTGTAGGGAGGAGTGAAAAACTTATTGATTTGGATGGTTACATCATGCAATCAAGAGCCTAAAGAGCTCTGATACCAATTGCAGGATCGGTTGGGGTTACTTAACACTCAGTTTTTCTCTCAAACTCACCTTGAACAACACTCGGTTAAAGATAGAGTCAATAAGAGTTGATCACAATATAACAAGTAATAAGGAACACAAAAAGTAATTTTCAAGTTACTTTTATATATTGCTTCTCAACTCTAGTATTACAAGACTCTTACAAGCACTATGAAATGAGTTACAATGAAAACCTATATATAATACTACCTGCAGCCGGATATTCTTTGAAACCAGCTGGGATCCTATAACTAAAGCCTATATCATAAGACTATAGTTTAAGGTATCTCAGATAAAGTCTTATCTAAGATATGGTAGTCAGGACATGTCCCTGACTTACCTTTTGTCACCAACTATAGTCGGTAACATGTACTATCATAAAAGGTAAATAGTGGAATAAGGTATGGTCAACTACATGGCTCTTTAGGAAGATGCCATGCTGTGTCTGCAGTGGAGTGTCAAAGACCATACTTGTGTCCTCTGGTTCATAGCAGTGTCTTCCAAAGGTTAAATGGCTTCGGAATACCAAGTACTACCGAAACCACTTATACTTCGGAAGAGACTGCTTCTTCTGAGACTTGGAAACTTCTTCTTTTCTTAACTTCAGAAGTAGACTTCTGTCTTCAGAAGTTGATCTTTCACTTTTTCTTCGGAATAACTCTACAACCTTCAGAAGTTCCATCCTAAGGTTCGGAAGCCTTTGTATGTAGTACCAAAATTATCTAAGTGAATTGGTTTTGGTTGCACCAGCCTTCTTCTTGATCCAACACATCTTCTACAGAGGTCAAAAGGCCAATATTGCAAAACTGATGTTTGACTGCATGACTAAGAATATTATGGCCCTAAAGAAAGACAAGTGATTGCTATATCCAAGGTTTATCCAGATGCTGATTGATGATCTTATTCTAAATGTGCCAAGACATGGTGAAATTAAAAGACTGGCACAAATGAACACGAGGATATTTGCTGACAGTTTGGAAATTAGACACGATTTTAGTGGAAAGATCACTTATCAGTGGGAGAACATGTATCCAGCCGAGAGGTGGAACTATATTCGAAGGCTGGTTGAAACTGATAACAATAACGCCGAGGAAAACAGAGAAAAGAGAGGGAGGCAATAAAGAAAAGGAAGAGGTATGAAAAGGAAAAGGATTATGTTTTTGAAGAAGAAGTTGAAGAGGTGGCGGAGGAAGTCAAAGTTCAGAAAGAGAAGAGAAGTAAGAAAAGGGCTGAGGAAAGTGAACCAGCAATTGTGTCTAAGAAGAGAACAAAGCACCGACAGTAGGCATTCATAGAACAAGCTGGTAGGAAAGATGCCAGGTTTGAGCTGGATCAAGATATGATTAGGAATGTCAGTGCTTCAGTGGAAAATGAACTCATCATGATAAAGACAAAGTTGGTGAATTAAGAGATTAGGGAGAAAGCAAAGGATGTAGTGATTAAAGGTTTAAAGAAAATAGTGTTGGATCAACATGAATTGTTAAAGACTGTGTTTAAAGAGCTAAATGAATTGAAAGATGCGGCCGGCCTGCCAAATCAATGATCTGAAGATGAGTTGAAGGATCTTACTGATACCTCGAAGCATGAGTTCCTGAATGTTAAAGGATCATCAAGGGCAGGAAAGGTCCCCAGTGGAGCTGCAGATCCAGTGTTTGATGTTTACTCAAGTGAAGCTGGTTCTGATGATATGGGTGAAGGTGCTGGTGATGTTGACGTAGGTGCTAGAGCTAGTGTTGTTAAGAAAGGGGCGGATGTTGGTGTAGTCAATATATCTGAGGCTGAATTTAACTTGAGGTTTGATGTTGATAAAGATCTGATTAGAAAGGAAGTGCATGTGAATTTAGGTGATAAAGATAAAGGGAAAGAGCCTGAAATAAGGCTAGTTGATAAAGAGGAAGAAGATGATGAGCAACTTGTTGATTATAGCTCTGAGCCTGAGTATTATGAGGTGGATGAAAGGCCAGTGACGTATGTAGCCCAAACAGGGTCGATAGAAGGAGAGGTGATTGAGCTAGCTCAGGAAGATTGGTTTGAAAAGGAGAAAGAACCAAAGGAGATAACTCCCTTGTTCCAAAACATTCAAGAGGCTAGCACGAAGGATGCTGACAAGAAAATCATAAGCTGGAAATACAATGCTGAGCTCAAACTGTTCGTGATTAAGAGACGACGTGGAAAGATTTATTATCTAAACAAGAGGAAGGCATTTAAGACCTTGCCCAGGTGGGATTTGAGGAGGTTGGCTGAAATTCCATTGATAGACACTGATGCTAGTGAGAGGGCTATGGTATTGGAGAAAGAGATTAAGAAGGGCTTAAATGACAATTTTGAAGCCTTCAGTTACATGAAGCCTGAGAGAAGGAGGTCCAAGAAGGACTTGGATTGGGCCACATGCAAAGGCAAGATCATGCTAAAATTAAAGCCTGCAAAGACTGTTAACATAGTACGTATGCCCAATCACTTACCTCGATGCTAAAAGATTTTGTCAAATGGTAAAATGACAATAATACCAGGGAAGTAATGATAAGGATTAATGGTGATCAGGAGATTAGACTGTTTGATCCTATGGAGGTGTTTTTGTGTGGAGCTGGAGCTAAAACAAGGACTGAAGTTAGTCTATTTATGAGAATGGCTAATAAAGCTAGGGGAGTGAGAGCTGAGGTCAGAGAGCTTACAAAGAAAGTGATTCAAGATGATGGGGCAAGAATGGACGTGCAGGATTTGACTAAGCAATTACTTCAAGCCAGTGCACGTGCTGAAGAAGACACTACCAAAGATGCAGATAATGCAGTGGTAGAGGTTGGAGCTGAACAACAAGCATTAGAGAAAGCCAAAGAAGATGAAGGTAAAGGGGGTGACCAGGCTGGAGCTCAAGAGGAGAATTACGATGAATTCGGTGAGGTCCAACCTAGGAGGAGTATTTAAGATCAAGTATAGGTTGGACTCACCTTAGTTAGTTTGTTTGTTTTTTCTTTATTAATAGTAGGACTTATGTTAGCTTGTTTATTGCATGTAAATAGCAGTTAGTTTCAGTTTAGTATTAGTTTCAAATGACCTAGCGAAACTACCAGCGAAACTATAGTTTCGTTGGAAGTCAGCTGACTTAGGTCACCTGGTGAAACTGTGTTTCGCAGCCGGGTGAATCTAAGGCATTGGTCAGGATAGTTTCGTTATCCAGCAAAACTATCAGTGAAACTATAGAATCTATATTTATGAAACTTTGTAATATGTTGTTGGAAGTTTTTACACAACCCTAATTCGAGAATACACTTTTGCATTAATATTCTTATTGTGTATTTGGACTGGAATCACGGTTTCTTGTTATTGAGCCTTCTTTGTTTGATTATTCTTTAATTAATATGGTTCTATTTTGAAACTCTTTGATAGATTATTGTTTAGATTGTTGTTTCAGTGGTATTTGGTCATCATTTATCATCATTAGCACTGTTTTCGATCATCAATGGACCAACACATAGCATCAAATTTGTTAAACACATGTTTTAAAAACAGTAAAAAGTTTGGTATTCAAGAAAAACTGTTAAACATGGGGTGTGTCTTGTATAACAGGGGGTGCGGTTAACATTTTGAAGTATGAAATTTTAACTCAAGCACACGTGGTTTTGTTGGTAAACCTTTGATTAAGCATGGGTTTAACATTTTCTTTCTTGAAAATCCAAGGGTTACACATGTATCATTTTAATCATGTGTTAACAATTCAAGATACTCAAAGATATATATATAGTGTTTAATCACTACATGTTTGACAATTGAATTCTTTTACTTGAATATGCTTAACAATGATTCAACCATGAATTATGAAGATAATCTCGTTAATAATGAAAGAAAAAACACACTAACAACTAACTAATCATGGTAATTAACTACTAATCAACTACAAAGATGAACATGAACAAGAAGTTTTAAAGTATTCATCATTTCATAAAGATTGAATTACAAGGTTTACATATAATTGTTAGGATTTTGGTTGTTTAGAGACCTAATCACCTAACTACATGTAAATGACCATCATTATTCTAGGAATTAGTAAAACTACCCTTGTTAAACAATTACACCTTGAAGAATTAGAAGAAGTCTTGAAAACAAGAAAGAAAAATGGAAGAAATGATGAAAATGGGAGTGAATACGAGTTGTTCCAGGATTGCATGCGACTTTTATCAATGGAAATTGATAGGGAACAAGACAAATGGCTGTAATAAGTCAGAATGTGTCATTTTATGTCAACCACGGGGGTGTGCCTCCTTAGGCACGGGCCGTGCTCCCCTTGTGATGCCCGGTTTCAGTTTTTCGTTGTTCCGTTTTTCTATTTCGCGTCTTACACAATTTACACGGTTAAGTTTTATCACTTCCAAATCATCAGAAAAGCTACGAAAAGAGTCCTAGAGTTAATTAAGACAAACCAAATGACAATTACATTTCCTATGTTCCTACGACTGCATAATACGTTAAAATCCGAGAGTCTGAAACTGCAAATTTAGACTCCTTAACGCGCATCGGCGCACATAACACATTGTGAAATTCTTATAAAAGAATCAACCACACATATCGTGTGGAAGATTGAGGATGGGATAGTATCAATTGCGGTTACTTAGTTCTGTGAGTTGACGTTTGACGGAAACGAGTTCCTCACCCATCTCCTGAATATTTTGGATTAGTTTAGGTAGGAGTTGAGATGGGATAAGGTTCATCTTAGTTAATTGTTTGATTAGTTCATGCAGCTTGAAGAAGTATTTTTGCGTTGTTGGCTCTTGTGTTTCAGAACGCGGTTTCTTCGTAGGATTCGAGTTTGAACTTCCGTGACGTGATTATTTCATCTTTTGTATGTTTTTGAGCAGGAATGGATGTGATGAAAGCTTGGAACAATTATGGTATTTATATATAGTTCATAAAAGTTGATCACGGTGGCGTGCTTAGCTAGGCACAACCCCGTGTTTGTCAGAAATCATCTTAAATTCGACCAGCAATATTCTAGAGTCGTCAGCGGAGATCTTGGAAAATTTGTCTCAGAAGCACGGGGGTGTGTTCCATGGGGAATGGCCTCATGACTGGGCTTGTGAGGTCCTAGAAAATGTTAAAAACTTAAAAGGTTAAAAAAGCCTATGTACAGGTGTCGTGTTTAAGTTTCAGGTCTTCGGCGCGACCCTTCCCCACACTTAATCTTTGTCAGGGCGGAGGTATAATTCCTCCGAGAAAATCTTGGTTAGTCCATTGTTATATGGTTTTAAACGATAACCATTCACTGTGAAACTTAAACTGTTATGGTAGTCGATTTCGATAGCACCATTCGAAAACTCTTTTGTAATCGTGTAAGGCCCAGACCAATGTGATTTTAGCTTTCTGGGAAACAAACGTAAACGAGAGTTATACAATAAGACACGTTCCCCTACATGAAATCATTTAGTGTTCTTTAATCGAGAATCGTAGAATTTCCTTGTCTTTTCCTTGTAAACACTAGCGTTTTCGTATGCTTGTTCCCCTAGTTCCTTTAGTTTGTGGATTTGTATAAATCGATTATTTCCTGTAAGGACTTGGTCTAGATTTGCTACCTTGAGTGCCCAATAGGCCTTGTGTTCCAGTTCCATAGGTAGATGACACGAGTTCCCATCAACGAGTTTGAATGGTATTGTGCTAATGGGAGTCTTATAGGCTGTTCGAAAAGACCATAATGCATCATCTATCTTGGTAGACCAATTCTTATGATTTTGTCCTATGATTTTATCAAGGATTCGTTTGATGCCTCAGTTAGTGACTTTAGCTTACCCATTTGCTTGTGGATGATAAGCAGTTGTAAAGTGATGATTTACTCCATAATGAGCCATTGCTCTCTCGAGCTGGTTGTTACAGAAATGCGTTCCTCGGTCACAAATTAAAGCCTTGGGGTAACCAAAATGAGAAAATAATTTCTTAAGGAATCTGATAACGTTTCTTGCATCATTGGTTGGTAGGGCTTAAGCTTCGGCCCATTTTGAGACATAATCGACTGCTGTTAGGACCGAGTACGTACGGAGTACTAACAGATTCTTCGTTGTACCGAATCAAATAGTGCGGAATCCTATTTGATTGGCGATCCAATCAGTGAGAACGAATTCAAGAACAATCCTAACGATTAGAAAACGTTATGAATTGACTCGGAATGATCTGAAACGCTCTATGAAGTTGGAATGGTCGAACAGCACGTTCTGGGGCGATTAGGGTTTCAAGTATTCGAAGTGTCCCGTTTTTCCACGAATTAAGTGGTATTTATAGGTTACAGATCTCATTCGTGCGACTGAGTCTTGCGACTGACTCAGTCGTGCGATTGAGTAATACGACTGATTCATTCGTACGCTTGAGCCAGACTGATGACTCAACCGTCCGATTGACTCAGTCTCTTAGTTCAACCGTGCGATTGGACCATTCGCATAGTCCAGTCGGGCGACTGAAAGAGATGTTTAGTCAAACACATTCATGAACCTTTAATGATTCAGAACTGTGTCTCACAACTGTAAACCTATATAACATGGTCATATTAAGCGTGTATCAACTAATAAATAGATATAACATTAAATAATCAACAACCATATAATGAAGAGATTCTCATTAGATTGATTTAACATTACATATGTGTAACAAGATAGAAGTTTATTACATTTCAGCTCACTAGACTAGAACTGGGGACATGTGTACCAACAAACTCCCCCTTGGACCTAGTTCTATCTAGACTTTTACTTCTTTCTTGAACTCTTCATATCGTTTCACCCTATCCTCTCTTGAGATCCCAGAATGGATATTTAATGCAAAGCAGATACGTATAACATGTTGGAATTGCAGTGCTTGCACAATATCCTGTGTATCAAAGAACAGTGGCCACTTGAATAAGATATAGACATCAGACTCAGACAAGTTGGTTAGCCACATCGGATCAAACACTCTTATCGTCTCGACCGTTCCTTCTTTCTCCAAAACTATGACGGCTTCACCAGTTCGCCAGTCATAATACCACCATTTGAAATGGGGTGCAAAATCCTGAGGCATCTCCCTTAATGGAATACGCGACATCGTGCGCGGAGGGTGCCATCTCAAGACCACTTTTGGTCTTCCTGAGGTGGGGTCAACCTCAGTCCTATGAAATAGCCTTCTTGGCTGTTGAGGTTTAAAGTTGACCCACCTAGTATGGTACTCTTTCTTTAGTGCCTGCTCAAACCATCCTGATATCTTTCCTGGAACAGCATATAGGAGGTTCAAGTTGGCTAGACGATTAAGCTCAAACCCTGGAAGAGTTTTCAAATCATGAGGAAATCTGAAATATTCGATTCCCTTCTCTCTCTTTACTGCATAAACTTTGAGATCATCAAAGTATGCCCAGCTGATAATCTTTCCTGACACCTTCTGATGCTTTTTAATCTTGTAAAGCTTGGTGTAGGCATTTGACTTTGGAGGCCCACGCTGTTTCTTCATTTCCTCAAGGCAGGCAATCCATTCCTCCTTCTTGGTTGCACGATCAGCTTCATCTGCCTGAGGAATTCCTTCTGCAGCTGCCTTAGCTGCTGTCATCTCTTCCACTTTATCAAATATATTGCTGTCAAAGGTTTCCCCCACATCTGGAAGCACTTCGCCTTCGGCATTAGTGTATTGGGGATAATGATCAGCCGTTACGTCCTCAATCTCCACCTCGTCGACATCTTGAAGTTCTTCATCGCTGACTACATCGACTTCGGGAGCATCTTTTACCAACTCATCCGGATTCAGACTGAACAGTTCTGCAATCTGTTCATCTGTCAAGTCGTGAATGATTTCCCCTTCTTCAGCTGAGTAACCCACAGACCGTTGCACTATCCCTTGAAGATCAAGAATCATAGTCAACTTGGTTTCAATCTGACGAAGGGGCATAACATCATGCTCATCGACTTGTGTGGTTGATCCTGTAACAAAATCAAATATATTGCAAGTAAGTATACATTGATCACATAACCAAAAATGATTTATATCCACACAATTTTATATATAACAGACTAGAATACATAATTTCAAATACAAAGTTTAGCAAAATAAATAAACGTCTAGTCTTGAACTTTGCCTTGTATCTCCGGTGGATCTTCAGTTGGAGTAGACGAAGAGGGATCTTGATCATGTCGCTTTTTAGATCTCCTTTCGCCTGCTGCACTCTCGCTTCTATCTCCGGAAGTTTCTCCTCCTTTACTTTCACCATCTCTCTTCTTATCATCATCATCATTGCTTTCATCACCACCATCATCATCATCGTCATCATCCTCATCATCTTCATCATCGTCTTCCTCATCATTATCTTCATCATCACTATCATCACCATCCTCATCCCCTTCTCCTATCTTGAGGGGCTCACTCTGAGTACCTTTCAGTTTTAGCACAAGAGTTTTATGAGCCGCCTCCAGCTTTCCCAACTTAGCATCTGTCTCTGCCTCATGTTGAAGTAACCCAGTGATCTGATCTGTTTGTGAGGTGATCACCTGGGCTTGGGAAGAAATCTGCTCGCGTAGCTGATGAATCTCAGCAGTTTGAGAGGAACTTAACTCTCTCAGCTGCTGTAACTGAGCCGTTTTCTCCGCATCAGACGCCATCAGCTTAACCACCATGCTGTTTAGGGCAGCAAGCTGTTCTACAACAGAAACTGGTGGGATGAATGAGCTGGATGGGAACGGTGAGGGGCCTGTAGGGGGAGTTTGTTGAGTGGTGGTTGTGGTGGTGGATGTTGTGAATATGGGGTTAGAGGTAAAGGCTGTAGATGGTGGTACAGTGGTGGTGGTGGATGTGGGAGTATTGTTTGGAGGTATAGAGGTGGTCGTGGTTTGGGGTGTTTGGGATATGGTGGATTGAGAGGTATGAGTGGTTTGGGTGGTTTGGGTAGGTGTTGTGGAAGTGGTAGTTGCAGGGGAGGTAGAAACAAGAGTGATCCTTCTGCGTTTGGCTTTCATCCCATGAGGACGAGCCATGTGTTTTCTCCGAGTCCCTTTTGACCCGGAGGCTCCCCCTTGGCTGCTGGGAGAGACTGGGTTATATGATGGGTCAGCAACAGAGCTCCCAGTCTCTCCTGGGCGTCCACCAACCGCCCGCAGACCTTCCTCGGTTGCCACTACCCGACTACCCACTGTCCGGGTTAGTGGAGCCTCGTCTGAGTCCTCCTCCTCCTGCATGAAGTCAGGGTGGATTGGAGCTGTCTCAGGTCTTCCTTGACCATCTCCATCCTGACCAGATCCTTGGTCATCATCATCGGAGTCATCGGAGGGTAGAGCCACATGCTCTACATCAGAGTCACTATCATCGTGACGCCACTTTCTTCTAGCTGGCGCCACATAGTCTTCACGGGCCAGATGCCCAAACAAACGTCTTACCGGGGGCTTGACCTGCTTTCCCCGGTAAACCTTCATTCTGCCTAAGGTGGTGTCATCCATCACCTCTAGCACAACCGCATCCTCCTTCTGCTTCGGCAACATAGGTAGCTTTTGGTCAAAAATCATTTGCAGGAAGCGAGGATACATGCAGAAGCCTTCTCTTCCCTTAACTTCTATATTCTCCACTAAGTAAGTGAAGATCATTCTGGAGAAGCTGAAAGGGTGGTTCAGCACCAATGCAACGTAGGCATTCTGCATTTGCTCTGAGAGCTCGTCGAAGCCTCCTTTCCGTGAGGCAATACACCTGAGCAGGACGTGGGCTAGGTATTTGAACTGGGGGCAGAGATTGCTCTTGTTGAGCATCCCAGAGTTTATGTCCCCAGTATACTTAGCTCTCAGGAAGCACCCTCTGACTGCCATCGGATGTAAACGAACAGGACAGTCACCATCATTTCCCAGTTCTAGGACTGTCCTTAAGACCTCCTCTGTTATCTCTATAGCTTGCCCAAGAACAGTGCTTCTAATAGTATAGGGCTCCCTGGATCTGTCTACCACAGCGTGTTCCCAAAACGACTGCTGCATCGACCTATATGGTGTACACTGTGCTGAGATAGCTCTGTATATCCTTGATCTTCTCAGAAATGTGATAATGCCAGAGAAGTCAGCGGCATTCCTAGAGGTCAAGTCCAAATGAGCACAAATGTTGTGCTTCGTGCTCATAACCCATCGACTCGCCATCTGCAACACAATGTAAGTTTACGTTAGTACACGCATAAAAGAGTAAACAAAATCAATGAGTTTCCATTTTGGTTAGTCGGGCGACTGAGCAACCGAATGAACATAGCCGTGCGACTGAGTGGAACGAATGAGTCTTGAAAGGTGAATTTATTCATACGGGCGACTAATTCAAGCGAATGAGCATAGTCGTGCGTTTAGTTCATTCGTTCATCTCAGTCGGGCGACTGAGACTAATCGTCTTCTCAGTCGGGCGATTGGAGTTCATCAGTGTGTCCAGTCGCATACCCGACAGTTTGTCCATTCAAATTTGTGTTTTGAGCTATACTTGAAGTTAAACGTCGAAATTAGGCTCATTACACTCGGAAACTACCGATAAATCATGTTCTAACTTCTATTCGAACGTTTAAGCTAGTTTGGACAGCCTATTTGTTCATTATACGTTCGGTTACTGTTTGGTCTGAATTTGAGAGATTTTGGACATCATTTAACAGTGTTATCGATGAAACACTTTGAGTAGTACCTGTATAATCACCAAAGAGTGTTAGAACACGTAAACAAAAACAGATATGGATCAAAGGAAATTTCGACAGCGGTTCCTTAGGTCGGGCGAATAGAGGGGGCGATTTGGGAGAGTGAGCGACTGATGATGATTTGGTCTGTTTTTATACTAGGGCAAAATTCAGTCGGGCGACTGAGTCTAGTCGCCTTGGTTAGTCGGCCGACTGAGTCTAGTCGTCTTGGATAGTCGGACGACTGAGTCTCAGTCGTGCCATCTACCCAATCGTTCATCTCCATTCGGCCGATTGAAGTTCATCCAAACGACAATATCAGTCGGTCACCTCCAATCGTTCGATGTGTTTCATTCGCATACCTCATTCGCACGTTTGACCTAGTCGGGCACATTTAACCGGCCGATTGGGTTCATTCGCATGGTCCAATCTTACGATTGTATTCAATCGTATACCCCATTCGGCCGACTGGGTCATATCAGATTCAGTCGAACGATTGGTCTATCCTTGTGCCAATTTTAGGTATGAACCAACACTTAGTTTTAATTACCAATTGTTAAAACATTATGTGCATTAATTGATCATCTCAGACATGATCCATTTAACCACCCGATCACCTCAGACGTGATCCATTTATCCACCTGATCACCTCAGACATGATCCTTTTAACCTTTCAGAAACAAGTTATTTAGATAGACATTAAGCACTTTCAGTGACGTTTAACAGATAGCAATATACACAGTCCGACATGACACATTATACTAAGACTAAACAAAAACTTAACCTATAAATAGAAAGACATATTTTTGTGATTTTTGATAGGGCAGGCTTGTATAGATTATTAGCATTAACATTTTATCCGGAATGGACTCTCGTGGAATCAGACAGGCATATACACCATCACTTGGAACATTCAGTGCTTATTACACTTTGCATGATATGATTGTACAGTTTTTCACTTATGGAAGACTTCTAAGGTCTAACTGGGAATCATGTTTGAACTAGTATGTAATTCTTATTGATTTTGAACATCAGGCAATGCAGCCACGACGATTGTCAGTATGTTTGTCCACTTAAATCCATACACAGACGTTTGACACACATCAGCGATTAATTTGATGAATTAGGTCAAACCGTATTTGTGTATTCCACAGGTATATGGTAATCAATCGTCCTCAGAAGATTTTTGAGCGGTCTTGGACTTAGAAGATTTGGTTCTAAAATTGTCAAAGAGATGCAGAACCTCAGGTCAGTGCCATCGCACAGCAGAGAGGCGCAAACAACAATGAATCCTTAGAACAAATAGGTTATGCTTAGCCTCAGGTCAGTGCCATCGCACAGCAGAGAGGCGCAATACCTATTTATCTTCTTAGAGCAGCATATTTGCATATACATTATTTTAATGACATTTGTCATCTTTTGCTCTGTTTTGCAGGTCTTTGCTCACATTTGTGGCATTAGCTTGCTCCTCACCCCTTATTGGACATTGATTGATTGTGCAGACCAGGGATACCATGGGAACACACAACTGGTTGAATAAATTTAGTTTAAGCCTGTTCACTGATGATGTCTAATGGTCTATTGAGTTGAATCTACTGACACATCGTATTGTGTACTTACACTACCCTAGATCTACTTTCTTCAAGTAATTACAATACCAGTCAAAGCTTCTATCATATTCCCAATTTTGTCAGACTTAGACTTCTCTGATTTATGATTGTTATTTTGAAACTGAAAAACCAATTTGATGTTCCAAGTAACTCGATGCCTGTGTGCTATCACTTTCCAGATTTATCGAGTCGCATTTCCAGTTTATTCGTCTGTGCCTTTTCAGCTTAACTTACCTCCCCAATTTTTTTTTTTTTTTTTTTTTTTTTTTTTTTTTTTTTTATAAGTAAATGCATACTGAACTAAATCTCCCCCTAAGATTCTAAAACAGAAAATCTTTTTGTGTTTTTGGATTTTATATGACATGGAAATTAAAAATAAATACAAAAATGAAAGAAAGAAAGAAATAAACTAAAGACACAAGTCGGACTATGAATCTGCTTCTTCAGCAATCACATCACTTTTCTTTTTAACGCCGTTGACCTCTAGGAGATATAAAAATCTTGGTTTATCAAACGGTTTGGTGTAGAGGTCAGCGCGCTGAAAATCCGTGTTAATTTTAATCACATCAATTAATTGTTTTTCATAGCAATCGCGTATGAAATGATATTTAATCCCGATGTGTTTTGTTTTTGGGTGTTGAACAGGATTTTTAGTGACAGCTATGGCAGCAGAATTATCAACATAAATAGGAGTGTTAGAAAATTTCAAACCGTAGTCGCGCATTTGCTGTTGAATCCAGATGATTTGAGAGCAGCAACTTGCAGCAGCAACGTATTCAGCTTCACAGGTTGATAAGGCAACCGAGGTCTGCTTCTTGCATTGCCACGTGACTAACCGTCTTCCAAAGAACTGACACCCTGCTGACGTCGATTTGAAATTCATCTTACAGCCACCATAATCTGAATCGCTGTACGCAGTAAGCTCGAAGTCATCGTCATGAGGATACCACAAACCCAGTGTTGGAGTACCCTTCAGATAACGGAAAATCCTTTTTACCCCAATCAGATGATTCACTTTTGGCTTCGCTTGATATCTAGAACATAGACAGGTTGCATACATGATATCTGGACGCGAGGCAGTGAGATACATGAGAGATCCAATCATCCCACGATACATAGTGGCATCCACCAAATCCCCATTCTCATCAGGAGCCACATCATGATTTGTGGCGAGAGGGGTACCGGCAGCAGACGTATTTTCCATGTCAAACCGACTGAGAATGTCGCCGACATACTTGGTCTGATGTAAGAAAATGCCAGTTGGTGTTTGATCCACCTGTAATCCCAGGAAGAACTTCATCTCTCCCATTGCACTCATTTCAAATTCTGTCTTCATCACAGATTCGAAATCTTTGCATAACGCTTCATTTCTAGATCCAAAGATGATATCATCCACATAGATCTGCACCAGAAGCAAGTCACCATCCTTTTCTTTGATGAACAATGTACAGTCAATCACACCCCTGCGAAAACCATGTTTCAGCAGGTGGGTGGAGAGCTTTTCATACCAAGCTCGAGGAGCCTGATGTAGCCCATACAGAGCCTTGTCCAACTTGTAGACTCTGTCCCGATGATAAGGATCTTCGAATCCTTCGGGTTGACTGACATATACTTCTTCACGGATTTCTCCATGCAAGAATGCACTCTTAACATCCAGTTGATAAACTTTGATTTTCATGTAAGAGGCGTAGGCTAGAAAGATACGAATAGCTTCCATTCTAGCTACGGGAGCAAAGACTTCATTGTAGTCGATGCCTTCGACTTGTCTGAAGCCTTGAACAACCAAGCGTGCCTTGTTTCTGATAACAACACCTTGGTCATCCTTCTTGCATTTTAGTACCCATTTGGTACCAATCACCTTAATCCTTTCGGCCTGTCAACTAGAGTCCAGACTCCAAGTTTCTTGAACTGGAGTAGCTCTTCTTGCATAGCATTTACCCAGGCCTCATCTTTCAGGGCGTCGCAGACATATTTAGGCTCGATTTGTGAAACAAAACATGAGAAAGCCCCGTCATTTACATAACCCTTTTCCATGACTGCAGCATAATCAGCAGAGTACAGCTGATTTCTTGTTTGCACACCGGATTGAATGTCCCCTATGATAGACGAGGGGGGATGATTCACACTGATCCTTGTCATTGGTGTGGTAGGAACCACAACCTCAGTATCCATATTGGTGACTACTGGTTCAGTATCCGGATTTCCTGCAGCTGGTATAGCAGCTGATGATTCACTGTGTTGATTAGCTGTTTGCTCAGTGTTAGAAGCAGGAGCTTCTTCATCATCTGATGAATCATCACTCTCATCATGAGCAGGAGACGAAGAGCTTGAGGCACCAGCAGTAGGTGTGATGTTGCCTGAAACCAGATTTGGTGAGTTAAGAACATCATACATCATCTGGGTAGCAGCGTCATCCTCTGAATCAAGCGGTGGAAGATTGAAGGATTTGAAAAAGCCATCATAATCGAAGAATGATGATGGACCTTTTCCAGCAGGAGGTGTGATGTATCTCTGAACATCAACGTTGCACCACACCTCGACCTGACCCGTTGAGTTATTGTAAACTCGCTTGTCTGGGATGCTGTATCCTAAGAATATTCCTTGATCTGCTTTTTCGTTGAACTTGCCATCCTGAGTCTTCTTCAGCAATGTACATGGAGCTCCAAATGGTTCCAGATACTCCAAATTTGGCTTTCTTTTCTGAAGTAGTTCGTAGCAAGTCTTACCGTGCCTTTTGACTACTAACACACGATTAAGTGTGTAGCAGGCATTTGCAACTGCCTCATTCCAGAACTGAACTGGGAGCTTTGAATCAGCTAACATGGTGCGTGCAGTCTCAATTAAGCTCCGATTCTTTCGTTCTGCAACTCCATTCATCTGTGGCGTGTATGCTGAGGTGAACTGGTGAACAATACCCTTCTCCTTGCAAAAAGCATCCATACACTGATTCTTGAACTCTGTGCCATTGTCAGAACGAATTCTCCTTACCTTCAGTTTGTAGAGTGACTCCAAAGTCGTGACTAGCACCTTGAAAGAGTCAAACGTTTCTGATTTAGCTTTCAAAAACATCACCCAGGTGAATCTTGAGTAGTCATCAGTGACTACAAAGCAGTACCAGTCTCCTGCTATACTCTTTGTGCTTACAGGACCAAATAGATCCATGTGTAGCAGCTCCAAGGGCATCTCAATTGTGTTGACGTGCTTGGTCTTGTGAGATTTCCTGGTCTGCTTTCCCTTCTTGCAAGAGACACAAAAATCAGGAAGTTGGAAGTTCTTGACTGTAACTCCCTCAACAAGGTTGTTGTGAATCAGATGATTCATCTTCCTTTGATTTATGTGTCCCATCCTTCTATGCCATGAGATGGAGTCCTTCTCTGTAGCTTTTGAGAGGAAACATTGTGCTGTAGATTCAGAGGTAGAAGCGTTAGACATATCCAAGACATATAGATCATTGTACCTGGATGCACACATCAAAACCTGCTTCTCTGGAATTTCCATCTCCCTTTTTAGTATGTAACATTTTCGGTTGTCAAACATAACTTTGAATCCCTTGTCACATATCTGAGACACTGAAAGTAAATTGTTTTCCAGTTGTTGAACAAAATTTACTTTATCAAAATTTACCTTCTCATTACCTACTTCGCCTTGAGCAGTAATGTATCCTCCTTTGTTTCCAGCAAAAGAAACGTGTCCCCCTTTAATTTGTTTGACATTAAAAAGAAGAGACTTGTTTCCCGTCATGTGCCTGGAAGCTCCGCTATCCACAATCCATGTATTTGATGAAGCACTGTAGCGGACAACCTGCACATAATTGAAAACAATCAGTTAAGGAGGGGGACCCAAGCCTTGACTGGCTTGGGTTTCCCAGAGGAATCAACCATCATGAATTCAACCCACTGTCCTTTATCAGTAGGTGGAATGTCAACTTTCAGATTGTCCTGGCTGTTAGATTCACCAGATGTCTTGGCTTTCCATAAACCATCCCTGTGAAAGGATTGTTTATGATAAACTTTAGACTGATTAACAGTTTGAGTATATGGTTTAGATTCATAAACAGTTTTTCTTGCCGGTGTCACAGACCTGTCGGGGACTTGTCTGTGTTGTCTTTCACGTGGGGGGAACGAAAACGACTTAGAAGGTGTTTTACGCCTAATGGGTGTTTTCGATCTCACCGGGGTCTTAGATCGCTGTTTTGAATCTACTTTGACTTTGTCGGTTAACTCAACTTTAATTCTTGGTGTCTGATAGCGTGGACAATTGGTTGAAATATGACCTCGCTGACCACAAGTATAGCAGGATCTCCATTCATCAGGACTAGGAGATCTCTTGTGGGGCGGAGAGTAAACCTCAGGAATGGGTCGTTTGGTCTCAGTCTTTGAATATGTACCCTCTTTAACAAATTTAACTTGTTTAACATTTGGATTAATTTGTCGTTGAGGTTGAACATTATCCCTTTTAACTGGTTTAGCTTGAGTGGATTTAGAAATCTTGGTTTGTGTAATATTTGACTTTGATTCCAAACCTAGAGTTGTTTGTACATTTGTTTCCACCTTTTTCTCAACATTGACCGTTTTTGATGCTGAGAGTTTCTGATTATCATCCGAAGAAGCAGACTGAACTGCAGTGTCCGGATCACTCACCAAAGGAGTTGTCACCACATGATCCTTAATTTGATTATTATTAATTGGACGTTGTTTTGTGTTCAAAAGGATTTCATGTGGTGGTGGCACTACCTTGTAACCCAATCCCTCCCCATTGTTGCGTTCTTTAACCAAGTTTTTCAAAATGTGCGAAGAACTCGCGAGACTATGTAGTTTTTGTTGCAATGACTCATTTTCTACCTGTAAGACTGCTTTTTCCTTTTTAGTTTCCTCAATGGTCTTTAAGTAGAATTTAATGTCATTCTCTTGGTTAAAGACAACAACTTCAGTTTCCTTTAGTTGCTTCTGCAAGGCATCTAACTTCTCCTTATAACTGCTCTCATTTAGTTTTAATATACGATTAGCCTCTGAGCACAGTTTTAAGTCATTTACTAAGTTATCATTGTGATCTAATAACCTAGCAAACTTTAGATCAATGCTTTCTCTAAATTTCTCACATTCGACACAAACATGTTCATTAAATAGTTCATCTTTAGATTTTACCTGTGTGGATGTCGATGTGCCTGCCATGAAAGCATTCTGAGACGTAGCTTGAGCTTCAGATTCTGAATTTAATTCATTCTTGACGATTTCATCAACAGCATCAAACGTCTCTTCCAAATCAGCAGTATCAACTTCAGCTGAGCTTTCGCCTTCACTCGCCGAATCTTCGTTCAAGTCTTCCACAGATGCTATGTTAGCTTCATCAGACAAGAATCTAAATGACCAGTCTTGTCCTTCATCTCCCTGTGCTACCATAGCTTTAGAATCACTACCCGTGGATGCTGGTTTCTTGTCTCTATCTTGCCTATTGAACGAAGAGAAAGGATTCCCATTCCCAGTCTTCTTGGGCTTTGAACACTCCCTTTTAAAATGTCCCTTCTCCCCACAATTGAAGCACGTGACTTTAGACTTGTCAAAACCAAAAGTTGTATCTTTAGTAGCCACGAGATTCTGCCCTGTTTTCTTCACAAATTTCTTTGCTCTTCGAACAGCGCTAGCAAGAGCCCACATGATGTCCATTCTTTCCAGCTCATTTTCATCAACTTGTTCATAATCTTCATCGGCAAGGTGGCAATTTCCAATCTTCCCCGCCACCAAACCATCATACGAGTGCACAACAGCAGCCAATAGATCCATGTGCTCTTTAGCAACCTCCACTGTTACCTTTCCCAAATTTTCTGTTGTCAACTTTGCAGACTGAGTAACAATAGGACTTTGACTAACACAAGATGCACCAAGAGACTCATTTGCAGATGATGAGCCTTGGTCAGAAGTTGGAGAGGCATTGGACACAAAGGCTGTTTGCAAAGGTGCACCAGAAGACTTTGCAGTAGGGTTGGAAGTAGAAGCAACATTATAGAGTGAGGGGTCTTGAGAATAAGAACCCTTTTTAGCCTTGTATTTTTGTCGCACTTCCTCCTCTTTCAGTTTTAGAATAAAATCATTGATATCCAGGGTATCTAAAACTGAGTTGTATCGCAGAGTAGAAATGAATGAATCCCACTTTGCAGGTAGACCATCTGCCAAACTTAAAACCTTGTCTTCCATTGACGTCTTAACACCATGAGTGTTAAGTTCACTCATCAGATGGTAGAAACGATCGATGATCTCATCTAAGCTTTCATTCCCAATTGCCGAGAAGTTATCAAACTCCTTCTTCAAAGCTTTCCTTTCAGTGCCTTTAAGTTAGAATTTCCTTCATACCTCTTTTCAAGGACTTCCATCAGTTTTTTACTTTGTTTGTGCTCTGAGTATTGATGAAAGATAGGCTTGGGAATGGACTGAGTCAAAATAGCATAAGCCTTCTTCTCTGCATTGTAGGCAACCTTTTGTGTATCGGAGAGTCCACTCAAAGTCAAAGGAACACCATCAGCCCCTACTGGTATTTTATAACCCACCTCAATAGAGTTCCATAAGTTTGTATCTACACCATTAAGATAGATTTCAAAACGTTGTCTCCATTGTGGAAAGTCCTCTATTGTCAATAGTTTAGGTGGCTTGTTATGGTTCCCTATCTCATTTTCCAGTAACAACAAATTCTGAATTCGTGAATCCTTTCCAGCTGACATGGCATAATTTTCTGAGTCCATCTTTGAATTAATTTAACTTGAGAATTAAACTGCTGTGCGAATGGGCTATATGCGATTGGACTCAAACGTACGATTGAAACAGACGACTGAGAGACTTAGACGACTGAACAGACCGAACGACTCAGATGTGCGACTGGAGTGGGCGATTGACTCAATCGTGCGATTGACACTGCGATTGACTCAACCGGACGGATGGACTGGCGAATGACTCAAACGGGCGAATGACTGGAACGAATGAGTTCAGTCGTACGATTGAGATAATCGTGCGACTGGGTCGGCTGAAAACGCGATTTTTGAACACTTTTGACCTAGAACGCAATTCTTTGCACCCTAGACGGCTGAAACTCGAAAAACACTTAATTTTCAGAACATGCAAGCGTAAAGACTCGATTTTTAGCCAAAAGAATGAATCTTTTTGAGTAAAAACGTAGACTTTTTCACAAAAACGATTGAATCAACGAAGAATCAAGAGCCAATGCTCTGATACCACTTGTTAGGACCGAGTACGTACGGAGTACTAACAGATTCTTCGTTGTACCGAATCAAATAGTGCGGAATCCTATTTGATTGGCGATCCAATCAGTGAGAACGAATTCAAGAACAATCCTAACGATTAGAAAACGTTATGAATTGACTCGGAATGATCTGAAACGCTCTATGAAGTTGGAATGGTCGAACAGCATGTTCTGGGGCGATTAGGGTTTCAAGTATTCGAAGTGTCCCGTTTTTCCACGAATTAAGTGGTATTTATAGGTTACAGATCTCATTCGTGCGACTGAGTCTTGCGACTGACTCAGTCGTGCGATTGAGTAATACGACTGATTCATTCGTACGCTTGAGTCAGACTGATGACTCAACCGTCCGATTGACTCAGTCTCTTAGTTCAACCGTGCGATTGGACCATTCGCATAGTCCAGTCGGGCGACTGAAAGAGATGTTTAGTCAAACACATTCATGAACCTTTAATGATTCAGAACTGTGTCTCACAACTGTAAACCTATATAACATGGTCATATTAAGCGTGTATCAACTAATAAATAGATATAACATTAAATAATCAACAACCATATAATGAAGAGATTCTCATTAGATTGATTTAACATTACATATGTGTAACAAGATAGAAGTTTATTACATTTCAGCTCACTAGACTAGAACTGGGGACATGTGTACCAACAACTGCTACCAAGATGTAACGATTGCCAATGACATCGGGAATGTCCCCATGAAATTAATACCCCATATATCAAATACATCGCATACTTGAACAGGTTTCTAAGGCATCTCATCACATGTTGGGATGTTGGTTGCTCTTTGACATGCCTCATAGGTGCGTCCCATATTGCGAGCATCATTGAAGATCGTGGGCCTGTAACATCTAGAGTGAAAGATCTTCTTACGATTAGGGTTGCTTCAGGGTGTCCTCCTGTGGCTCCTTCATGACAGTGCCTTCGGATCTGTTGTGCTTCACTTACATATACACATTTTTGGATAAGTTGGTTTACACCAATTCTGAAAAGATACGGGTCTTCCCAATAGTAATACTTAATGTCAGTAAAGAATTTCTTCTTTTGCTGATAAGTCATTCCCTTGAGTCAGATTCCGCTTGCCAAGTAATTTGCAAAATTGGCAAACCATGGATATTCATCGATTGAGGATTGGATGTTCATAAGGAATTCATGAGGAAAATTATCATTTATTTTGAATTCCTCAGTTTCTGAAGGACTTGAATTTTTAAGACGCGAGAGAAGATTAGCCGCTAGATTTTCTGCTTCTTTCTTATCACGAATTTCGATGTCGAATTCTTGAAGCAGAAGTATCGAACGAATAAATCTTGGCTTTGCATCTTGTTTGTTTGATAGATAACGAAGCGCTGCAGATTGGTGTAAATGATTGTTTTTTAAAGGACTAGGTATGAGCAAAATTTGCCGAATGCGAAAACTACTTCAAGAAGCTCTTCTCCATGGTGGTGTAGTTTCTTGTATATTGTTAAGGGTCTTGCTTGCATAGTGAATTGGGTGGAATTGCTTGTCTTCTCTTTTTCCTAATACGTCTCCTACTGCAAAATCACTTGCATCACACATGAGTTCAAATGGTAGCGTCTAATCAGGGGAAACCATGATAGGAGCGGTGAAGAGTCTCTCTGTTAGCAAATCAAATGCACTAATGTATTCTTCAGAAAATACAAATTGTGCATCTTTTTCAAGAAGTTGAGTCATTGGTCGTGCGATTTTTGAGAAACATTTGATGAAATGACGGTAGAATCCTGCATGATCTAGGAAACTCCTGATTTCTTTCACGGCTGTGGGATGTGGAAGTTTAGAAATAGTGTCGACTTTAGCTTGATCGACCTCGAGTCCTGCTCAAAAGAACTTATGTCCTAAATCTAGTCCTTCGGTAACCATGAAGTGGCACTTTTCCCAATTCAAAACAAGGTTAGAATCTTCACATCTAACTAACATATTTTCTATATTTTCAAGACATTATTCGAATGAGTTTCCAAAGATGGAAAAGTCATCCATGAAAACTTTCAATGAGTATTCGATCATGTCATGAAAGATTGCTACCATGCATCTTTGAAATGTTGCAGGGGCATTACACAATCCAAAAAGACGTTCGCCGATAAGCAAAAGTACCATATGGACAGGTGAATGTCATTTTCTCTTGATTTTCAGGAGCAATAGGAATTTGGAAATATCCTGAGAAACCATCGAAGAAACAATTTAACATTTTTCCAGATAGTCTCTCAAGCACTTGATTGATGAAAGGCAGAGGGAAGTGATCCTTCCTTGTGGCTTCATTGAGTTTGCGATAGTCGATGCAAACTCTCATCCTGTAACCATACAAGTTGGAATAAGTTTATTCTTCTCATTAGTTCCAATAGCCATTCCTCCTTTCTTTGGAACAATCTGGACGGGACTGACCCAAGGTGAATCAGAAATAGGGTAAATCAAATCGACATCTAGCAGTTTAATTACTTCTTTCTTTGCCACCTCTTGCATGATCGGATTTAAACGTCTGTGAGGTTGAATGACGGATTTGAAGTTTTCCTCCATGAATATTTTATGAGTGCAAAAGGATGGATTGATTCCCTTGATGTCGATGATTTTCCATGCAATTGCTTGTTTATGTGCCTTGAGCCAATTTGTTCTTTTCATCATTTGATAAGGCAGATGAGATTATGACAGGAAGTTGAGATGTGTTTTCAAGAAAGGCGTATTCAAGATGAGATGTAAGTTCTTTGAGTTCTAAATCTGGAGGGTCTTAGATAAAAGGCTTGGCTATGGGTTCTAGTTTTTGTTCGATCATCTCGTATGCTTCTTGATAAGATGATGTTTCGTCAACTTCTAGTTCCGGAGTGATTTGATTCTAACAGATGGGTTCAGTGGTTTAGACTTCTATTAGTTAAGTGTTGCAGGCTTTAATTTGATGAGTGTTCCTCAAATGACAGCTTATGATTGAATCGCAAACATCAGTATAATTGAGTGAATCATCATGATGTTGAGGACGTTTCATGGATTTTCCTATGTCAAATGTCACTTCCTCCTCATCCACTCAAAGCGTGAGTTTTCCGGTGCAAACATCAATGAGGGCTCGAGCAGTTGCTAAGAAGGTCGACCCAGTATAAGAGGAACATTTTTATCCTCATCCATGCAAGGATCATAAAATCAACAGGAAATACAAATTTGTCGATTTTCACAAAGAGAGTTTCAATGATGCCCCTCGGATATTTAACAGAACGGTCAGCTAACTGGATGCTCATACGGGTAGGTCTAGGTTCACCTAAGTTTAGCTTTTCAAAAACCACATAAGGCATAAAGTTAATGCTAGTACCTATATCAGCTAAGTCATTGTTAATTGAAAGGTTTCCCATATGAAAATGTATGGTGAAACTCCCTGGATTAGTCACCATTTGAGGAAGTTTGTTTTAAACAACGACAGAGCATTCCTCATTTAATACTACGTGTGATAACTCTTCAAGTTGGCATTTAGGCTAAGGCTTCCACCAAGGCTATATTGATGTGGAGTTGTTTAAACAACCCCAGGAATTTGCCATATTATGCCTCCATTTGTTGATATCTCAAACTACCAGGATATGGAGGTGGTGGAACATAGGGTGGCAGTGGTACGTATTTCTTGGCTGGTTCTTCAAGGACAACAGTTTGCTTTTGCTTGTCATTTTGTTTACTAGGAGTTTTAATTTCTATTTCTTCAAGGATGGATTGTAATGCAGATGCATCACCTTGGGTGGTCTTGCCACTCCTTGTAGTGATGGCTTTGACGTGAGCATTAGGGTTTGTCACAGTGTTTCTAGGCAAGGCACCTTAGGGTCTTGCAGGTAGTTGGTATGCTATCTGACCTACTTTGTTTTCAATGGTTTGCAATGATGCCTTGTTACTTTTGATGGATGCCTAGTTTATTTGGAATCTCTCCTCATTTCTTCAATCAATTTTCCGGATATATTCATCTGTGGCTTGTGTGGTTAACAAAAATTGCTGCAGTAAGTCTTCCATTGATGATGCTTCATGGTCTTGGTTACTACTGCTTGGACCTTGGTATGGTGGCTTTTGTTATTGGTAAGGTGACGTGGGGTTGAATCCAGATGATGATTGGTTGTTACCAGCTTCTCTGTAATTCGGGTTGCTCGTCCAGTTTGAGTTGTTATTATATGAGTTATTTCAGACTCCTACGTAGTCAACATCTTCAACCATCACAATGCCTTGTGGGTATTCGTTAGTCTTATGTGAATTTCCGCATGTGTTGCATCGTGTTGGAGTTTTCTTCAGTTAGGCTTGCAATTGTTCGAATCATTTGGTTAGGGCTTCTAACTGAGTTGTGATCAGTGTTTTGGAGTCTACTTGATGAATGCCTTTAGAAATGGGTTTGTTTCTTAAGGAACTATAAGCAAAGCTCTTCTTAGCTGCTCTTTCTAGGGCTTGGTATGCCTCGGTTGGCGTGACACTTCTGAAATCTCCACTCGCACTTTGGTCTACATCTTGTTTGACACTGCAGCCACAGATCAAGGTGATGTGAGCATCTCTGAAGGAGACCTGTGTATCTCTCCCATGCTACATGTAATGATTCATCATTGTCTTGGCGAAAGCTCGTGATGCTGCTTCTTAGTTTGGCAGTGCGATTTGGTGGAAAGTATGTTACAAGAAATTGTTCAGCCATTTCCGCCCATGTGGTGATGGAACCAGGTGGAAGTGAATCAAGTCAATCAACGGGTTGGCTGCGAAGTGAAAATGGAAAAGTCTTAGTCTAATAATGTCGTCTGAAAAGTTATTGAATTTGAAGGTTGCACAGATACGAAGGAATCATGATATGTGAGCGTTAGGGTCTTCGTCTTTTTACTAGACTTAATCTCAAACTTGTTGGCCGCTATTGCTGGTTGGACAACACTAGGCTCGTAACCATCAATTGACGGTATGGCATAGTGCGTCATCTTCATTTCCTCGTCTTGGTTAGCGATTGTAATAACCGAGTATCAATCTGTGGACACCCCTAGCCTACTCAACAACCTTAATGATTGATTTGGTTTTTGTTTGGGAAAATGATAAGTTGCATGGATGTAATTAGGGGTTTTAGGATTTTAGAAACGGTATTGAAAATAAAGTAAAAGAAAGTTGAATCTTTTGGATTTAAAACCAGGGAATAAAGGCTATAATCCTAATTAGATTACACTTATATAATTGTGATGAAGTGGTGGTGTGATTAAAGATACTGATTAAAGTAATTGTATTATGTTTATAAATATGAGCTGGGGTGATTTCTCGTCTATCCGCTCTGTAGTGACTAGGACCACGTCATGTTGATATTTAATACTTAGGTCAAAGCCCTAGTAATGTAGGTAAATCTTTTGTGTCCTTTTAGACATATAATTTCTAAAAACATAACTTCATGTTAAGAAGAGAGTTTATCAAGTTCATTTTAACATACCATTAATTTTAAAAAATCATAACAAATACCGAAGATTTCTCAAACTAATAAAAAGAAACGCGTAAATGATCAGAAAGTTAAGGTGATATGATTTCTAATAACCATCTCTAGTTAATTATCCATAGATTTGTTATAAAGACCGATTTCACGAATAAAAGTTGATCATACATTTTTCAACAGTGTATGACATTCACAATTACAAATCATAACTTTATAACTTCCCGTTCAAATGTAGGCGCTACCCATCGAAAGTTTTCCCAAGACCACCATAACATTAACACAATATAAATCACACAATTAGTTCATCACAAATTACATAAGTTTCATCCAATTAGGATGATTATAAGAGTTTAGCTCATAATGAGCTTGAACATCACAATAAATAACATAGAAGATAGATATGGATTCATTGGTGAAATGGAGCAATCAAAATGGTGATCCAAAATGGATGATGTTTAGACAATCCCGAGCTTCTTCCAAGTGTTGTATGCTCCTCCCAAGCCTCCAAATGATCTTCAAGTCTTGATTCCTGAGAGAAGTCTGCAGAGTAACTCTCCCACGTAAAGCTTGCTAAAATGGTGAACTTGGACCTTTATTTATAAGCCTTCTGGAGTGTTTAAGCATGGCCCCATGCCTAAAAGGCACGGTTCCGTGTTAGTACAATTCTTACAAAAGTTGGTCGGCTCGTACGTGTAGAGGGTGTCGGGCATGGCCCCGTGACAAATGGGGCACAATCCTGTGATTGGGGTTGGGCACGACCCCGTGTTTGCTTTTAGGGGATAGTACTTTATGTCTTGTCAGATGTCGAAACATGGGGGTGTGCCAAATTTAGCACGGAGTGTGTTTCGGGCAAGACATGGTGGCGTGCTTAATGAGGCACGACCTCATGCTTATAATTTAAAGCTCAGATTTCATTAATTTCTTGTTAAATATGCTTCTTTTGTCTATCTTGCCCTTTTCAACACCTAAAAACACAATTTAACGATTTAAATATAATCATCATTTGAAGGAAGATATTAAGGAACAGTTGATGTGCTTTTGATAGGGTTTATATTTATAATTTAAAGCATATCACTTATGAAGGGATTTAACCTCAACGAAAATTGGAATATATCTTCAGAAGCTTAAATCTGCTTCTAAGTACTTATATGTTTTAAAGAACAATTCTCTTTTGAAAGCAATTAAGTCTCGGATGTTTTGTTTTCTCTTTGAGTAAAACTTCTAAAGCGTAATATCTTCCGAAACCAAATTTGTCTTGGAAACAAAATTACTCGATGTACATTTTCATCTGAAGCAATTCTTCTAAAACTAAAGAATATCTTCCAAAGTCAATTTAGCGTTGGAATCTTTCTTTAAGCTTTCAAACACAAATTACATTCGGAAGATTTTAAACATCCATGATAACTATCCTTCTGGGTAGTTTTTCAAAGGTAGGAGTTACATCCGGATTTTAAAGTTTATCTTTTGCAATATCTTTGTCGCACATACAAGCATATAAATAGTGTAATGTTTATACTTAAAGGCTAATGCAACCAAGCAAAGAGCTCTCAGTATGCATACATGAAGTACAGAGTAAAATTACTTCAAAAATTTTACATAGCTTGAAGGAAAAGTGTAGAATCTTCCGAAGCCAAACGACAAAATCTTTGGAAGCCAAAGATGGAGTCTTCCAAAACTTTAGATACAAAGTCTTCTGAAGACAAATACTGATTTCTTCTAAATACAGAGCAGACATGCTTTCTCTATTCACCTTTTAACAAAAAGCTAAATAACTTTCCGCTGCTACCTCTAAAGACTCGCCAACTTAGATAAGTTGGTGAAAAGGTCCATGATTTTGTCAACTATAGATTATGGTCATTGGTCTGTAACTTTATACTTTTGTACCTTTTATCCTTTTTGAAATATATTAGGATGTGAGCTGTGGTATGTCATAGTCACAAGTCAAAAGGTTATCTTTCTTTGACTATAAATTAATCATGTTGTCCAGATTAGTGTTTCCAGCTGGCTTTTCAAGTATAGCACGCTATAGGATGTAGTATAAAATGTCTCAAGTACTTGTATTTATATTTATGCTTTGTAACATTTGCGATAGAACTTGAGAGCAATATACAACATTCTTGAAAAACAAATACTATCTTGTTCTTGTTTTTCCCCATATTTACTTGTGTTCTTAGTATCATCAACCTAAACCTGGTCCCTATAAAACAAATATATTAAGTGTTCTAAGTGTCTCCTCACTGTGAAACTATTGTATTGACCCCGTTCAATGGTCCTGCTATTGGTATCATTGCATTTTAGGCTCTTCATTGTAAGATCTTACCATCTTAAATCCCTTCAGTTTCATAAAACTCTTAACAACTCAAATTGTAGCTCTTACCAAGGTTGATATGGAAACCAGTACTATGACAAAATCTCCACTAGTAACTCCTGATGACTTTGACACTTGGTGCCAAAGAATGGAAGGCTTCATCAAGTTTCAAGACAATAGGATGTGGGGGTGTGTTATCTCAGGACCTTCTATACCATGAGCCTCTTTAGCTACTGTTGGTGGTGGTATGATACCAAAGGAAGTGACTGACTACTCAGAAGAGGATTGGAAGAAGATTGATGTAGATTAGAAATCCATAACTTCCTTCTAAATTTCTCTTCCAAACTCTATCTATAGAGCCCTCAAAAAGTTTAAAACTGCTAAGCAACTAGGGATACATAAAAGCTTATTTATGAGTGGTTTAATAGAAGCAAAAGTTTAAACTGTTATCTCAGGACCTTCTGTACCATGAGCCTCATTCGCATGGTAGAGTTATTCCAGACGGTTGATCTCATTCGCCCTGTTCATTCGCACGAGTAAATCCAATCGCACGATTGAAGTCATTCGCATCCTTTAATTGCACGGTCGACCCAGTCGTCTTGTCCAATCGCATAGTCCAATCGCATAAGTCAATCTATTCTGTTCTAAGTTCATTAAATTCAAAGCAATGGAAGATCAGTTCTCTTCATTCTTTACTGGAAAGGACTCACGTATCCAGAATCTTCTCTTCCGGGAAAGTGAGATCGGGAACCACAACAAACCGCCGAAGCTGTTAATGTTGGATGAATACCCACAGTGGAAACAACGGTTTGAAATCTACTTGAATGGAGTTGTCCCCAATCTGTGGATGTCTATTGAGACTGGTTATGTGTTACCAGTCAGTGCTAATGGGGTAAAATTGACTTTGGGAGGAATGAGTGAATCCCAGAAGACTCTGCATAATGCTAAAAAGAAAGCATATGCCTTGTTGACTCAGTCTATACCTAAGGATATATTTCATTAGTTTTCTAAGAAAAAGCAGTCTAAGAAATTATAGGAAGCCTTGAAAAAGAGATTAGAAGGCAATGCAACTCTGAAAGCACTAAAGGCAAAAGCTTTAAAGAAGGAATTTGACAACTTCTCTCTGATTGGGAATGAGAGCTTGGATGATATCATCGATCGATTCTATCATCTGATGAGTGAGTTGCACACTCATGGCATGACCACATCCATGGAAGACAAAGTCTCTAGCTTTGCTGATGGTTTGCCAGGTAAATGGGATCCATTTATGTCTAATTTGAGACAAAACGACACTCTTGCTACATTAGACATAAATGATTTCATTTTGAAATTAAGGGAGGAAGAACTGCGTCAGAAATACAAGTCAAAGAAAGGATCCTATGCTCAGAATCCTACACTATACCACTCAGTTCCAACTCCTGCTGCTTCAGGAGCACTGCTACAAACGGTGTTTGTGTCTAACTCTTCTGCTCCTTCCCAAAACAGTTCCTTAGGAAGCAAAACGTCAGGGTCATCTGGAACCCAATACATTGTTCCTGAGGCAAATACAACCAAGCTGAAGACAGAGAATCTCATAAATGTCACGGTGGAAGTTGCTAAAGAGCACATGGATCTTCTAGCTGCAGTTGTTCCAATCGTATGATGGATTAGTTACTGGGAAGATTGGAAACTGTCATCTTTCTGACGAGGACTATGAGCCAGTTGATGAAGCTAAGTTGGAGCACATGGACATCATGAGCCAGTGCTGTCAGACGAGCTAAGAAGTTTGTAAAGAAAGCAGGGAAGAACTTGGTTGCTACTAAGGATACTATATTTGGATTTGATAAAACCAAGGTCACGTGCTTCAACTGTGGATAAATGGGGCACTTCAAACGTGAGTGCATAAAACCAAAGAAGACTTGGAATGGAAATCCTTTTCCTACAGTCAACCATCAAGATAACCAAAAGGCTGGAGCATCGTCAAGTAAAGAATCTAAGGCTTTGGTTGCTCAGGGAGATGAAGGACAAGACTGGTCCTTCCAATTTGTATCTGAGGGAGAATCAAATGTTGCATTAGTTGATACCTTGGATGATGGATCTGCAAGTGAAGAAGACATCATAGCTGAGCATGCACGTTCAGATATCGATGAAGCTATGGATGTCGTTGATCATATTGTTGAAGAGGAACTAAGTGTTGCAAACTCAGAATCTCAAGTTACTGAATAGTCTGACACTGCATTGATGGCCAATTCGTCTGTTTCTACACAGGTATACACTAAAGATGAATTATCTGAGAAACATGCTTGTGCTGAATGTATTGAATATAAAGAGCGAATTGATTTAAAATTTTATAGGTTATTAGAACACAATGATAATCTTGTAAATGATTTACAACTCTGCACTGAAGCAAAACGTGTTTAAAAACAAAATAAGTGTAGCTTTAAAGAAAAGTTGGAACTTTTAAGGAAACAACTAAGGGAAACCGAGGTTGTTGCCTTAAATCAATCAAATGATATTAAGTTCTACTTAACAACTTAGGATGAAACTATAAAGGAAAAAGCAGTTTTGCAAGTCGAAGTTGAATCTTTAAAACAAAAACTACACAGTTTGGCAAGTTCTCCAGACATAGTTCAAAACATAGTGAAAGAACGAAATGGCGGGGAAGGTCTGGGTTATAAAGTAGTACCGCCACCACATGCTATCCTTTTGAACACTAAATGTAGACCAATCAATAATAACCCGATAAAAGATCATGTGGTGTCTACCCCTCTGGTCAGTGATCCAGATTCTACGGGTAAACCTGTGAAGTATGTCACTGAACAGAAGAATACTACTTTGGGATCAAAAGATAAGATGCCTGTTGAGGACTGGACTGATAAAATTGAGATGGTTAACTTAGGGTAAGGTTCACAAACATTATTGCAGAACCTAAAAAATCTAACTCAATGAACCCTAAACGTGTAAATCATCAATGTCCTAACAAAACAAAGGCAAAAGATGTTCAAAATGTCAAAACAATTAAATTCGTTAAAGAAGGCGAAACATCTAAAAAGGAAGAGAAACTGCCCATCCCCTGACCAAACTCAACCCCACATCAACGCCTTCCTCACACTGTCGATGGGAGATCCTGCTACAGTTGTGGAAAACGATGACATATTTCTCCAAATTGTCCTTACTATCTGACACCTAAAAAGAAAATTGAACTTTTTGATGATGAAAAACCAAGAGTTTCTAAAATCAGATCTAATACTCCTCCAAAACACCAAAATCAACACAGACAAGCTCAAAGCAAAGCTGTGCCACCTAAGGTTAAAGCTAGGATTATTAGTGAACCGAAAGTTCAAACCATAAGCCAGTCGTCTGTTTACCACAATCAGGCCTTACACAAAACTTGTTTATTGAAGGAAAAATCAAGTAATGAGTCTAATAGTGAAGACAAGAAAAAGAAAGATGTGCTCACTTTATATAGAAAAATTTTAAATTTTTCTAAAGCATAGATTAATGCTTGAATTTCAAAATCAAAGCTTGCCTAACTTGTCTTATTTTGAAAATTGCCACTAACATAAGCACGGATCTTTTCTTCTTCCTTATGGCTATATTTGTTTGGTTTGCAGAGGAGAACTACTCCCCACCCTCTTTGCATCCATCTGTTTTAATAACTATATAGTCTATGACTAATAGTAATTCTAATGGTTTTATATTTCTTACTGCATTTTTTATTTCGTTTACTAACTTTATATCTTCCGTATTAAAATATGTTTGTCCATTTTTAGTTGTTTTACTATATAATGGCCCTACTAATTCTGACAAGTTTGGGATAAATTTTCTAGCATAATTTACTAAATCTAAAAATGTTTATATTTGTTTTAGGTTTTTGAATTTTTCCGGAAAATCTAATATTTTAGTAGAAATATGTGATTCTAATTTTATGTTTCCATCTCCTATTTTTAGACCAAGAAATTATATTTTTCTTTTAAACAGTTCAATTTTTTATTTTGGAAATTCAAATATTTGCTTTAAATGGTGTTCTTGTTCTTGAACTGTTTTACCTGCTACTAATATGTCATCAATGTATACTAAACAAAAATCGTATTTCAAAAATATACTATCTATAAACCGTCGGAATATGGAAGGAGCATTCTTTAATCCAAAGCTATGAACATTCCATTCGAATTGCCTTTCGGAACATGTAAACATTTTCCATTGTTTAAAACTTTCTTCTAGTTTTATCTGGTTATATCCTAACTTTAAATCAAACATTGAGAATACCTTTTTCTTTTTTATTAAGTTTAGAAGATTATATTTATTAGGGATATTATATACATCGTCTTTCCTGTTTATCTCTCTCTGCTCCATCTAACTACCTCCGGTCACCACCACCACCTCCAGTCTCCGGCCACCACCACCGGTCACCTGTCACCACCACCACCACCGGTAATCTTCGTAAGGTGTGACTGCTATCTCTCTCTCTCTCTCTCTCTCTCTCTAAACGACTCTCTCTCCTTTTACTCTCTGCTCCCTCTCACTAACACTGGTAACCATAACCACCGCCTACCCACCCCCACCCCCACAGTCAGCCACCACCATTGCCTCCACTGTCACCCCACCACCGGACACCTTACCCCGTCACCGTCACCCACAACCACCTTCACCGCTGTCCACCCCCACCCACCTCCCCCACCAGCGTCCACCCTCACCCAGCTAGCCACCACCCGCCACCACCGGCAACCCCCCCACCACCAGAGCCACCACAACAACTACCTCCTTTAACCCTACCTACTACCGCCTCCACACCTCTGCTCCCTCTCACTTAAAACCAGCCCCTCTCACCACCTCCGGTCACCGGCTATCACCATCACCACAGGTCGGTCATAGCCACCTCATCACCACCCCAGCAGCCACGTCGCAGCACAACCATAGCTGACGCACACCCGACCCTACATGTCAGCGAAAATCCTGACCCATACCAGCAGCATAATCGAAGAACCCTAAATTGGGTGTACATTTAGTGAGATCGTTCTATCTCGGGTTTGCATATCTGTTTTTACTCGCCTTTCATTATATCTTTAATTATACCTTTTAGTTTATATCTTTAGTTCAGATTGTTTGGCTGGGTTAGAAGTACCAGCATTCTGATTTTAAATAGATACTTTTTCATGTAATTTGATTTATTCCTGTTTCTGGATTTGTTTGTGGGACCCTCATGGGTTGGATCGCTTTTGATTGTGCTTTACTTCTTCTGCGATTCTTTTTTAAGGTGTTCTCCGTGATTATTGCTGCCCCGAGATCATGTTCGGTGACGAGAGGTGCGACTTTAGGGAAAAAGGATTTTAGATTACAAGTGGCATCGTGGAATGTAGGAACTCTAACTAGTAAGTTACTAGAGTTAATTGATGTGCTGAAAAAACGTAGGGTCCAGATAGTGTGTCTTTAGGAGACTAGATGGCAGGGTGGGAAAGCAAAAGAGTGCAATAGTTATAAACTATGGTATTCAGGTCAGATGGAATAAAAAATGGTGTAGGTTTTCAACTTGCTAAAGAACTTCAGGATAATGTAGTGGAGGTGAGAAGATACGATGATAGAATTATGCTGTTAAGAATAGTAATAGGGGATGAAGTAGTGGCGGTAGTTAGTGCGTATTTACCACAAGTTAGACTAGGGGAAACGGAAAGAAGGAAGTTCTGGGAGAGTTTAGATCACGTTATGGGTGACATATCTATACAAGAAAAAAATATGCATAGGAGGAGATTTTAATGGGCATATAGGTAAGGATAACGAGCACTTCCAGTTGGTGCATTAAGGCTTACGGTATGGTCTTAGGAATAATGGTGGTAAGGAGCTTCTTGGCTTTGCAGTAGCGCATGACCTAGGTATTTTAAATTTGTTTTTTAAGAAAAGAGACTCGCATCTAATAACGTTTACCAGCAGCAGGAGACACACACAAATAGACTATTTATTGATGAGGGGAAAAGATCGTAGCTCGTGGAAGGACTGTAAGGCAATCCCGGGACAGATAGTTATGACGCAACATCACATATTGGTGGCGGATATACGCGTTAAAAGACCAATTGTACAACCAAACAATTGAGTTAGACCTACGATGGGGCCAGGTCAAAGACGAAAAGATTACCATCTTTAGAGATAAGGTCATACCAATGAATCAGACTGGGCCACAGGAAGACACAAACCAAATATGGGAGGCTATGGCAACTAGACTCATCCAAGCAGCGAAAGAAACTCTTGGAGTTACATCAAAGAAGACAGTCGGCCATATGGAATCCTAGTGGTGGAATGAAAATGTACAGGAGAAGATAAGAATTAAACAACAAAGTTTTAGAGAGCTTATACGCTGTAACAATGAGGAAGAACGCGCAGAGCTAAAAGATAAATACAAGGAGGCAAAGCGAGAGGCGAAAAAATCGGTGTCAGAGGCAAAGAACACGGCGTATGAGACGATGTATAAATGATTGTAGAAGAAAGAAGGAGAGCATGACATGTATAAGATAGCCAAGGCAAGAGAAAGTAGAACACAGGACCTGAGAATGGTGGAGTTTATAAGGGCTACGGATGGAAAGGTTTTGATGAAGGAGAAAGACATCAAAGTGAGACGGAAACGTACTTTGATAACCTTTTCAACATAAGTAACCCAAATTAACAAACTGAGATAGATAAAACAGCTCAGACAATGCAACAAAACAAATGTTATCGTAGAAGCATCACGGTCGATGAAGTTACGAGAGCTATGATGAAAATAGGAAGGGCTAAAGTGGTAGGGCCAAAGTGGTAGGGCCAGACAACATACTAATTGAAGTATGGAAATGTCTGGGAGATGAGGGTCTCCAATGGCTAACAGATTTATTCAACACTATCTTTAAGACAGGGAAGATGCCAGACCAGTGGAGAACTAGTGTCATAGTCCCTGTATATAAGAAAAAAGGAGATGTCCAATGTTGCGAAAACTATAGCGGAATAAAGCTATTGAGTCACATGATGAATTTATGGGAAAGAGTTATTAAGACGAAAATTAGACGGGAAACTCAGATAGCGATAAACCAATTTGGATTTATGCTCGGACGCTCTAAAACAGAAGCCATACACGTCATAAGGAGGATAATAGAGAAATATAGAGAAAAGAAAAGGGACCTCCATATGGTATGCATCCGACCTAGAAAAGGGTTATGACAGTGTTCCGCGCCAACTCATTTGGGAAAGTCTATGACTTAGAAGGGTACTAGAGAGGTATATCAAAATAATCAAGGATATGTATGACGGAGCAAAAATGTGTGTGCGGTACCAGTCGGAGACACAGACCAATTCCCCGTGGAAGTAGGACTCCACCAAGGATCAGTACTAAGCCCATTTCTCTTCACAGTAGTGTTGGACGACATGAACAAGTCTATACAACAGCCAGTTCCGTGGTGCATGATCTTTGCGGAAGATATTGTCTTAATATCAGAATCTAAAACGGTGCTTAATGACAGGCTAAAATAGTGGAGAGCAGCACTAGATAGCAGAGGGTTAAGGATAAGTCGCTCTAAGACAGAATACATGCATTGCAATTTTAGTGGTGAGGCTGAAGAGGGCACCCAAATCAGTATCCAGGGTACGACGGTCCCAAGAGCGACTAGGAGGACGGAGAGATACATAGCGATGTAGCTGACCGTGTTCAAGTAGGATGGTGCAAGTGGAGAGCAGCATCAGGGATTCTATATGATAAGAGGTTTCCAATGAAACTAAAGGGAAAACTATACAGAGTGGTAGTTCATCCAGCTATGTTATACGGAACAGACTGCTGGGCAATAACGAAATCACACAAGAAACAAATAGAGGTAGCGGAAATTCGAATGCTGAGGTGGATGTGTGGACACACAAGACTGGATAGGATAAGAAATGAAGTGTTTCGTCAGAAGTAAGAGGTGGCTTGTATCGCATATAAAATACGAGACGGAAGATTAAGATGGTTTGGGCATGTGAATAGGAGACCTATGTCAGCACCCATTAGAGAAGTAGAGAAGATCTTCTTAGAGGGTAGGAGGTGTAGAGAAAGACCTAGGTTGACTTGGGATGAGCTAATTAGGCGATAAATGGTACATTTACACCTCTCAGAGCGCATGATCGAGGATAGGAGTGAGTGGAGGCGTAGGATTAAAATTAAAAACATTTAGTAGGATGTGTAGGTCGGATGGGTTATTGTAGACTTGGTGTGGGGCCTAAGGTGTACGCAGTCCACAACTGCCCTCTATAGGTGAAACGCGCCGCTTCTCTGATGTTTGCAATATCTTTTTCATAATCTGTTGGTTATTTTAACTATATGTTGTGTGCTGTGTGCTATATGATAAATTATTTGCTTTCTTGCTATCGTTATTGCTTTTGTCTATCGAGTCGGGGGTCTCTTTGGAAGCGGTCTCTCTACCTACTCAGATAGAGCAAAGACTTTCAACTACCTACCCCCCAGACCCTGCTCTGAGTGGGATATACTGGGTTTGTTTGTTTGTTATATCCATCGTCTATTATGTTATCATTTAACCGTTTACAATTGAATACTATTCTAGCTTTTCCTCTCTTTATCTTACTATGACTTGTAACTATTAATGTTGTTGATCTATGACGACTTTCTTATTCCTTAATTAAACCTTGACTTATCATTTTAGGGATTTGTTTCCTAAATTCTTCTTTACCTAGTGGAAATGATAAGAAATTACTATTACCCTAAAAGTAAAATCCTGAGCCTATAAATACAAGGCATAGGTGCACACTTTATGTACTTATTTCAACAGATTGCTACCGATCAAAACCAAACAAAAAATCCTAGCAGCCCGAATAGCAACCATAACAATACACACCAAATCATGATCATTAGAACCATAGCAATCAATTATAGCTATCATTTAATTATTATTTGTTCAATTATAATCGTTAATCAGTATTATGGAAAACTTTTGAATCAAGCGTGTTTGTTTATTTATTACATTTAACTATTTCTCATTTATCTGAATTGTTCTCCGTTGATTCATATTACGATTGTTATTTCATCATCAATTGATTAAACAAATAGTAGTGATGATTCCGCGATCATTATTTGTTCAATCTAACCTGATTATTCTTGTTTCGATCCTTGTATTCACAGGTGGTAAGAGAGCCAAGTGCTCATTGATTTAGATCAATTGATCTATCAGTGTTAGATTTGTTTAATTCATTATTTATATCATTATATCTATCAGGTTCCCGATTAGATCTGTTGATTTTGAGTAATATTGCTTTAGGGTGTTCATAACGACTTAAGAGTTCATAACGACATGAGAGTTCATAACTCAGATTCAAGGGTGTTATTGAATGAATTAATAAATACACAAGTTAAGTTAAGCTAATCGATAGCTAATGAAGGAATGTTACTCAGTAACTTTGTGTAAACAATTTAAAATCATCAAACCTTGATTTATTATTCGAGGAGTACTATTCCATTACTCGGTTAATATCAATCTACATCAAAAATCATTCTGATTCGTAGATTTGTGTCACTGATCGAGAATCAATAGTTGTTAAAAAAATTTGAAAAAAATTCATCATCAAACATCCTGAATTTGATATCAGTTGAGAATTTATTAAAAGGATTGACTAATTCTGACTTTAACAACTTAATTAATCGATAATTAAGAGTTTGTCATTAATTAGATCATTTACAAAGGAATTTCTGTCTTAGTTAACAATTATCAAATGAACTAAGATGAGTATTTCACTCATTGGATCAGCTTACCAACCTTTGAAATTGGAAAACAAAGTTGATTTCAAAACATGGAAAACAGGTTCAGGATTCATGTGAATTACACTGATTCTGATTTATGGGCGTCCCTTACTGAAGAGCCTTATATTCCCCCAATACTTGAACCTGATTACAAGGATAACAATCAATCCATAAATCTAAAGGATCTATCACCTGAGGATGCAAAGAAGGTCAAAATTGGCATTAGAGCATACAATATGCTTGCTATGGCTTTACATGAAGACCTCTTTGTGAATGGAGTGATGAGATCAGAAGTATGAGGAAGGATACACTTCGCTCATAATATGAACTTTCTATCATATTGAGGGTGAATCTGTTCTTCAATAACTCCATAGATTCATGCAGCCGGCGACTGAGATGAACATCTTGGAGTTGAAATATACCAATGAAGAGTTTAAAAAGAAGATGCTCCATACTTTACCAAAAAGTTGGACTCAAATAGTATCCGTGTAACACCCCGAAATTCCCAAAGCAAGCCATTTAATAGTAATGGGCTTTGTTAAGGGTTAATTGATATAAAAAGGAAGAAAGGTGGGTTATGGAGTAAATTAGCACTAATGGGCTAAGTTTTGATGGGTTTAAGGGCCTATAATCAGCCCTTGAACATGCATGATCTGCCCCCACCCTCCTCATTTGCAACCATAGCCCCTAACGTCTAGAGACTGAAAGTAGAGAGGAATGTGAAGAAAACTCAAGATTTGGTGTTCCATTATTGAACGGATTGAAGATGTGCGAGATTGAGATTTCAATGACAAAAAAGGAGAAACAAATCTAGGTAAGAATCATCCTCTAAATGCCTCCGTAGAATAGATCCGGATTTCTAGGGTTTTGTGTTCAAAAGTTTTAAAGAATCACATAAACGTCACATTTTTACGTATGAAAACGTGTAAAAAGGTTAGATATAGTTTCATGGATGATAAACCAAGGATTTGGACGTAAAAAGTTAAGATTTTGGGTTAAAAATAGGCTTGTTTGTCATTTTTATACGTCCAGTGAAACTGTGAGCCCGATCCATGAAAATGTGGGCTCTTCTAGCGAATCTAAGAGAATTCCAAGTGAAACTACAGTTTCGCTGGTAATTTCGCTAGTGCCCAGGTTGACCAGTAGGACCTACGAACCTAGGAAATTCTAACGAACGTTGGGCGCATCTGGCAACAAAACTGAAGTGCGAAACTACTGGGTGATGTTGGCAGTGAAACAATCAGCGAAGCTATCATCGAACCTACCAGCGAAACTGCCAGTGGAACATGCAGCGAAATTGCATAGAAATGACCTAATTGAGTGTTAACTTATGTGCAAGCTGTGTAGTCCAAATCTAGCTTAGAAAACTTAGACGAGAAACTATTTACTTTGACCAGGTGAGTTCTAGATCCCCTTATTTACATGTTTTTTTGATGCTTTAGGGCTATTATGCATAGAAAATCTAAGGTTTTCAAGGCAAAGATTTCAAGGAAAAGATTTCAAGCCAGGGGCATTTCCCCTTGGACCCCACTAGGGGTTGCCGCCCCTAGAACCCAGCTATCAGGGGCTGCCACCCCCGAACCCTCGCTGTCCCATGGAGGGTCGGTTATACAGTCTTATACTCTTCTTTCTTCCTCATGATAGTTATGATCAATGGTAAACTATAGATGATATGTTGTGTACTTAATAAGTAAAATATTATAAATTAAAGTGGAAGATAAAACTAGTTAAAAGTGGAACAAAAGAAATGCTACAGCCGGGCTTATATGATGTTGAAAAGTCTTGCAAGCACTATGATGGACTTCACTTATGTGGGTCTGATGTTTAATGATGGATCCATATTCATGAGCAGGCCATGCGCCTTGCAGTGTGGATCAACTGTTGGGGGTTAGCTACCACGTTTATGTGTACCTACAGGGGTTGGCATTTGTTGTTAATCAATAAATTACTGTTACCCTAATAGTAAAATCCTAAGCCTATAAATAGAAGGCATAGGTACACACTTTTATTTACTTATTGCAACAGATTGCCAATGATCAAAACCTAACAACAAACCCTAGCAACCCGAATAGCAACCATAACAATACACACCAAATCATGGTCATTAGAACCCTAGCAATCAATTATAGCAATCACTCAATTATTATTTGTTCATATGTAATCGTTAATCAGTATTATGGAAGACTTTGGAATCAAACGTGTTTGTTTGTTTATTACGTTTATCCGTTTTTCATTTATCTAAATTGTTCTCCATTGATTCATATTACGATTGTTATTTCATCATTAATCAATTAAACAAATAGTAGTGATAATTCCGCGATCACTATTCGTTCAATCTAACCTGGTAATTCCTGTTTTGATCCTTGGATTCACAGGTGGTAATAGAGCCAAGTGCTCATTGATTTAGATCAATTGATCTATCAGTGTCAGATTTGTTTAATTCATTATTTATATCCTTAGATCTATGAGGTTTCTGATTAAATCTGTTGATTTTGAGTAATATCACTTTAGGGTGTTCATAACGACTTGAGAGTTAATAACGACTTGAGAGTTCATAACGCAGATTCAAGGGTGTTATTGAATGAATTAATCAATACAAAAGTTGAGTTAAGCTATTCGATAGCTAACGAAGGAAGTTTACTCAACAATTTAGTTCCCTATAACCGATTGCTGTTATAGACAAGTGTGTATGCAACCTACTTCCCTATAACCAATGGTTCTGAGACCAATCTGTTTCACCCTCAAAAGCCACGTACGGGGTTTTACCACAGGCGTGTGGGCAAACTAGGATCCAGTCATTAGTTACTCAGAATGACGCTAAATGTATAAATTATTTCAGAGTTTGTAACTTTAAAACATTTGAGGAAGCGTTTTATGAATAAGTTTAACTCAAAGTACTGAAAATGTAATTTGGCAAAACACACGCCAAAACAATATTTAAAACTTATAAACAACAAAACAGATGTCTTGACACTATATGAGACTTTGTAAAGCATGCTGGAATATGATGTGCTCCTACTGGCAGCCAGAGTTAACGACCTAGGAATAGCATACTATAAGAGTCAACATAATGGTTGTTGAGTTCAAGAGTTTACGTTTAACATAAATAGTAACAGTTGTAAAACATAAGAGGTGCATTGAACTGGATAGTTAATCTAAATTCACAAGTAATAACATGTAAGGCCCTGTTCCCGGACACCTCACAGTTGGACAATCATCGCACACAATACATTTTAAAACATACATTACTTTTGTAGTGAAAATTAAAACGTTCATTTATAATTATAAACATGTCATTTCATTACATTATATCATTCGTTTTCATATGGAAATACAATGACATATCAAAATATGGATGCCATCCTCAAAACGCTCCCAGTAGCTTATGCATCCATGCCTGCAACTCTTCAGCATCAAAAAAATGCCTGCCAACTATCATGCATACAAAAAGTCAGTGACGCTGAGTGAGTTCTAGTTTTTATAATAAAATACTTTACTTCCTTTAAAAACTAGTCTTTTCATTCAACCATGGTCATACATCATACGTACATTCATTCTCTATTCTTTATTCATTTCGTTCTTTTATTTACTTTCCTATTCATACTTTCGTTTATACTTTCACTGTCTTTTAATTTCTTTTCTCTTACTTTCTTTTTGTACTTTACATTCATCAGTTGTCATACATCATACTTACATACTGATAATAATCATTATTATTATCTTCATCATCATTCGTTCGTTCATTCATTCCTTTGCTCATTACTCATCATTACTCGAATCTTGTATGTAATATCCCCGACTTATGCTCGAAAGCTGATGTTGTGTCGGAGCCTGTAAACAAATCCCCAACTCATGTCCGAAGACTGACACAGCACCGGGATACGTCAATCATAGGGATTAAACTCTATCCGAGACTTTTACGACAACAGGGTCGCTTACCTCATTGTCATTCTCAATGATTGAATTTTATCGGAGTCTTTTGCAACACAAAGTTGCTCACCTAATTATCTTGTCTCATGCAATACCCCCGACTCATGTCCGAAGACTGATACTGTGCCGGGGTATGATAAACAAACCCCCGACTCATGTCCGAAGACTGACATAATACCTGGGTACGCGACACGGATCTCATCATCCATCACTTCCTTACTCGTCATTCATTATCTCACCTGTTCGTTCATTTCATACTTTATCATTATCTTTCACTTCGTTACATAATACTTCACATTCATTCACTTATTCATTTATACATCATATCACGTAAAGTCATATATAACATAATACATACGTTTTGAAAACTCTTTAACGAAGAAAGATAACATACCACTCACATACATACATATCATAATTTCATCACCATGCATACATCAATCATAAGCCATCATTTAACGGGTCCCGTCTCAATCATCTTCTTCTCATAAGGCCCCTTAGAAAATCCTAAGTCCAAACTAGGCGCATGGAATGCCTCAGGCACATCAGTAGGAAATTCTAAGTGTAAAAGCTTCTGGGCGCATCAGCACTACGCAGGCGCATGAGCCCTGCATAGGCGTATGGGAACTGCTGGGTCACTTGAACACTTAGGCGCATGAGCCACTCCGGGCGCATGAGTACTATGCGGACACATGGCACAACACTTAGCCTCAGGAACAAACTTCTTGGGTGCATGGCTACTATTTAGGCGCATGACCTGGGCGCATCAGACCTGTTTCAGCACACCACCCATTGGGCGCATGAGAACACTTAACCAAAGTTCTTAGGCGCATGTAACTATTCTGAAATATTGTTTATGCTACATGCATGACTCGATTACCCATCTAACACTTCCTAAACACAAATCTAGCATACTATGGCTTTTAAAACATGCTAAACATCAATTCTAGTCTATAAACAAACTCTAAAACATACATGCATACATCATTTTCGAACATAAGGTTATAGACCCACGGTTACTTTTAAAACGTTTTCCTAGTATGCATAATAGCCCTAAAAATCAGTTAAAATATGTAAAAAGGGGGTTCTAGAAACTCACCTTGAAGCAAATCTTCAAGCTAGTTATTTCCACTAGCCAATTCAACTCCAAAAATCCCGAAACAACTTTAAAATATTAAGATTCTCCGTCAAGAGGTTGGGAATACGGTTATAACCAAACAAACATCATGAAAAACTTACCTTTTATAGCTTCTTCTTCCTTTCTCTCTAAAACCGAGAGCTTTCTCTCTCTTCTTTCTTCCTTTCAGCCGAAATGAAGAAGGTGAAGAAGGAGTGGGCGGGCATGCCCCTTTAAACCTTAAAATAATAAGGTTGTGTACCTTGTACACTTTATCCTCTTCCACTTGTGCCCATTATCTATTCTTTCTATTTACTTTTCTTTTCCTTTCCTTTAAATAAAAATTCAAGGTGTTACATAACAATAGTGGTTTCGCGATCAAAGCTGACATATGTTTCGTTTATTAGCCTCCCTTCACAGCTTACCAAGTAGTGATGAATGTTTGTGTTTAGAACAATATGGCACCCGTTTGACCTCGAGTCGCACAGGTTGGGCTTGTCAGGCCCAATAGTACTACCCAACATTTCCCGCTACTAACCAATATTAATGATCCAAAATCGTGAGGACTTTCAAGGTAAATTACGCTATGTTAAACTATACACAACTTAAAATAGTGATGCGTTTACTATGCTATCTCCCTTAAAAGAGAGAGTGCATAAAAAGCGGGGCATGAACTCACCTGGTGTGCACTCAAATGATATTAAAGATAACTTGAGAAAGAGAAAGACAACCTTCAGAGGTTACCTCGAACATGAAAGTACATAAGTATGTGTACAGAATATCTGACTACACTAAGTGCACAATTAACACATTGACCAAAGGTTTTAAAAAACAAGACTCATTTGACCTAGTTGTCCCGTTTGACCCATTGGTGACATATTGGTTTAATTCCCATTTAATCAAGTGTAGCAATTTATCATGCATGATAATCATACAAGTAATCCACATATATCCCATCATCAACTATAGTTCTAACAAGATCCTTAAACCATTTCAGTTTAGCATAATCACATTGATCACCAGTTTCATACACTTCAACATTCATAGCAAATGATCAATTCCAATCCCAATTATGACTTCCTAAACACATATAATAATCCATGCTGTACATCTTAAGTCTCATCATTCACCATACACATATTTGGTAAAAAATAACATACTTGCATTCTTGCACATTTTACAAGAACCCTAGATTTTCTAGTTCATCAACCATCAAATCAACCTAATTAACATAATACAACACATTAGACATCATCAATAAGCATTCTAACATGATCCTAGCATCAAAGATGTTGGTACACATGTCCCCAGTTATAGTCTAGTGAGCTTAAATGTAATAGACTTTCTTTCATGTAACACGTATGTAATGTTTGATTAATACAAATGAGAAACTCTTCTATATATGTTTATTGGTGTATAATGTTATATCTATTTCTATTATTTACTGTTACACACATATATGACAATGTTAAATAGGTCTACGGTTGCTAGACATAGTTCTAAACCATTAAAGGTTTAAGAATATGTTTAACTAAGTATCCTGATTCAGTCGCACGACTGGACCATGCGAATGGGCCAATCGCACGACTAAACCAGGTGATTGAGTCAATCGTACGATTGAGTCATAAGACTGACTCAGTCGTCCGAATGAACCAATCGTATGACTCAGTCGCACGACTGAGCCAGTCGCTTGGGTCAGTCATACAAATGAGAGCTGTAACCTATAAATACCACTTAATTCGTGGAAAAACATAACAGTTCGATTATTCTAAACCCTAGCCATCCCAGATCGCACAGAGCATCCCTTCCAACTTCATAGAACGTTCCTGATCATTGCTAATCAATTCATAATGTTTTCTAATCGTTAGTATTGATCCAGATTACGTTCTCCCTGATTGGATCGCCAATCAAATAGAATTCCGCGCTATTTGATTTGGTATCACGTTGAATCAGTTAGTACTCCATTGTACACGGTCCTAACAAGTGGTATCAGAGCTTTGGCTCTTGATTCTTCGTGGATTCAATCGTTTTCGTGAAAAAGTTTACATTTTTAGCGAAAAGATCTGTTCTTTCTGCTCAAAAATCAAGTTTTTACGTGTGCATGTTCTGAAAATTCAATCTTTTTCGAGCTACAGCCGTCTAGGGTGTAAAAACCTGCGTTTTAGGTCAAAGTTTGTGAAAAACCTCAATTTCAGCAGTTTCAGTCGCACGATTATCTCAATCGTACGACTGAAGTCCAGTCGCTCAGTTCAATCGTACAATTGAACTCAGTCGCTTGTTCAATCGCCCGGTTGAGTCAGTCGGTCTGTCATGTCGCTCAAGTGTCACAATCGCCTGTTCAGTCGTACGATTGAGTTCAATCGCACACTGTTTGTGTCAGTCGCCTCTCAGTCGTACACTCCAGTCGCCCAAACAGTTCACTCTTCAAGTTTAAACTAAGACAAAATGGACTCCGAAAATTTTGCCTTCTCAGCCGAAAAGGACTCTAGGATTCAGAACCTTCTGTTACTGGAAAATGAAATTGGAAACCACAATAAACCACCTAAACTACTGTCTATTAACGAATTTCCTCAGTGGAAACAAAGATTTGAAATTCATCTAAATGGTGTGGATACCAATTTATGGAACTCGATTGAGACTGGATATAACATGCCTGTTGGTGCTGATGGAATACCGTTGACTTTAAGTGGACTAAGTGATGCACAAAAGGTTGCCTATAATGCTGAAAAGAAAGCTTATACAATGTTGACACAGTCGATTCCCAATGACATCTTTCATCAATACTCAGAGCACAAACAGAGCAAAAAGTTATGGGACGCTCTTGAGAAGAGATACGATAGCAATTCAAAACTTAAGTCACTGAAGGCTAAAGCGTTGAAGAAAGAGTTTTACAACTTCTCGTCTATTGGGAATGAAAGTTTGGATGAGATCATTGATTGCTTCTACCATCTGATGAGTGAACTTCACACTCATGGGGTTCCTTTATTTCCACTTTACGCTATAACTCAGTTTTAGAGACTTTGGATATTAATGACTTCATTTTGAAACTGAGAGAGGAAGAAGTCCGACACAAGTATAGAACGAAGAAAGGAGCTTACACTCAAGATCCATCACTCTACAATGTTACTCCTACTTCTACTTCTACGTCCAAAGCCTCCAGTGCTCCTCTGCAAACTGCTTTTGTGTCAAGTGCATCACCATCAGCTGATCAAGACTCATCATCTGCTAGTGAGTCACATGGTGCATCTGGGGTTCTACAAAGAACTATAGTTACCCAATCAACGAAGTTAATGACTGAAAATTTGGGAAAAGTAACTGTAGAGGTTGCAAAGGAACACATGGATTTACTTGCTGCGGTAGTTCATTCCTATGATAGTTTAGTGGCCGGGAAGATTGGAAACTGCCACCTGGCTGATGAAGACTACGAGCAGGTGGATGAAAACGAGTTGGAACGGATGGACATAATGTGGGCTCTAGCAAGTGCTGTGCGACGAGCTAAGAAGTTTATGAAAAAGACGGGACAGAATCTAGCGGCTACCAAAGATACTACATCTGGTTTTGACAAGTCCAAAGTCACTTGCTTCAATTGTGGAGAAAAAGGCCACTTCAAGGGGTAATGTGTAAAACCAAAGAAGACTGGCAACGGGAATCCATTCTCATCTTTCAACAAACAAGATAAGGAGAAAAAGACAGTTCCAACAAGCAGTGACTCCAAAGCTATGGTTGCTTAAGGTGATGAAGGACAGGATTGGTCCTTCCGATTCTTATCTGACAGTGTAGCCAACATAGCATCTGTTGAAGATTTGAATGAAGACTCAGCAAGTGAGGGGGAGAGCTCAGCTGAGATTGATACTGCTGAAATGGATGAGACTTTAGCTGCTGTTAACCAAATCATTGAGAATGAGCTGAATGTTGAATCTGAAGCACAACCACAGTCTCAAAATGCTTTCATGCCCGGAACGTTCACATCTGCACTGGTAGAATCAAAAGATGAGCTGTTTGCTAAACATGCATGTGTTGAATGTGAAAAATTTAGGGAAATCATTGACTTAAAATTTGCTAGGTTATTAGATCACAATGATATCTTAGCAAAGGACTTAAAATTGTGCGCTGAGGCTAACAAAGTTTTAAAACAAAATGAAAGCAGTTATAAGGAAAAGGTTGAGGCATTAAAGAAACAATTAAAAGAGACTGAAGTTGTTGCCTTCAACCAAGAGAATGATATTAAATTCTATTTAAAGACCATTGAAGAAACTAAAAAGGATAAAGCAGTTTTACAAGTTGAAAATGAGTCTTTAAAACAAAAACTTCATAGTCTTGCGAGCTCCTCGCATATTTTGAAAAACTTGGTTAAGGAACGCAACAACGGGGAGGGTTTGGGTTATAAAGTTGTCACCACATGAGATTCTTTTGAACACCAAACAACGTCCAACCAATAATAATCCAATTAAAGATCATATGGTGACAACTCCTCTGGTCAGTGACCCGGACACAGTAGTTAGGACAGTTTCTTCGGGTGCTGATCAGAAAACCTCAACTTCAGGCACAACTGGAAATGAAAAAAGGTGGAAGAGAATGTTCAAGCATCTCTTGGGTTGTGTTCTAAGTCTACTAACACACAATCCAAGATTTCCAAACCCACTCAAAATAAACCAGTTAAGAAAGATAACACTCATCTTCAAAGGCAAATAAGTCATAATGTTAAACAAGTTAAGTTTGTCAAGGAAGGTGAACATCAAAAGACCGAGACCAAAGAGCACATACCTAAGGTCTACTCCCCACCCCATAAGAGATCTTCTAGTCCCTTTGAAAGGAGATCCTGTTATGCTTGTGGTAAACGGGGTCACATATCTTCTAGTTGTCCCCGCTATCAGACACCTAGGGTTAAAGTTGAACTGGACAAAGAAGTTACTCAGTTCCCAAAACAGAGATCTAAGACCCGTGTTAGGTCTAACACACCTGCTAGGTCTTACACATCTCCTCAACACCACATCCAACACAGACAAGTCAGTGGCAAGTTTGTGATGCCTGAGGTGAAACCAGTTTTGGAAAATAAAACAAAGGTTCAAACTGTTAATCAATCCACTGTCTATCACAAACAATCTTTTCATAAAGATGGTATGTGGAAAGCTAAAATGACTGATGTGTCTGATAGCAGTGACAAACTGAAGGTTGAGGTACTACCAACTGATAAAGGACAGTGGGTAGAGTTCATAATGTGTGATGCCTCTAGGAATCTCAAGCCAGTTAAGGCTTGGGTCCCCCTCCTTAACTAATTGTTTTCAATTATATGTAGGTGTCCGCTACATTGCTACTACCAATACATGGATTGTAGATAGTAGAGCTTCTAGGCACATGACATGAAATAAGTCTCTCCTTTTCAATGTCAAACAAATTAATGGGGGACACGTTTCCTTTGCTGGTAACAAAGGAGGATATATTACCGCTCAAGGCGAAGTAGGTAATGCAAAGTTAAGATTCGACAAAGTCAATTTTGTATAACAATTAGAAAAAAATCTGCTTTCAGTGTCTCAGATATGTGACAAGGGCTTCAAAGTGATGTTTGACAATCGCAAGTGTTACATACTGAAGAAAGAGATGGAGATTCCAGAGGAATAGGTCTTAATGTCAGCATCCAGGTACAATGATTTATATTTATTGGATATGTCTAATGCTTCTTCCTCTTAGTCTACAGTTCAGTGTTTCTTATCCAAAGCAACAGAGAAGGAATCCATCTCATGGCATAGAAGAATGGGACACGTTAATCACAGGAAGAAGAATCATCTGATTCATAACAACTTAGTTGATGGAGTTACTGTCAAGAACTTCAAACCTCCTGATTTTTGTGTTTCATGCAAGAAGGGAAAGCAGACCAGGAAATCACACAAGACCAAGCATGTCAATTCTATAGAGATGCCCCTGGATCTACTGCACATGGATCTATTTGGTCCAGTAAGCACGAAGAGTATAGCAGGAGACTGGTACTGCTTTGTAGTCACAGATGACTACCTACGCTTTACTTGGGTGATGTTTCAGAAAGCTAAGTCAGAAACGTTTGAATCATTCAAGGTGCTAGTCACGACGCTGGAGTCCCTCTACAACCTGATGGTTAGGAAAATTCATTCAGACAACGGCACATAGTTCAAGAATCAGTGGATGGATGCCTTCTGCAAGGAGAAGGGAATTGTTCATCAGTTCACCTCACCATACATGCCACAGATGAATGGAGTTGCAGAACGAAAGAATCGGAGCTTGATCGAGACTGTAAGGACAATGTTGGCAGATTCTAAGCTTCCAGTACAGTTCTGGAATGAAGCAGTTGCAAATGCTTGCTACACACTTAACCATGTATTTGTAGTAAAAAGGCATGGCAAGACTTGCTATGAGTTACTTCAGAAGCGAAAACCTAACTTGGAGTATCTGGAACCATTTGGAGCTCCATGTACCCTGTTGAAGAAGTCTCAGGAAGGCAAATTTAATGAGAAAGCTGATCAAGGGATTTTTCTAGGATACAGCATACCAGACAAACGAGTTTACAATAACTCGACAGGTCAGGTTGAAGTGTGGTGCAACGTAGATGTGCAAAGATACACCACCCCGTGCTGGAAAAGGTCCATCATCATTCTTCGATTACGATGACTTTTTCAAATCCTTTAATCTTCCTCAGCTTGATTCGGATGATGTGATTGCTACTCAGATGATGTACGATGTTCTAAATACACCAAATCTGGATTCAAGCAACACAACACCTACAGATGGTGCTTCAGGTTCCTCAGCTCATGCTCAGGATGAGAGTGATGATTCATCAGATGATGAAGAGGCAGCTGAACCAGACAGTGAGCACAATGTAAATCAAGACGTTAGCTAGTCAGCTGCCGAACTGGCATTGGGAAATCTGGCTACTGAACCAGTAGTCACAAACTTGGATTCTGAAGTTGTTGTTCCTACAACATCATTGACTAGGATCAGTGTGAATCATCCCACCACGTCTATCATTGGGGATATTCAATCCGGAGTGCAGACAGGAAAACAGTTGTAGTCTGTTGATTATGCTGCAGTCATGGAAAAGGGATATGTCAATGACGGGGCTTTCTCATGTTTTCTTTCACAAATCGAGCCTAAGTACGTCAGCGACGCCCTCAAAGATGAAGCCTGGGTCAACGCGATGCAAGAAGAGCTTCTACAGTTCAAGAAACTTGGAGTGTGGACACTCGTTGATAGGCTAAAAGGAGTAAAAGTGATTGGTACCAAATGGGTACTAAAGTGCAAGAAGGATGACCAAGGTGTTGTTATCAGAAACAAGGCACGGTTGGTTGTTTAGGGATTCAGACAAGTCGACGGAGTCGACTACAATGAGGTGTTTGCACCGGTGGCACGAATGGAAGCAATTCGGATATTTCTTGCCTATGCATCGTATATGAAGATCAAAGTTTATCAGTTGGATGTGAAGAGTGCATTCCTTCATGGGGAAATCCGTGAAGAGGTATACATCAGTCAACCCGAGGGATTCAAGGATCCCTATTATCAGGACAGAGTCTACAAGTTAGACAAGGCTCTATATGGGTTACATCAGGCTCCTCGAGCTTGGTATGAAAAGCTCTCCACCCATCTGTTAAAACACGGCTTTCGCAGGGGTGTGATTGACTATACGTTGTTCATTAAAGAAAAGGATGGTGATTTGCTTATGGTGCAGATCTATGTGGATGACATCATCTTCGGTTCCAGGAACGAAGAGTTGTGCAAAGAATTCGAATCTGTGATGAAGGCAGAGTTTGAGATGAGTGCCATGGGAGAAATGAAGTTCTTCCTAGGATTACAGGTGGATCAAACCTCAACCGGTATTTTCTTGCATCAAACTAAGTATGTCGGTGACATTCTGAGTTGGTTTGATATGGAAAATGTCACTGTTGCTGGTACCCCTCTTGCCACAAATCATGATGTGGCTCCTGATGAGAATAGGGATTTGGTGGATGCCACTATGTATCTTGGGATGATCGGATCTCTTATGTACCTCACTGCCTCGCTTCCAGATATCATGTATGCCACATGTTTATGTTCGAGATATCAAGCGAAGCCAAAAGTGAATCACTTGATTGGGGTGAAGAGGATTTTCCGTTATTTGAAGGGTACTCCAACACTGGGGTTGTGGTATCCTCATGATGATGACTTCGAGCTAACGGCATATAGTGATTCGGATTATGGAAGCTGCAAAATGAATTACAAGTTTACGTCAGCAGGATGTCAATTTTTCGGGAGGAGATTGGTGACTTGGCAGTGTAAGAAGCAGACATCAGTTGCTCTATCTACCTGTGAAGCTGAATATGTTGCCGCCGCCAGCGTTGCTCTCAAATCATATGGATACAACAGCAAATGCGGGACTACGGTTTGCATTTCTCTTCTACTCCTATATTTGTTGATAATTATGCTGCAATTGCAGTAACTAAAAATCCGGTCCAACATCCCAAGACCAAACACATCGGAATCAAATATCACTTTATACGTGACTGTTTTGAAAAAAATTTAATCAATGTGATAAAAATTAATACAGATTTTCAACGCGCTGACCTCTATACAAAAGCCTTTGATAAACCCAGATTTTTATATCTGTTAGAGGTCAACGGTGTTAAAAAGAAAAGTGATGTTATCTCAGAAGACACGGACGCGTAGTCCGACACTTGTTTATTTTTTTAATTTCTTAATTTTCTAGTTTTATTTCATTTAATTTCCTTGTCGATTAAAAATCCAAAAACACAAAAAGATTTTCTGTTTTAGTATTTTAGGGGGAGATTAGGTTATGTTCAGTAATTATTTACTTAAAAAAGGGGGGGGAGGTTACTTAAGCTGGAAAGGCAAAGACAGAAATACTGGAAATGTGACTCAATGAAATGGAAAGTGATAGTACACAGATGTCGCGTTACTTGGAACACCAAAAGGATTTTATGTTTTGCAAGGTTAATTAAATCACAGAAAATTACAAATCAGAGAAGTCTAGGTCTATCATATTGGGAAAATATAGTACGCTTGGTTGGTACTGTAACTACCCGGAGAAAGTAGATCTAGGGCGGTGCCAGTGCATTGTACGATGTGTCGGTAGATTCAACACAATAGATAAGTAGACATCATCAGTGATTTGGCTTAAACTTAAATAATTCAACAAGTTATGGGTTTTCATGGTATCCCTGGTCTGCACAATCAATCAATTTCCAATAAGGGGTGAGGAGCAAGCAAATGCCACAAATGTGAGCAAAGACCTGAAAAACAGAGCAAAAGATGACAAATGTCACTGAAAACAATGTATATTCTAATATAATGCTCTAAGAAGAAGATAGGTATTGTGCTTCTCTGCTGTGCGATGGCACTGACCTGAGGCTTAGCATAACCTATCCGTTCTAAGAATTCATTGCTTTTTGCGCCTCTCTGCTGTGCGATGGCACTGACCTGAGGCTTAGCATCTCTTTGAAAATTCTTAGAACCAAATCTTCTAAGTCCTAAGACCGCTCAAAAATCTCCTGAGGAAGATTGATTACCATATACCTATGGAACACACAAATACTTGTTGACCTAATTCATCTAATAATCACTGATGCGTGTCAAAAGTCTGTGTATGGATTTAAATGGAGAAGTATACTGACAATCATCGTGGCTGCATTGCCTGATGCTCAAAATCAATGGGTGTTACTTATCATGTCAAGCATGATTCCCAGTTAGATCTTAGAAGTCTTAGGTGAGTGAATAATTGTGATATGTAATTTATGCAAGGGTTTAAAGTTAAATACAGATAAAAGATTCCAAGTAATGGTGTTTATGCCTGTCTGATTCCATATGAGTCTGTCCTTAATATGATGTCAATTTTAATAGGCTACACTAACCTGACCTAACAAAAATAAAAAAAAAAGATGTCTTATTTTGTTCGTAGTTTAAAATTTTCAAGTTATATGTATAATGTGTCAATGTCGGACTGTGCATAATGTTCTCTGTTAACGTCACCAAATGAGCTTAACATTTATTTAAACAAATTGTTTCTGAAAAGATAAATGGATCACGTCTGAGGTGATCAGGTGGTTAAAAGGATCACGTCTGAGGTGATCAGGTGGTTAAAAGGATCACGTCTGAGGTGATCAGGTGGTTAAAAGGATCACGTTTGAGGTGATCGGTTGGATAAATGGATCACGTCTGAGGTGATTGGGCGGATAAATGGGTCATGTCTGAGATGATCAGGTGGATAAATGGATCACATCTGAGGTGATCAAAATGTCGTTTTTTTAAATGGTCATGTATGAGATGATCAACCTACTCATAATGTTTATCATCTGTTAAATGGAACTAAGTGTTGTATGCTAAAAAGGTCAAAATGTCAGAAGTACGGCCAGTCGCACGACTGAACCATAAGTATGGTCTAGTCGTACGATTGGAACATACGTATGAGTCAAATCGTACGAATGGATAATGAGAATGAGTCCAAGCACACGATTGGAGGTGACCGACTGTCGCAGTCATTCGAATGAACCTAAATCGTACGATTGGAACTGAACAATTGGGTGAATCGTACGACTGAGACTCAGTCACATGACTCACTCAGGTGACTAGGCTCAGTCGCACGACTAACCTATACGACTCGGCTCAGTCGCCCGGCTGGGATTTGCCCTAGTATAAATACATGTCGAATCGGCCTCAGTCGCTCATTCTCTCAAATCGCCCCCAATTAGCACGACCTAAAGAATTTTTGCCAAAATTTCGTTTGATTCATATTTACCATCTACTTGTGCGTTCTAACGTTGGATATTGATTATACAGGTAATAATCAAGGTGCATCAATGTTTAAACCGGGAACAGACACCAAGAATCACCCACATTTTGACCTAACAGTAACCGAACCTTAATCCGACCAATAAACCATTTAAACTGAACTTAAAGGTCAAATTAATGGTAAAAGATGCTTAGTCGGCTGTTTCTGAGTGTATTGAGCCTAAGGTCAACGTTTAACATCAAGTATGGCTCAAAACACAAATTTGAATGGACAAACAGTCGAATGAACGACTGGACATGCTGATGAACTTCAATCGTACGACTGAGCTATCCGATTGTTTCAATCGTACGACTGAGATGGATGAATGACACAATCGTACGACTGAACCTTGCGAATGAGCTCAGACGCACGATTGAGATACACGTATGAGAAGACATGCGACTGAGTCCCATCGCATGACTCAGTCGTACGCATGAACTCAATCATTTGACTAAATCTCAGTCGCACAGTTCAATCGTACGACTGAAACTCAGTCGTGTGTTCAGTCGAACAACTAAACCAAGGTTTAAAGTTCATTCACTTACTTTAGCTATCTTCAACATGTACTAACATTTATTTGTTCTGTGTGAACAGATGGCAAACAGATGGCCCATGAGCTCTAAGCACAACATCTGTGCTTATCTCAATCTGACTTCACGCAATGCGGGAGATTTCACAGGGATCATCAGCTTTCTATGACGATCGAGGATATATCGAGCTATCTCAGCTCCATGCACTCCCTATCTCTCGATTCAGAAGGCGTTCTGGGAGAACGCAGTGGTGGATAGGTCGACTGATCCCTATTCCATCCGGAGCTCTATCTTTGGGGAGCCCATTCAGATTACTGAGGAGGACATACGGAGGGTCCTTGAGTTTGGAGATGATGTAGGCTGCCCAATACGACTACATCCCCTGACCGTCCGTGGCTGCTTCCTGAGGGCCAAGTTTTCTGGGGATATCAACACGAGCATGCTTAACAAGAGCAACTTGTGCCCCTAGTTTAAATACTTGGCGCACGTACTTCTACGATGTATAGCATCCAGAAAGGGTGGCTTTCACGAGCTCTCAGACCAGATGCAAAACGCATACGTTGCTCTTGTGGTGAACCACCCTTTTGGTTTCTCGAGGATGATTTTCACGTTTATGGTGGAAAATATCGAAGCCAAAGGAAAAGATGGATTCTGCATGTACCCTTGATTTCTTCAGATGATGATTGATCAAAAGCTTCCTCAACTGCCCAAAGTTCAAGAAGATGCAGTCGTCCTTGAGGTTATGGACGACACTACATTGGGGAGGATGAAAGTCTACCGGGGGAAGCAGGTAAAACCCCCGGTAAGGAGATTGTTTAGGCATCTGGCCCGGGAAGATTATGTGGCGCCTTCGAAGAAGAAGTGGCACCACGATGACAGTGAGTCTGATACAGAGCCAATCGCCGTACCCTCCGATGACTCTGATGATGATCACGATGCTGATCAGGGAGGAGATGGCCAGGGAGAACCCGATCCAGCTCCAATTCACCCTGATTTTCGGATGGAGGAGGAGGAGGAGTCAGAGGAAGAGCCACTCACCCGGACTGTGGGAAGTCGGGAAGTGGCTACGGAGCGAGGAATCAGGGCGGTTGGTGGACGCCTGGGAGAGTCTGGGAGTTCTATGGCAGACCCATCTTATACCCCAGACACTCCCATCAGCCAAGGGGGAACATCAGGATCCAAGGGATCCAGGCTAAAGAGAATGGCTCAGCCCCACGGGAAGAAGCCCAAACGCCGAAGGATTACTCTTCTTACTTCCACCACTTCAACTACCACTACCCAAACCACCCAAGCTACCACAACCACCACTACACCAATTCCACCACCTGTCACCTCCACCCAACCTACTACCACAGTACATCCCACTCCACAATCCACGCACATTCCACCTCCAATATTCACCATCACCACAGCCACCACCACTAGCCACCGAGCTGGCCCGTCATCAGCTACTACAGGTTCACCCCTCCCTCCTATTGGAGTGGAGGAACAGCTAGCAGCACTTAACATGATGGTGCTAAAGCTACTAGCTGCTGATGAAGAAAATACAGCGAGGCTGCTTCAGCTTGAGGAGCAAAATGCTTCTCAAACAACTCAGATTGCCCAACTCCAGGAACGGAATGTCCTGTCGACTCAAAAGATAGAGGAGTTGGAGTCTGCGAATAAGAAGATTATGCTCAAGCTGAAGGGGTCTCAAGCTGATACTCTTAAGATAAGAGAGAGAGACGGTGATGATGGTGATGATGAAGATGATGATGATGAGGAAGATGATGAAGAAGAGAATAGTGATGATGATGTTGAGGGGGGTGATAGCAAGGATCAAGAAAAGGAAGATGATGATGATGAAGGGGATGCAGATGCATTTGCCTCTGCTTCTGGTCATGAGCAACGAACCAAGAAAAGACAAGACCAGGGAGCATCATCTGCTGCCCCACCTACCTCCCCGTCTCCCGAAGATCCAACGATGATTCAAGGGAAAGTTCAGGATTAGATGTTTATTTATCATTAAACTTTTGTCCTTGTAATCATGTATTTAATATGTGTTTAAAGTAAATGAATGAAAAGTTAAATTGACATTGGTTATGTGCTTAACGTATACTAACCTGCACTGTGTTTGGTAAATTGTTATACAGGTTCATCCAAGCAGGCTGACGAGCACGATGTGGTACCCCTTCGACAAATCGAGACTCAATTGATAATGATTCTCGATTTGCAAGGAATAGTACATCGCTCTGTTAGTTACACACCTGAAGAGGGCGAGATCATACATGATCTAACTGATGAGCAGATTGCTAAACTATTCAGTCTAAACCCTGATAAGCTAGTAAAGGATGCGCCTGAGGTCGACGTAGTCAGTGATGAAGAACTACAGGATGTTGACGAGGTGGAGATAGAGGATGTGACTGCTGATCATTATCCCCAGTACACTAACGCTGAAGGCGAAGTGCTACCAGATCTGGGAGATGCATTTGACAGCAGTACATTTGATAAGGTTGAGACAATGAATGTTGCTAAATAGGCTACAGCAGAGGATCCTCAGGCAGATGCTGCTAATCTTGCATCTAAAAATGCTGAGTGGGCAGCCTGCCTGGAGGAAATGAAAAAGCAAAGAGCGCCTACCAAGACAAACGCCTACACCAAGCTCTACAAGGTCAAGAAACATCAGAAGGTGTCAGGCAAGATCATCAGTTGGGCATACTTTAAGGATCTCAAAGTATATGCCAAGAAGAGAGAGAAGGGAATAGAGTATTTCAGATTCCCAGACGATCTGAAAACTCTCCCTGGTTTTGAGCTAAATCGTTTAGCTAACTTGAGCCTCCTATATGCTGCCCCCGGGAAGATATCTGGATGGTTCGAGAAGGCTCTGAAGAAGGAGTATCTTACGAGGTGGGTCAGTTTTAAACCTTAACAGCCTAAAAGGTTGATTCATAAGACCGAGGTTGACCCCACCTCCGGAAGGCCAAAGGTGATTTTGAGATGGCACCCTCCGCGCACAATGTCGTGTATTCCACTAAGGGAAATGCCACAAGGTTTTGCACCCCATTTTAAATGGTGGTATTATGACTGGCGCACTGGTGAGGCCGACATAGTTTTGGATAAAGAAGGGATGATAGAGACAATTTGGGTTTACGACCCTATGTGGCTAACCACCTTGTCTGCTTCAGATGTCTACATCTTGTACAAGTGGCCACTATTTTTTAACACTCAGGATATCGTGCAAGCACTTCAGTTTCAACACGTCATACGTTTATGCTTCGCACTTGATATTCATGCTGGGGTTTCACGAGAAGAAAGGGTTAAGAGATTTGAAGATTTCAAGAAAGAAGTCAAAGTCTAGATAGAACTAGGTCCAAGGGGAGTTTGTTGGTACACATGTCCCCAGTTCTAGTCTAGTGAGCTTAAATGTAATAGACTTTCTTTACATTTAACACGTATGTAATGTTTGATTAATACAAATGAGAAACTCCTCTATATATTTTTATAGGTGTATAATGTTATCTATTTCTATTATTTACTGTTACACACATATATGATAATGTTAAATAGGTTTACGGTTGCTAGACATAGTTCTAAACCATTAAAGGTTTAAGAATGTGTTTACCTAAGTATCCTGATTCAGTCGCACGACTGGACCATGCGAATGGGCCAATCGGAAGACTGAACCAGTTGATTGAGTCAATCGTACGATTGAGTCATAAGACTGACTCAGTCGTCCGAATGAACCAATCGTATGACTCAGTCGCACGACTGAGCCAGTCCCTTGGGTCAGTCGTACGAATGAGAGCTGTAACCTATAAATACCACTTAGTTTGTGGAAAAACGTAACACTTTGATTATTCTAAACCCTAGCCGTCCCAGATCGCACAGAGCGTCCCTTCCAACTTCATAGAGCGTTCCTGGTCATTGCTAATCAATTCTTAACGTTTTCTAATCGTTAGTATTGATCCGGATTACGTTCTCCCTGATTGGATCGCCAATCAAATAGAATCCCGCGCTATTTGATTTGGTATCACGTTGAATCAGTTAGTACTCCGTTGTACACGGTCCTAACAATAGACATGCCCAAATCATCTTATCCAATGTTCTTCAAAAATAAAGTTTTTCTTTTTGGGAATGTGACATCCAAAACAGTACATATTAACAATTTCAATGCAAATTTGACAACAACATGCTTAAACTAGTTCATGGACTCCATTGAGACACATAACAATTCATTATTGCAAAAAAACATGTATTTACAAAAATCCAAAGTTACTATTTCGGGGAATTTATGATCAAGATACCTAACTTCACCCAATCTCTTGCATAACATGCATCGAACACATCCATAGAACATAATTAACATCCTACTATCATCAAGAATCATCAATTACCCAATTTCAAAATCAAAAGTTACTACTTAGGGCAAGATATGAACTAAGAACTCATAATCATGCATTTTCTTGCAAAATCATCATAAACTAACATCAATATAATCCAACTAACATCAAAACATCATCAAATAACATCAATTGGACAATCGCATGGTAAAAAGTTACTATTTTGAGTAAGGTATGAACTAGGTCATTAAAATCATGGATTTCTTGCACAATCAACCTAGATTAACATTCATACAACCCAACTAACATCATATAATCATAAAATCATCATCAATTTCATATTTTCATGCCTAATTTACCATCAGGGTTCATCATCATCAAAAATAAGAAAACTTGATGGAATTTACCTTTAGATATGTTTAGATGATGATTAGCACTTGTATTCAACTTGTACAACATGAATTCCAATCAAAATCGACTTAGATTGCTTGTTCTTTGATCAATTTCGAATGGAGGTGAGGGATGGGATGGTTTCAGCCGCAAATGGGCGGTTTGGGAGGTTTAGGGTTTCAATTTTGGTAATATTGAGTTTGTATGTATTTACAAAATAAACCCCTCTTGTTTACATTTTATAAAAACTAATCTTTTTAAACACTTTTTAAATAGTTTTTAACTACAAAATACAAACATTATTAATCACTAATAATAATCGTATACATTCTCATTTAGTCACAAAACAAATGGAATATATATATTACAAATATCCATGTTATCGCGTAAAATTAATAAATAATATTTAAATCACGTAAGCACATAAGCACATGGTTGTAAAACAAGGTCTACAAGGCCGAGTACTCTCGGAGTAATCATTCTAAGCTAGATTGCCGAGGCAACTTTCTTCAACTCCGTGTAATTACTCAAAATCGATCAAATGTGGTAAACCTTGACTAGAATCACATATAGTTGGCCAACTCGGGCCGATTTGAAGTTTAACAAAAGTAAAAAATAATTTATACGCCTATTATATCAAAGAATGAACATCATTTTCACATATTTTGTGATAAATATTAGAAAATTTATGTTATTGATATATATTTAATTTGCCAAAACCAAATTCTTTATAATTTAACATGTCCGAGTACTCCCCGAGTACTCTCCGCCTAGGCTGAGTACTCTCAACTCCTCGCTTGATAGACTAGGGAGCGCCTAGCGAATTTTGCAACCATGCATAAGCATAACCTAATAATCACCATATTGGTTAACTTATTATTATTTTATCATTTTTAATTATTATTAACTCACCAACGTTTGACGACAACTAGTGTGTGCTCATGACACGTGTACGCAAGACCTAACAGAACTAACGGAATTTGATAATGGAAAATTACCAGATGTCACACCATGTTATGAGTTAAATGCTTGTATATATCTTTAAGTTATGTTTAATTTTAGTTAGTTTCAATAAGATAGACAGATCATTGCGTTTCATGCCATTCTCCACATAAATTTCTCATAAATTCATAAGTTCATGATTAATCATAAATTTAGAGGGAGTAGTAATCAATATAAAAATTTGGTTTATCAAATTCTATATGAAGAAAATTGGAACTTGAGCACTAACTTGGCTGTGAAATATCTGAAGTTCTTAATGAAATTGATTTCTTACACAAATTTCCATGAAACAATGTCAATAAGGTCCAACAACAACAAATGATCATATCCTAATGTTAGAATCATACAAACAAATAAGTTTCAAACTGTCAATCAGCAACAGCTACAATGTAGGTTTTGCATTTTAGCCGAAGCTATAGTTTAAAATTTTGCATTTTAGCAGAATTTACAGAGACACTTGATACAAGGTTAAAATGACCTTCCGTAGATTGCTAATCTGTGGATGGGTTGATTTTTAACAAGTATAATCTCTTTCCATGGATTGGTAACCTATGGAAAAACAAAATTATCCTTCCGTAGATTTAGTTAAGCAAAGTTAGTCCTCCGTAGATGTTTAGTCATCCGTAGATGTTCTACGGAAGAATTAATAAGTACAAAACAATAAATCATCACGGAAGGGTAATAAGGATTGAGGGTCCCATAATATTAAATACATTTTTAAATATTCTAAAGTGTGTATAAATGATAAGCTTGACCGTTGTGATTTTTCATTAACTTTTCCAGAAGACTTTTTAGACCTAGAAAAACGTTCTTTATACCTTAACCCTGTATCCGCCAATATTCAGCTTACTCTCACGTAAAAACAAGTCATATTGATTCTTGATTTCAGTTCATCATTCGAACTACATTGTCAAGGTAAATCATATGATATGACATAAAAATCAATTGATTGATTCCTTAAACATCATCGAAACCTTTTAAATTCTTATGTTTATTTTAAGTTTGAATCTGTATTGTGCCCTAATCTTCTAATCGTTTATGCAGATGCCTAGTAGATTTGCCAAGGAACATAACATGTGTGCATTCCTTAATTGTGAAGACCCTATAGCTGAAGGATACAAAGACATCATGAAGTATTACGATGGTCGAGGTTGTTCTACGCACTATCTGTTGACCCAATAATCTATCAGTCCCACATAATAGATTTTTGGAATATAGGGAGTGTAGAAGAAGAAGGAAATAATATGGTGATTTAATCAACAATCAGAAATGAAGGGCTGGGGATTGATGAAAGAACGATTACAAGGGTTCTTGAGCCGGGTGAACAAGAAGAAAGACACCCTAATGTATTTGAGCATGAGTATATGAAGAAGATATTTGATTTCATAGGATATGATGTTGATTATCAAAACGGAAAAATCAAAAAGGGGAGATTATGCAATCCCTACAGATTCCTATGTCACACTTACTTGAGGTGTATATCTAACATGAAGTCTGGTTTAGATAGATTTTCAAGGCATGCATCCTCTTGAATCATAGGCATATTTAAGGGTAGGAGCTATAGCTACACGAATACATATTTGGATGCCTATGTGATCAAACCAGATTACATAAAGCAGAAAAAATGTACATGTACCCTTGGTTTCAATGAACTGATAATCAATGATGTCTTGCCAAGGATAGGAAAGGAAGGAGATATTTTAGTGCAAGCACATATGGGAAGGTTTGTGTTAAAGAAGATAAGTGGGAGATATGAAGGAGCAGACATGCCAATGTTTGCTCATGTTATAGATGAAACTACATATATCCCACCAGCACTTGTTTTTTATTATCAGTAACAAGAAGAAGAACAGGCTGAGTCCCCTGCACTAACAGAGCAAGCATCTTACTCTCCACCACCATCTCCTACTCACCACCTACCATTATCACCATCTTCTACTCACCAACCACTATCACCAGCCCAAGCCCACTCACCTTTAAGTCAACACACAAACCCCATCTTTCCTTTCCAAATAACAACTTCACTAAACACTGTTGCTACTAAACCCATGTCATCAGCCAGTGAACACAGCTAACCCATTTCACTTCCCTCATCTTAATCATCTCCCATCACCATAACAAAGAACCCTTATCACCAAATGTCAACCTACCATCTCCTCATCAAGAACAATCACAGATCCCAGTCTCCACACTCATGGAAGCAATATCAACCATAGCAAGCCTTTTGCCTACTAAAGTGATTAACTTTGAAGAAGATCATCATGATGTGCAAGTAGGGATAACGAAAGAAGTATGCTTAGAAGTTAAGGGGGAGAAAGAATAAGAAGTTGCTCAAGATCAAACTAAGAGTGGAGATGAGTTTGTTGATAGTATAGCTTATCATGAGGATGACTAGACAGAAGAAGAAATTGATGTTAGCAGAAGTTTCCCTATTGCTAAATACTACAATGTCATCCTCAAACACAAGCAAAAGACTGGAAAGATTATGAGAATTGGAACGAATTTTCAAAGAAAAGGATGTGCATATAGCCCAACAAGAAGCTACTCTCAAAAGATTGAGAGAATATGCAGTAACAAACATTGAAGTGGTTGATGCTCTATATCAGTTGATGTGAGAGCTGAAAGAATCAGTTGAAAATGAAAAACAAGAAAAGGAGTAGCTTGTTGCAGAGATAAAGAAAGCTAAAACTACTATCTCTAAACAAGCTGGCCTTTTGATGTCAAAAGATGAGGAGATTGTTGCATTGAAGATGAAGATACATTTTCTTGAATCATCTTTTCATCTAGAATCAATAATAACAACTGCTCAAAGTTCAAAACAAATGATTCATTGTAGCAGAAAAAGGAAGTACCTGGGTAAGATTCAAAAGGAAGTCATTGAATTTAAAGACTTTCCTAAGAAAGCCAAAATAATCTCTCCCGAGCACACTCCTTCAGTTGATGTAGACACTTTAAAGCCAATTTCTCACAATGAAGAAGAGAATGATGCTGAATGGTAAGATCTAGTAAAACTTGAATCTCCGAATGATAAACAAGAATCAAAATCTGATGAACTGCTATCTACAGATGATATTCTTGAAGAAAGTCCTCAATCCTTAATGTTCATGACCTTGATCAATAATGGATTCTCTTATGACATGGTTGAAAAATGAGCATGACTGAGATGAAGAAAATACTAAAAAAATTTGAGATAGCAAGGTTCATGCTCCTAGTATGCAACTATGAAACCTTTACCAAATTTCAAACCATTCAAAAGATTAAACAAGACCTAGGTCACTGTGACACAGCCAAGCTCACCAAGTACAACTTGACTTGCTGGTTACAAAGCCATAACTACACGCCATATGAGTTAAGGGGGAGATCAGTGGTTGAACTCCGGAAAATGATGGAATATAATGAAGGTGGAGTTAGAAACTAGAGTGAAGTTTTGAATAGAAGCACCAAACGCTACCTATGATCATCAAGTTAAGTCTACTCATGCTGAGCCAGTTGTAGTAGAAAGTATAGATAGGCATAAGGGAAAAGAAAAATTAATCAAATAGCCAAGGGATGTAATTCCAGGAAAAATATGGCCACATGGTACAACAGTGAGGGAAATCACAGACGAAAAATCAACCCTGATTCAACTGTTTGACCATCTCATAACTCCCAGTTCTGCTGAAGAAAACAGGATAATTGCATGGAAATATGATCCAGACTGGGATAGTGCCGTAAGAGGGCTTCTGGGATGATTCAGTATTTCCTTTTTATTGAAACAATCATTTCACTCCCTGATGGTGACATATTTGACCTACAAAGCTTACCTATCACCAACTATCCAATCAATCTAAGAGGAAGAGATTTCTCTATGGATATTGGTAAGTTGAAGAAAATAATTTAAAGATGATGTGATCAAGGAAGCTAGAAGGAAAGATAATGAACACAAAAGAAGGAAACAGAGTCAAAGGTGGTCCTAGCTGTTTTACACATGTTAATGATAAATTTCTAAGAAGAGTTATACAAGCAAACAGGAGCTCTACAACAATAAAGCATATTGATGGAAATCAATATACATATCCCATCACTAAATAAGGATATGTGGAATGAACCAAAGAGCTGGTACTTCTCTGAAATGATCCAAAGAACAAAGCTCAGAGCATATGATTATTTGACCCAATGGAGATTAAACTGCTTCATGTTGGTCCATTGATATGTTTTTAAGTGCATAAAACTATTTGAATCGTTTAATACCAATCACAAACAACTCACACAAAGATTAGATGAACTCAAGAAGACCAAAATATATTCAAAGATGAACCAATAAGCACCAATACACAAAGAAATGAAATAAGCTCAATATATTCAATAAACTCCAGGTTACAATAGCCTCTTGCAGCAAAAGTATTCGATTAGGGTTTTTGGAAGGATGGCCAACAATGAACACAATGAAATCTATATATAGCAGTCTCAGTTTCGCACACAGGTTCGCTGGTGGTGAAACTGTGCTGCCGAAACTATAGTTTCACCCTGCAGAAACTATCAGTTTCGCCGGGAGAACTTGCAATTTACTGTGAGCGAAACTGTAGTTTCGCTCACAGTTTCGCTGGACTGCTATATGTATAAAATCAACTAAACAACTTACAAAAGGAAACTAACATAAATCCTATTACATATAAAGATAAACAAATACTAATCTAAGGTGAGTCCAACCTATTCTTATTCTTCAATACTCCACCTAGGTTGGACCTCACCGACTTCGCTCGTTATGATCTTCTCTAATCAGCTCTAGCATCCCCTATATCTGCTCCGGATGTTCCTTCTTCAGCTCCTGCAGCTTTACTTTGATGAGCTTCAGCACTTGATCCTCGTTGGTTGCCTCCTGCCTCATTACCTCCTTCGAGATGAGCACTAGCTTGTGCAAACTGTTTTGTTAAATCCCGGATGTCCATGTTTAAGTCATCTTCAGCTCTAACCTTCTCTGCCAGCTCTTTCACTTCAGCTCTTACTCCTCTAACTTTGTTCGCCACAATCATGAACAGACTAGCTTCCTTTCTTGTCTCCTCTCCAGCTCCTGCTTTTATGTGGTTCTCACATGGAACGAGCAGGTCTTCATCAGAAAATCCAAACAGCTCCATTGGGTTAAAGATTTGATATTTGACGCCGCCCTTCACTCTAATAACAGCCTCCCCCATCTGATTGTCATAGAACCACTTCTCAAAACCTTGAAGACGAGAGGGGGAGGGATCTGCCAATCTCACCCTTTGAACAGTCTTTGGGGGCTTCACGCTCAACACAATCTTCCCCTTTCCTATAACCCAGTCTTTATCTTTCTTCGATCTTTTTCTCTCTGCTTTCATAAACCCAAAAGCTTTGAAGTTATCGTTGAGCCCATTTTGAATTTCTTTCTCTAGAAACTTGGCTCGTTCACTCAAATGGGCTTCAAGTAGGGGCAACGATGCCAACCTTCTCAAGTCCCACCTAGGCAAGGTCTTGAATGCCTTCCTTTTGTGTAGATAAGAAATTCCACCCCCTCTCCTTTTTATCATGAACATCCTAAGGTCGGGGTTGTACTTCCAGCTCACAATCCTCTTATCTGCCTCTTTCCTTTTCAAACCTTCCATATTTTGAAATAAAGGGTTAATTCTTCTGGTTCCTTCTCCCTCACAAACCAATTTTCATTTTAACCCTTCTGGATCACATAAGCCAAGGGCCTTTCGTCCACCTCATAAAACTCAGGCTCTGAGTCATAATCAACCAACTGCTACTCTTCTACCTCTTCATCCACCAGACCCTTCTCAATGGGTTGCTCAGTAGTTTCAGCTTGTTTTTTCATTTGCTCTTCTCCAGTAAAATCCCCAAGATTTATTCCCAAATAAACAAATTCTGCCTCGAATACAGCATCACCTTCCTTAATATTTTCAGCTGCGGGTTCTTCAGCTCTCCTTGCAGATCCTTCAGCTTCTTCTGTAGCTGCTCCTGAGGTGCCCTCTCCTGCCTTGGATGAAGTATCCACATTCAGAAATGGGTACTTAGCAGTGTCAGTCAGATCTTCTAACTCATGTTGAGTTAGCTGATTGGGTGGGCTGACAACAACTTTTAAATCATTTACTTCCTTCAATAATCTCTTAATTAGATTATTTTGATCTACCAACATTCTCTTCATACCCTCCAACACTTCATCCTTTTGTTTCTCCCTCATCTCTTGATTCATCAGCTTAGTCTTCATCATGCTTAGTCCGTTTGAGATAGAGGTGTTGAGGTTTCTGATTACATCCTCGTCTAGACTGGTATGTCTCTCAGTTTGTGGGGGCTTAGAGAATGTTTGATGCTTTTGTTTCGTCCTTCTCTCTTGCTCCCCAGTATCATCCTTCTTCTTGGACCTCCTTTCCTTTTCAATCCTGGCTTCAGTCGCCATCTCAGTCACTTCATCCTCAAATCTATAGTCTTTCTCCTTAGCATACCTCTTTCTCTTCTTTACCGCCTCCGACTGACTTGGTCTAGTCTCCTCTGTTCGTTTGGCTTCAGATTGGATCACCCTCCTGATGTAAGCCCATTGTTCAGGAGTATACATGTTCTCCCATAAGTGAGTGATTCGACCACTGAAGTCGTGCCTAATAGCACAACAGTCGGCAAAGATTCGGGTATTCATCGACACCAGATTCTTGACTTCTCCATGTCTTCGAATGTTGGGGATTTGATCGTTTATGATCATCTAGATGAATCTAGGATAAAGCAGCCATTTATCCTTTTTCAAGGCCATAACGTTTTCTACCATGCAACAGAATATCAGATTGGCTATGTTAGCCTTCTCGCCTCTGCAACAAATAACCATGATGAAGACATGGGCTATATATCTCCACTCCTTGGACAGAAAGGATTTCTTGATCTCCTTTAGTTCCGAACGGAGGACCCTCGTAACCCATGGACAAGAAGGCATCATACACTTCCTGATCAGACAGATCGAAATCACCTCCTGTGTCTTCGTCCAATCTTAGCACCCTCGAAATGACTTCTTCTGTAATGGTCACCTGGTGATCCAGAACTTTAATGATAATACTCTCAGAGTCTCCTCTTGTATTGTACTCTGCGGTTCACCAAAAATCTCATATGTGTAGATCATATATACTAGTGGAGTGTGAGATGGCATATGCTATAGGGGATCTTTGCAGCCATCTGATGCAGTCTCTAAATCCAGCTGCTTTAGGATGAGCGTCATCAAGAATGGCTGTGGTATTGTTCCGTACGTCGAACTTGAGATTTGCCATTATAAACCGAGAGACAAACAGACTAAGTTAAAAAAAATAAACAAAAATTGAAATTTTAAAGGTATTTACAGAAATAATGAAATAAACAAATGATTGTAAAGTATAGAAAATACAGATATATACATGTCTATATATATATTTATATATCTATATATATATATATATATATATATGTATATATAAATATAAATATATTTTTGAATACAAGATACAGTTTCGCAGAGGTGAAACTATAGTTTCACTGAGTATTGTTGGGTCTGAAAGGATAGTCTAATATTATCAACACAGCCAAAGTCAACAAAGTCAACATCAACGGTCAAAGTCAATGCAAAAGTCAAACCCGAAACGTTCGGGACGTGGAACCGAGACAAGACGTTGAAGATTTAAATGACTAGGAGTTTTATTGTAATAAATATATTTTGTGTGAACAAAATATATTTTATCTTGTTTTTAGTCATGTTTTGGTTTTAGATGTTATTTCCATTAATTAGCCTAATTCTAGGGGGTTAAATGCAATTAGTGAATATTATATTCGCTATAAATAGGTTAATTGTAATAAGGGTTTGGTTATTGGTTAAATGACTAATTGATTGGGGTTTCCATTTGTACAAATTATATGCAATCAATATTAGATCAAATTGGGGTTTTAATGTGTTCATCATATTTTGATCTATGATTCTTCATGATTTGATTCAAGTTTGATTATCCTGGAGCTACAATATGGTATCAGAGCCATTTTGGATCAAAATGCATTGAAGAAGTGAAGAAATTGTTAATGATTTTTGAAGATGTTCATCAATTTGTAGAGAGAGAAAGTTAGGGTTTCTAGAGAGAGAAAGTAGATCTGAAAATTAAAAGTTTCAAATCTTCATCAAAATCATCAGATCTACAAGGTTTTACAAGGAATTTGAAGATTTACAAATTAGAAATCATATCTCCTTCTAAATCTATACAAGATTCAACAAAAATTTTTCAGATCCGGAGATTTTCTCTCACACACACTAGTGTGTGTGTTCTTGGTGTTCTAGAGGATCATAAAATCTTTAAATCATCAAGCTACGAATTTAGCATCATCTGGAACGAAAGTTCAAACTGCTCCGGCGAAACTATTCGGGCGAAACTGCAACAATTCCGGCGAAACTAACCAGCAAAATTAAAGAAAAATCAGCAAAATTATAACAAAAGGTGCTGCGAAACTATAAGAACCACCAGCGAAATTAACAACAGTCATAGCCACAACCATCAATCGTAACCCAATAATACACAATCACAACCATCGGCCACAACCACTATCACTACCATCACCACAAACCTTCTGTCCCCGGACCGTCACAACCATCCATACTCAACCAAACTGCCATCGCCAATAAGCAGACAACCACCATAAACACAACTGACATCCAACACCACCATCACCACCGAGACCTCCAATCCACCACAACCATCACCATCATCCACCCCCTGCACTCGCACACACCAGATCGGAGCCCTAGCCCTCATCACCACCATCTCCGCCATCACCTAACCACAACCACCCCAACTCCGCCGAACCACCACCACCACCATATCCTAAACCACCACCCACAGACACACATACACCCACAGCCTCTCACCCAACCACCCACCTTCTCCATCTCATCAGTCCCTAACCCTCGACCCTAACCCCTCACGAACACATCACCCGAACCACCAATCTCGTGACCCCCTACCCACCTTCACCTTCCACCAGTCGTACAACCACAACCTCCTTCCACCTCCACCGATATCCCTCCCAATCGACCCTCTAACCGAACTGGACTGACCCATCCCTCGATTGTAACCTTAACCCTGTCGCCGCCCCTCCCATCGCCACACCACCTCCACCCGTAGTCCACCCTCACCCAACATCCACACCACCATGTCAACCATGGTCAATATCAAAGCAAAAAGAAATGAAAGGTAGAAGAATTTTGGTATTCAGTTGAAGAAGTAACAGGAGAAGGGAAACTACTAGGGTTTCGGTGACTGGCAAGAGCTCAGGCGAAGCCCCCGGCGATGAGTGCCGGTGAGTGAGGCTCACAAACCGCTAGATTTTTGCCCTCTGACCAAGATGATAAAAGTAGATCGAGCATTCTCGCGACGGTTGATATGGATCCCGAAGCCGACATGGGTGCTAGTCACAACGGCGGTGGTATAAACCACTACTCAAGGTGATAGTGGTCAGGGGTGTTGGTTCTAAAAAGTGTTGAAGGTTGTGCGTGTTTAAGAGTGTGTTTGAAGTTAGATGTTTGTATGTGTGTTGAAAGACAAAGAGAGAGAGCAGGCAATCTAGTTTTGGAGGAGTTTTTGAAGAGATTTGGGGTAGAGTTTTAGGATTTGAGGTTGTGTTTGAGAGTAGCTTCTAAAGATCAGATCTGAAGTGTGTGTTTTTGTTGGTGTTTGATAAGTTTTAGGGTTTTCAATTAGTAATTGGGTTTGGGCTGGGTTTGGCTTCAACAAATTGGGCTGATTTAAAAAAATTGATTTATGGGCTCATTAAAATCAACCAAATTGGGCTAACAATTGTTTGAATCTTAACAATGTGGGCTAGTTAAAGATTAATAATTGGTTTGTATTTTTCATAATTAACGTCATCCCGATTAAGAAACATTCAATGATTTTTGAAGATTTATAAAAAAAACTGACCCCAGTTGCTAAGATTTTCTAGCGTGACATTTAAAAAAATAATTTTTCAGGGGGAGAATTATTTTAGAATTTTTTAGGAAAAATATTTTTTTTGGTCATTTAATTGTTCAAAAATGTCATCTTCAGAAGACTTTAAATCAGATAATCTCATAACGGCTCAAAGCCGGTTTGACTGTTTTGCAGGTATGAAGAATGAAAAGTTGTCTGATTTCATTGATTGATTTATATCTATGGCAAATAATCTGAAGAAGCATGACCCCCAACTCACCAACTATGAACAAGTTCAACATCTTCTTAAATCTCCTCCACCCGAGTGGAGTTCTCAGGTTGAAATGCTTAAGAACGAAAGAAATTTTCTTGATTACAAGTTGATAGATGTGATCAACAAGCAGAAATCTGCTGAGCTGGATATTAAGAGAAGAGAATTTCATCAAGCCGTGTTTCCATCTCAAACTAACAAATGAATGTATCTATTATCTCTTCTACGACAAGCATTCTTGATTACAAAACCGAGAAGATTGAGAGGTTGAAGTCGATGGAAATTTATTCTGATTCAACTGATGAAATCAGAGAGACTGTAAAAGAGAATTGTGAAGCTTTAAGAGCTGGTAATGGAAGTGAACATGTTTGTGAGAGAACTGATGCAATTGATTTGTTGAAAAATGATGAAGGAAAGAAAGAAACTAAGGATGAAGAGACGCTAAAGGCCAAGGAAGAGGAACATAAAAGAAACACAAGGGTCTGCAACTGCGAGAAGGCTCTTGCTGCTGTAAAGTCATCATGGATCTTTCATATGAGACAGTTCAGGATATGTGTTCTTCTGCTTGTAAAATTCGTTTGTTTGGTATCTATAAAGCAAATAGGTTATTGCTAGATAACGAAAAAGAATTAAAACCATAAACAAAGAACTAAAGCAGAATGAAATTGCTTTTTCAAAGAAACTTAATGAAGCACTGGCTGAAATCGTTATTTTGAAAAGAAATCCTTTGGAAAAAAATTTGGAAATAAATATTTTATGAGAAAGAGCAGTTCTAGCTCAATTTGAAACGACTCAGATTCAAACAAAGCTCGATAAATGGACTCTTTCATAGATGAAAAAGGATGAGCTTATTGCTAAACAACAAGGGGCGCGGATAAAACATGGGATTGGATATAAATTTGATGGTGAAACTGTATTTAATTCAGTTCCACCCCCTTCTACTTTATGTTATTCACCAATCCCCAGACCTCATCCTTCAAATGATTTGTTCGAACAACCTACTAATAGTCTTAATGCAGGTTTAAGCTGTGTTAATCTTCAAGAGGTTAGACATGTGTAGGATTCTCCAGTAGGTTTGGGATTCCACAGGCAGGGGTCTGATAAGAAGATTAATGACGATTCCACCTCTGATGCTCTAAAACCAATATCAGCTACTTCTCCAACCTTCTTCAACAAATTCAAAACAGGCAATATTCCTTTGTGTTGGACCAAAAGAACCAATGAGCCAAGATCAGGAAAACCTTTATGTCCCAAATGACATTATAACAACTGCTGAAGACCTTCATCAGCAGTTTGACAAAGTCTGAAGAATCAACAGCTAAAGATCAAAGATCTGAAGTACAACAGCTGAAGATCCCAAAGTGCTGAAGATAAGTAATGAAGTCTGAAGTAATGAAGCATACAGGTACTGAAGCCTTCAAGTACTAAAGACAAGTGCTGAAGATCAAAAGCTGAAGAACTGAAGAACTGAAGATCAACTACTGATGCACAAAGTCTGAAGACAAAGACTGAAGACATCAGCTCATGACATCTACTGAAGTCATCAGCTGATAAATCATCTGAAGCCCAAGTCTGAAGAACAAGTGCTGAAGCTTCAGAGTTTGTCACAACAGCTGAAGAAGTCTTCTTCAGTTGTTGTGATGGTTTTTATTTTCAGTAGTTTTATTTTTCCTTTCAGTAGTTTGTACAACAGCTGGAGAGTTTGTTCTTCAGCTGTTATAGTTCAATAGTTGTAAACGACTGAAGAGGTTATTCTTCAGTCGTTGTAGGTTTTCAGTAGTTTCCTTTTTCAGTACTTGTAATAGGTAAGATTTTGTAAGAAGATGTCAGCTGTTGACATCTTCAGTAGTTTAATGTTCTTTCAGTAGTTTGTTAATAATTGGTTGATGTCACTGACTAGTCACATCAGCATTAGTCCTTTTTCTTCTATAAAAGGAAGATGTGCCTATTGTATTCGGCGCCAAAACGTGTGGAGTTATAGAAAACATCTTTTGCAGAACTTTTCTCTCTCTCTATGTTTGTACTTTTACATGCAAAATCTTTTATGTTCTTGCTGTAATCGCTAATTACTGTGCTAAATCCGCTGCGAATACAATCTGATTGATCAAACTAGAGGCTGAGATCCTGTCAAATGGTATCAGAGCAGGTTAATCATTGATCGATTTCACTATTGATCATTTGAAACTGCTCTTTTGATCTCTACGTTTGATCGAATTAGCAATTTGCAAGAATTAGCCATAGAGAGTGAGATTCTGCTGTTTCTGGCCGTAAACTTGAGGTTCTCTGGTGGTTTCGAGCTACATTTGTTTTGCTTAAACTTGTTTTTGACTAAAATCTAAGATGACGACACCAACGAACGATCCTCACAATACTGGTTCCTCAACCAAGCCTCCGATGCTTGTGAGGAATGAGTATAACATATGGCAACGTCATATGCTTCACCACTTGTCTATCAACAGTGCTGCTTGTTGGAAGTCAGTGGTGCATGGACCATACAAGCCTATGGTGAGCGTCCCTGAATCAAATGAACAGGTTCTGAAGAAACCTGAACAATATTCGGACGAAGATCTTAAGCTGTTCGAGATTGATGCTAGAGCCCATGGAATTTTAGCCATGGCTATTCCAAATGAGATTTATTCAGGGCTTTTGCATCATGAAACTGCTCATGACCTATGGGTTGCTTTGAAGGAACAATTCGGAGGAACCGATGCGGTCTTAGCAAATACTAGGGAAATCCTCGCCCAACAATATGAGACATTCTCTCATAGGAAGGGTGAGACTCTGACTCAGCAGTTTGAGCGGTTTTCTTGTTTGATCTCTGAGTTAAAGATGGTCAAACAAGAGTACTCTAATAGCCAGATGAACAACAGATTCCTCAGATCACTGCCTGAGAGATGGGACACTTATACTATTGTCCTACGCTCCAGTGCAAATCTGGATACTCTATCTCTCACCCAACTTCATGGGAAACTGCTCACATTTGAGAGAGAGATAGAGCAAAAGAGGAAGTTGTCTACCTCTGGCAAGCTCACTGATGACTTTGTCCATGGCAATGCTACCTTGATAAGTCAGGAGTCGGAATATACTGCATCAGAGAGTTCTTATGATGAGCATATTGATTTCTCTACCAACTCTGAACAAGCTTTTGTTGGTGTTAGTAGTAGTTCAGGAGGTAGCAGTGAAAATCTGTGCTTTCTGATGGAGGACTTGAAGGGCATTCCAGATGATGATCTGGAAGAGATGGATATTTTGAACCAAATGGCAATGATAAATATCAGATCTCAAAAGTTCTACAAGAGAACTGGCAGGAAATTCCCTGGTCTCTCTGGTAAAACCAAAGTTGGTTTTGACAAGAGTAAGTTGAGGTGTCACAAGTGCCAAAGGCTTGGACACTTTGCTAGAGAGTGTAGATCATCTGGATCTAACTCCTCTGCACCCTTTGTGACTTTTCCAAGCAATAGCTCACAGCACAGAGGGCAACATTCCTCCAGTTCTGGCCATCCATCACAAGCACAGGCATCACCTGCTTATTTTGTGCCTCAGGGTCATATGCCATATCCATACCCCTACTACTATGTGCCTCAGCCCAGTCAAACTCAAGCACCTTCTGCTCAGCCACCACATGCTCTTCCTGAGCCTTAATCTTCCCAATCTCATCATCAAACACAACCTCAACAACACAGCTTCTTCACCCCAGGAGTTGTTGACTGGAGTAGTCTGCCAGATGATCTATTTGGTCAGGAACAACTACTCCAAGGTGTTGGTCAACATGGTGGTGATAATCCATTTCCAAAAAGAAAGCTGAATTTGAGATTGCACTTAATGAGAAAAATGATGAGATATATAAGCTTAAATGTCAAATAAAAGATAATAAAGCTAGGGAAGATGTACTTCTAGAAAAGTACAAGGACCTCAAGGAAAGTAGAGTGTTATCGATGGGTGCAATCATGGAAGGGTTTTGAAATGCTTCTTAGCACGCAATCAGCTTCCAATGTGAAGTTTGGCATTGGTTATAATCACACTGCTCCTCCTACAGATTTTACTTCAAGAGCAGAAGTTGAATCTGATGGAGAGAGCAATAACCAATCCTTCTCATCATGTGACCTACTATCTTCTGATTCAGCATCATCAGAGATAGAAGTCAGCATTAACTCCTGCCAAAACCAATCAGCTGATGCTACAGCAGCTGATGGTTCAAATGCTGACTGTCACATGATGAAAAGGTTGATCAACTCAGGTGTTGTCTCTAGAAGTACTGAAAGTACTGGAGAGCAAGTGATAACATCTGAAGTTCAAACCTCAACTACTGTCAGCACTAAAGAGAAGAAAACTAACAGTAGAAAAGGTTTGAAGACAGCTAAAGAGGATGTCAGGAAAGCAGATACTACAAGGAAGAAAACTGCTAGTACTGATAGCAAATAGCTGAAGAACAAGTATTTAGCAGTTTCATCCTCTTCAGCTGACGATCAACATAAGATGAAGAAGAAGCCATGTGAGATATGTCGCTTGTTCAATCATCTTACTGATGATTGCTGGTACAAAAGGGGTTCCAAACTTAAACCAAAGGAGAAAATTAAGGAGGACATAAATAAAATGATGAATGAGTTTGAGACCAAGTTTGAACTAGCAACATCGAAGCCTGAAATCCCTAAGCCCAAAGCTAAATCTAAAAAGAAGGTAGGGGTTACTCAGGCAACAGCTGAGGTTGCTCAAAAGAAGATGGTGCAACATAGGAATCCATCATCAGCAAGCCCCAATGTGTCTGAAGAGCTAAAAGCCTTATCACAAAGTCAGACACAACTGGTGATGATGGTTCAGCATCTAATCGGAAGAGTCAACCATTTAGATGCTCCTATGTTGAAACCACAGAAAAGGAAGTCCAAGCCAAAGGGTTCCTCTTCTGCACCATCTCCTTCACCTCAGGCTGTCACACATAACACACCTTTTAGTGTTGCACCTGTTGTTGAGAACAGACCCAAAACTAAACAGGTTTGGGTCTCTAAAACTAACTAACATGTGGTTATGATTGCAGGGTTCTTCAACATGCCAAAAAAGCATCTGGTATGTAGACAGTGGAGGATCTATGCACATGACAGGAAGCAGCTCCCTTCATAATGACTACTCTCAAGGAAAGAAGGGATTTGTCTCCTTTGGCAATGATGCAAAGGGTTATATCATCGGAAAAGGCTTTGTTTCCAATGGGGAAATAAGGTTTGATGATGTTAACCATGTGGAGAATCTCAAGTACAACCTCTTGAGTGTCAGTCAAATGTGTGATAAAGGCCATGTTGCCCTTTTCACAAGCCAGAACTGTCGGATTCTGTCATCCAAAGTTCTACATTTGATTGACAAGGTGTTGGATGAATACACTCTCCTGAAGGCCAACAGGATATGAAGAGTCTATGCCTTAGATCTTTCCAAAAAGATAGATCTAAAAGGCCATCCTTGCCTATTCTCCAAGGCCTCTCCTCAAGAGTCTACTCTATGGCATAGAAGGCTGGGGCATGTTAATTTCAAGAACATGAATCAGCTGATAAGCCATGGTTTAGTAAGAGGATTGCCTTTGAAGGAGTTCAAGTATGAAGATAACTGCACTACTTGCTTAAAAGGAAAACAACACAAAGTTTCATTCCCTTCAATAGAAGAACCAAAGTCCACTGCCTGCTTGCAGCTCCTACACATGGATCTCTTTTGTCCTGTCAGAGTGATGAGCATGGCAAAGAAGAAATACTGTCTGGTAATTATGGATGATTATTCCAGGTTCGTATGGACTTTCTTCTTGCACTCCAAGGATGAAGCAGCCAAGACTATCATGAACTTTGTGTTATTTGTAGAAAAGCAGTATTCCCTGCAGGTCAAGTGTGTGAGGAGTGACAACGGAACAGAGTTTAGAAACCACACACTTGATGACTTCTACCTGTCCAAGGGAATTAAAAGGCAGTTTAGTATTCCTAGAACTCCTGAGCAAAATGGAGTGGTTGAGAGAAAGAACAGGACTCTCGTTGAAGCTGCAAGGTTAATGCTAGCTGACTCAGGGCTGCCACTGACCTTTTGGGATAAAGCTGTCAATACAGCTTGCTATGTACAGAATAGAGCTTTAGTGAATAAGAGGTTGATGAAGACTCCTTATGAAGTGCTTCATCATTTGGCCCCTCTGATTTAACTCTTTAGAGCCTTTGGGTGTTCTTGTTTCATTCTCAACACTAGCAACCCACTCCAGAAGTTTGCTAGTAAGGTGGATGCAGGGTATTTTGTTGGTTATTCATCAACTTCCAAAGGACAAGATTCCACAAAACCCTGTAGAGTTGTTTGAACTGGACACACTGCAATATGTTCCTTATCAACCTCCAGCTGTTGAGCCTGTCAACAGTTCTCCACCTGGTGGTACTGATGATGATGTAGTCAGTACTCACCTCTTCAGGTTTAGTGACAACCTGCCTGAGTCCACTAAACCTGATGCTCCTGTAGCCTCAGCAGCTCCATCCACAACAAATGCTGATGAGATTTCTGCTTGCTCTACTTCATTTGAGCTGCCATCTTCTACATGGTTTCAGGAATCTCCATCACCATCTGTTGCTGCTGATGGGTCTACAAACACTTGCACAGATATTATAGTCTATCAAGAGCTGAAGAATCACCCCACATCTCAAATCATTGGTGATATCAATGCTGGAGTTTCAACCAGGAATCAATTGTCCAACTTCTGCTTCTATGCTCTCTTCATCAGTCAGCAAGAGCCAAAGAACTATCATGTTACTTTAAGAGACAATGGATGGGTGGAAGCTATGCAGCTTGAGCTTCTTCAGTTCAAGAAACAGCAAGTGTGGGAGCTTGTTCCATTAGCCCAAGGTAAGTGTGCAATAGGCACCAAATGGGTATTTAGGAACAAAACAGATGAGAAGGGCCAAATAGTTAAGAACAAGGCCAGGCTAGTTGTTCAGGGGTTTGCACAAGAGCAAGGCATCGATTATGATGAGACCTTTGCCCCTATGGCCAGACTGGAAGCAATCAGACTGTTCTTAGCTTATGATGCCTTTCATAGTCTTAAGGTCTATCAAATGGATGTCAAAAGTGCCTTCCTATATGGTAAAATAAAAGAAGAAGTTTATGTGTGTCAACCACCAGGCTTTGAGGACAATAAACACCCTGATTGGGTGTACAAGCTTGATAAGGCTCTTTATGGGCTGAAGCAAGCTCCTAGAGCTTGGTATGAGACACTATCAACTTTTCTTCTAGAGAATAAGTTCACTAGTGGCACCATTGATAAAACCTTATTCATCAAGACTGTGGGACAACATAAGCTCCTTGTTCAAATTTATGTAGATGACATCATCTTTGCATCCTCTGATCTAAAGTTGTGTGATGAATTTACAAAGCTCATGAAGCTAAGGTTTGAAATGAGTGCTATGGGAGAATTACAGTTCTTTCTAGGTTTGCAAATCAAACAACAGGCTGATGGTATCTTTATTCATCAGTCCAAATACACCAAAGAGTTGTTGAATAAGTTTGATTTACAAACCTGTAAGCCCTGTTCCACTCCCATGAGTAGCATCACACAACTAGATGTAGATCAGAAAGGTAAAGCGGTTGATGAAACCCTTTACAAATGTATGATTGGGTCCTTGATGTACCTTACAGCTTCTAGACCAGACATCATGTTTGCAACATGTGCCTGTGCTAGATTTCAGGCTGCACCTAAAGAATCCCATTTGATTGCAGTCAAAAGGATCTTTAGATATCTGCAAGGTACCCAATCACTAGGTCTTTGGTATTCAACTGGGCATTCTTGCAAATTAGTTGCTTTCTCTGATAGTGACTATGCAGGATGCAAAGTCACCAGAAAATCCACTTCTGGTGGTTGCCAATTCCTAGGCAATTGTTTAGTTTCTTGGCAGAGTAAGAAACAAACATCAATTGCTACATCCACTGCTGAAGCTGAGTACATTGCGGCTGCAAGTTGTACATCTCAGATACTCTGGCTTCAGAACCAACTCTTGGATTAAGGTATTACAGAGACTAAGACTCCATTACTAATGGATAGTGCTTCAGCTCTTTGCATTGTTAAAAATCCAGTCCAACACTCTAGAACCAAACATATAGAGATCAGACATCATTTTATTAGGGATTGCAATGAAAAAGGTCTGATTGATCCTAAGTTTGTGCCCAGTGCTGATGAGCTTGCAGACATTTTTACTAAGCCTTTAGATAGTGCCACATTCTAGAATTTGGTACTAAGGCTTGGTATGCTGCAGCAAGAATAATTTGACCAATACTGATGCTCTCAGTTCACAAGTACTGATGAGCATTAGTATGAAAAGGTCAAATATTAGTACTGATTAGTAATTTAGTCTTCAGCATTTCACTACTATTGAAGACTAAAATGCTTCAAAGTACTGATGTACATTATTTGTTGAAAACAACTGATGTAGTGAGGTGGATTACAACTACTGATGTATAATTTTCAAACAAATAAGTACTGAAGAACAAATCTTGTTCACAAGTACTAATGTGTAATCTTACACACAAGTACTGAAGACAAAATTTGTTCACCAGCTCTGAAGAGTATTTCATCAGCACTTGTGAACATCTGATCACAAGAGCTGAAGGCATAATCATTCACAAGAGCTGAAGGGCCAATGAAACATCTGAAAGTCAGCAAAAGAGCTGATGAGTAAATGTGGAGGTCAGCATGAAACAACTGAATTGACGGAAACAGCTGATGAGTAACTTTACTCTTCAGCTGATGCCAACAACTGCTGTTTCATACCCTAACAACTGAAGGACAAAACCATGTCTTCAGTAGTTTCATAACTACTGATGACTAACACCAAGTCCTCAGTTGTTTACAACAACTGAAGCAATACCATGTCTTCGGTAGTTCACAACTACTGATGTCAGTAGTTCACAACTACTGAAGGCTAACACCAAGTCTTCAGTTGTCACAACGTCTGAAGATAAAACCATGTCTTCAGTAGTTTATAACTACTGAAGCCTAAAACCAAGTCTTTAGCCGTTTACAACATCTGAACGACAAAACCAAGGTCTCAGTAGTTTCAACTACTGAAGACTCACACCAAGTCCTCAGATGCTACAACCACTAAAGGTTAAAACCACGTCATCAGTCGTTTCAACCACTGATGACTAACACCAAAACCTTCAGTAGTTTTCTTTCAGCCTTTGCTATACCCTATAAATACCCAACCTTCAGAGCTTTTAATTCTCACTTGACCTAACTTTTCAAAAACCCCTGAACTTCCCATACACCATTAATGGCGTGCATGCAACTCAAACCTCGACATAACTGTGTCGCATACCTTACGAAATCGCCTTTCTGGTCTAAGTTCATAATGTCGTCGACCTAATGAACGACTCACCATACCAAACGGCATTTCTTCTAAACCCCACCATCTACACCGACTCCCTATCGGAGTTCTGGACGAACATCACCGTCCAAACCGGAGAGAACGATGGCGAGGTCTCTCTCCGGTCCTCCGTAAACAACCACCCCTTAGTTATCACTCCAGCTACTATTCGACAAACCCTAAAGCTGGAGGATGCCACCTTTCCTACCAACTACCCCAAAGGCGCCCTTGATCTATCTTTCACAGGCAACGACTATCAGGGTGACCTATCTGCCTCCACCTTGTTGATGAAACACTTCCCAGATCCCCAACGTCTCATCTTCCACATGGTGAATGTGTGTCTGGCCCCCAAAACATCTTCATGGGACCAGATGTCCACATGGTGGCAACAGGTATTATATTTTATCCTTGAAAAAAAACCTCTGAACTTTACTGATATAATATTTTTGGAAATCAAGGATATGGCCACAAAGCCGATTTCTAATCGTTGGATCTTGTATCCTCGGTTCATAATGGCCATCATCGACAGCCAGCTAAGTGCTGAGGGACTTGTTGGCACTGGGGTCCCTGCCATGGCTGTTCTAGCTGAGGTATACTCCAGGCACAACACCGACCAATCACTCAAACAGGCTGCCAAGCTGCGAAAACCCACGCAGCTGGAACCCACAGCCTCCACCTCCAAATCCAAAGTCCCCACCAAGCCAAAAACCAAAAAAAAGCCAATAAAGGCTACTCAGGGAAATGAGTCCCCTGAGGATACCCCTGCAACACAAAGGCAGGAAGTGGCTCCTGGTCAGATTCTCCCAGCAGTCACCATGACTCCACCCACCACAACCGCACAGGTTTCCTCTCAACAGGAGCCTGATGCAACCACTTCTGGGGCAACCACAAATCTGGAATCTGTCTCACTTGAGAAGATTGCCATTAAAACGCACATTCCTCCCCATGTGCAATCTGCTTCAAGCCCATCACCAACTGAAACCGCCCCACAAAGCCCTACACTCATGATCCCCAAAGTGTTGACTCACCTGAACACTCCACCCTCTCCCCAGAAACCAGTTACAACTGGGGAAACTCCAACCAACGATAGGGTGGACATAAGTGTTGGTGAGAGCCCACAACACAGAGAATCACATATCCAATCTCCCAATGTGGCTAGGGAGATAGGACATTCTGGTGAGGCTGCCACTTCCTCTGCATCTACATCTGAGCAGGGAGAAGCTGGTAACATCAATAAGACCTCACCAGAGGTAACTGCCGATGATGGATCCAATCCGGAGGCTGGAAGTCCCCAGTACCACGACCAAGGGGCACATGCAATATCTGAGCCACACTCAGTGCATGTACATCCTGACCCTGTCAGGAGGTCTGGTGATTCAGTGCAAACTGATGATGACCTGAGCTTCTTCTTTGATGTAGTCGCTCAAAACACTATCCTAGAAGATGAGGTAAGCAGACTCAAAGAGCTGCTTGCCAAAATGTCTCAGGATAAAAGTCCATCTGCCACCATTGACCCACAGATGGAACTTTCACCCGAAGGTCTCAAATACACTCAACCACTCCCACAAACTCGGCCACCTGCCTCTGCTTCTAGCACTAGTTCTCAGGACCAGAACCCTCCTGAGCAACTAGTTGCTATCATCCAACAATCTCTGCCTCTCATCACACCTATAATCACAGACATTGTGATGAAAACCATTGATGAGAGGCTTCCCACACATATACAACCCATGGTGGAGGTTGCTGTTACCAAAGCGCTTGCTGATAGTCAAACCCCAACCAATGCACCCCAAAAGGGGGAGACATCAGTGCAAGCTAAGAGGAAGAGGGTAGAGGAAGAGAAAGAAGTAGGGAAAGAGGTGGAAACTGAGAGGGTGTTGCTAGAGGAGACAGAAAGGGTGAAGGGGAAGGAGAAGGTGAGGGAGGAGAGTGAGCAGATAGAAGTGGCTGAAATCCAAAAGGATTTCAGTGTCACTTATCAAAAGAAGAGAGGAGAGAAGGTAGAGAAGGGTGATCCTGATCTAGCAGCCCTTGTCAAGGAGGCTGATGCTAAACAAAGCATATCAATGGACTCTGTCATTGATCAGCTGTTCAGGCAAGGCTTTGACATGGACACTGCCTTGCTAGAAAGAGACTTGAGGCTATGAGTAGATTCATTTCGAAGTATCTGGGGAGGCCAGTCCTTGATGTCAAGGCATGGACCAGGGACAGAATCTTGGCTATAGCCACCAAGATCTGTTCGGCTAGTGATTTCACAAAAGGGCTGGTCACTGAAGCCCTTTCTGAAGCAGGTGCTGGGAACAGGACCCTGCTAGTAAAACAAACCAAACCTACTCTTATTTCTAAGATACTAGCAAGGCCTGCCAACATTCCCACACCAACAACCCAAACACAACCCACAAAACCAACCCCTTCACCATCAAAACCCACAGCCAATGATCCACCCTTGCAGAAGAAGAGAAAGGTGTTGAGGCTGCAAGAAGAAGAAGAAGAGGAGGATGAGGAGGATAGACTGCCTCTTTCTGCAGTTATTCCTCTACCCAAAGCCAAACCCAAAACCATCACTCCCACCTCACAGATAGATACTGTGAGGGTTAAGTTAGAAGAAGAAGAGCAGAAAAAAAGACATGATGAAGAGATGCTGAAAAGCATTGACAAAGCCTATGCTGCTACTTCTTCTATACTTAACATGAAGAAAGAAGCTTTGAGACTCTTCACTCTCAAACAAACCTTCCAATATGACAAAGAGAGAGTGAGGACTTGGCCTGATCCTAGGGTGGCTCACAGGATAATTAAGAAAGATATGCCTGTGAGATACAAGAGCCAATTTAAGAAGATTGTAGATGAAGTGATCTCTGTGGCTCTTGTAATAACACCCTGGGAAATTGTGGAAGAGTTCGAGAAGGCCTATATCGCTAACCAATCACCCCACACGATGTTAGAGAATAGGGTGGTTAGGAAAGGGTTAGTCTATAAGAGGCTTGAGAACTTCCACAAAGATGAGCTCAACTTGTTGCTAGAAGGCAGACACCCAGATGAATTCACCTGTAGACAAGTTACAAGAGTTGAGCTCAAGAATGGCAAACAGGCCAAGTTTGTCTCAGAGCTGTACGGCCGTGAAGGACTATTCGAAGGTGAGGCTGAAGACCTAACCAAAGAAGAACAAATGACATCTCTTCAAGCCTACACCAGAGAATCCTACTGGCTCGTACATGGGAGGTAGGTCTCATGGATGGGACAACAGCTCTGTGTCCAATTCCCCAAAACAGAGCTCCCATCCATACTTAGCCAAACAAATATCAGAGACCTCCTCCCAGGCCAGCGCTTATCAGGGCCAACTTCTGATCTGATCCAGAAGGAAATAGACCAACTTTTATGCCAACAATAAGTGGGACAATAAATAAATTAGAGGTTTTGGCTGTAATGGTTCAGGGGGAGTTTGTTGGACCAAAAGAACCAATGAGCCAAGATCAGAAAAACCTCTAAGTCCCACATGACATCACAACAACTGCTGAAGACCTTCATTAGCAGTTTGACAAAGTCTGAAGAATCAACAGCTGAAGATCAAAGATCTGAAGTACAACAGCTGAAGATCCCAAAGTGCTGAAGATAAGTACTGAAGTCTGAAGTACTAAAGCATACAAGTACTGAAGCCTTCAAGTACTGAAGACAAGTGCTGAAGATCAAAAGCTGAAGAACTGAAGAACTGAAGATCAACTACTAATGCACAAAGTCTGAAGACAAAGACTGAAGACATCAGCTGATGACATCTACTGAAGTTATCAGCTGATAAATCATCTAAAGCCCAAGTATGAAGAACAAGTGCTGAAGTTTCAGAGTTTGTCACAACAGCTGAAGAAGTCTTCTTCAGTTGTTGTGATGGTTTTTCTTTTCAGTAGTTTTATGTTTTTCCTTTAAGTAGTTTGTACAACAGCTGAAGAGTTTGTTCTTCAGCTGTTATAGTTTAGTAGTTGTAAACGACTGAAGAAGTTGTTCTTCAGTCGTTGTAGGTTTTCAGTAGTTTCCTTTTTCAGTACTTGTAATAGGTAAGATTTTGTATGAAGATGTCAGCTGTTGACATCTTCAGTAGTTTAATGTTCTTTCAGTAGTTTGTTAATAATCGGTTGATGTCACTGACATGTCACATCAGCATTCGTCCTTTTTCTTCTATAAAAGGACGATGTGCCTATTGTATTCGGCGCCGAAACGTGTGGAGTTATAGAAAACATCTTTTGCAGAACTTTTCTCTCTCTATGTTTGTACTTTTACATGCAAAATCTTTTGTGTTCTTGCTGTAATCGCTAATTACTACGCTAAATCCGCTGCGAATACAATCTGATTGATCAAACTAGAGGCTGAGATCCTGTCACTTTGTTTGTTTCTGTCAGCTTTGTCAAAGAAGGAATAGTTGTTAAATCGTCAGTCAATCAGAATCCTATAACCGATGCTGACACAATAGGAGGTGTCAATCAAGATCCATTGGAAGCTGATTTGTGTATACGAGACTGGACAAGCTCAGATGATGAATCAAACACAGAGGAGCGTGTTGGTTCCTCCCAGATCAAGATATCTCCTGACATTATCAAGTCTTAAAAGCTTCCAAAAGTTGAACCAAGACTAATACGGATCTCTTCTCCATCTGCAAAACAACTCAGTCAATCAGTGAAGATTTCATTCCCTCTTCAGCATGGGAAACTTCAGAATAAGCAAGAATCTACTACAAGCTCAAACCAATCCTCATCCCCATCTGCATCACACGGTTCAGTCAAGTATCAAAAGCCATTCAAGGTTTGTCATGTGGTGAAAAAATGTCCTCAAAGGCTTGCTACGAATGGTAAAGGCAAAACAATTTGCTTCTCCAAATATAAGTCTAAAAAGAATGATCCAGACGGTAAAGGCAACATGAGTTGCTTCTCTGCATCAAGAGGTACACAACACACATCTTTGAATTGTTAGATGAAAAACCCTCCGTCCAAACCTTTTCATGTGAAGCCGGTTTCACATGATTCAAAGATGAAAATGACCAAAGGTTCAAAACCAAATTCTTTTCCTTTTAGCCTTAAACAGAAAATGATTTCCAAATTTAATTCATAAAAATCCAAATTAATTGAACCGAAACGAATTTGGCAAATTAAAAGGAAGGATACAGAAATCCACGACCTTTCCACAAATTGTGTGCAGAAGCAGGTTACTTGTATTGATGAAAAAGGAACTCCCAGGACTTCGATGGCCTGGGTTTCCCTTTCTAACTCATCTGTTTATGAGTGCAGGAACAATCCAGGAGGACTGTTAGTAATCCGGTTTACTGACAGGGTATTTTATCTCTACACATTTCATGAGAATTCATTTCTTATCTAGATATCAAACAGGTTAAGGTCATGGTATTTTATCCACAATATGGATTTTTATTTGCACAATCACAGTTCTCACTTCATTATCTCTACACATTTCTTGAGAATTCATTTCTTATCTAGATATCAGTGTAGTTTGGAAGACCTTCTTTGGTAAATTTCTATTTTGTACAGTTTTAAAAAAAATATAAAAAACAAAAAAAAAACCTTTAAAAAAATAATAATAATAAAACAAAAAAACAAAACAAAATTAAGTGTACATAAATAAAAATTTAGAGGGAGAGTATATCAAATCAAAAATTAAATAAAATAAATGAAATGACAAAAGAACTGAGAACTTGATTTGAGATGATTGAGAAATGATTGTATATCTTCTTGAAATGCTTGTTCTTGCAGAACTTGCGTTTTAAAATGAGAAATGATAGTAACTGATACTATTATCTTATTCACGTCTCATTTTTAATTGCAAATAATAGAAAAGCAAACAGATTCTTTAATGATATGCTTGGTAGGCTCAGCCTGTAGAATAAAGTAGTCGGCAGCATTAATTTAAATTAAAATATATGCTTATGGATGTCTGGATTTACGCAATCATCTTGGCCTGCACGAAAACTGAGTCCCGACAAAAATTGGATCGAGAATTGATCTTTCACCACCCATGATACAAATCATATAAGCTATATCCCTATCTCTTTTCCATGTTTGATGTATTTATGTGTCTTGTATTTGTGCTAATCTCCTATGATATACAGAGATACTGACCTGGAGTGATGATCTCCTTTGCTGTACGATAGTACTGACCTGGAGCTCTCATCGGCACATGATTAAATGGTCATCTCCTTTGTTATACGTGAGTATAGACCTGGAGCTCTCACCATTTTGATCTAAGTTGTGTCAAATCATCTAACGATGAATTCATCATAGAATACAATATTTTGTTGATAAACACTTGCACACTAATGCACAAGCCTTGTTTCATAAAGATCGTAATAAAATTCAAGAAATCCTGAGGTTGGGTGAGGGATTTTGCCAAATGATTGTGGGGTCCTTGAATTCTAAAGTGCTTAATCGAACCTTAACAAATCATCTTATGCTTGTTGAAAAAGATAGGGTATGGGTTTAAGTGGACAAACATATTAGCAATTGTTATTGATCTGTTTGAGAATTTCAAAATCTTTCAAAGACTGTGATTAGATTCAGTTATAAGTGTGATCTCATTGCTGGTCGATGATTAAATTCATCTTTGTGCTAAAGTATATCTTGAGGATGTGATCTCATGATCGATTCAGTTCTTGGTAATTAATATATATATATATATATATATATATATATATATATATATATACAAAAAAATATAGACATAAAATAAAAAAAAAATTATTATATATATATATATATATGCATCTCACAAATTTTGACATCGATAAACCATTGCCTATTTTGCATCTTTGAGTTGTACAATATTGCCGATGCTTTGAATAAGAAAACTAACTAGCGTAGAATATAATATTATTACAAGAGGGTTGATAAACTAACAGAAAATTAGTATCCCGTTATAAATTGTTGTCGCCGCTGCAACGTGCGGGGTCCCTACTAGTATATATATATATATATATATATATATATATATATATATAATATACAAAAAAATATAGACATAAAATAAAAAAAAATTATTATAATAAATTTTCATTTCAATATTAACTTAGGTCTTCCATATTATGTTGTTACAATTTTATCATTATTCATGCATTTCACAGAAATTGCGCACATTCGAACACGGGTTCGCTTGTTTTTCACACAGATAAACACGGATTTATTTTGTTAAAATGAAATGATCTAATTAGGAATATTGAGATTGTGTTTGAGAATGTGTTTCAGATTTTTGCTACAAGTGATGGTCGATCATCAGTTGAGTAGTGTACCTGATCAGAGAACCTGTTCCTCAAGTTTGCAAAAGATACCGAGCAAGGAATCATCCTCCTACATCTTCTGAAGCACTCAAGATTAGAGAGTTGGGAAAGGTTTTAAATATCTTCACAAACGATGCATAGAAAAAGGGGGAACTTGTGAGATAAAGATCTCAGCAACAAAATATGGGAAGCATCAGTCTAGGGGGAACATTGTTGGACCTCAACATTGAGACTGAAGCTTACCAAATTGAAGATCAAGTTCAGTTGACTTATCGGTGCTGATTACGATGAAAGATGTTGATAATAGTAGACTAAGGGGGAATATTGTTGGGTCTGAAAGGATAGTGTAATATTATCAACACAGTCAAAGTCAACAAACTCAACATCAACGGTCAAAGTCAATGCAAAAGTCAAACCCGAAACGTTCGAGACGTGGAACCGACACAAGATGTTGAAGATTTAAATGACTAGGAGTTTTATTGTAATAAATATATTTTGTGTGAACAAAATATATTTATCTTGTTTTTAGTCATGTTTTGGTTTTAGAGGTTATTTCCATTAATTAGCCTAATTCTAGGGGGTTAAATGCAATTAGTGAATATTATATTCACTATAAATAGGTTAATTGTAATTAGGGTTTGGTTAATGGTTGAATGACCAATTGATTGGGGTTTCCATTTGTACAAATTATATTCAATCAATATTAGATCAAATTAGGGTTTTAATGTGTTCATCATATTTTGATCTATGATTCTTCATGATTTGATTCAAGTTTGATTATCCTGGAGCTACACTTCATTCAAGTTATACTTCTTATGTCCATGATAACTATTTTCAAAGCTCAATGATGTAAAAGCTCAAAGTGACATATGTTTATATGTGCACATGATACAAGTGATAGACAAGCTGATGCCAAGGCCTATAAACGGAGAAAATTTGAGGCTGGTTAGCTACTGGGATATGATATCCCATCTGTTACCGAACTGAGAATAATAGAGCAAGATGAGTTGGAAATTCTTAACAACAATAGTATGATGGCCACACTCACAATAGAAGAAGGTGCGCTTGGTCTCACTTTTGACACCTTGAAGAAAATCAGCAGAATGGAGATCAAGTACAAATATGATGATAAAAAATAAGTTGTTTCCTACTTTAATAAGAAGATTGTATCAAGAGTAAAAGAACTATCAAGCTTGAAAGATGATGACAACTTGCTATGCCTAAGGGGGAGTATTGTTAGATCTAGTGTCGTAACCCTCACGAAACCTTCAGTTTCCTTTATTTTGGGGTTTGTTTTAGAAATTTCAGAAATCCTATCATGAGCAAGCTTATGAACACTCCACTCTTCTATTATCACTGTTAAACCTGGTGTTCTACGTTAACCTGACGTTCGAATTTTTGGGATGAAAATTCCTTTAACACGGGGATGATGTGACACCCCGTATTTGTCGGGTTGACATCGTTTCCTTTATATGATTTCATTCCCTTTATTTAATTTGATTTGATAAAATGATTATGTTCAATAATATATCACTAACTCTAAAGTAAGCAATGATTAACTAAACTAATAAAACCCTAAAATGAAGTTTAGTAAACTTTAAGGGACCAAAAATCAATTTCCTTAAACTTAGTTTCACATATAATAACACCACACCCCTATTTTTTTCTTCTTCTTTGCATAACCCTAACCCATTAGATACCCTCTGCCATCGAGAAACTCCCTTCCCCACACTTGAACGACCATTCACGATAGCACTCGTCCCCTCGGCAGATCCTGTTTGGAACCAACCGTCCTTGGCAGCCTCCTCGAAGCGCACTGCAAAACTTGGTCAACCGACAATTCTCCGACAACTTCTTCGTTAAAAATCATGATCTCTATGCCACCGACATCTCTCTAGCAACTGCAAGAATCAACCGAAACAGCCTCGTTCGGTACGGTTTTCCTCATTCTTAATCCATGTTCGTTACATACGGTTTTGGGTCTTCGGTTACGGTTTTTACGTATGAATGCTTATGGGTTCAAGGGCTATAGTAATCTAGTTATATGTGCATGATGAGTCCAAGTATATTGTTGTGTGTGTGATTTTATGTCGTATGTATGTGTAGTAAGTGTGTGTTCCGTGGTTAGGGTTGGGATCGAATAGAACTTTAATTTTACATGGGAGCAGAAGGTGATTTTGTTGGGTTGTGATGGTTTGGTGGTGGTGTGGTTTAAGATTGTGTTTTATGGTGTGCAAGTTTTGGATATGATGCATGTGGTGGTACTCATGTTCATGGATGGGTTATGTATTATACATAGATGTCTATGGCAACATGCATGTGAGTGACGATCATGGGTGTGTTGTTAGTTTCATGTAATGTGTGTATCCTACATTTTTATGTGTTTATTATTATAAATTAGGTGTGTGTATTGCATGAAGTGGGTGGAAAATATTTATATAAATATATATTATGTATAGTTGGGGTGTCATGCATGCATATGGTTGTCTAAGCGTTTCGGATAGTATTTAGTGTAGGCATGGGTGCATGCGAACGTGAGCATGAAAGTGACTTAATCATATACAAATAAAATGGTGAGGGGAGTATACGTGATTAAAATTATGAAGGTGTACGTGAAAATAATAGATATGATGTTGTGTCGATGAAACAAGAATAAGAAAAGCAGTGTGAGTTTTCTCAAAGTCAAGGTGTAACCATATATACATACACACACACACATATACATATATATATATATATTGTTGTTATGTAATTTGGCATGGGATACATACAGGTGTGTCATACATGAATGAATTGTGTGTTTGGTTATGATTATTTTTTCGAAAAGCATATATATATATATATGTATATATATATATATATATATATATATATATTATGTGATGTATAAATCTCTATTTATACATATATGTGTGTGTGTGCGCGTGTGTGCATAATAATATTAGCGTGTTACGTGTGAACTACTTTCTGCATTGTAAGGCATTATATTACGTATGATCGTATGGGCTTGGGGAATGAGAAAGATCGATAACGGATACCGTAACCGAGTCAAGAAACATGAAACCGTATGACCCATTATTAATATTTAATATTAATTATGTGATAAACGTGCATCCAGGTTGTTCAGAAACTTAATCGTTCATGCTTACACTTATTGATTTTGTTGTGCATTTAAGGTGAGTTCGCATCCCCGCTTTACTTATTTTATTGGGGTGAAAGAAACGTGTGTTCAAACTCATTTTCATCTAAGTCCTCATACTCGAACCGCTAATGTATGTATTATAGTGAGGTAATTCTAAGTAGATCTACTGGGTTTAACAAACCCCACCCGGGCTAGTCGCGCTAGCATAACGTTCGTCAAATGGGTTTTAGTTGACCTAATTTTTGTTGTTGTGACCTTGTATTCACAGGCGAGGCGTTTATTTACATTGTCAACTTCGGTTGTGAAATTCATCCACTTAGTAACTGAAGATCAAGTATAGGTTGTCTCAACATAGTTAGTTTGTTTGCTCTTTTGCTTAATTTGTAATAGGATTTATGTTATTTTGTTTATTGTATTAAATAGTATTTAATTTTAGTTTTGTAATAGTTTCAACTGACCAGCGAAACTACCAGCGAAACAATAGTTTCGCCGGAAACTAAACTATAGTTTCGCTGGAAGTCAGCTGACTTAGATCACCCGGAGAAACTGTGTTTTGCAGCCGGGTGAATCTAAGGTATTGGTCAGGACAGTTTTGTTACCCAACGAAACTGTCAGCTAAACTATGTTAACTATATATATGGAACTTAGTAATCTATTTTGTAAGTTTTGCACAACCCTAACTTGAAAATATACTTCTGCATTACTGTTATTATTATGTATTTGGGCTCGAATTATCATTTCTTATTATTGAGCCTTGTTTGTTTGATTCTTATTTGGGTAATATGGTTCTATTTTGAAACGCATTGATAGATTATTGTTGAGATTGTTTTTCCAGTGGTATTTGGTTGTCATTTATCATCATTAGCACTATTTTCGATCATTAATGGACCAACAATATGGTATCAGAGGCTTAGTGCTCTTGATTTGTTCATTGGTTGGGTTTTTAAAGTTATTTTTTTCATAAAATCACTGTTTCATTCATTTCAGATCATTAGAGTGTGTTTTTGGATTGGAAACCTTTTCAAAATTACTATGTTTGAGTGTAGGAAGCATAGAGTGAAAATAGAGTGTGTTTCGCAGGGGTTCATTAGAGTGTGTTTCAAAATCACTATTTCAAAATTACTGACCATTTCAATTCTCGTATAGTTGCAAGAATTGAGCCATTTCTCCAATATCTAGTGCCATTTCTCATATGCCTACCATCTTTGACCTTCACATGGGAGACTTTTGGAGATCAGCTGATCATGATGTTGGAACTGTCTCCCCGGATAGTTGCAAGAATTGAGGGTCATGACATAGTGATCACTGCAAAAAGTATTGCCCGGGTACTTCATCTTGAAGAAGAGTGTCGGCCAAAAGTGGTACTATCTAATGCCCAAGCTTTGAAGGCATTCAGAAGTATAGGATATGAAGGGCCACCTTTTGGTTCAAAGTAGGAAATAAATAAATCTCTTCTTTTAAAAGAATAGAGATATATAGCCCACGTTTTTATCAAGTGTCTGGATCATAGAAAGGGAGGATCAGACGGGCTAAACATTCATTGGGCTAGGCCGATGAACATCTTTTGAAGAGGTCAAAAGGCCAATATAGCAAAACTAATCTTTAACTGTATGACCAAGAATATTATGGCCCTAAAGAAAGACAAGTGGTTGTTATACCCAAGGATTATCTAGATGCTGATTGATGATCTTATTCCAAATGTGCCAAGACATGTTGAAATCAAAAGGCCGGCAAAAATGAACACGAGGATATTTGCTGACTGTTCGGCAATTAGACATGACTTTAGTGGGAAGATCACTAATCTGTGGGAGAATATGTATACAACCAAGAGGTGGAACTATATTCGAAGGCTGGTTGAAACTGAGAACAAAAACACTGAGGAAAACAAAGAAAAGAGAGAAGAGGAAGATGTATGCAAAGGAAAAGGAATATGTTTTTGAAGAAGAAGTTAAAGAGGTGGCTTATGAGGTGAGAATTCAGAAAGAGAAGAGGAGTTAAAAAAGGGCTGAGGAAAGTGAACCAGAAAATGTGTCTTAGAGGAGAACTAAGCACAAACAGCAGGCATTCAAAGAACAAGCTGGTAGGAAAGATGCCAGGTCTGAGCTGGAACAAGATGTGATTAGGAACCTGAGTGCTTCAGTGGCAAATGAACTCAGCATGATAAAGACTAAGTAGGTGAATCAAGAGATAAGGGAGAACGAAAAGCATGTAGTGATTGAAAGCTTAAAGAAGATAGTGCTGGAACAACAGGAATTGTTAAAGATGGTGTTTAAAGAGCTAAATGAGTTGAAAGCAGCGGCCGGCCTACCAAATCAAAGATCTGAAGCTGAATTGAAAGATCTTACTGATACTTCCCAATATGAGTTTTTGAATGTTGGAGGATCATCACGGGCAAGAGAGGGCCCAAGTGGAGCTGCAGATCCAGTGTTGGATGTTGACTCTAGTGAAGTTGGAGCTGATGATGTGGGTGAAAGGGTTGGTGATGTTGATGTAGGTGCTGGAGGAAGTGGTGTTGAGAAAGAACTAGATTTGAAAAGGGTCGACAGAAGGAGAGGTGATTGAGCTGGCTCAGGAATCCTGATTTGAAAAGGAGAAGGAACAAGAGGAGATAACTCCCTTGTTCTAAAACATTGAAGAGGCTAGCAAGAAGGATGTTGATAAGAAAATCATAAGCTGGAAATACAATGCTGAGCTCAAACCATTCATGATTAAGAGAATAGGTGGAAAGATTTATTATCTGAACAAGAGGGAGGCATTTAAGACCTTACCCGGGCAGGATTTGAGGAGGTTGGCTGAGATCCCATTGATAGATGCTGATACCAGTGAGATGTCTATGATGTTGGAGAAAGAGATTAAGAAGGGGCTAAATGACAATTTTGAAGCCTTGAAGCACGAGATAAGGAGGTCCAAGAAGGATATGGATTGGGCCACAGGAAAAGGCAAGATAGTGATAAAATTAAAGCCTGCAAAGACTGTTAACAGAGTACGTGTGCCCAATCCACTTCCCCCAATGCTAAAACATTTTGTCAAATGGTTTTATGACAATAATACTAGTGAAGTAGTGATAAGGATTAAGGGTGATCAGGAGAAAAGATTGTTTGATCATATGGAGGTGTTTTTGTTTGGAGTTGAAGACCTTAAGATTCTATATGAAAATCATATTAAAGCAGGAGCTGGAGCAGAAACAAGGACTGAAGCCAGTCTATTTATGAGAGTAGCTAACAAAGCAAGGAGAGTGAGAGCGGAAGTCAGGGAGCTAACAAAGAAAATCATTCAAGCTGGAGACAAGAATGGATGTGCAGGATCTGACTAAGCAATTACTTCAAGCCAGTGCACATGTTGAAGAAGAAACTGCCAAAGATGCAGATGATGCTGTGGAAAAGGATAGAGCTGAACAGCAAGAATCAGAGATAGCCAAAGAAGATGAAGGCAAAGGGGGAGACCAGGCTGGAATTGAAGAGGAGGATTAAGATAAACTCAGTGAGATCCAACCTAGGGAAAGTATTGAAGATCAAGTATAGGTTGGACTCACCTTAGTTAGTTTGTTTGTTCTTTTGCTTAATTTGTAATAGGATTTATGTTAGTTTGTTTATTGTATGTAAATAGTAGTTAGTTTTAGTTTTGTAATACTTTTAACTGACCAGCGAATCTACCAGCAAAACTATAGTTTCGCTGGAAGTTGGCTGACTTAGATCACCCGGCGAAACCTTGTTTCGCAGCCGGGTGAATCTAAGGTATTGGTCACGACAGTTTCGCTACCTAGCAAAACTGTCAGCGAAACTATGTTAACTATATATATGAAACTTTGTAATCTGTTGTGTAAGTTTTGCACAACCCTAATTTGAAAATATACTTTTGCATTACTATTATTATTGTGTATTTTAGTTGGAATCGTCATTTCTTATTATTGAGCCTTGTTTGTTTGATTCTTATTAGGTAATATAGTTCAATTTTGAAACCCATTGATAGATTATTATTTAGATTGTTGTTTCAATGGTATTTGGTTGTCATTTATCATCATTAGCACTATTTTCGATCATCAATGGACCAACAGTAACTTGTTAAGTAGACTAGCTATATACCGATATTACTTTGTTTACTTTATCTATTTACATTATGTTCTTTTTATCAAAACCTAAGAACTCACCAACCTTGTGTTGACACTTTAGCATGTTTCCTTTAGGTTCCTAAGGTGTGCATGATAGGATCATATCATCTTGCATTTCATCATTGTTTGGTCAACAAAACACATCCATATATTGCTATCATCTTATACTTATTTTGGTTTTGCACGTGTGTGCGCCTTTGGATATAAATTAGTACGCTTCTGAATTTACTTTAATGTTTTCTTAACTAAATCTGATTTGGAAAGTTTTATCACTAATGAGTGACTTAATGACTATGTTTTTATAAATGTTATGTCGTTTGGTGTAACTAATAGCTAAGATCCCGGTATATCATCGCCTAACGGTATTACCCCTTTGGTGGAAATTGAGGATGTGACAGATTGGTATCAGAGCCAATGGTTATAGCGAACAAAAAGAAATTTGCATTTCATTTGCATTGCATTTATACTATAGCCTAATGCCTTAGTTACACACACATATATTATTAAGTTATACTTGGTTGCTTTGCATGCTTGAGAACTGTTTGCTTGGCGTATTCATGTGAGCTTCCAACTACAGGGATGGTGTCTTCATCTTCTTATGCTAAGGCTAAGGGAAAAGGTCAGTTCGTCCTGATTCCTTGTTGTTACCGCCATGTTCATTAGTGCGGGTGACTCTGAGTACTATAAGTCACGACAAGGCTAATTACGATTAATGATTTACTGTACCTTTTTACATTACACATTTTGAAATCGGATACATTACCATTGGTACCTGACTTGGATGTTTCATTGGGAGTATGTTTTGCCTCCTATTGAGTGCGTTTCGTGGACGAGAGTTGTGTCTGTCAAGCTTTCTTTACCTACCTTGCCACTTTTCTGCCTTGTGGAGCAGACAATAACTGTGCTGGCGGCTACCATAGACATTAAGAGACAAATTATCAAATTTTACTTATGATGATGCTATTTACACATCTAACCTGAGCACATCAATGGCTTCTTGCCCAAGTGAATATTTCCTTAATCGATTCTTTCGTACAACCTTGGTTAATCGACCCTTGGTTTAATAACAATATCTTTGATACCTCTATCATTGATAACACTTTGTACTTGACAAGGTATGTTAGCTCGGATAGGAGGAACCAGGTGTGGCCATGCAAAGCAAATTACCATCATTGGTGCACACGTAATTGTAATTTGTCATGCATGAGAAGTCTTGAGAACTCTATCGGATGATAACGGTGATATCCAGTACAAATTTTCATTTCTATACTTTAGGACATTAGAGTGTCGATTCTCATAAAACATTACTATTTATATGGAAAGAGTCCTTCATTACTACTAGTATGAAAGTTCTCATCTACCTTGATCCTTAACGAGATTCATATTATGGTATTAGTCCTAGTCTCTATGAGACGTTGCTCTTCCTAGCATTTCAATGATCGTCCAATACTATCCATCTACAATGTGCCAAATATTCAAGAGTTTCAATAGAGTGATGATAGTCTCTTTGCATGTAGCCTTTGTTCATTGGATTAACCTTAAGACTTAGAGTCTTGGCCGTTTAAATGTTCCAACATTCATTTCATTTAGTATTTATCATGTTGAGTGTAAGTTACTTTTTCTTGTCCCCTTTTGGTGGGATTCAAATTGGATATTCCTGGTTGACTGTGTTGGGCGTAAGGTAGGTTAACAAAGTGTCTTACAATGACCCTGACTGTTACATCTTTACACTTCCACTATAAGCAACAAGTTCAACTATCATAGCCATGGCCTGTGCGATGAGGACATCTGAGAGAGATTTGTGGAAATTTGGCCATACCTTCAAGAACTGTCATGCGAACATCTCGGCCGAGTCTCCTCAGCCACAAGAAGCACAGAACGGATGTTATGAGTGCAAACAACCTGTGCATTTAAAGAGAAACTGTCCAAGGCTCAAGAAGATAGGAAACCGGCAGAAGTGGTAGTTTGGCTTTAGCATTATCTCAATTGAGTGCCGATAGAAGTTTCATACCCAGTAACTTGAGTGGACTACTAGAAGCAGTTCTACCAGATTATACTCCTAAACCTACCATAGAAGTAACCAATGGTAGAACTATAACCGCCACCCATGTGCTAGGCAGTTGTAATTTACGTTTATCTAGCCATTCATTCGGTATAAGTCCTATTCCTATTACCCATGGTAGCTTTGGTGTCGTGGTCGGTATGGATTGGTTAACTAAAAACCAAGGCTAAATCATTTGTCATGAGAAACTCATTCGATTACCTTTGCCTAATGGAGAGATACTCACGATGGAAGGCGACAAGAATGGTGTTGTGGTCGGCGTCATATCTTATATGAAAGCTCAGAAGTGTCTGATGAAAGGGCATTCGGTGATTTTAACTCTAGTTACTGAAAAGACCACTGAGGAGAGATGACTAGATTACATTCATATTGTTAGAGATTTTCCTGAGGTATTTCCTAAGGACTTTCCTAGGCTTCCTCCATATAGGCAAGTAGAGTTTCAGATTGAGTTAACCCCAGGAGCTGCACCTATCACTCGGGCACCATATCGTTTGGCATCGAACGAACTATAGGAATTTGTGAAAATAGTTGCATGAACTGTTAGACAATGGTTTCATACCTCCAAGTTCTTCACCTTGGGGAGCACCGGTGTTATTCGTGAAGAATAAAGATGGAGCCTTTTGGATGTGCATTGATTACTGAGAGTTGAACAAGGTTACCATAAAGAACCAATACCCTTTTCCACGTATCGATGACTTGTTTAACTAACTACAAGGATCGAGTTACTATTCGAAGATTGATCTAAGGTCTGGATATCATCACCTTAGGGTCCGAGAAGAAGAGATATCAAAGATAGCTTTCAAAACTCGATATGGGCACTTTGAGTTCAAAGTAAGGCCATTTGTTTTGACAAACGTCCATGTGGTCTATATGGATCTCATGAACCGTGTTTGCAAACCCTGTTTGTACAAGTTTGTTATCGTATCAATTGATGACATACTCATTTATTCCATGAATAGGGATGAACATGAGGAACCCTTAAGGACTATTCTAGAGCTTCTAAAAACTGAACATAAGGAACCCTTAAGGACTATTCTAGGGCATGTGGTTAATGAAAATGGCATCCAAGTTGATCCGTCTAGGATTCAGGCAATCAAGAAATGGCATGCGCCGATGACGCCTACTGAGGTGCGCCAATTTCTTTGATTAGTGGGTTATTTTCGACGTTTCATAGAAGGATTCTCCGAACTGGCACAACCCTTGGCTGCCCTAACTCACAAAGGAACCATTTACAAGTGGGGTAGCGTGGAAGAAACAACTTTCCAAGTGCTTAAGGACAAGCTGTGTAGTGCACTGATCTCGGCATTACCTGAAGGAACAAACGACTTCGTGGTGTCTTGTGACACGTCAATCCAAGTTTTGGGTTGCGTGTTAGTGCAACGCGAGAAAGGGACAACTTATGCATCGAGACAACTTAAGGTGCATGAGAATAACTATACAATTCATGATCTAGAGTTAGGAGCTATGGTATTCACACTCAAGATCTGGAGCCATTACCTTTATGGAACCAAGTTCACGATCTTCACTAATCATAAGACTCTTCAACATATCTACGAACAGAAGGAACTGAATGAGACAACGACGATGGTTAGAGTTATGGAATGATTACGATTGTGCTATCAAATATCATCCGGGAAAGGTTATCGTGGTAGCCGATGCCCTTAGTTGCAAGGAAACCCAAAATCCTCGTCGTGTTAGTGCATTGCAATTAACGATTCAGTCTGACCTAGCATCAGATATTAAGAATGCCCAAGCTAAAGCATTACAAGAGCAAAATATGAAGACGGAATCTCTCAGGGGAGCTGAGAAATTGTTTCAGGAGAAAGCAGATGGTCTTCGTTACTATGAAGATAGAGTATGGGTTCCATTGTTCGGGAATCTCCGAGAATTAGTGATGGATGAGCTCACAAGTCTTGTTATTCGGTACATCCTAAAGCTGACAAGAAAGATCTGAAGCTCATCTATTGGTGGCCTAACATGAAGGCTGAAATGGCCAATTACGTGTCAAAGTGTTTGACTTGCTCTAAGTTAAAGCGGAATATCAGAAACACCTGGTTTGTTTCAACAACTAGAGATTCTAGCGTAGAAATAGGAGAATATTTCCATAGATTTCATCACAAAATAACTTCCTTCACAGACTAAAAATGATACTATTTGGGAGATAGTGGATCGTTTGACCAAGTCGGCACATTTCCTAGCCATTCGTGAGACTTACAACATGGATAAACTAGCACGGATCTATTTGAAGGAAATTATGTCACGACATGTCATGCTGCTTTTGATCAACTCTGATCGTGATGCGCGATTCACTTCGTACTTCTGGTAGTCATTGTAGAAGTCATTAGACACTCGTCTGGATATGAGAATGGCTTATCATCCGCAGAGAGATTGTCAGACTGAACGCCCGATTAAAACCCTAGAAGATATGCTTAGGGCGTGGGTTATTGACTTTGGGAATAGTTAGGAAAATCATCTGCGTTTGGTTGAGTTCTCTAACAACAATAGTTACTATTGATAAATTGTTCCTAGTTTATGTACTTCAATGTAAATGTCTTTCATTTCTTACACATATGTAATGAAAATGTTTAATGAAATATGATGTGAGTTTTGATGTTGAATTGTCGTTGTTTATATCATATTCTTATTGTAATTGGTATTACTTATATTTATGAACATTATATATAGGTTTGAGGTGTTGTACATAGTTCCGAGTAAATAATGATTCAGAAATGTGTTCAACTTAATCGGGTGGTTATTCATGCTAATGGACCATACTTATGGACCATACGCACGAATGAACCGTACTTAGGGACCAGTCACATGACTGAACCAGGTGACTGGATTAGTCGTATGACTGAGACATAAGATTGACTCAGTCGCACGACTGAACCTTCAGTCATGCGTGTGAGTTAGACGCATGAATCAGTCGCACGACTCAACCGTGCTAATGGTTCAGTCATACAAATGGATACTGAAAACCTATAAATACCACATAATTCGTGGAAAAACACAACACTTCGAATACTATCATACCCTAGCCGTCCAGAGCGTCAAAGTTCGTCCATCCAAGTTCATAGTTCGTTCCTGATCGATTCTAACTCGTTCTTAACGTTTGTTTAATCATTAGATCGATCAGGTTGTTCGTTCTCACTGATTGGATCGCCAATCAAATAGAATCCCATGCTATTTTATCTGGTCTCACGTAGAATCTGTTAGTACTACGTACGAAAATGATCCTAACAAGTGGTATCAGAGCTTAGGCTCGTGATTTTGCGTGAATTCGATTGGTTTTGTTGTTAAACTTAACGTTTTCAATCAAAAGATTCACTTTTTGTTTCAAAAATGTGGTTTCGACGAGTGCATGTGTTAAAGTTTTGATTTTTCAACATACGGCAGATTAGGGTTCGTAAAAAATTCGTATTTGGTGTCAAAGTGTTCAAAATTTGATTTTTTCCAGCAACAGCAGCCTCAGTCGCACGATTAGCTCAATCGCACGACTGAATCTCATTCGCATAGTTCAATCGCACGACTGGACTAATTCGTATAGTTCATTCACACGGTTAAGCTATTCCAGTCGGTTGAGCTCAATCGTCCTCTTCAATCGCATGACTGAATCCAATTGCACCATTTAACTCGTTCGCACGATTGACCCATTCGTCTTGCTCAATCGCACAAGTGAATATGTCCTGTGTTAAGTTTCTCATGTTCTAGGCAATGGAAGACCAGCTTGCTGCGTTAAATGCCGAAAAAGACTCTCGTATCCAGAATCTTCTTCTTCTGGAGAGTAAGATTGGGAATCACAACAAACCGCCGAAGTTGTTAACATTGGATAAGTATCCTTAGTGGAAACAATGATTTGAGATCTACTTGAATGGAGTTGACCCCAATCTTTAGACATATATGGAGACTGGTTATACTGTACTAGTCAGTGCTAATGGGGTGAAGTTGACTTTGGCGTGTGCACTGTTGACTCAATCGATTACCAAAGGATATATTCCATGAATTCTCTAAATACAAGCAGTCAAAGAAGCTGTGGGAGGCTTTAGAAAAGAGATATGATAGTGATGCAACCCTGAAGGCACTTAAGGCTAAAACTCTCAAAAAGGAGTTTGATAATTTATCACCAATAGGAAATGAGAGCATAGATGATATCATTGATCGGTTCTATCATTTGATGAGTGAACTGCATACTCATGGTGTGACCATATCTATGGAAGACAAAGTTTCTTGTTTTGCTGATAGTCTGCCAGACAAATGGGATCCATTTATGTCTAATCTGTGACAAAATGACACTCTTGCTACATTAGACATAAATGATTTCATTTTGAAGTTAAAGGAGGAAAAACTACGTCAGAAATACAAGTATAAGAAAGGGTCCTACACTCAGAATCCTTCACTGCACAACTCTATTCTTACTCCAACTTCATCAGAGCACCGTTAAAAATGGCATTCGTATCCAATTCATCTGCTCCTTCCCAAAGTAGTTCCTCGGGAAGCGAAGCGTCAGGTTCATCTGGAACCCAATATATTGTCCCTGATTTCAACCCTACCAAGCTGAAGACCGAGAATCTCGGAAATGTCACTATGGAAGTTGTCAAAGACCACATGGGTCTTTTAGGAGCAGTTGTTCAATCTTATGATGGGTTAGTCACTGGGAAGATTGGAAACTGTCATCTAGCTAATGAAGGTTATGAGCATATAGATGAAACTGAGCTTGAAAGAATGGATATCATATGGGCCTTAGCCAGTACTGTAAGAAGGGCTAAGAAGTTTGTGAAGAAGACGGGGCAAAACTTGGTGGCTATTAAAGACACTACATTTGGGTTTGATAAACCAAGGTCACGTGCTTCAACTGTGGTGAAAAGGGGCACTTTTAACATGAATGTGTAAAGCCGAAGAAGACAGGTGATGGTAACCCTTTTCCTTCATTCAACCGTCATGACAAAGAGAAGACTTGGGCATCATCAAGCAAAGTTTCAAAAGCTATGGTAGCACAAGGCGATAAAGGACAAGACTGGTCCTTCCGATTTGTATCTGAGGAAGAGTCAAATATAGCACAGGTTGATGAATTGGATGACGGATCTGCAAGCGAGGAGACATCGTAGCTGAGCATGCATGTTAAGATATTAAAGAAGCTATGGATGTGGTTGATCATCTTGTTAAAGTAGAGTTCAATGCTGCAAGCTCATAATCTCCAGTTATTGAATAGTCTGAATCTGCTTTTATGGTTGATTCGTCCAGTTCCGCACAGGTATACTCTAAAGATGAATTATTTGATAAACATGCTTGTGCTGAATGTGATAAATTTAGAGAAAGCATTGACTTAAAGTTTTCTAGGTTATTAGACCAAAATGATAATCTGGTAAATGATTTAAAACTGTGCACTGAAGCTAATATGTTTTAAAACAAAATGAGTGCAGCTTTAAGGAAAAGATAGAATTGTTAGGGAAACTGAGGTTGTTGCTCTAAATCAATCAAATTACATTAAGTTCTATCTAAATTCTTTAGAGGAAACTAAAAATAAAAAAAGAAGTGTTGCAAGTCGAAGTTGAATCTTTAAAACAAAAACTGCATAGTGTAGCAAGTTCCTCTCACATAGTTCACAACTTAGTGAAAAAACGTAACAGTGGGGAAGGTCTGGGTTATAGAGTAGTACCACCACCACATGTAATCCTTTTAAATACTAAATGTAAACCAATAAATAATAACCCAGTTAAGGATCATGTGGTGACTACTCCTCTGGTCAGTGATCCAGAGTCCACAGGTAAACCTGTGCAGTCTGTAACAGAACAAAAGGCTACTACTTCAGGATTGAAAGAAAAGATGCTAAAAGAGGATTTGTACGATAAAGTTGAACAGGATAGTGTTGGGTCAGGTTCACAAATATCTACGTCAGAACATAAGAATTCTAAACCAATAAACCCTAAACGTGTAAATCATCAAAATCCTAATAAAAAGAAAGAAAAATGCATTCAAAATGTCAAAATAATTAAATTTGTTAAAGAAGGTGAAGCATCTAGAAGGATGAGAAATAGACCAGCTCCCAAGAAGACTCAACCCCTCATAGAAGAACTCCCCCACCTGTCGAAGGGAGATCGTGCTATAACTATGGAAAACGAGGACATATTTCTCCAAATTATCCTCTTTATCAGACACCCAAACGAAAAATTGAGCTTTTTGATGAAAAACCAAGATTTTTCAAAAATAGATCTAATACTCCTCCAAAATACCAAAGTCAACACAGACAAGATCAAATTGAAGCTGTGTTGCCTAAGGCTAAACCTAGGACTGTTAGTGAACCAAAAGTTCATAACATAATCCAGTCGTCTGTTTACCATAAACAAGCCTTACACAAAACTGATTTATGGAAAGAAAATCAAGTAACGTGTCTGAAAATAAGGACAAGAAGAAGAAAGATGTGTCCTTATCCTCTGAATGTCAGTGGGTTGAGTTCATGATGTGTGATATCTCTGGGAAACCCAAGCCAGTAAAGGCTTGGGTCCCCAACCTGATCTAATAATTTCCATTTTTTGTGCAGGTTGTCCGCTACAGCGCTATCACTAATACCTGGATTATTGATAGTGAGGATTCCAAGCACATGACCGGGAATTCGTCTATCCTTTTCAACGTCAAGCAAATTAAAGGGGACATGCATGATTTGCAGGAAACAAAAGAGGTTATATCACCGCTCAAGGCGAAGTCGGAAATGAGAAGTTAAGTTTGACAAGGTCAACTACGTTCAGCAATTGCAAAACAACTTGCTTTCTGTCTCCCAAATTTGTGATAACGGCTTTAAGGTTGTTTTCGACAATAAGAAGTGTAAGATACTTAAGAAGGAGTATGTTATCCTGGAGGAGAAAGTTCTAATGTTGGCTTCAAGATATAACAACCTGTATGTCTTGGATCTTTCAAAAGCCTCCACTACTGAGTCTACTGCTCAGTGCTTCTTGTGAATAAGCAACTAATAAAAGGGATTCAGTTTCTTGGCACAGGAGAATGGGACACATCAATCCCAGGAAGATGAATCATCTGGTTTAAAATGATCTGGTGAATGGAGTTACTGTCAAGAACTTCTAACTTCCAGACTTCTGCATAGCTTGAAAGAAAGGGAAACAGACAAAGAAGTCTCACAAGTCAAAGAAAGTTCATTCTATCAAGATTCCTCTTGAGCTTCTACATATGGATCTGTTTGGCCCTGTCAGTACAAACACCGTTGCTGGTGATTGGTACTCCTTTGTGGTGACGGATGATTACTCAAGATTCTCTTGGGTGATGTTTCTGAAAGCTAAGTCACGGACATTTTAATCATTCAAACATCTTGTTACCATATTGGAGTCACTCTACAAGCTAAAAGTAAGGAATATACGTTCAGACAACGGGACAGAATTCAAGAATCAGTGGATGGAGGCATTCTTTTATGAGAAAGGGATTGTTCATCAATTCTCTTCTGCCTACACTCCTCTGATGAATGGTGTTGCTAAACTGAGGAATATGAGCTTGATAGAAAAAGCAAGGACAATGCTAGCGGACTCAAAGGTGCAAGAAGAACTCCTACAGTTCAAGAAGTTAGGTGTTTGGACACTTGTCAACAGACCAAAAGGTGCAAAAGTGATTGGCACTAAGTGGGTTCTTTGGAGTAAAAAGGATGACCAACGGGTCATAATTAGAAACAAGGATAGACTGGTTGTTCAAGGGTTCAGGCAAGTCGAAGGAGACGACTACAATGAAGTGTTTGCACCAGTGGCCAGGATGGAAGCAATTAGAATCTTCCTAGCCTATGCATCTTTTATATAGATCAAAGTGTATCAATTGGATGTGAAGAGTGCATTTCTTCATGGTGAGATCCATGAAACAGTGTACGTCAGTCAACCGGAAGGATTCGAGGATCCTTATCATCAGGATAGAGTTTATGAGCTAGACAATGCTTTGTACGGGCTCCATCAAGCCCCTCGAGCCTGGTATGAGAAACTCTCTACTCATCTGCTGAAACGTGGCTTTCGCAGAGGTGTAATTGACTGCACGTTGTTCATAAAGGAAAAAGAGGGTGATTTACTACTGGTACAGATATACGTGAATGACATAATCTTCGGTTCCAAAAACGAACCATTATGTAAAGAATTCAAATCGGTGATGAAAGCTGAGTTTGAATGCCATGGGAGAGATGAAGTTCTTTCTAGCATACAAGTAGATCAGACACCAAGTGGAATTTTCTTGCATCAGACCAAATATGTTGGAGATATCCTTAGTCGGTTGGACATGGAGAATGCAACGGTTGCAAGTACTCCACTTGCCACGAACCATGATGTTGCACCAGACGAAAATGGTGATCTGGTTAATGCCACTATGTATCGAGGAATGATCAGATCTCTCATGTACCTCACAGCTTCTCGTCCTGATATTATGTACACACGTGTCTCTATTCCAGATATCAGGCAAAACCAAAGTGAATCATCTGATTGGGGTAAAAAGGATATTTCATTATCTGAAGGTTACTACAACACTTGGGTTGTGGTATCCTCATAATGATGACTTTGAGCTTACAACGTATAGTGACTCGGATTATGGAGGTTGCAAGATGAATTACAAGTCAACATCAGTGGGATGTCAGTTCTTTGGAAGACGATTAGTCACCTGGCAGTGTAAGAAGTAGACGTCTGTTGCTCTGTCAACATGTGAAGCTGAATACGTTGTCGCTGCAAGTTGCTGTTCACAAATCATTTGGATTCAACAGCAAACGAGAGACTACGGGTTGAAATTTTATAACACCCCTATATTTGTAGATAATTCTACTGATATTGTTGTCACTAAAAATCCGATCCATCACCAAAAACTAAACACATTGGAATTAAAGATCACTTTATACGTGACTGTTTTGAAAAGAAATGAATCGATGCTGTTAAAATTAACACGGATTTCCAATGCGCCGACCTCTACACAAAACTATTGATAAACCTCGATTTCAATATCTCTTAGAGGCCAATGGCGTTAAAAAGAAAGGTGATATGATTCCAGACGAATCAAGTTCATAGTCCGTCTCTATGTTTTATTTTTTTAGTTTAATTTTTCTTTATTTTATTTTATTTTTTCTGTCTTTAAAAATTCAAAAACACAAAAAGATTTTCGGTTTTAAAATTTTAGGGGGAGTTTGTTGATACATTGTTCCTAGTTTATGTACTTCAATGTAAATGACTTTCATTTTTTACACATATGTAATGAAAATGTTTAATAAAATACGATGTGAGTTTTGATGTTGAATTGTCTTTGTTTATATCATATTCTTATTGTAATTGATATTACTTATATTTATGAACATTATATATAGGTTTGAGGTTGTTGTACATAGTTCTGAGTCAATAATGATTCAGAAATGTGTTCAACTTAGTCGGTTGGTTATTCATGCTAATGGACCATACTTATGGACCATACGCACGAATGAACCATACTTATGGACCAGTCGCACGATTGAACCAGGTGACTGGATTAGTCGTATGACTGAGACATAAGATTGACTCAGTCGCACAACTGAACCTTCAGTCGTGCGTATGAGTCAGACGCATGAGTCAGTCGCGCGAATGAACCAAGCTAATGGTTCAGTCATATGAATGGATAATGATAACCTATAAATACCACATTATTCGTGAAAAAACAGAACACTTCGAATACTATCATACGCTAGCCGTCCAGAGCGTCAAAGTTCGTCCATCCAAGTTTATAGTTCGTTCCTGATCGATTCCAACTCGTTCTTAACGTTTTTTTCATCGTTAGATCGATCAGGTTGTCCGTTATCACCGATTGGATCGCCAATCAAATAGAATTCTACGCTATTTGATGTGGTCTCATGCAGAATCCGTTTGTACTCCGTACGAAAATGGTCATAACAAGCTGCCGATTCAATTCTGGAACGAGGCCGTAGCTAATGCGTGTTATACTCTAAATCAGGTCTTAGTGGTTAAACGTCATGGAAAAACTTGTTATGTGTTGCTCCAGCAGTGTAAACCTAACATGGAGTATCTGGAACTATTTGGCGCATCCTACATGCTGCTAAAGAAACATCAGACTGGGAAGTTCTGCGAGAAGGCAGAAGAAGGTATCTTCCTTGGATACAGTATACCAAACAAAAGGGTTTACAATAACTCAATGGGTTAGGTAGAAGTGTGGTGCAATGTTGATGTACAAAAATACATCACCACCCTTGCAAGAAAAGGACCTTCCTTTTTCTTCGACTATAATGGATTTTTTAAATCCTTCAATCTACCTACTTCTCATTCTGATGATGTGTTGGCCACTCAAATGATGTACAATGTTCTGAACACTTCTACTCGAGACTCGACATCATCGGCTCCATTAGAACGATCTACTAGCTCTTCAGGGGGAGAACTAGAGCTACGTGATTCCTCTGAAGATGAAGAAGCTGAACCTGAAAATCTGAACCAGGAGGAACAGGTTCCCACTGCTGAAACTACACCTGCAACTGATCATGAGGTAACTGGAACTTCTGAACCCTGTCCTTCAACAGCCACATAAACTAAACATGTGATTCCAAACCTGGATGATGAAGTAGCCATTCCCACAACTCCCGGAACTGGGATTAATGTGAATCATCCCCTGGATAACATCATCGGGGATATTCTCTTGGGAGTTCAGACAAGAAATCAGCTTTACTCAGCTGATTATGCTACGGTCATGGAAATGGGGGAGAATAGTTTTAGTTCCAGTAGTTAGTATTTAATTACATAAAAAAACGAGGGAGGGCAGATAAGCTGAAAAGCAACGGCATCAAATCTGGGAAATCGATTCAAGATAACGGAAAATGATAGTACACAGGCATCAAATTGTTTGGGACACCAAAAGGATTTAAATATTCTACAATGTTATATTCAAAGTTACAGAAAATTATGTCTAAGAAGTCACAGCCTCATAAGTGGAAATATGATAGTAAGCTAGTCTGCTACTGTGGTTACATAGAGAAAGTAGATCTATGGGTTGCTAGTCCATTATATGATGTGCCGGTAGATTCAACATAATAGACAAGTAGACTTGATTAGTGAACAACTTTAAAACTAAATCGTTCAATAGCTTGTGGGTTTCCATCTTATCCCTGGTTAACACAATCAACGTATTTCCAATAAGGGCTGAGGAGCAAAATAAACGTCACAAATGTGTGCGGACGACCTTAAAAATGAGCAAAGCGCATGAAAAAATGTGAAACACATTCAAGCTAATGACTAATGTTGTTGGTGCGTTACGTGTAATAGAAAATTGCTCTAATAAGCAGATAGGTTGTGCGCCTCTCTGCTATGTGATGGCACTAACATGAGGATAAGCACAACCTAAATATTCCAGAATTCATTGTTGTTTGCGCCTCTCTACTATGTGATGGCACTGACCTGAGGCTTGGCATCTCTTTGAATGATCTTAGAATAGTCTCTTCTTGTCAAAACCCATAGACCGCTCAAAAATCTCCTGAGGAAAGTTGATTACCATATAAGTGTGAGATCCATAAATGCTTGTTGAAATAATAAACCTAAATAATCACCAATGCATGTAAAAATCTGTGTATGGATTTGGTGGACAAATATACTGACAATCATCATCGCAGCATTCTCTGATTATCAAAATCAACGTGTGCTACATAACAGCTCTAGCATGATTTCCTGTTAGTGCTCTTGACTCATAGATAAATAATACTCTGTAATTGGTAAATATAATGTTCTTTGTATCTACATAAATATAAAACGTCCCAAATGATTATATTTATACGTGTATGATTCCATAAGAATCTTTCTAGATAAGATGAGAATGCTTGAAGCTGTTCTGCTCAGAGGTAGAAATCGGTTCTAGGAAAGCTAAAATATTTTCAACCTACCTCAAATGAAAATACAAAAATATGTCTTAGTTTAGTTTGTTTAAAGTCTATCTTAGTTTTAGTTATGTTTGTATCAATTCGATGTCGGACTATGTAACAAGAGGAAATATGTGAATGTCAAAAATTGAGCCTAACGTTATCTGATAAAAGCTTGATTCTGAAATGTTAAAAGGATCACGTCTGAGGTGATCACAATGGTTTTCAGGTAAAAGGATCACATCTGAGGTCATCACAAGGTTTTAAATTAAAAGGATCAGGTCTGAGGTCATCAAATGGTTTTCAAGTAAAAGGATCACGTTTTAGGTGATCAAACAGTTTTGATTAAAGGATCATGTCTGAGGTGATCAAAAGTTTTCAGTTAAAAGGATCATGTCTGATATGATCAAGGGTCATAATGTCATATATCAAATTCAAGTTATTGAAAGGTTGGGAAAAGTGAAGTCAAACTCATAAGTATAAGCCAATCGCACGATTGGATAATAATTATGGACCAATCGCACGATTGGACCATAAGTACGAACCAATCACACGAATGGACCATTAGTACGATCCAATCACATGACTGGACAATGACTATGGGTCAATGTATACGATTGGATCACAAGTATGAACCAATCGTACGACTAGCTGAATAAGTCTAAGTCAGTCGTACGACTAAAACTCAAATTAGTATAAAAAGGGGCTCAGTCGGTCGTAGCCCTATAATTGACTTCAAAAAATCTCTCAAAACCGCCGATTGCAAAGTCACCCTTTTCAAAATTTTCATTGTGATTACCACTCCGTGCGCATTACTGATCGATTATTGTCCATCTACAGGTACTATAAACTGAAATCGTGACTAATGAGGATGATTAATCAAACCAAACTGTCCGAATGGGTTAAAACAAGAATCAAGACTTAAACCCTAAAACGGAACACTTAAATGGACCTAAATGTGTATGTATAAGACATTAAGTGTAATATCGAGTATAGGCGCATCTAATGAATCCAAACTTGAAGTTTAATGACTGTTTTGACAAAGATTCAAAATTTTGGACTCGAACAATGCAGATGAGAAAGGACATGCTGATGACCATCAGTCGCACGATTGAGCCAGACGCATGATTCAATCGCATGATTGAATCAATCGGTGACTCAATCGCATGACTGACTCAACCGCATGACATAGCATACGACTAAGTTCAGTCGTAGGCTCAATCATACGACTGAGCTCAATTGTGTGGTTCAATCATACGATTGAACTAGTTAGATATAATTCATTTTAATTTAAATGTCCATCTTTATGAATGGATCTAACGTATTTGTTACTTGTGTTGCAGCAACATGGCTGACAAATGGACCATGAGCACTAAGCACAATATATGTGCTTACCTCGACACTACATCTAGGAACGCTTCTGAGTTTATTGAGATCATCGAGTTTCTTCGTCGATCGAGGATTTACAGAGCTATTTCTAGTTCGTGGACTCATTATCGTTCATTGCAGCATGCATTCTGGGAGAATGCTGTTGTAGATCGTTCAGTGGAGCCATACAGGATCCGAAGTTCTATCTTCGGCCAAGACATCAACATTAGGGAAGACGAATTCCGAAGGGTCTTGGACTTGGTGAGGATGGAGGCTACCCAACCAAGCTACATCCCCTGACTGTTCGGGGATGTTTCTTGAGGATCAAGTATGCCGGTGATATCAATGTCGGCGTGCTAAACAAGAGTAACATGTGCCCACAGTTCAAGTATCTAGCACATGTGATCCTCAAGTGCATTGCCTCCGGGCGTGGAGGATTTGACCAGATGAGCATTCAAATCCAGAATGCATTAGTTGCACTGGTACTGAACCATCCGTTTAGTTTCTTGCGAATGTTCTTCACTTACCTGACGGAGAACATAGAGGTGAAAGGGAAGGAGGGGTTATGTATGTACCCGAGGTTTCTTCAGATGATCATGATGAGAAGCTTCCTCACCTGCCCAAAGAGAAGGACGATGCGGTGTCTCTAGAGGTGATGGATGACACCACACTTGGGAGGATGAAGGTGTACCAGGGAAAGCAGGTGAAGCCCCCGGTTAGGAGTTATTTGGCCATCTGGCCAACATCGACTACGTGGTGCCCGCTCGAAAGAAGTGGCGCCAAGATGACAGTGATTAAGACGTTGAGCCTATCAAGGTTCAAGACGACGACGACGACGATGATGATGACTAAGCTCATGGTCAGGGTGGTGGAGACGACGGATCTAGTCAAACACGAGCCACCAACATGTCTACTATCTCTCCACCACCTCAGCAGAGTGGTTCCTCAGCTCTCGGTGGATCCGAGCAGGCTGCCATCCACCGGGATTTCTTGGTAGAAGAAGAGGAGGGGTCAGATGATGAGCCTCTCACTAGGAGAGTCGGTAGCCGAGTTGTGGCTAACGAGCAGGGAAAAGACACGGTTGGGGGAAGCTAAGCTAGTACTGAGAGTGGTGATACTTATGTCATAGATCCTACATATACACCCGACCAGCCGATGAGCTCAGGAGGAGCCCAGATTGCCAAGGGTTCCAGGTGGAAACGAATGGCCTAACCCTATGGCAAAAAGGGCAAGAGGCAGAGATTTGTACTTGTCTGTACTTCCACCACTGCAACCACCATAGCCACCACCACTTCCATCCCGGCTACCACCACTTCCATCCCAGCCACCACCACTACCATACCATCTACCACACACACATCCACATCCTCCTCACCCACTATGCCCAAAATAGTTCCACCATAAACCATTCCCAATTGTACTCCCATCTACACCACATCCACCACTGCACCTTCTACTCCACAAGCTGGCATGTCTTCCTAGTTCCCACCTCCACAGAGCTCGACTATACCCACTGTTGGATTAGAAAACAGTTGGCCAGCCTAAACCGATTAGTGCTGAAGCTGTTGGCAATCGATGATATGAGGGCCAACCAGCTAAACCAATGATGGCAGTTAATGCAGCACAAGCAAGTAGATTGCCCAACTTACTAAGAAGAACAAAGCTCACGAGAGAGCTTTGGTGCGAGCTCACAATTCCCTGCGAGCTCAAAACGAGCTAGCGCTTGCATCTGCCAAAAGGATTGATGAGTTGGAGAAGTAGAATAAGAAGATGATGTTAAGGCTGAAGGGAACAAAAGGTGCGCCTTTGAAGATTAAGGGTGATGGAGACGGTGATGGAGATGATGATGATGATGATTCGAGTGAAGATGAATCAGATGAAGAAGGTGATGAGGAGGATGTCGGAGGAAGTGGGAAGGACAAGGGAGGTGATGATGATGAGGATGATAAATAGGTAGGTGATGTAACTGCATCAGCCTCTACACCATCAACAAGGGAGAGGCGAACCAAGAGAAACCAAGATCAAGGAACCTCTTCCTCAGCTCCTCAAGCTGAAGAGACACATGATGAAGGAAAAAGTAATGCTTAAATGCTTATGGATTTGAAACTTTTGTACTTGAAATGTTTATTACATTAATGTAATTCATGAAAATTTATGATAAATGTCTTGATAAATGATTATTGTATGCATTGTTGGTTGTGTAATCGAACAGATACAACTTAACAGACCGATGACTATGATATTGCTCCCCTTCAGCAAATCAAGACTCAACTCACAATGTTTCTTGATTTGCAAGGGATAGTTAGACAGTATGTGAGTACTCTCCACAGGAGGGTGAAATTATCCACGACCTGACTGACGAGCAGCTCGCAGATATGTTCAGACTAAATCCAGATGAGCTTGTCAAAGATGCTCCTGAGGTTGATGCTGTTAGTGATGAAGAGCTACAAGGTGTGGATGAGATTGAGATCAAAGACGTCACATCAGAGTATTATCCAGAGTACATTGACCCGGAGGGTAATGTTATCCCTGACTTGGGTGAAACATTTGGCAGTGATACTTTTGGAACACTTGATGAAAAAGAGAAAGAGAAAGAAAAAGAGGAAGGTAAGTCCAAGCCACAGACGCTAATGTTGATATAAAGAAGGCTGAATAGGCAGCTTGTTTGAAAGAGATGAGAGCCTAACGTGAACCTCCAAAGCCAAACGCCTACACCAAACTGTACAAGGTTAAGAGACATCAGAAGGTGTCAGGCAAAATATCAGTTGAACCTATTTTGAAGATCTGGAGGTGTACGCTGTAAAGCGGGAGAAGGGGATGAATACTTTAGATTTCCACAAGATCTGAAGACTCTTCCTGGTTTTGAGCTAAACAGATTGGCCTGTTTAGACCTTTTGTATGCCAACCCAAGGAAATGTCCGGCTGGTTTGAGATGGCGTTAAAGAGAGAATACCACAAGAGATGGGTAAACTTCAGACCTCAACAACTGAAGAGGTACATTCATAAGACTGAAGTTGACTCTAACACTAGGAGCCTAAGGTAGTGCTGAAGTGGAGTCCCCCACGCATGATGTCTAAGATCCCATTACGGGAGATGCCTCAGGACTTCACTCCACACTTCAAAAGGAGGTATTACGAATGGAGGATGGGGGAAGCGGTCATAGTCCTAAACAAAGAAGGTAAAATAGAGACTATCAGGGTATTTGTCCTAATGTGGCTAACTAACTTGTCTGCTGATGATGTATACACATTGTACAGTGGCCACTGCTCTATGACACGCAGGATATTGTACAAGTTCTCCAATTCCAACATGTAATACGACTCTGCTTTGCATTCGAGATACACGCAGGAGTCACAAAAGAGAGAAGTACAAGAAATTCCAAGAATATGTGAAGAATGCTAGACAATAGGATAAACTAGGTCCAAGGAAGAGTTTATTGATACATTGTTCCTAGTTTATGTACTTTAATGTAAATGTCTTTCTTTTCTTACACATTTGTACTGAAAATGTTTAATGAAATATGATGTTAGTTTTGATGTTGAATTGTCTTTGTTTATATCATATTCTTATTGTAATGGTATTACTTATATTTATGAACATTATATATAGGTTTAAGGTTATTGTAAATAGTTCTAAGTCAATATTGATTTAGAAATGTGTTCAACTTAGTCAGGTGGTTATTCATGCTAATGGACCATACTTATGGACCATACGCACGAATGAACCATACTTATGGACTAGTCGAATGACTGAACCAGGTGACTGGATCAGTCATATGACTGAGACATAAGATTGACTCAGTCGCACGACTGAACCTTCAATCGTGCGTATGAGTCAGACGCATGAGTCAGTCGCACATACGAATGGATACAGAACACATATAAACACCACATAATTCCTGGAAAAAGAAAACACTTCGAATACTATCATACCCTAGCCGTCTGGAGCGTCAAAGTTCATCCATCCAAGTTCATAGTTCCTTCCTGGTCGATTCCAACTTGTTCTTAACGTTTGTTTATTTGTTAGATTAATCAGGTTATTAGTTCTCACTGATTGGATCACCAATCAAATATAATTCCGCACTATTTGATCTGGTCTCACGTAGAATCCATTAGTACTCCGTACGAAAAAGGTCCTAGCAGTTACTACACGAGCAGCAAAGCCGCACCGTTTGATGCACTTTATGGCAGCAAGTGTAGATCACCTCTCTGTTAGACCAAAGTTGGTGATAGTCAGTTAGCAGGTCCTAAACTCACTCATGAAACCACAGAGAAGATTGTTCAAATCTGTAATCGTATGGCGGCAGCTCATGATCGTCAAAAAGCTATGAAGATCAAAGGAGAAAGCCTTTTGAATTTCAAGTTGGTGATAAGGTGTTGTTAAGGGTTTCACCTTGGAAAGTTGTAATACGCTCTGGAAAGCATGGAAATCTAAACCCCTGACACAACAGATCGTTTGAATTGTGAAAAGGACCGGTCCAATAGCTTATCAGATCGTTTCACACATCAGATCATTTGGAACTCGATGGTGCTCATAAAGTGTTCCATGTTTCCAATTTGAAGAAGTGTTTAGCCGATGAATCACTCATCGTTTCTTTAGAAGAACTGGAGAATGACGAATAACTTCATTTCATAAAAGAACCATTTGAGGTTATGGATCGCAAGGTGAAGATTCTTAGGCGCAGTAAGATACCTATTCTACAAGTTTGATGGAATTTGAAGTGTGGACCAGATGTTAGCAGGGAGCGCAAAGATCAAATGAACAAAAAGTATCCACAAATGTTCAATGATCGGGCATCCACTTCCTAAGATATCATTCTTAAGATAACTTTCCTAAAAAAATTCGAGACGAAATTTCCTTCAGCAAGGGGATGATATCGTAATCCTCACGAAACATTAAGTTTCCTATGTTTTGGGGTTTATTTCAGAAATTTCAGAAACCCATCATGAGCAAGCTTATGAACCCTCCACTCTTCTGTTATCGA